>CM053771.1:68138381-68340579 GCA_028658325.1 Potorous gilbertii
AACAAAATGATAAAACTATGAGAAAGAGTGAAAAAAAGAGAAAATAGTACACTTAGATCTCCATTCAGGCTCCATAGTTCTTTCTCTGGATGTTTCCATTACGAATTTTTAAAACAAGCCCCAAGTGACGATTGAGAGTAAGTGATGTACTAAGTGCACCAGTCACACCAAGCTACCAGGTTGTCTGACAACAGAGCCAACATGGCCCAACTTAACTCTCTTGGGGCTGTATTAGTGCCATCAAACCCCCTCAGAGACAACATTGTGTTTTGCCCATAAACAGATGTGACCCTGGATCTCTGGGAGCAGGGAGGAAGAATGAGGAGGTATCACTTTTCCAAAAGCTCTTAGGTCATCTGAATCTGTTGTGAAAGTGGGTAGTATCTCAAGTCTGTGTTGTGAGGGCTTCATACAATTCATGTATATTCCCCGGAGAGAAATAGAGATGGGCATCTTCCTTTTTCAGGTGGACAAACTGAAGCATGATGAAGGGGAGTCACCTTAAAAAGTCACACAGTGAAGTAAGCAGTAAATTTGGGACCAAAAATCTCATGTCTCCCTAATATAGGCTTATCCTATCTCTATCCCAGTTCTCTTCTTATCTCAAGGAAAAGGGACCCTGTGGCATGGTGGGTAGGATGCCAGGCCAAGAAAACTGGCGGTTCAAATGCCACTCTTGACATTTACTAGTTGAGTGACCTTGAATATGTCATTTAACTTTTCTGAACCTCAGGTTCTTCGTCTGTAAAATGGGGATAACAATACCTGTAGTTTTTGGCTCACATGGAACTAAATACAAAAGGTGCTTTATAAGCTTCTATGTAGCTTACAGTGTTATATAAATGTCATTTATTATTATTATTTTTGATATTACTGGGTGACAGAATCAAGATTCAAAGTTGTCTAAATAATCAGTCATAAATAAATAATAAATGAATAAATCAAATTAAATAATAATCAAGTTATTAAGAATCATCTACGTGACAGATACTGTGCTTAATGCTGGATATACAAAGAAAAATTGAAAACAATTCCTGCCTTCAAGGAGTTTATAGTGTATTGGGGAGGATAATATCTACAAATATAGGTATTCCAGGGTGTTGGGAAATGTTTAACAATTGACTCCCCAAAGAAAATATAGGCACGCTTTGAAGTTTGATCTATATTATTAACACTTCTCATCATGTTCTTAAGTCTAGACAATCCACAAAACAATAAATGAAGCTTCTGCCTTCTTCCAAGGTGTAAATATTCCCACTGAAAATTTAACAATGGCTTTAGTGAGTGACTTTGAACTTGTTCCAGGATGCTTCTGTAGCATATGTGTGGGAGTGTGTGTGCATGTATATGTATACATATATGAGCACTGAGGATACTTATCCCAACTCCTACTTGCATTGGGAAGTCAGTTCAGTCAGTGATACAGCATTTATTAAGTGCCTACTATGTACCAAACATTGTCATAAGCTGTGGGGATGCAAAGAAAGACAAAAGACAGTCTACACTCTCAAGGTATTCAGTCTATAGGAGAGGCAACATGCAAATAAGTATGTGCAAACAAACTATAGACACTATAGATTAAGAATAATCTCAGAGAGAAGACATCAAGATTAAGGAACAATTAGAATGTCTTCTTTCAGAAGATCAGTCAGTAAATAAACATTTATTAAGTGCCTACTATGTGCCAGACACATAAGAATTACTTAACCATAGCAAGAAAAGGATATTCAATGAGGATATGCATCAGGGACACTCCAAATAGATTTGGTTCCCTTGGCTAAGTTGTCCATTGTGGTGTACCAGGCAAGCATCAGAGATCACCTAGAACTTATGACTGCTTTACACTCTGGTAGCCAGGAAGCGACATTTACATTCTGAACCCTTTAGTCCCCTAAGCCAATCAAATCTCAAAAATGGCTTCCTTGCCTTTTAAGGAAAAACTTTCCTAACTTGCATGAGTGTAAGGGTCAGGATATTGCTCTTACCACATTTCCCAATTAAACTTACTGTTATTTGGTAGTGTAATGGGGGCAATCCTCATTTAGTAAAGGATAGAGAACCTGCTTATCTAATGGCATAATAATGGATAATGGAAGTCTTCTGTTCCTCAATTTGGAGCACATATAGACATTCTGTAACTGTTTCTGGTTCATGAACTAAAAGGTGAAGAGCCATTTTGTTTGGCTCTGGAGTAGGCACTGGAGAGTGTTCAAAAGAGAAACCAGCCAGGGCAAGCCTTTTGGCTTTGATTCTTTCTGGCCTATCTAGCATTAGCAAAGGAGGATAAGCTGCTGAGGGCTTCCAAGTGATAAAGGGCCTTAGGATGCCTCTCACTTGGAAGCAGAGTGAAGCTGAGATCATATGGCCCTGCCATTATTTCTTTTCCTATTCCCTATTTTTCTTTTAAAGCACTTCGGAAATGGCTAAGACCTGTGAATTTTGAAAGGTCAGAAGAGAAATCAGTCAGTCAAGAAACATTTATTAAATGCCTGGAGAAGTTCATCAGTATTGTACATCATTCTCATGACCACATGTACTCCTGGGTCCCGGATAATGGTTGATGTTCTCACACTTTTCCAGTCACCAATAAAGTGAGGCAGAGATGCATGCTTGCTCCCATGCTTTTTAGAATAATATTTTCAATGATGTCTGAGGATGAAAATCGCATCAAGATCAGTTACAGCACTGATAGTAAATTATTTACCTTGAAAAGGCTACACAAGCCAAGGCTAAAATGGAGGGAGAGTTGATGTGCGACTTTTTGTTCTCAGATGATTGTGCACTCAATGTAATCCTCTGAGGCTGAGATATAACATAGTATGGATTGATTCTCTGCTGCTTGTGCTAGCAATTGTCCTAATAATTAAATCCCGAGAAAATATAAGTTCTCTACTAGTCAACACAACACTGTCCATTACATGGAGCCATCAGTTATAGTCATAGGGAAATTTTGAATGCTGTGGATAAATTCATTTACCTTGGCAGTATACTTTCCAGGAATGTCCACTTAGGTGATGAAATTGATGCATGCATTGCCAGAGCTAACTCAGTGTTTCGTAGGCTCTGAAGGAAAATGTGAGAGAGAAGAGATATTGGGCTTCCTACCAAAATGAAGGGCTAGAGAGTCATTGTGCTGACCTCATCACTTTATATCCATGAAACCTGGACAGCACCATGCCAAGAAGCTGAATCACTTTCATTTAAATTGTTTTAGGAAGATTTTGAAGATCACTTCATAAGATAAGGTGCCGGACACTGAGATCCTTTCTTGAGCTGAACTGCCAAGCATTCAAACTCTACTGTAGAGAAGGCAACTGCAATGGGCTGACCTCATTGTTCAAATGCCAAATGTACATGGGCCTAAAGACTATTTAACAGAGAACTTACACAAGGCAAGCACTCACACAGAGGTCAGAAGAAGCAATACAAGGTCACTCTCAAGGTCTCTCTGAAGAATTTTAGAATCTTTTGGGAGACATGGGAGACACTGGCACAGGACCTCTCAGCATGATATGTCCACCTCAAAGAAGACATTGTGCTCAATGAGCAAATCAGAATTGCAGTAGCTCAAAAGAAATGTGAAATGTGCAAATTTAGAGACATCTCCATTCCAGATATTCATATGGATCATTTGTGCCCAACTTGTGGTAGAGTCTTCTGAGCTTGTATTGGTCAGAGCAGCCACAGTAGGACATACTATCCTTTGACCTCAACATAGTGATGTCATTTTGATCCTCTTTGAAGATGAAAGACAATAACCACACAACTATTAAGCACTTACTACACCATGCTAAGGATACAAATATTAAAAACAAAGACAATTCCTGATCTCATGGAGCTTACAATCTAATAGGGAAGCTAACACACAAAAGAAAGATGGAAAGAGGGGGAAAGGGTACTAGGGGAGGTAAGGTTTCTAGCACAGAGCATGATGGAGTCCAGGCCACAGGAGGGAAATAGGAAGATGGTGGGAAGTGAAGAGGTTACTGACTCATGGTCCCTCTTTAAATGGAAGCTTTGGGAGGAGTTCTTTTTGCCAACCTCTAACCCTGCAGATAGGTAGAGGGCACCTAGAGTACTGAAGAGATTTAACTACCAAGGCTGATGCAACCTCACAGGATGATGAACTTCCTGGTGATGAGGTTTCCTAGGATGATAATGGAGTCTAGTCCAAAAGAGTGTAACTGGTAGGAAATAAAGAGATAGATGGTCTGGGAACCTTCTTTAAATGGTGCTGGAATCCTTGTCAGGATTTGCCAGGGACTCCAAAAGGCAAAGATGAGGAGAGAAAGTCTTTCAGGCATGAGACACAGCCTGGGCAAAGGTATTGTCTCCTCATTTTCTTCTTGATCACTTAAACTGGGGAATCCCCAAGGAGCTATCCTTGGCCATCTTCTCTTCTTTTTCTTCATAACTCCATTTATTCCCAGAGTTTCTACTACCACCTCTATGCAAATGACTCTCAAGCCTACCTGATTTCCCTTTTGTGCCAAAGACCCACAGCTCCAACTGTCCACAGGGCATCTCTATTTGCATGTCCCACTGGCACCACAAACCCAACATACTTCAAATGAAGCTCATTATTTTCTCACTTAAACTACTCTTCCTTCTGTCCGTGGCACTCCTCCACCTTCCTTCACCTGTTCACCCAGGTTTAAAATCTTGTGATTAACTTTGGCCCTTCTCTTGCCTTAACCTTTCATATTTAATCAGTTAAATCTTGTGGATCCCATCTTTACATCATGTTTTATTTCTCTATATCAGGAAATTGATCAGGGAGACTGTGATCAATTGAGTTCTCCCCTTCTCATTCATGTGATGAAATGATAGACCCTCAGGGCTGACCACATTCTCTGACTTGAGGGCATGCACTTAGCTGAGATGATACAGAAATTTCTGATTGGTTTCCATGACTCTAGGGAGTTGTGTCAAAGGTAATTGGCAATGAAGTCGGGAATGTACTCAGTTGTCTACAAGAACTATGGAAAGGACTCTGCCCTCGTTGAGGCCTTTCATTTATGACTCTCTACCATGAAAGAGCAGCCAAGGACTTCCCTGTCTCTCCTCTTCTATTCCCGCCCCCTCCTCAACAGCAATGACACCTTGCTTTAGAAAAGCCCAGGGTAATGAAGATTAGTCTGTGCTTGCCTAGGCAAATCTGAGATGAGATCCCAAGTCCCTGGTAGTGCCTTCTTTCTTAATGTTATTTTTCATGAGCACAGGTCAGTGATCAACAATCTCTAGAAACTGGCATTTCCACTCTTGGTGACTACTTCAAGTATCTGAGAGTTCCTGAGGTGGATGATATCTGCTCTGGGAGATTTCCACAATAGTAGCTTCTCAGAAAAAGTGAGCACCACCCGGATCATTCTGCAGCAAAACCAAGGAAAGTCATATCCTGGCTGGCTAGAGATCTGACCCCTCTGAGTGCAACCCTGATGTGAAAAATGAAGCAGCTATTTATTCTACAGTTCTATAATGTTGTCTTCATCCTCTGAAGAGAATATGACAGGAATAGACCATTTGATGTTTTTTTCTGTATTAATACTCAGCTGTGTTTTGTGTCTTGAGCAGTTTCTGTGGTTGAGGTAATATGCTTGATATTCACTGATGACCTTTTTGAGAAGGAATTCTATCACCCACATTATGGGAAGACACTAGACATGAGTGATACCTGTCTTGTTTTAGAGATTTCTCGGGAGTTTTACTCTGGAATAGAGCTATATTGAGCCAGAAAGAGGAGGAACCTCAGAAGATGCACAAAACCTTTTTACAGTAAGTCCTCCATCCCATCTCTGATGAATTTGGGTATTTTTGAGCCTCTCCTCCTGGAGTGGGGGGCCCCTGAGCTGTAGGGTATATATCTCCTTTTTACCTCCTCTCTACTCCCATTCTACCAACTTAAAATGGGCCCCCATTACAATATATTTTGACAATTGTAATAGTCTTATAACAGGTCTTTCAGCTTCCAGTCTCTGCCTCCTCTAATTTGTCCCTTACAAATTTATTTTCTTTATGTATGGACCTTGTCATATTATTCTTCTGATCAAAAATCCTCATTGGTTCCTTATTGCCTCCCTAAAGTTCAAAATCCTTCACAGCACATTTAAACTCCATTACACTTAGCCATCATCCTCCTTTCCTAGGTGGCACAGTGGATAGAGTGCTGGGGCTGCAATCAGATCTGAGTTCAAATCTGGTCTCAGACACTTATTATCTGTATGACCCTGGGCAAGTCATGCCACCCTATTTGTCTCAGCTTCCTCATCTGTAAAATGAGCCAGACAAGGGTATTGAAAACCATCCCAGCATCTCTTCCAAGAAAACCCCAAATGAAGTTATGAAGAGTCAGACAGCTGAAAACAACTGAACAATAATTCCTTTCTCAGCCTTAATTCATACTACTTCCCTCCTCATATACTTAACTGCTGCTGGTGGTGGTGGTCCATTGTGGGAATCTACAGAAGTGATTTCATCAGTATAGGGAAGTCCTAGTGTGGAAATTCCCACCATTGGCACAGGTTGTCAACTTATAGAGTGTTTTCTGTGAGTACTGTAAGATTATATAACACTCAGGTGTTAGCTGCTGAATTTGAACCCTTGGAACTTTGAAATTTGGCCACAATATTCCTAGGAGTTTCTCTTTTCGGGTCTCTTTCAGGAAGTGATCGATGGATTCTCTCAATATTTATTTCGCCCTCTGGTTCTAGAATATCAGGGCAATTTTCCTTGAAAATTTCATGAAGATAATGTCAAGGCTCTTTTTTTGTTCATGGTTTTCAGGTAGTCCCCCAATTTTTAAATTGTCTCTCCTGTATCTATTTTCCAGGTCAGTTGTTTTTACAATGAAATATTTCACATTATCTTCTATTTTTTCATTCTTTTGGTTTTGTTTCTTGGTTATCATATAGTCATTAGCTTCCCTCAGCTCCACTCTCATTTTTAAAGAACTATTTTCTTTAGTGAGTTTTTGAACCTCCTTTTCCATTTAGCTGATTCTGCTTTTTAAAGTCTTCTTCTCCTCATTGACTTTTTGGACCTCTTTTTCCAACTGAGTTAGCTTATTTTTAAAAGTGTTATTTTCTTCAGCATTTTTCTGATCTCCTTTAGCAAGCTGTTGACTTGCTTTTTGAGCTCTTCCATGGCCTGAACCCATTGCATATTCATTTTGGAGGTATTGGATGCAGAAGCCTTGCCATCTTCTGATAGTATGCATTGTTCTTCCTCATCTGAAAGGATAGAAGGAAATATAGAAGGAGCTTAATTAATGTTTGCTGATTGTATATCTGCTTGAGAGGACACACTTTCAGAGGATGAACTCCATCTTTGGTAGGAAGGTTGTAGGTTAAACACAATGATCATCATAGTAGTAGCTGACATTCACATAGCACTTTGAGATTAGCAAGGTATTGTCTCATCTCGACTATAGGGAAGGTGCTGGCAAATATCACTGTGTGGATATAAACATGATCAGCCCAGGGGGAGGTGGAATGTCCCTACCACCCTTCCCCAGTGATGGTTCAGAACAGGATCTTGATTGAATCTCTCTAAAAGGAGGAGGGCTCCCATGATCTTTCCCGCTTCCAGTCATGGATGGGTTGTGCACTCCTTTCTTCCAAAGAAGAGAGCAGGAAAGAATAATTTAGAAGGCAAAGGGAGCCAAATTCCTGCCGAGGAACATTATTTTCATAGTTGTTTGGAGATAAAATTCCATTTCTGTGACAACAGGAAGGAGGCTGCAGCTGTGTATGAAGGAAACTAGCTATTGAAAATTTTCAACCTTTCCCTGGGTCTGCTGGATAAACAGTAAGGCATCGAAGGAGGGGTACAGAGGCAGCTTTTCAAACGACTCCAATAACTGCAGAACCCAAGGGAAAGAAAAACTTGGAGGGTCTCCTCTCCCCAGAATGGGCTGAGTATAAATAATGCATGAGCAGGTGACTAAACAAATCTGGGTGAGCCTGAAAGTCACAGAATCATAAAGAGAGGTGGAGAAATGAAAGAGATGGAGAATATGAAGAGAGAAGATGAAAAGTAGATGCTGACCAAGGAATGAGAAGGGAGGTTATGGGGTTGAAGGGAGAGTGGAAGGAAGAAGAGTATAGGGGTTGATATGGGATTGAAAGAGGAAAGAGATGTAAGGCTGGGAAGGGAAGAAAGAATTTAGGGCAGAGGAGAAGGGAAGGAGGAAGGGATGTGGGAAGGAAGAAGGGATGTGGAAAGAAGGCAGGCAGAGGGGAAGGAGGGAAACATGGGACGGAGAGACAGAGAGAAGAGGGGAAGGACGGAGGCAAGTGGGGCTGAGAGGGGGGAGGGAAGGAGGAACTTGGGGCAAAAGGGAAAGAGGGAGTGTGTGAGGATTAGAGGGAGAAGAGGAAAGAGGGAACTTGGGGCAGAAGGGAAGGGGAAAGAAGGGAGGCATGTGAGGCTGAGAGGGAAAGGAGAAGCATGAAGGAAGGAGGGAGACCTAGGATACAGCTCAGGAGAGAAAAAAAGGAGGACAATGGAGGGAGGGAATGTGGGGAAAGGGTGGGGAGAGAAGGGGAAAATGGGAAAAAGAAAAGAGAAAGAGAAAGAAGGAAGGAGGAGGAAGGCAGGACGGTGTCTCAATGTGTGCTTCTAGTCTCTGGGTGGTTTGCACACCGCAGAAAGTGGTGCGGGATGTTACAGCACACTCGCAGACGGAGTTAGAGAAGCCCAACCCGAGAGAGGAGGGGCGCTGATAAGGGGCGGGACAGGAACGCTGTAAGCCCCGCCCCCTTTCCCTGCCCTAGTTTCATCCCGCCGGTGGGGAGCGAGCTGTCGCGAAATCCTCCTTTCTCGGGGCCAGGCCGGCGCTGGTTGCTGATAGTTCTCGCGAGATCTCGTGACGTCATCCGAGCGCGACGGCGGTGGCGACGGTGCCTCCTCCCCTTCATCCTGGCCGGTGCTGTCTCACCGGTGAGCCGGCGGTGAGAAGGAACCGCAGGCAGGCCGGGCCCAAGCTGCCTCCCGTCCTGTCCCTCCTCCCGCCATGGAGTACCTTATCGGCATCCAGGGGCCCGACTACATCTTGGTGGCCTCGGACCGCGTGGCCGCCAGCAGCATCGTCCAGATGAAGGATGGTGAGTGAGGCCGCTCCCGGCCCGGCCTGGCCCAAGGGCATGAGGCGGGAGGGAAAGGGCCCGGCGATGCTGCCGGCGGCGCGGACGCTGCCGCCCTCTCCGCTTTGGGCCCCTCGCGGCCGGTGCACGCATGCTGTTAATGGGGCTCTCCTCGGCCACCTTCGGCCCCATCCGTTTCCTTGTGCTCTGCCTGGGGTGTGTAGCGTGGGGGCTGTGGAACCTGCCTCTGAATGTGGATTTGAATCCAGGCTCTGCGACTTTGTGTGTGGCCTTGCGCCACAGGTTCTGGTTACAGACCCGGTTTCCTGGTCTGTAAAATGAGGGCTTTGAATCCCTTCCAGGCCTAAATCTACGTGCTTTCCTCAAGTCACGTTTGAGTTGCAAGACGTAGCGCTGTGATTGAATCCTGGATGTTGGAGAGAGGACGACTCTGAGAGTCTTACTATTATTAATAACAAATTCTGAGGCTTTTTCTTCATAGTCCTGCAGTTATTATTTTCCCTATTTTATAAGTATATTCTATATTATTTATATAGAATCAGAATCAGAGAAGGGAAATGACAACTGAGAGCAAGTTTTGGAACTCAGATTTCCTGATATCTGACCCAAAATACTTTCCAGCCAGTCAGCTAGCATTTATTAATTACTGTTACTACACATATTAATTACTAAAATATTTTACATATTTACTACTTGTCAGACACTGTGCTGAGCCTCGGGGATGCAATACTTATAGCAAAAAAGGGCTATAGTTTCTCCCTCACCCCTCCATCATAACTTTATCTCTCTTTTATTGACAACTGGGAATAGGAACTTGTGATTTCAGTGGTATAGGGAACTCCTGGGTGGGCAGTCTCCCTCTTCCAATACAAGTGGACACCTTCTTTTGCTACACACCTACAGCTCCAAGAGCTTGTGTTGCTAAGAATTGCCCAGACACTGTGTGAGAGGTAGGGTTTGAACACCTGACTTCTTGGGTCCAAGCCTCACTTTGTCCACAGTAACAGTATTCCTCACTCATAACTGCAGGTCATGTCATCATCTCCCTGATATCATGGTCCTCTTTGAGAAGGAAGGTCACACACGATCTCTTGATAAGTTTGGTCTACTTACTTGTTTTTGAGTTCACCTGGGGTAGGTATAGTAGAGGGAATTGCCTTGTACTTAAATTGTAATAACCCTGTTAAAGAAAGTAGTGGCAAGATTTTCTTGATATTTATTTCTCTGTGGCCTTTAAACAACAAGGGAAGGGAAGTTGGTAGGCTATTTCCAGACCAAGTTTTGTTTAAATGGCTAATCATACATACATTGTCATTTGAAGAATGACTTGGTAGTACTGCTTTTAAATGATTGGGGTGCTGAAGAAAAATCGTAGAAGCATAGATTTAGAGCTAGAAGGAATTTTGGGGGTCGAGGGTCACTTTAGTACCTACTTAACAGATGAAGAAACAGATTCAAGGAAGTGAAGGGACCTGCTGGAGGTAACACTGCTAGTAACTAGCAAGGCTAGGATTTGTTTGAATGCATTTTCTGTGACTCCAGATCCACCTCTTTTGTGAAGAATTAAGTGAATGAATCTTCAGTTGCTTGACGTTCTAAAGGTTTGCTATGCTTTCTTTCATCACATGGGGAGTTGGAATAAGATCTATAGGGTTGTTCTTGTGTTCCGTTAATTCAGAACATGTTACTGTCTAATGGAATAGAACCTTGAAAGTGGTGTTTTAATGGACATTTTCTCAAGCTATCTGTAAAATGGATGAAAGTAAAAAATGAAAGTGCTTCCTAATTTGGGGAACTTTTCTTTTGGAGAGCATATTTTTTCTTCCCAAGAGATATCACTGACTTGAATCTTAATACTTTAGAAATTGTCCTTTGTCAGACACATGATAGAAGCATGGAGTAAGATTTAATTAGGATCATACATTTTAGCTAAAAGAAATCTTAGAGGCCAGCCAATCCAACCCCTTTCATTTTATAGATAAAACTGAGACCTAGAAATGTTAAATACCCTCCCTGAAATACCTTTTTTATCTTAGAATGTTACTCCCTTATTGAGGAAAGTTCTGTTCTTAGACTGGACACAAAACTTCAGGAGAGATACATAGGCACAATATCCAGCAATACTTTGCACATAGCTGGTACTCAGTATCATAATTGCAATAACTAGAAGAGAATAGTAAGTAATAATACCTCACATTAATATGGCATATTTTACTTTTTCCAGTAACCTTTCACCAAAGTAAAGACAAAAAGGGAGGAAGCCCACAGTGGTTCACCTCTTTCTCTCTCCTTACCCCCTTGAGTTCTAATCTGGGCTTTATATTTTAAGAGGAATGCTGACAAATGAAGTACATCCAGAGGGATGTGAAAGCTAGATAATCTGAAGAAATAGGAATGAAAAAAACTGGAAAAAGTAAAGCTTGAGGATGGCATGATATATCTTTAAGAATCAAAAGGCTTGTGTATGTAGAAATTGCATTCATTTTGTGGGGGTTGGGGGAGGTGTAATTCCAGAGAGCAGAGTAGAACTAATAATGGTTGGAAGTTATAGGCTCAATAAAATGAAACTTTTTTAATACTTAACAAGTTTCCCCAAAATAGAATAGGCTGCCTTTTGAAGTCGTGAATTCTCTGTCATTGGAAGTATTCAAGGTGACCTATTCTCAGGAATATTGGAAATGGAATTCCTTTAGTGGGGGAGAGTTTGGATTAGAAGGTTCCTAATATCCTTTGATTCTGTAATTCAAAAAGAAAGCCTTATTCCTTTTTTGTTAGATTCACGTTAAGGAATATAATCTGAGGACATCTGTGGGTGGGAAGAAAAGTAGTTACAATGTAACGGATTAATGTATCATAAGTTAGCAAACTAGCAACTTTCTTCCTTTAGTGAAGCAGGCTTCAGTTATTTCACCGGACTGATGGAGTATTTACTTAAGGGAAAGCACATTGCTATATTAATGTAAGCTATAACTTATCCCCTTCTAGTCCTGTCACAATAATGATACTCATTTAGTACCAACTATGCTGGATCTTGTAGGAAATAAAATTCCAGCCTGGAAGGAATTTACAGTATAGTTAAAAAAAGGAAACATAGACCTAAAGAAATTTAAACAATGCCTAGAGTTATCACAGTGTACATATAAAATGTGTCACAGAAGTTTGGCAGAGGGAGAGATTACTTGTGCACCATGAAAGTTTGTTGGAGAAAAAGATTTTAAGCTGGATCTAAGGATGTGTCAGAAGATACATCTATAACTTCCTCCATTTTTTCCCCTCCTGTTTTTATAGGCCTAAATTTGTTGGAATACGAGCTTGAGGGCTTTTGTATTTTCCCACCTAGAATATTTTATAATTTCTATATTATCTGATAAGCCCAAGTGCTGAAAAATGGAACTTAGGTTTATTTTGACTTGCCATCTTGGTTCAGTCAAGCTATTTCATTGGGTGTCAGTGTCACCTGCTGTATTGTCATCATATATATGATATATATATACATATATATCATATATGTCATCTATATATGTGTATGTATATATGTGTATGTGTGTATTTATGTATGTATACTATAATACCATATCCATTTGGTCTGTCAACTAGTCTATGGAGATTCTTGAAAACTGCCCCAATTATGGCATGTATAGTTGACTTTTTACATTCTATGAATTCCTGTATTACTGAGAGATTGTATGTACTCTACACTTCATTGTAATAATGTAAATACCTTAGGCTTATTATAGCACTTTGGAACATTTACATATGTTCTTATTTGTTCCTGAACGATCCTTTGAAGTTGGGAAAGTCATTTACCCCCATAAACCTTAGTTTTTTCACCTATGAACTGAGGGGATGGGACTCAGTCTGGAAAATCCCTTCCAGCTCTAAATCTTTGGTTCTGTGATCCTTTGAGAGGTAATGTATAGTGAATAAAGAACTGGCCTCAGACTCAGGAAGGCATAGTTAGGTTCACATTCAGCCTCTACAGGTTGTTGCTGTGTGATCCAGAGCAAGTCTCCATCTCTTAGTGTCTCAGGCAACTCTCGAAGACTAGTATAGTATTAGAGCAGTTCATGATGATGTTCATAGGGAAGGGTATTTAGTTATTTCATTGGTATCTCTGTATCATTGAAATCACATAGCATCTTTCTTCTCATTTTCCTCTTCCCTCCCTCTCTCTCCTTTACTAGCTCCATTCTGTATTTCAAGATGAGGTTCCAGTGAAGTTATTTGCCTAAGGTTCCACAGCTAAGTGTGGCAGAGTCTGAGCTAGAGCCTGTTGCACTGTGGTAGTTCTTTGAGTATAAGTCATAGCAAGTCCTTATATTTTTGTTTTTCCTATGGTTCCTCCTACAATTCTGGGCACACTGCAGGTACCTAACAAATAACTTTTTACTTGTTTAAGTTGATTTCACAGTGAAAAATAGCATTCTTGCAATTCTAGCTTTTCTTCTAAATGTTATTACAAAAAATATTAAACTTGTTTGCAAACTGACAGACTCTTTCAACCTATATAACAAATACAGTTTAGGTTTTCTGTATTTCCAGTCTATATAAGTTTGACCTTGAGGCCACATATTAGTAATTTTACATTTACATTTTTGTGTGTTTCCCTCTAGCCATAGCCAGCCATATTAATGGCAATTTCAACACTCAAATATTTTTAAAACTATTTAACAGCAGCATTATGCTCTCCAAATCCTATTAAAGGATTGGGACATTTCAGAAGCTTTTAAACATGAAACATGTCTTCCAGGGAAGATTATTCAGCAGTATTTGAAAAATTGAAAGTGAAAGTGAGAGTTAGATAGGGAGATTATGTTTTACTGAAGCTTCAGCTTGAATATGAGAAGTTATGTTCCTTAGGCACTAATGGCTGCCTGAATGTTGATTTCTCTCTAATCTGAACAAGAATCTGGAATAACCAGATAAGATTCAACTATTTCAGGTTTTTTTGCAAAGTATTTTTATATAATTTGTTGTTTCTCTTTTGTCTATGCTTTGAGGGTGATATTAGTTAATAATTTTTATAGTGATCTGTATTTTCAGTTGATTTCTCCACAGATTTTTCCTTTTCAAAGATCATTTTCTTTTGATGTCTTCTTATTTTAGCTGTAATATCACTCTTCTCTCTGCACCTTCAGATTCTGTCCCTACCATATCTCCTCAGAACCACAATTTGATTTGGTCTCTTGAAGAAGTTCTTGAGACCTCTGTTAACTGAAGGACTGTTTTCACACTTGGGGCATAATTCCTGCACTTCCTTTCAGTGATTGAGTCCTGATTAAATAAAAATATTTCTCATTATATTTGTTGCTTCTAGAAATTCTATGTGATTTCCAGTGGTGAATGACATTAATGAAGTGTGCTTTTTCCTGATGGCATGCCATGAAGGATGAGAACATTGTAGAATGTTGTCTGTTTTTTAAAATCTTTTTGCGTAGGGTGTGCATTTATTGGACTTGTATATGATTTGTGAGGCTAAATGTGTTTTATTTTCTGAACAGATCATGACAAGATGTTCAAGATGAGTGAAAAGATCTTACTTCTGTGTGTCGGAGAGGCTGGAGACACTGTGCAGTTTGCTGAATACATTCAGAAAAACGTACAGCTCTACAAGATGCGCAATGGTAGGTAGTCCTCAAAGCAAGACTTCTCTGCCCTCACTTTCCCTTTTCCTAGAGTGAGGAAGTTGAGTGTTTGGGAGAGGTCAAAGGTGAAGGTCTGATCTGTTCATTTGAATTTCTCATCAGCAAATGTTTATTTAGCACCTGCTGTTTATAAGATTACTTGATTGCATAAGTTTATATTATCTTATTACTGCTGCTTCTTAATACTAAAATGCTTGCTTGATTGAATTGAAATAACTGATTTAAAAAAATCAACTATTGATAGGGACTTGAATGACTTAAAAATGTTATACTTGGGTTGAAATGACTTAATTTGTTTATATTGATATTTAATGTTATGTTTTTTATTTTAGTAAAAATAACGAGGTCAAGAAGTATTGCCCCTTAACACAGCTAGTCTATCTCTCTACATCAAACTTTAGGAAACCAGGCCTCAGAGTTCAGGTATCAGTGAGCAGTGGTGAGGTGAACCCACGCCCCACCCCCATTCCAGCCTAAGAAAGGATGACAAGATTAGACCCAACAAGATGATAGGTGGCCAGGCACTGACAGCCTCCTGGACGATACGTTTAATAATCCTTAATGTCTTTTGTGAAGCTAGGTAACCTCATTATATAAAAATGTTCCAGAGTCTACAGTGTAACAAAATTTGTAGTTAAGAGAATTACTATAGAAATATAAGATTGGTAGAAAAATGAGGTGTTTACAAGGACAAGGACTAAAAGGCAATGACGGTTTCAAGGTCCTTGTCTGATGGGAAAGGTCAGCTTTCAGACACAAAGTACTTTGTATAGGGACATTTCAGTGGGGAATACTTTTCTAGACCTTGAATGATTCACAGGTATAACAACATTGTCAAGATGTGAACTGGAAAAGAATTTAATTTACATATGAACTCATCTATTAATTCTTTATAAAAGTATTCTGTAAGATGCGTTAATATAACTTTCTGAGCAACAGACTGGGTTAACATGCATGAAGCTCTTATGCTCAGATGAATTGAAGGATAGTCTCCCTTTTTTGCTTATCAGTGGTTGGCACAGACTGGGCATTTAATAAATATTTGTTGAATTGGGGAAAAAAGAATAATTTTCTTTTTGTGTAGGTGAATAGTATCTGCAACAATATTTTTCTTTTGTGACCTAATTATTGTACACTTTTAGTCTCATGGCCTCTATTTTTAAATTGTTAGAAAATCATTTATGAAAATTTCTTCACATATAGTTTAACATTCTTCAAACTAATGGTTTTATATTTAAAATCTTACTTTTTTCTAAAAGTAACTCATTTTGGGGCGGAGCCAAGATGATGGAGTAGGAAGACACACCTACGGAGGCTCTCCCCACACAGCCCATAAAATACCTGTAGAGAGAGACTCTCAACAAATTTTGGAACAGCAGAAGTAAAAGTAACTCATTTTTAAAGATGTCCCAATATCTCATTTCTTCCTTTGATTTTTTTATAATTTTCAGGTTGCATCTTGAAACCTCTTGTTCATCTTAGGCTTATATGTTTGTGTTTCATTTCTTGAGTGAATGAAACCATACAGTCCAGAAGGTTATCACACTGGGGACTTTAAATAAGTTTCTGGATTTGATGCCCTTACAGATCAATTCCTATTATTCTTACTGTGGCTGCAGACTTTACTGTTGTTCTTACCTTCACAAAGAGAAGGGGCAAGAGAGCCCATCACCACACCTACCCCTAGAAAAACAGCTCAGTCCACGATGCCCTACCCAAGATTGATCAGTAATCTCATCTTGATAAACAAAAGACAGCATGTTTCTTTCATGTTTTTCTGGTCTGTATTTCTTTATAGCCAGGCTAGAAAAGTGTGGGCTGGATGACAGTACAGTTAAATAGACTGTAGCTAGTTAAATACATACCAAGAGGGTGTTGGATGATTAGATTGTTCATTATAAACCTAGAAGGAGGTCTGTGTTTGAATATCATGGTACTCTCTCCTTGGTCCTTCTTGTTCATCATTTTTATCAGCAGTTTGGAAAAAGACAGACTTGCTTATCAAATTTGTGGATAACTTGAATCTGGGAGAGAGATCACTAATAAATTGAATGACAAAGGAAGAATCCAGAAATTTCCACAGGTTAGAATAATGGACCTACAGTGTGACTCTTTGACTGAATTCAAACTTCAAACAGAACAAATCCCCTTAATAAAAGGATTTGTTCTGTAAAACTTGAATTCTGTCAAAAGACCACACCCAGGGGCCTAGAAGGCTACAGGTTCCTCACCCCCTGATAAACTAATGAGATATATTTAACAGGAAAATATGTTAAGTCTTGCATTTCAGTTTTTAAAAATCAATTACACAATTTAAAAATGGATGAGACTTAGCTGAACAGTTTATGTAAAAAAGGATTAGGGGTTTCAGTTGGCTTACTATAGCTGGTATGATTGCCCAAAAAATTGATGCAGTCAGACTTTAATAGAAGAGTATCCAGAAAAGAAAAGTGCTAGTCCGACAGCATCCTGCATACTGGCAAGATCACAGCAGGAATATTGTGTTCTATCCTATGTCTTGTTAGATTATAAGTTAATGCAGTCATACCTTATTTTATATTTGTCTCCTCTATTGGTTGAGCTGAATACGATTTGCCACTGTTTTAATGCTCAAAACCATTTCATTTGCTTATCTGGAATGACTAAAAGAATGTGATGGTGAGAGCACTGGAGGTATGATAGGGTTGCAGGAAAGGTTATCTCTATGTCTTTGTACGGCTTCTATAAGGAGAAAAGATTAGACTCTGTAGTTGTATAAGATAGAGTGAGAAAGATAGGAAGACAAGGTTTCAGGGAGGCAGATTGTGGTCAGGTGTAAGAATTGATTTTCTAATAGTTAGATTTTTCCACTAATGACTACTTTATGAGGTTGGTTCCTCATGACAGTGTGGTTTTAGGGCTAATGATCATCTGTCAGGCCTGACAGAGAGAGGATTACTACCTGGAAGGTTAGACAAAATGACCATTGAGGTCCATTCATAACTTTTTTAATAATGTGGTTCTGTATTTTGAATGTTAGACATTGGAGGATGTGAAATTTGACTGTACTTAACCATTGAACTTCAATGCAAGTCTGACTTTTTGTCTCTTGCACCAGGATATGAATTGTCTCCCACAGCAGCAGCTAACTTCACACGTCGAAATCTGGCTGACTACCTCCGGAGTCGGGTAAGGAGTACAGACAGCCAAGGCTGAATATTAGAGGAAGGGAGGATGTTTCTTTGCTCTTTGCAAGTCTCCCTCTAAACATAAGTAGTCTGTTTGCATTACTTCACTTTGTTGCAACTCTTCCCCTTGGCACAGATTTGGTCTTTCTTTAGATTTGTTCTGTATTCTCTACAGTTTCTTAGGTGAAATCTGAAAAGCACCCCACACAATTCACCTGAGTGGCAGCTTTAGGCAGAACACACCATAACTTGAACTTGATTGGCTTTTTTTTTTTTTTGTTTTTTGCTTTGTTTTTTAACTTAGAACTAATTAACTTGTTTCTAGCATATAATTAAAGTTCCTATAATTATAGGTAAGCTGTCTCTAAGCCCTGTAAATTATCCAAGTTTTCATTCCTCCCAGACTTGTAAGCAAGTAGCTATCCCTCTCACTGATGTTAAAATCTTTAGTCTAATCTGAATTTTTCTGACTGTCACCATCTGGAACTGGTTCCTCCATTGGGTTCCAGTCATTTCACTGGTTTAATTTGTCTCTTCCACTTTTCAAAATACACTGTTAACTTTTGAACGTGTGAAGATTGTGTGTGACCATCTTAATAGAATGTTGCCAGGAAAGCAGTATGTGATTGCTATAATGTGTATTTTCCCTTCCTTAAGGGACCATATATCTGGATTTTAAACATATGACCTCACAACCCAATACTAATTTTTTATCTGTAAAGTCAAGAAAACTTACTAACCACAGAGGATTGCTAAGAAAAGAGATTGTAATGTTTCTCATTCATATGACTTTCACAAAAAAAGCATTTTCCTTAATTTAATCTAGGCAGCATCCCATTGTAGCCATTGGTGCCTGACTTCGTTTAACTGTTAAGAAGGAGATAACATATAGGACTTGCCCAAAGTCCTATGGCAAGTCTGAAACAAACCTGAGATGTCCTCCAAGACCTTGGCTATAAGTGTGAAGCCATAACTTCTGGGATGGGATGGCTTTCAGTCAGTGGTATCTTTTTGCCCTTTTCAGATCATTTTATCTTTTATTTTATAAAAGCCATGTATCTTTACCTGTACCTCAAAAATCTTAGTAATAGTGTATATTCTTATGCCTAGAAAACGTGTGGTTTGTTTTGGAGCAATTTCAGTGTTATCTGGCATGTGAGGTCGTGTTATGCAGCTACTTAAATTACCTGTTGCAGTTATAAAAACAAATTGGGCAGGTGCTTTGTAGTCAGGTCTAAGGAGATGATATTGCAGCTCTTTAGGGTCATTTATTTTTATTCCTCATAACATTTCTTTTTGAGATTCTCTTGAGAAATGGAGCTTCACTTTCTCTAAGTGTTAGTTTGAATACCAGGTGAGTTCTAAACCTGAATGGAAACTAAAATTCAGTCATGGGTTACATTAGGTGAGGGAGTAGGAAAATTTAAAGGAAATATTTGACTTCAATAAAAACCCAATAATATTTTCACTTTCATAATTGGAAAATGAGTTCAAATCCCAGCCATCCAGAAGCTCCTTGTGATATTTAGCAAATTTTAAGATGTGAGTTGCTTTGTAAAATATCACACTGACTTATCAGGCAAATTCCAAATTCCACCTTTAGGCACAATAAACATTTTGTTGTAAATACCCTGGTATTAATAAGTGAATTAAGCTCCTTTTAAAATCGAGATAAGACTGCCTATGATCATGCAAATGCAGTGGATCCATTTAATCTTCTGGCTGCTAAGATGTTTGATGTATTTAGCCAAAGAATCTCTTTTGTAGACAGACATGGGAGCTTTAATAAAGGGGTGGGGGAGGGCGAGAATGGTGTTTATAAAGGATAAATTTTCATTTGGCAACTATCAGCAGGGAGTTTTATAGGTACCAATCTAGGATAAGAAATGCATTTTGGAATGACCAGTTATTCTAGCTAGATGGATTATATTGTTAGTTACTGGCATGAAGACTTGAGTCATTTTTATTGAAAATAAAAAAGAGATTTTCACCTCTGGGGGCCCTGTGGTTGAAAATGGACTGATGCAGACTAATTAATGCTACTAATTAATGCCAGTGTGTGCTTAAAATTAGAAGATTTTTGGGAACAGAAAGGGAAGTTAAAGGAATATGAAAGTGTGACTATCAAATAATTGGAGAAGTAATTGATCTAGAGAAAGAGGAAAGGTGGCACATGAATGGAAAAACAGAAAAAAAAAAAGCTGGGAAACCAGAAATGAGACCTTTGGGTTTGGACTTAGAAGGCAATATGCACACATTCTTTCCTTTGTTAATAAACTTATAAACGTAATTGTATTATTTACATGATATGAAATTGTTTTATATTAAATTTATGTAATTATTATTAAATATATATGTATTTTAGTTTGCTTTTGAGGTAGCAAGTTCCCTCAAAGTAGTAAAGGGCGAGAAGTTTCAATGGCTTATTTTCAAAACCTTTGGACTTGGATTTGACTTGGGCTAGAAGGAGACATTGAATTATGTGTGACAATGTACTTAAGAATTTGAAAGACTGTCCTGTAGAGAGAGTTTAGCCTTGTCTGTAGGAGCAATGTGTAAGGGCAGCAGAAAGAAACCATTAGAAGTATCCAGCTATGGAATAGCCTGTACTGGACATGCTGCCTCTGGAGGTGTGGTGGCTTCCCTTCCACTGGAACTTTTCTCAGAGAAGTTGGCTGGCTGCTCATCAGGTCTCTCAGAAAACATTCTTATCCAGGTCTGGGTTGGATTAGATGACCTCTAAGGTCCTTCCCCCTCTGGAGATGCTTGCTTCTGCCTCTTGCTGATTCCACTATTGATGCTAAATTACACCCTCATTAAACACCTGCTGCTTGGCTCTTTAACAAGACTGATTTTTTAGAACAACTTAATGATTCTTGTAGGCATACTTGACAATATACAGAAGATAAGAAAAAAGACTCAGAAGCTTGTTTTGATTTTTCCATTACTTTTGATGATGGTAGTAAATATTCATTTCTTCTTTAAAGTTAATAATACATCACATTTAGAATAGCTCATCTGAATACCCTCAAGGTATTTTTAAAGAACTTTTTTCCCTTTCACAGGTAGGAATATTGAGGTGTATAAATGAACAAAATTCAATGCCCTTTTAGTAAAATAAAATTGTAGTTGATATACACATATCCTATTTAAACTGTCTATAGCCACTATTCCCTGTTACAAGTAATGATACCGAGCAGGCCCCCCAGTGCCTTTTTAGAAGCCTCTTGATTACCAAAGGTATTCCAGTTTGTTGTAGGGCCATGCTACCTATAATGTGATAAGTGTAAATGATGCCAATGAGGAAAAACTAGGAAAATCTCATCTTCTTTTACATATCGTATACCAAGCCAGTCCTGTATCCCTTGAAAGTTGAAAGATTAGTCATGAGACCTGTGGATATTAGCTTTCAAGAAATGGCCATAGATTGTGTCTGTTTCAGGATTAGATTTGCCCTGGTCAGTGTTATATGATGTGTTCTCTAGCCCTAAAAGGACCATGTGACTTTTACCCTGGCTTCTCTCCATATTGGCCACTGAAGCAGTTGTGCCATCCTCATACCTTCTCTGGCTCACACGAAAGATTCATCTGTGGGTTGCCCAAGAGATTTTTGTTGGTGTTAGTAAAGTCTTGTGACCTTGTGAACAGATGGCACAGGTGAAAGAAACCTTGACTTTACATGTCCTGTCCCCTCACCACCAGCAGCCATTTGTTACATGTGATTAAAAACATCACTAACGAGAGTAATTGAACATGCTTTTTGGCAAACACAGTTAGCAGGATGTGACATGACGCAGTACTGCCTTCTTCCTCTACGTGCCATCTCCCTCGAGGCCTGATCCTCCGTGCTCGCCCCCATCTCCCCCGTGCCCAGGCTTGCCTTCCAGCTCACCTGCTCCAGATGGGCAGCACAGTAGGGAGGACACTGGCAAAGGCAGATGTGTTTATTTACCGGAGACAGAACTCTGTGCTGTTGCAGATGGCAGTGCCTGGGAGCAAATGGCAGCCTTTGACACTGCTTCTATCGCTACCCAGCCAGGGCATCTTGACTGTCAGAATTAGCTCACTTTCAGTGGCAGAAAGAAGGAAAAAAACAGATGAGGTTTCTGAAAAGTCCTGAGTAAGCATGGTTCTTCTGACCTCCTGACCCTGAACAGCAGCTTCCCCACTTATTTCTCTCTTGGCCTAGTATTAGGTTCTTCTGTTGGCAAGGCTTCTTTGTGAGACCATTTCTTTTTTAATAGGAAGTTTTGTGAATAGTAACCTCCAAGTGGAGTTACAGGAGCATTTACTTATATTACAAATGCATGTTGGATATAAGCTTGTTTTGTCAATTTGAAAAGCCCTCTGCAGAACATATGTGCAGGCCCAGGTCATTTCCCATAGGAAACCTCTTAAGGTTGGGAGCAGCTTATATTAACCCCACTGGAGACACTACTGATATTTTTAGTGGCTAATTTTATTATCCAGCTGTATGGGGACAGATGTGCATTGAATTGGAGATGGCTTAATTAATATGACAGCATTTTGCACTTATACAGTGTTTTTTCTTCTGGGGAAATGAGATTTTGGACAGTGAACTTTTTAAATACGTTTTACTTTTCCTATCATTGTAACTTGACTAATCCTATGCAAAAGACTGTTGATTTGACACAGTAATAAAATGGCTAAAGTGACTTGTGTCTGAAAGTGCTGGCTTATCTAGGAGTCTCCCACCCTCCTCCTTTTTCTTTAATGTGATGTTTTTCCCAACCCTTATTGCTGATAGTTAAGAGTTTGCAGGTGTAAAGTCCTCCCTCCTCCTCTTCCCTATCCCTCTCCAGGGGGTTGTATGTGAGAAGGTGTTGCTTTCTCACTCAGAGAGCATATATGTGCTACCCAGTTGAATGCCTACTGAGAGAAGAGAACCCCTGGTTCCTTATTGAGTAGAATTATCCCATTGGAGAGTTGAAATTATGTTGCCCTATAATGTCACCTTGCTACTAAAGACTTTCCTATCTTCAGAGATAGCTTTTTCTGTATCAGTCCTAAGGTGACTTCTTTAGCTGTGTTTCCTACTGAAACCTGTGTTGGTTTTTGGTGTTTTGTTGGTTTTTTAAATATGTTTCTGAGGATGGCTGTGTCCTGAAGTAGCAGAGACTGTTGGCCTAATTTATAAGAGAATTAGATTGTTTTGCAAACGTTTGTCATAAATTATAAGTTGCAGCATGCTTCCATTTTAAGGATATATGTTTGAATTAGGAGAATGGCAGCTAGTCCAAAAGAAAGGTCAGGGAAGAAGAGTCTTTCTTGGCTGGTCACAATTTTGTTTTCAGGACTGATTGCATATGACCTACTGTACAAGCAGTAGTCTGTGACTGACACTAGTAGCTAAACATCTTGCATCTATAGACTAAAGACCTCCAATATTTACACATTTCCCCATGGCCAGAGAGTCACTTTCTCTTCAGGGAGAATATGTGTATTCTGGCCATTTAAGCAGTGGGAATGGATTCTGTTTAGTATATGAAGCCAAGTCACCTGGGATGGCATGATGCCGATGAATTTCATGTAGATTATTTGTTTTGCATTATCTAACTAGAAGTTGTCCATTTCTATCTGTGGACCTATCAGTTTACACAGTACTTTACATTCAGTTGGCACAAGTTGGTATAGTTCAGCAGATGCACCTCCTGTTTTAATCCCCTTCCACAGTAATGTCAACTAGATTTTTGGCTCATGTAGGTGAGTCAGCATTAAGGTAACATCCTGAATTCATCATTATGTATGTCTTGCTTAACATTCATTGTTTGCTAGCCCTTCCTTCTCATGTACAGTTCTGTCACAAAGCCTGGTGTCTGGCTGCAAAATTGAGAATTGGCTCATAAGGGGTGTGGATGGGTACATTTTCCCCATAAGTTAATATTTAATGAAAAAAGAACCAAAATGGCCCTTTTGCAGATATCTCATTTGTTTTTGCCATTGGATACACTCATTTGCTGAGCTTAAAGCAGTATTTTTGATTAGCAAGTGAAATGAATGTCAAAAACAAATACTGTGTTAACTAGTTGGTATAATAAGGCAGCTGTGCCCTGTTGTATCTCAAGTCATTAGATTTTGAAACTCTTCTAATTACCATGTGGTTCCAGTTTTAACAAGCAAGTTAAGCAAACTCAGGATTGGAAATGGCCAGAGTTATAAAATTTCCAGAAATTTTGAAACCATGGACAATTGAAGTTACAACACAATAATCAGATTTTTCAGGAAATTGAAATATATCCAGTCTTTTATTTTAGTTCTCTTCTTAGGAATAACAGCACTTGAGAGTAGTTGGGGACCTCAGAAAGCATTGTCTTCCTTTACAGATAAGGACACCGAAACCCAGAGCAGTCGGATGACTTGCCTTAGTGTTAAGAAAATACAGAAAAGTTAGGATCACCACATATGAGAGTAGGATGGGACTTTAGTGATAATTGGGTTCAACCTTACTTTACAAATGAGAAAACAGATTTAGAAAAGAGAATTGCCCAGTGTCACACAAGTAGTAAGTGGTGAGATATTCTAGCTAGTGATGCAGGCCTTCTGATTCCTAAGTTCTGTACCCATTTTTAGATATGAAATGGGGGAAGGGAGAGGGAAGAAAACCCTAAAACTCACTGAATTTGGCTACTTTTGCTGTAGAAACCTTTGATTGTATCATTTTCTGAGCTTCTACTAGCAATAGTTTCAAATGCTTCTGATACTTTTAATTATCTTCACATCCTTCTGAAAGCTTGAAGTTTATCTTGATTTAGTTAAGCGTTGCTACACTTTCACATGTTCCTTGACTTCTTGATTTGGTGTGAATAAAATTGCTTATGTTTGGAAATATTTCACATGCTGCAGAAGATGCAGAAATCTGAAGCATTGAGAAGTCATCAATTCAAGAAAAATGTCTACCTCTGTTGTTCTGGAATGGTGATTTCATTGATGGAATAACCTTCTAGGGAGTACAATTCCCATTACAGAATGCCGATGAGCAATGTAGTGATTGATTTAATCTTCAAAAGTTACCTGGCAAAGCCAAGAGACTTTCCTAGGGTCATGTAGGCAACTACAGATGTAGCAATAAATTTGTTTCTTACATGTAAAGAGCTGGAGTGATTTCATGAAAAGAGTATCAGAAAAGTTGGGTTGAGTCCCAGCTCCCCTACTAGGTGATGCAGTGGATAGAGCGCTAGTGCAGGAGTCAGGAAGACCTGAATTCAAGTATCACCTCAGGCACTTGACATTCACAAGCTGTGTAACCTTGGGCAAGTCACTTAACCCTGGTTGCCTCATCTTGGGTCATCTCCAGTCATCCTGATGAATATCTGGTCACTGTATTCAGATGGCTGTGGACGAGAAGTGAGGCTAGTGACCTGCACAGCCCTCCCTCACTCAAAACAAAATCAAGTGCAAGTCATGTCATCATTTCTCTGATGGCCTGGTCTTTTTCAGCAAAGAAGGACAAACACACACCCACTTAGTAGCTCTGTGACTAGGGATAGAACATTTAACTTCCACACCTCATTTCCCTAGCTACAAGTGGAAGTAATGATACCTAAACTATGTACCTCATCGACCTCTTGTGAGAATCAAGTGAGATGATGTATGTAAAGCACTTTGCAACCACCAAATGCTATAGAAACTTGAGATGTTATAGGAGCAGAAGGATATTGCTACTAGCATCCACTCCATTCCATATCCTTTGTGGCCTTGGTGGTAGGACAGAACTATCACCAGCCTCCAGGTCTGCCAGGAAGAAGCCCACATGCAGGTTCTAGGGACTTAGTATTTGCTTCATAAAGCAGAACTGCATCCAGTCCTCACAGCTTGCCTGGTTTTACTGTTTGTCCTTCCCAATTTGCAGTTGTAATGATCTTCCACCATTTGATTCAGTACCTATTTAGTAAGTGCTTACACTCAGCAGAGCCGTCTGCACTAGATGTGATAGAAGTGAATGGAATTGTTCCTGCCCTCATGAGATCCATGTGTATAGTAACATAGAATCGAACCCAAGTAATATCAAGTGCTCTGTGAGGTGCTCAGAAAATACAGCTGACTTGATGTGAAAATATTCCTTTTGCATAGTTTTTGGAAATCATTTTGTGAAATAAATGTCAAGTAGGAAGCACATGGGTTTTATAGCCCACCTTGCGTCAGATATTTTTATCATTCAAACAATATTAAATCCTAATTTTTAGTTATTTAGGCATAAAGTTGTAGCAAAAGATTAAAACTAAATATATGTATTTTGGAAGAGTTTTGGTGTGTTATATTTAAACATTAAATTCCTTTTTTTGTACATGTGATTCCTTGACTCTTCATCTTGGCTATCGATATGTCTGAAGGACTTAGTTGGTTGCAAGCAGCCTTTATATGTGTCAGCATACTCTTAGGACTGGCTTTAGCCAGGCTAGGCCAGTGGATATCCTGTTCTTTTTGGAGAGTGACAGTAATATCAAAATGCCTATTAAGACTCTGTTGAACCTCTCACTTAGACTCTACTTTTATTAAGTGCTTATTTGGTACAATGTCCTGATCTTGTCGTTAGGTATATAAAGATGAAGTTAAATCCTTGCCTTCAGGGAGTTTATGATCTAACAGAAAGGGCAAGGTATGAAAAACAAACAAACAAAAAAACCCAAACCACCCTATAATACAAGTTAGAATATACTGAAGTGCATAGGACAAGATTTGGGTGCATCAGAAATTCCAGTCTGGCAGCAATAGGATGCACTGATGCAAAATAAAATTTAAAAATGTAGGTTAGAGCCAGATTGTAGAGGGGCTTCAATGCTAAGCCAGGAATTTGTATTTTATTCAGTAGAAACTGGCCACCACAAAAGGTTATGTAAGACGATATCTGCATTCAGCAGATTTGTCTGACCACTAGTGTAGGAGAGGGACCACCAGAAACATTTTAGAATTGTCCAGGCAACAGGTGAAAAAATCTGAACTAGAGTGTAGCAGTGGGGATAGAAGGAAAAAAATGGGTGTAAACAATATCATAGGAGAGAAAATTAAGAAAAGAATTGCCAGCTGAAAGGGAATGGTGATGCCATCAACAGAAATGCATGTGTTAGGAAGAGAAGCCAATTGAGAAGGAGGAGGATGAGTTTGTTTTGATCATATTGAGTTTGAGGTGTTGGCAAAACTTCCAGCTACAACTCCAGCTAAATCAGTCATCAGTCAGCAAGCATTAACTCATTTCTTGCGGTGTTCTAGTTACTGCTAAGTGCTGAGGATACAAAGTCCTTGCTTTCAAGGAGCTCATAATGTGAAAACAGCCATGTATCAACAAGGTGCATACATGATAAATTCAGGGTAATCAGGAGGAGGGCACTTCAGCGTGAGGAGGACAGGGAAAGGCTTCTCAAGGAAGGTGGGGCTTGAGGCAGAGGAGAGGAAAGAGAGTGTTCCAAGCATGGGGGACAGCTAGTGAAAACATTTCAGCATTGGGAGGAAAGTGTTCTGTGCAAGGAACAGCAAGGAAGTCAGTGTCACTGGGTCATGTAGCATGTGGAGGGGGTGTAAGAAGCCTGGAAAAGAAAGGGGAGCAAGGAGAGGGAAGGAACAGGCTTTTATGAAGCACCTTTACAACAGTCTCATTTGAGTCTCACAACCATCCTGTGAGGTAGGTGCTATTATTAGCCCATTTTACAGTTGAAGAAACTTAAGGGCCCGGTTATAAAGAACTTTGGAAGCCAAACATGATTTTATCTTTCCTCCTGGAGGTAAGAGAAGCCATGTGTTCACCGAATAGGGATAGAAGGGTCTTTTAGGAAGATCAGTTTGACACCTGAGTTTAGGATAGATTAGAGTAGGAGGAGACAAGTCAGGGAAACCAGCCAGCAGGCTGAGACCTGCAGTTTTTTCTCCTGCCTTTAATCCTTGCTTCTGTTTATAGACTGAAAAATAATAGTAAAAATAATAACAAAAACAACAGAAAATTTAAGTACATTAAGGTTTGTAATATGCTTTACATGTTGTATTATCTCATCTGATCTATACTACATTACAACTTCACTGGCTTAGAAACTTTATAATACCATGTCTGTCTTCCATTTGAGATCGCTAAAAACTCTTTAACATGACACTGAAAGTTCTCATATTCCATAAATTCATTTAATTTGTGCACATGAGTATCCTTTCTAGGTGCAGTTGGTAAGGTTTTCCCTTCTCTTTGTTGGTAGACATTTATGTCATCAAATTCAGGATATGCGAGGCTAGTAGTTATCACCCAGGTGTAGCCACTGTCTTTTGTTTTGTTACCTAAATATTAAAATTATCAAAATATCATCTTAATATCCAAAGTAAATCTAATGTCTAAAATTAAGCAGTAAACTGAAGAATTGTTTGTAAAGGTGAAAGTTTATAGACTATTAGACCTGAAAGGTAGCTTAGAGTTTATGTAGTGAATCCAGATTCATTTTATAGAGGAGAAAACTGGGACCCAGAGAAATTAAGCAATATCTTTAGGATCATTCAACCTGGTGGCAGCACCAGGACTTGAGTCCAGGTTCCCTAGTTCCTGACCCAGTGTTCCTTCTTCTACATGGCAACTCCACCTTCTATTCGCATTTAGAATGTGGACTTGATGCTGGTTGAGGCATTGTCATTTACTAATTATTTAAGGATGGATAGCAGTTCCATGAATATATGGTTTCAGTCTTAACAGAGATTTTTTGTGATCATTGAGCTTTGGTACTTCGAAGCTTGTTGCTGGTATTGTTGGAAAAGAAGATGGAAAATAATATTCTGAGTTTCCTTTAAAAAATGAAAATAGCCACAAATACTTGAGAAATGAATATTTTAAAAAGTAGGGGGATAGTTAGCCATTTTCTCATATTCTTAAACAGAATCTTGCTGTTAGTGAAAAAAGGCATCACCAGTCCAAAACCTCATTACAGTAGAAATCTAAAGCAACATAAACTGAGCTTTCTGATAATAAAATTGATGTTATTAACTCTGCTTAGTTTATCTTTATGTTTGAATACTAGTAAACAGAATGTGGGCACATAAGAAGTAGAGCCAGGTCTGTGTGTTTCTGCTCTGCAAATATAAGTATAGCTAAGACTGAGGCTTAACCAGAGACTTTTAAAAGGAAATATTATAAAAATTATTTTTCCAATGTAGGTATGCATGAGGTTGAAGCAAGTATAGAAGATTTTTATTTTCTTATTTACTACATCCAAAATATCTGACTTTATATTATGAAATTAGAAGGGACCTTAGAAATAATCTAAACCATTCCACACAATAAAGGAAGCCCTTCATGAAGCATTATAGTCAGTCACTAATCAGTGTGGGTCCCAAAGAATCGAACACCGCTGAAACGACTAACCAGCAACAACAGATCAATCAGTGAGCATTTATTAAATGCCTACTGTGTTTTAGGTACTATGCTAGCTGCATGAAATGTGGAGACAAAAATTAAACATTCTGCCCCAAAGGTACTTCTATTTAATCCAGGGAAGCAACATGTATACCATCCAAGTATTCGTAAAGTAAATACAGAGAAGTAGGGGTAAGGAATGCCTCAGAGTAGGCAGCAGGAGGTGAGAGAGCAGTAAAAGCATGATGGGAGTGGTGTTTGAGCTGAGCGTTGAGAGAAGAGAGTCAGCACAGGAGTCCAGGGAAATCAAGGTCAAGAACACACAAGGACAGCTATCCCACCTAAAAATTCAGCAGGAGACGATGCCTGACGCTGGCACTAAATCCAAGTTCAGAAACTAAAGCTGGAGAGATGAATTAATCAAACACTGACCAGTAAAAAAAAAAAAAATGTTGTAGCTCTAAAGATCCCAAAAAGAAGGAGCAAGTAACTGTAACGACTGAAAGCTGAGACTCAAAAGAAACAAAAATGGATTTGCCACATAGACCACAAAAAATGAAGCAATAAGTTTGTTTTATTTTTTTTTTAATGAAATAAAAGCTCTGGAGGAAAGAGTTGTAAAAAGAACAAGGCAGTGACTCACTGAAAACTAGGAAAAACCAAACAGAACTCAGAGATTCCATGAAACAGCTAAAAATATTAGAATAAAGTCAAAAGATAAAAAATGGAAGAAAATATAAGAAACCCGATATTAAAGGCAACTGACCCAGAAAATAAGTTAAGGAGAGGTTAAGAATCAGTAGGTTAAAAATTATTGATTAAAAAAAATTTTTTTTAAACCTAGATCTATCTGTACTTCAAGAACTCAAATGAAAACTTCCCATATCCATTAGAACATATTCCTAGTCCCTTCATAGTCTGTCTGTGAAGATAGAAGGAATCTGCCAGTTGCCCAGGGGGTGGAGAGAAGAATGGGAAAGTGTTGGGGACAAAAGACAAGTTTCTGGGATGTCATTGCCAAAGTCTAGAGTTCTGCTTCATCACAGAAAAAGTACTTCAGGGATTAAAAAAGAAGTGGTTTAGGTACCTAGGAACCACAGTCAGAATCTCACAAGATACAGCAGTTTCTGCTATACATAATAGAAGATTTTGGAATACAATATTCCTGAAAGACAAAAGAATAAAGACGTATAGGCAAAAATAACAACTTGCAAAGCTAAGAATAATTCCATGAGGAGAAAAAATGAATCTTTAATGGAATAAAGAATTTGCAAACAATTCTGGTAAAAAGATCAGCAGAGTAGTAGTGCCTTTGAAATACAAAGAAGAATCCAGAGAACTCTAGAAAGAAGAATTTATTTGAGCAATTAAAATGAGCTGTATGGTGATATACTGCTAACATTCTAATGAAGGAGAAGAAACAAGTTTTCTTCAAGAACCTTAATATCTTCAAAGGTTATTGAGGGAGTTAAATAAGAAACAAAAGATTTGGGTGTGGACTGATTCTGTTTTGAGGGTTTTAAGAGGAGAGACAAAAGGTAGGGTAAAAGCAGAAAGAAATGGGTGAAATGTGCTATTTCTCATAGTTGAGCTGCATGAGAAAAATTATAAAAACATGAAAAAACAGGGGCAGTAGAAATCAAATAAACCTCACTTTTATCTGAAACAGGCAAAGAAGGGTTGACTACACATAGCAGTTTGTTGCAGAAATAAAACTCAACAGATAAACAAGTAGGTACAGGGAATGGAGTTGGTTAAGAGAGGATAGTAACCAGAAAAGTAATAATGCAAGATAAACCAACTTCTGGACTTTTGGGGGATTAGAAGGGGAGAAAAAGAACTGCTATCGAAAATGGGTCCTGTCAGCTGGGGACAGCTAAACGAATTGCAGGATATTATTGCACTTTTAGAAATGATGGAATAAATGGTTTCAGAATCTATGAACAGAGTGAAACGAGCAGAACCAGATTAGCAGTTTACACAAAAGATAAGAACATTGTAAAGAAAAACAACTTTGAAAGCTCAGCCATGTCTCCATAGGATCTATGATGAAGCCTGTTATTTCCTGACAGAGGTAATCAGCCCACATGTCTAGTCATTGCCAAATGATATCCCACATCTACATCTCTTGCCTACATCCTTAACGCTCAAATCGTCATCATCTTAGTTCAGGCCCGGACCATTGCAGTAGACTCCAGGTTGGTCTCCTAGCTCCAAGCCACCCTCCACAAGGCAGCCACTGTGATTCTCCTTGAGGATTTGAATTTTGTATTTGAATACAGTTCTAATCTAATCAGTGAGTGGGTTTATTGAGCTACTCAATAAACTGTATAAGCTCGTGTTTTTGGCCTTTAACGCTCCTCAACAAGGAGACTCCTATCTTCAGTCTTCTTTTCCCATTACTGCCCTCTATGTGCTCTGCAGTCATACAGGCCTCCTTGCTGTTGGAGACCCAAAATACTCCCATCTATCTGCAGACTTTGCACTGGCTGTCCCCTATTCCTGAAATGCCCTCCTGCCTCACCTCTCAGAATCCCCGATTTCCTTCAGGACACAAGACAAGCTTCATGTAGAAGACTTTCATAATCCCTCCAGCTGCTAGTATATGCCCTCCAAAACTGTGTTTGTATTATGTATACAGTTCTATATGTACCCATTGCCTCTCTGCTCTTTGAAGGGAAGGACTATTTTACTTTTGTGTTTTGTAGCACTTAGCACAGTATTTGGCACATAATCAGTGCTTAAGAAAATGTTTTTTGATTGATTGAGAAAAGACCATGATCAGATCAAGTGAAGGTGTTTTGAGAATTGGTTGAATTTGGTGTTTCTGTAGGCATTGGAAAGGGAACCGGTAGATAGGAGGAGGTTGAAAATTAGAAGGGGAAAATCAAGAGTATAAGATGTATTGGCCTTAGTGAGAAGAAAGATTGTCACCTTTTCAGACCTGAATAAAGAGGGATGGGGGATCAGAGGGTTTTAAGATATCTAGGGAATAACAGGCAGCTCATGGTGAATGGGCTCTATTTTCTCAGGAATGTTTGAGTAAGATTTCTTTGTTGAGAGGGTGTAGGGCAGGAGTATTGTAAGAGTCATGAAGTGATCAGTTAGGACTAAAAGGATTGCCCTGGTGTAGAGTGGGCCCAGTTTTGTAGTGGACTTGGTACTGTTGCATGACTTCCTCCACCACCTTTCAGATGCACGTGAATAGGAACAGAGGAGGTGGATGGTGAGAGTTGGCATGGCGAGGATGGTGTATATTATTAAACTAAAGGGTCAAGATTAGTAGACAGGAAACAAACTAAAACAAAGGTGATGGCTTTGGAGAAGACAGACAGACTAAAAGTCCTACTGAAGAAAGTGAATGAGTTTAAGAGGAGTGAGACACAGAAGAGATGAATATTAGGAGGTTATGATCATCTAAGTTGCAGGAGAGCTCATTACTTCACAAAACTAGTCGTTCCTCTTTTTTTTTAACAGCTCTTGGTGTTAATAAAGTCTTTGATTATGCCAAAATCTATTTCTCTATAATTTCTGTCCTTCAGACCTCATCCTATCTCTTGGATACACAGAACAAGTATGAATCCTCTATATAGAGTATTACAAAGGACTTTAGAGACCATCTAATCTGACCCTTCATTGTAAAGATGAAAAAAAAACTGCTGCAAAAGGTTGTATATCATGTCTAAAGTCATATTTAGCGTTTCCAGACTTTTCATAAATGCTTTTTCTACCACACCACCATTTTTCAACTCTTGAGATATTTGAAGATATCTATCAAGCTGTTCATTCAGCAAATATTAAATAAAGTGCCATATTTTAGATGATGGGGAAAATAGGAAGATGAATACTACACAATCTCTGCCATTAGAGTTTATAATTTAGTGGAGGAGATAAAACATATACGCAAATAACTATAATATAAAATAGATAGAAGTACATATGAAATAGTTGAACTGAGTACATAAGTAGTTGTATGAAGGGGAAAGGAGAAAAGAATTTCTAGCCAGGAAGTGAGGTTGAAGGCCTACACAAGCTAAACCTCACCATTCAACTACTGTATTATTACATGGCTTCCATACCTTTTATCAATCAGTTCACCTACTTAGACACAATACAGTCTAGTTGATTTCCTTCTTAAAGCATGGTTACTGGAATTGAATACAGAACTGCATATTTGAACTGACCAGCATGGACTCTGTTGGGGTTTTAATTTTCTGAGTTTACTTTGATATGAAGTAAGAATGTTTCATCTTTTCCTTTGTCCTGTTTAATGGGTAGAACACCTGAATGGTGTTCTCATTACCTCAAAAGCTAGTTTTGGTCTTTGTCACTATTTATATTTCATTTAGGAAAAAGAGTTTTGGCAGTGAGGTGGTGCAGTGGATAGAGCACCAGTGCAGGAGTCAGGAGGACCTGCATTCAAATCTCACCTCAGACACTTGACGCTCACTAGCTGTGTGACCTTGGGCAAATCACTTAATCCCAATTGCCTCATCCTGGGTCATCTCCAGTCATCCTGATGAGTAACTGGTCACTGGATTTAGATGGCTCTGGAGGGGAAGTAAGGATGGTGACCTGCACAGCCCTCCCGCATTCAAAACAAAGTCAAGTGCAAGTCATGTCAATTATTTCTCTGATGGCATGATCATCTTCGGCAACAAAGGACAAACACACACACAGGAAAAAGAGTTTACCTTCTAAGATGTAGGAGTACATCAGAAGCTGCTACTGTGGTCATGTTGGGGTGAAGAGTAAAGTTGATAGCTATGTCAAGTTTCCTCAGCCTACATGAATTTGAGGAAGTATGAAATGTGCATTTGGATGGGAAATTATAAGCAAGACTGATTTACTGAGGCCACTGTGTCATACCTGTGTGAACAAGGTGTATAAATCATTCAGATGTGGAATATTCCCATAGTTCTATTGCTAAAAGTCCAGTCTCAGAAATGATATTTGATAGCTCAGCAAATTGATTGGCCTAGAAAGAGTGGCAGATTTTGTCTAAGTTTGAAGCACACTGTGTAGTTTATCACAGTTTACTCATGGTATCAGTGTCATCATTCTCCAGATCTCTTTGTCCCACTAGCTCTTTATTCCCCCCTCCCAAACTACTGATGCCCTGGGAATGGAAGTACATGGCTCATGCACTGCTTAGCATACGAGGGTACTGCCCATTATTTTGTAGTAAAGAAATAGCAGAATTTCTGAGGCACCTCAACTCAGTTCAGAGTGGTGTCCTATTCAATTAGAGGTGGCAAAGGCTGGCCTGAGTCCAAAGGAAGCCTGTCAATTCCTCTCCTTTTCCGTGTCCACGCTCGGCAGGATGCTTCCTCACGCCCACCTCGCTCCCCCTTGCTGTGACTTTGGCTTCCGCCAGATGTCACACCGCTGCTTGTCACCGCCCAGACTCCTGTCGCTGATTTTGTTGTTTCAGTGTATTTATCACAACTGTTCTCTTTAGCTGTAAAATTTATGGAATTTCACGCTCTTCTAATCGCTACAGTGTGTTTCTTTTAAATCAGAGGAAAGAAATACAAGAAGTTGGGTACGCATCAAGAGTTGAGGGGTGGCAAATACTGTCTCTAACAGAATTTGCTTGCCTTCCCTTTAGAGGTAAAAAGTATAACCTAAGCAGAGAAGAGGGCTAGGAAGCAGGGGGAAAATTTTTTTACAGAATGCCTAATTAGCAATGAGAAGTTGGTAAAGAATCTTACATATAGAGGTCTCATTAGAAAGGATCTTAAGGAGGCTCAAATCATTTTATAGAGGAGAAGAGTGAGACCCTAGCAAGGAGGAAGCACTTGCCTATGGTCCCATATCACATGAGTGACAGGATGGGGACAGAACTATGATCTCCTATCTCCAGTTCATTTCAGGCTATTTTTCAAGGGCTCACATGTATAATGGTTCTTCCGCTCCCTTTACATACCAAGCCTCAGGGAACTTTTATAATTTCAGTGGTTCCCCTGTGATGTCCGGTTATTCATTCAGATATACAGTACAAAAGAAAGATCCTGCATCTAGTATCATTACCTCAGAAAAGTCATGCATCTGAAGTAAACATATTGTTAAGGTAAGAAAGAAGGCAATCTTTAATTTGCTAGTATACTTTCCTAGCATTTTTTCCCTTACAAATTATGGGGAATGTTTTAGGAGATTTTTAATAATAATACCTTGTACTTATATATCAGCATTTGATTTTCTCAACTGTCTTGAGATATTAGTAGGACTTTTGCCCCTATTTTTACATCTAAGAAATCTGAGCTTTCGAGAAAGTAAGTGACTAAGTAAGTGACAGAGCCAGGACTCAAACCCAAGTCTTCTGACTCCATTATTATTTCAGATTGAGAAATTAACGTTTAACTTAGTTGGATCACAGAACAAACCTTCTCCTTCATTCGGGTGCTCCAGTGGACATGACTTTAAAGCATACTATGTCAAGATTTACACAGCAAGCCCATAACTTGATGTCATTGGCAGGGACAGCATGAACTAGAATGCTGACATGAAATGTTCACATGAAATGCTTGTGGTAATTTCACTCCACTGTGTCAGGCTCTGGACCAAATGCTGGTAATCATTCAAAAGAAGTCAGCAATACTGTCTGTGTGGAGGTAAGAGCAGGAGACATGGAACCATTAGAAAATATGGCACTGTGTATAATCCAATACAGAGTTGTGCAGACCACACAACTAGGGGGCGCCAGAGGGCACAGAGCAGTGGTCCTGAGCTCAATTCTGGCCTCAGACACATACTGGCTACGTGACCCTCACAGGTGACTTAGCCAGGGTCCGCCTTGGTTTCCTCATCTGTAAAATAGGATAGTAATAGCACCTACCTCTCAGAATCAGTGTGAGGTATCAATGAGATGACAATTGCAAAGTGCTCAGCACAGAGCCTGGCATATAGCAGGCACTTAATGTTTGTCTCCTTCCTTTGTGAAGGGGGATTGCGCATCCATTGAGCACTGATAACTGCCTGCTTGTATGGGTTAATTGGGAAAGTTCTCACATAATGAAATAAAGTTAAGTGGTAGCACAAAATAAAAACAGCTGTTGGCATTAAAGCTGTAAATGGGATGTTGGGGGGGCACCTAGAATGAGAGTGGACTTTCTTTGAGGGGAGGGGAGAGCAGTGCTGAACGTGTGGGCATGTGCAAATAATTATTGACTAAATAGAAATGGAGGTGGACATTTAGAATGCTACATACACACTGTGTTTCTGCCTTCCAGAGCTGATGTGCAGCCTGAGCTGATGTTCGTACTTTTATGGATACCTAATCCATATTAGTGTCAAGAACAGGAGTGATTGCTTTACTTTGAGCCTTATTTCCATGAGTTTACTCTAGAAATATTTCTGATAGAGAACATGCTTACTTTAAGGCCTGAGAGGAGGAATTAACCCTTAGAGATTTAAATACCTTTTGGGCCAATTCTTTGGGTTTTGAATGCCTGAACTTAGCCAAAACAGAAAGTATCTGCTCTGGGCAATAATCATCTAAGAGCAGGTATAAAAAATTCCCGCCTGAGGCTAAAGAAAGAAACAATAAATGTAATATTATTGGTAAGGGTCTAATCTTGTGCTATTCAAATGTCCTCAGAACTCAGGATAGAAACTCCTTTCCACCTGTGCTGATCTGCCCCTTTTCCTTTGGGCATGCCGCATGGGTCACTGAGCTTGCTACATGGATCACTGAGCAGTTAAGGGACTCACTAGTGGTCACACAGCTACTGTGGGTCTTGACTTGAACCCAGATCTTCCTGACTCTAAGGTTACTTTTCCATTATTTACGTTACACTATCTCTCTTAATACTCATGAGTTAAATCAAAATTGGACAATTTCTTAATTGTTGATGTGATTTAATTGGTTCAGTCAGTCACTCTTTCCCTATCTTCATTAATAAAATGTCTATTAACTTCTTGCACTATTAAACATTAACTGCTTATTGCTGAAATGTGTGACACATTCAAGTTTGATGCTAACCCAACATCATTAATACTTATGGGATCACTTGTACCTGCTTACATATGTGGAATATTTTCCAAAACAGACAAACAAGAATCAGTTGTGGGATCTGTTTGTAGAAAATGGATTGGGAATGACCTTATTTTAAAGAGACACTGAGTCAAGAACATGTAGGAGTGTAGGTAGGGAGGCACAACCCTATCTTCAGTATTTAAAATTCCACCTTTCTAGAGGAGTGAGAATGTGATGGCACACAAGACTTTATTTGAAATTTTAAAAAGACAGTGTGAGCTAGAGCTCTTCCATGAAGCACTGTCAGAAGAATGTCAGAAACTGCAAGTTGTTTCACAGATGTATCGATTTAATTAGTCTAGATAACACCATTTATTTATGCTTAAGCATCTCACACATACGAAAGTTGGTAATTCAGAGTCACACAATAATTGTGAGTTATCTTCTGTACCACGTGTGGTGGCTTCTGAATACCAACTTTACTGAGTACATGTCAGATGCTTAGGCATAAATAAATTATATTATATAGACCAATTAAGCCATGCATCTGTATAACAACTTATATCTGGAATTGTCTTGACATGGGGTTACATCCAAGATCTTCTGATTGTGGCCTTTTTTAATCTCCAGTATTTGTTGTAAATACACTTTGATCTAAAAAAAAAGGATAAACTAGGCAAGATCTTCATCAAATGCCTAGCTTCAGCAGACTGAGTGCTTTGTGTTTTCCAGGTTTGGTCTTAAGTACATCTTGAAACTCTCCACTATAATGTTGTTTACTGCCCTGTTAGCATTCCAGCCATTGGGATTGGACCAGTCAACAGAATACACATAACATTTTTAAGTCCATTTTTGTGTTTTGGGAAAAATAAGGGGACCAAACAGTTTTGCCTGATATTTGTCAACAAAAGAAGCCATATTGGAGACAAGTAAATAGTAAAAATACTATTCTAATTTTAACCATAACCATTATTTTAACCTATTTTAGGTATACCTGTTTTGTGGGAATGTGTTAGGTACAAAACAAACACAGAGGTTACTCAGTTCTCTCTTTATCCATCTAGTTTAATTAAGCATTTTGTTCTTGTGGGAACACCAAGCTACTAGTTATAGTGTAGAATATTCTTTGAAATTGGAAAGCATATTTACTTACAAAGAGGTCAAAAAAAGAAAGGGTTATTAATCCTGTTTTACAGATAAGAAAATAGGCACATAGAAATTAAAGGAATTTCCCACCCTAACTCAAATTTGCTAGCAAGTTGACCTTGAACCAGATTAAAAACCTAAGGGTCTCTGAACTTTTACTGAATCTTGATACATTCTCTGAAAATGTAATAGACCAGCAGTGGAATCTTCAATACTTTGTCAGTTTGTCTTTTTTCAGGGCTTTTATCAATTGATCAAACCCTGTGGTTTAGGACTGCTCTCTAGTCTGTGGCAGGTATTAGTGGACCCTCCTGTTTAGGTTGGACACCTTATCTACTTCAATTTTCTAACAAATGCATAATGTTTTCATTTGCTCTTCTAATGTGGTTTTCTCTGACTGCCAGATATCTGTATTAATAATTTAGTACTCAAAAATTTAAAATGCCACTTTTTATAGGCATATAATCTGATTCCATGAACTTGTGTCAGTCTGTGCTCTGTGATAGTGCGGTAAGGTCTTTGAGAATAATGCGCATATAATCACATATGTTTTCGGATACACACATAACCATATTCATACATGGTTCTCCATTGTGGCAGATGCAAGATGAATACGTGTTGTGCAGAAAAAAATGAAACCGTGTAAAATGGGAGATGACTAGTGAGAGCTTTAAAGCATTAGCCAATCTATGAGTGAACTTCATGTGGTAAATGCCCAGGCTCTTGCAGTAGAAGTGGGTGGTCTTTTTTGGAAGTGAAGAGTGAGGTAAGTTTCTCCAAATTTTCCTTGACAGAATTGCATTTGAGACTGTAGGGTATCAAGAATGGGAAAGAATACAGGTGAAATCCAAACAGCATTAGAAGTTTTTTCTAAAACCTTGGTTTCTTAAAGAAAAATGATAGCATTTCATTTAAGGATATAGCTCTTTTGATTTTCTAATATTTGTTTACACTTAAGAACTTCCTCTATACCTCTTTTCTTCCCTTTTCCCCCATAGAACAAGGTGAGCATTGATTGTTAATGCCTCTGGTGAACATAATTTCTTTCACATTAATATGAGTAGTCAGACCACTGTAATATTTTGGTCCCACTGTCAACTTCTTAAACATTAATGGTGAAAGGTATGGTTTTTGGCAGCACATTCCCACATTTGTGATTACCACCCATCTTAGTGTTGAGATATGAAGGGCTTCTAATGGAGTCCAGGCTTCATCTTGGAAGCTGATCTTGTCCTCTTGTTCTGTAGCCTTCTCTGGAGATGGGCCTCGAGGCAGCAGAAGTATGCCAAAAATGAACTTGTATTAGAAGAAAGCAGCACTGCCTCTCCCTACCCCCAACTTCCTCATCCTGGGTTCTCTGTTGCAGTAGTCTTTGAGGGATGGTTTGTTCAGCTGCTAAAGAACATCTTCTTGTCAGTGGAAGGTTTGGAGAAACACCATTGACTTCGAAAGGCTTGGTGCTTTAAAGTAAAACTGTGCGGTATTTTCTTCCACAGACTCCATACCATGTCAACCTCCTGTTGGCTGGCTATGATGAGCATGAAGGACCCGCACTGTACTATATGGACTACCTGGCAGCCCTGGCCAAAGCTCCATTTGCGGCCCATGGTTATGGTGCCTTCTTGACCCTCAGCATCCTAGATCGTTACTATAAACCAAGTAAGTACCAGAAGTTACATCTGACTCATTCTCAGCAGTGTCCACTGGCAACAAAGATGGGGCACCAGAGCTGGACTGATGGTATGTGACTGGCACACATGAAGCCATCTGGTATTGGAAAGGCTAGCTTGGGGACCAGGGATTCATCTTGTTCTGCTGGGTACAAGTTACAAAATGCAGAATTAGCCTTAAGATAAAGAAGAACTTCTTCATCAGAGCTGTCCAAAAGTGCATGGTCTGCTTGGAGAGGTAACAGGTTCTCCATCATAGGAAGTCTTTGGACAGAGTCTACCTGATGACTCAGGCACTCTTATTCAGAGACAGGCAGGGTGAGGTGACCAGCCGAGAGAGTTGTGAAGTATCAGGCTCAGTGATGTGTTTTCCTTCCAGATAAGTGCAGTTAATCATGTCATGTAGGTCTTGGTGTTCTTCAGAAATTTAAAGGAACCTCTTTATCTTGCCAGCAAAACAGTCCTTTTTTCCCCCTGAGAAATGTTGCTGATATGCAGAGCTTTTTTACTAAATACAGTCTTCATTTTGGTAAACCTGTGTTTAACAAACTTAACTTAGCATCACTTCCCTTAGCAGTTGGAATTTGTTTCTCATTTTGTTCCTCTCTGCATCATTGGTGCCTGATCTACTGCTCCCATGGAATTGAACAGGTAGTCAGTCAGTTGCCTCAAGAATTCAGTGGCCTGGGAGAGTGGGTGAGGCTGAGGAGGTGAGACAGAGAGCCATAAATGTCCCAGTGAGGACAGCAGCAGCTCTGATTTTTTTAATCCATTTTTGCCCATTATTTCTATATCCACTCTGTCTTCTAGATCAGTGTTGACCGGTAGCAGTCTCCTTGGAGATCAAGACTAACTTTCCAGTTCAGTTTGACAAACATTTATTAAACTACTGTGTTCAAAACTTTGTGTTAGGGATGGGGAAAATGTTAACATCAATAAAGTGCTGTTTTGTCTAGATCCACTAATCAGTTGGCAACAAAAATTATAGATCTAGGAATCCTGAGCTGTGTTGGCTCTGGCCTTATAGCTCTTTCTTCCTTCCACTCCAAGGCTATGCCTCCTAGCACCTGCATTAACCATTGCAAGGAACAGGTGGTTCTGATAGCTTTGGTTTGTGAAGATGTTGGCCATGGGGACAGATAACTTCCTCTAAATTTTCCTCTTTCCCTCTCCATTCCACACAACAAAAATGAAGTGTTTCTGTTTCCTATAAGCTCAACTACACCAGTATTATAATTTCCATCTAAGATGTTACTAGCCTTTTCCTTTTGGTAATACTTTTGTGACTTGTCAGTGATTCTTCCAGCCTGCCCTCCAAAAACCAGGAGGAAAAATCCCAAGCCCCCCCAAACCCTAATTGCACAACATGTCATCCCAGTTTGCCATCCCCATCAAGAGCGCCTTTTCTAATGTGTGAGCCTCCTAATGTGTGAGAATCACAGAGATAGCCCACACGTGCCTTCCCCATTGTTATAGTTAATACCCAGCAGGGAAAGTAGCACCAAAACTCAGGCCCCGCTTTTCCCCTTGACTTGCAGCCGGCCCTGGGCAGATGGAGCTGATTTAAATCCGTAATAAAGTCAAGGGGAGAGAGACGGCTGGACTTCTCCAAAGGCAGATCCCTGGCCATGGGAGGCAAAATTCCGTCATGCTTCCCATTCCCTGTAACAAATCGATTTGCAATGGCTTGTGGCAGTGGGAACACTCAGGGTCCAGGGCACCCTGGAGTACATATGGAATGTGTTTGCTCCAAGTTGGAAGGAGAGTTTTTCTTCAACTCTTTTCTTTTGGTCGTGTGTGCGCTGAGCTGAAAAAGCTGTTTAAATTTAATAAAATGTTTGGGGTAGGAGAGTTAGGCTTTAATTAAAGCAGCCTGGGTGTGCGTGTGTGGAGCAGTGTGTCTGTGCTTTCTCTTTCAGGTATCACGCGTGAGGAGGCGGTAGAGCTCCTGAAGAAATGTCTGGAAGAGGTGAGTGGCTCCCATGCGATCTTGAGAAAGGAATGTTTGTCTGCTTGTGTTGGCCAATGTTTTTCCTGTTCCTCAGTCGCATTTTTTTCCTGTCCTTGCCAGAAGGCGTAATAAATACCCACTAGCCAGATGTGGAGTGGCTACTGAAGGGAGGATTTGGGGGTAGCAACCTTGTTATCTTTGCTTGCATGGTTCATGTCCTCCCCAAAGTAAACTCTTCAGCTAAATTGCTTTTCCTCGTTGCTGGTTCTTCTAAACTTCACATCCTATTGGTGCAGCCAGCTACGTATGGCACTTTTTAAGCTTCAGATCTACTGTGACCCTCAGGTTTGACCTATTTAAAAAACCGACATCAGTCAAATGAGGTAAACTCTATCAAGCACTTTGCAGGCCTTAAAGTGCTCTATCAATGTTAGCTGTTAGATATGTATGATTTTTTAAAATAACTTCCCTTCATTATGAAGTATAGATGAAATAAACTCCTTCACTAGAGAGTGTAGACAAATCTCCTTTCAAGGAGTAGCAGAAAGGAGGTTTAGGGCAAAGGAAGGGGCCAAAGTAGAGATGGATGTTGAGGACGTTTGATTATTGAGCTGGTGAGGGAAGGCTTTCTTTTTATTGACTCCTCATCTGAAATGAAGCAGTCTAAAAATGAAAGAATGGAATCTGCCTTTCTGGAGAAAATGTCAACTTTCATAATTGTCTTTGCCCATGCCCCTCAGAGTGAAGGATGGAGCATACTGTGGTCTCTCTAGTAGGAGAGCTGGCTGGGAGGGGGTGTGTCAGCGAATGTTAGTTTATCCTCTCCCAGAAGCCTGTTGCATTCACTCCATTGCAGCAGCTCTCTCCACTCCCCCTCCCCCCTTGTTTGTAAATCTCCCTACCAGAGCTGCATCTGAGAACAAACTCTCTTTCATACTTTCCTGATCAAGTCAACTGAGAGGCTAGGGCAGCCGGGGGGCCAGAGGTGGCTTTAAGGGAACACTTAGAATCTTCCCATGCATTACTGAGCTTCTTTGTTTGCTGATGCTCACAAAGACTGTCAGTCCCAGCTCTGCAATGCCCAGTGTGAGGCTGGCACTTGACCTCAACCTTTTGGTAGAGTGTCGATTCAAGTCTGGTGCCCAGCCATGAAGGAGGTTCCTGGGAGCATGTCTCTGTAGAACTGCTTGTCTTGTTCTGCTGGAGTTGGGGGTTTCAGGGTGTGAAGGCTTGAACAGGGCAGATGACTGTATCCTAAAGGAAGCCTTGTATGAGGAGGTTAGGAAGGAGATAGAGGAGCAGTGATTTCCTCCAGCTCCATTCCTCAGTTATCCCCAGCTGGGATAGCAGCAAAATCTGCTTTGAAAAGTGCACATCACAGTCCCCTTGTAATTTCCTCTCACACAAAAATGCTTGTTAGAAAGCAGAGATGATCCCCACTGACACATTGACCTGAATTAGAGCAGGATGTTGGGAGAGGGGCTTTGAGGTGGGAAGGAGAAACTTGTTCTTGCTTTGGTTTAGGAGATTGGCTAATGAGACCTGGAAAGAACACTACCTTGATTCCTGGCCTGGTTTTTTTTTTTTTATTAGGTTTCAGTTCAAGACAGATTTCCTACAGTGTAAGAAAGATTTGTGTACTGCAGGCTGGGTGGTTTAACAAATCTAAGTTCTCATACCCCTTTGAGGCCAGACCCCTGTCTTTGTGTTCCCAGCTGAGCCTCTCAGGCTAGGGAACTCTAGGGAACTGACTGGGACAGTATGTTGAAGGGCAGAAGGATTGGGGCTTGGCTCCTGTTAGATGGCATGCACACTGCTCAGCCTTCCTGACCTCTGGCCTCAGCGTGGAGTTTGTCATCATGTTCTCTGTGTCTCCTGCAGCTCCAGAAGCGCTTCATCCTGAATCTGCCATCCTTCAGCGTCCGGATCATCGACAAAGATGGCATCCATGAGCTGGACACCATCCTCCCTTCCAAGAGGAGCTCCTAACCGTTCACTGACCCCCAGACTGATCCCACTGGCCAGCTTACTTTTTTGTGACTGGCTCCTTTATTATTGTTTTCTATGCTTCTGAAATTCAGAGAACTAGATACCAATAAAGCTGGATATTGACAGATTGGGCTCTTCTCTTCTTTTCCCTTAGAAAGGAGGTGTTCTGTCATCAGACTTAGTGAATGGCTGTAATTCAGTTGGGTTTCCAACTCTCATCTCTTCTGCTCTGGGCACTCCTGTGTTGTGCTGTGAGTCACTGTTGCCCTCTTTTTTTAAAGACATTTTTATTGATATCTTTTGTTTTAATACCACATTTCCCAGTGTATCCCCCCTCCCCCCAACCACTTTTAATAAAAAAGGGAGAAGGAATCAGCAGAACTAGCAGACATTTTAGAAAAGTCTCATACACGTGGGATTCTACTCTTCTCATACCTGAACTTTACACCGGATGGATGGGAAGTAGGTGTCTTCAGATCTCTTTGAGGCCAAGCTGGGTCATTGTGGTTTCACAGAAGTCAGTTTTGATGGTTTTGTTGTTTCTGTGACCTTTATGTATATCATCTTCCTTGTTCTGCTCCCTTGATTTTGCTTAAGTTCATTTAAATTGCTCACGTGCCTTTTTTTTTTTTTGGTTACATTTGAATTCCAAGCTGTTTCCCTCTCCCAACCACCCCCCCCCACTAGAGAAGGCCAACATTTGACATGGATATATATGTGAAACTATACAATAAATAGACATTTACTCTTTGAACAGTATTGCTATTAGTGTATCTGATGTCCTCCTGGTTCTGCTTATTTCACTCTTTGACATTTCATGCAAATCTTTCTATGTTTTCCTTACATGCCTTCTTATTAAGCAAGGACCTCACTAAGCAAAACCCGGGCTGCCACAGATTTAGTCACACTGTACCTCTTCCATCCTGCCTCCCCTGGCACAGAGTCACTATTAATGAGACACTTCCTGGTTAACAAAAGAAAAAGTTGTCCTGAAGGGATCCCAGAATGCCTGTGCAGGACCGTGATCTCCAAATGTCGCTTGATCATGTGATGCCTTTTGATGGATAAAGTCAGCTTGGTATGTTGGAGAGAGTGCACCCATTTGGAATCGGATGCAGCTGAATAGACTTAGTAGGGCAACTGGGTGGTACTATAGTGTACAGGGTGTTGGGTCTGGAGTCAGAAAGACTCTTCTTCATGAGTTCAAATCCACCCTCAGACACTTAACTAGCTATATGCCCTTGAGCAAGTCACTTAGCCCTGTGGCCTCAGTTCCTCATTATACAATTGGAATAATGATAGCACCTCTCTTCCAGGCTTGTTTTGAGGATAAAATGAGTTATTGTTTTGCAAATCTGAAAGCACTATACAAATGCTAGTAGCTGCTGCTACTGCTACTAGTACCACCACCACTACTGCTACCACATTATGATGTTGGTTTCCTCATTCTTCAGGCTCCTTGATCTAAGTCAAATCACTTCACTACATCTGCCATTTCTCCTAATTCTGGTTGAGGTTTCCAGGCAAAACCCAGGTTTGCCTACAAAACATGTTTTTGGAAGACACTTGGACCATCTTTTGCCTGCTCCAGGCAAAAGATTGGGCCTGGGAAATCGTGGGAAGAGGGTTAAGAGAGCAGGGCTTCCTGAAAGGAGCAGAAGTCCAGGTGGTTTTCAGAGCTTCTCCAAGAATCCTCAGTGAGATCAGTGGGATCCTAAAGTCAATCTTTATTCTACTGGAATGGTGGAAACAAAGTACCCATTTTGAATACACTTGCAACCTAAATAAAGGTGTTTGCTTAGACAAACACTGTTTGGTTTGGCAGGCTGAGCTTCTCTAATGTTTTGTTCCCAATTGGTTTTACATAATATATTTTTTTAAAGGATTGTAGTTCTTTTGTCCAGTAGTTGGGATTTCAACCAGATTGTTAATACTTTGTAAGTCCCTGTTAAAGGAGAGGAAGCTTGGTTTAATGGAAGGAGACATAAACTGAAGGGAAGGTTTGGGTTCAAGTGTCTGTTACAATCCTGCTGTGATGCTTACTGCCTGTGTGAAAAGTCACTTGCGTTCTTTGAGTGTATAACATCATATTAAAGTAGTTGAAAGGAAAAGAACTTGATGCTATTTTAAGGTTTAAAGGATCACAGGTTTTGAGGCAGAAGAGATCTTAGAGGTCATTTAAGTTCACCACCACAGCCCCTATTTTGGGTCGAGAGGTAATGATTTGTTAAGGTCATTTAGGTAGTAAGTGGTAGGACTGGGTTTCTGTATTACTTCTAGGTCCTTTCCAGCTCTCAAACCTATGATGCTAGGACTATTCCCAATAATTCTAACAGTCTCACAATATTAGAGCTGGAGAGTTTTCCATCCAACTTCTCATTTTATAGAGGAAACTGAGATCTGAGAAATTAAGTGACTTGTCCGAGGTCACAGTATCGGGACTGGAATCCAAGTCTCGTAATAGTGGCTTGTTTTGTCTTTCCCCACTCCTGTACCATGTTGTCTCCTTGGAGATGGGAAGTAGACTCAGCAGTTGACTCAAGTAAAGTGAGAAGATGTGGGGACTACACTGTCCCTTTAATACCCCTTGATTCCTTACCAAAGATTCTGCACCTGATGGTCTTCCTATTGGCTCCCATCTGCATACAGGTGATTAATAAACAGAAAACAATTTATCCCTTCCCAGACCTCTGGGTTGGAGGTAGGTTGGAGTGGGGAGCATCTGTTTAGCCCTGGGGTAGAGAGAGAACACCAGGGCCAGCTGATGAAGAGATACTGGAGGTTTACCAGGAACCAACATCTTGGCACCTTCTGGGAAGAAAGAAGGAAACCGGGATGTCTAAACTGCCAACACAAAGCTGCTTTCTGAAGGACACTGAAAAGTCCCTCCTGGTTCAAAGGTACCAGTAAATCTGGCCACTGGTACAGCTTGTGGACCCTCAAAGAGCAGAGAATCAAGTCCCCTCCTCTTCTTGAGGTTGCTTGCTGGTCCTTCACAAACTCATAACTAAGACCTTTCATTACAAAAGCAAAATCCACGAAGGAGAATTAGGATCATTCCCAGAAGCCTTTTAAGGCCTGCTGCCTTATATTTATTTAATTACTATTGCTGTTGGTGCCTGGGCTTCAGGGATGCTCCCTTGCCTCTTTTTTCCTCCCACCTCCAGCACTTTTATCTTTAAAAAGTGGGGAGAGGGAGTCTATTCTGATAAATCACTTATTTATATAGCCTTACAGAAGACCTCATTCTAGTATCTTGAATGTTGAGCTAGAAATGATTATAGAGATCATGTACCAACCTTTCCATTTTCAGAGGAGAAAACAGGCCAGGGGAGAGGAATTGGCTTACCCAATATCACTCAGTTTGTTTTAGAACAGGGACTAGAACCCAGACCTCCTAACTTCCAGTCTAGGGCTCTCTTCATAGTACCATACTACTGCCTTCTAAAAGCCTGAATTCCCAGTGATTTAAAAGTCATGAGGAGCATTCTTAGCTGTCTAAATGCATGAATTTTAATTTGAGGCCACCAGATGTGCAGAAAAGTAAACCGCTAAGTAAACCAGCCATCTACACATATAATCACCACCTATTTTTCATTAGAGCCAAACCAAGCAAGTCAGGGACTGAAAAATAATAAAAATTTTCCCTAGGAAAAAAAAAAAACGAATCATCAAGGAAAAAAGGATGTCATGACCCTTTTAAAGTCTTTCTGTATTGTTCCAATATCCACAGTGAGCTGTTGCCTCCGCTCCAGCTAATAATCCTGACCATATGTCTTATTAGCAAAGCCTCAGGCCCAAGAAGTTAACAAGACCCTGTTCTCATTTTTTCGATTTCCTGGCTAAAGATGGTCCCTTCCTGAGGGACCTCTGGTGGGTAGGTAACTGATAGGACCACAAATCCAGTGTCAGAAGACCTGTATTTTTGTTTCCTGGATTCATTTTCTTGAATGAAGGCAAAAATGGCGTCTTTATCAAATCTACAGGTGGCACAAAGCCAGGCGGGATAGCTAATGTACTGGAGGCAAGTCAGGATTCGGAATGCATCAGGCTAGAACACTGGGCCAGATCTAATAAGATTAAATTTTAAAGGAATCAATGCAAAGTGGTACACTTGGATTAAAAAACAACTCCACAAGTATATGTAAGGGGGAAGCATAGCCAGACAAGATTGTCAGAAAAGGCTCAACACAAGTCAACAGTGTGATGGGACACACAAAACTAATGTGACTGTGGACTGTATTAAGAGATGCATACTACTGGAATGAGATGCTGACTGCTGTACTCGACCCTGGGCAGGTCATATCTAAAGTACTGTGTTCATTCTGGGAACCACATTTTAGAAATTCAAAAGACATTTATTTTTTGTTGTTCAGTTGTGCCCAGCTCTTTGTGACCACATTTGGGCTTTTCTTGGGAAAAGATACTAGTTAGTTTGCCATTTTCTTCACCAGTTCATTTCACAGATGAGGAAACTGAGGCAAACAGGGTGAAGTGACTTGCCCAGGGTCACACAACAAGTGTCCAAGGCTGGATTTGAACTTCTCTCTTTCTTATTCTACAGGGCAGCTAGGTAGAACAGTGGACAGAATGCTGGGTCTGGAGTCAGGAAGACATCTTTCTGAGTTCCAATCCAGCCTTAAACGCTTAGCTGTGTGACCCTGGGCACGTCGCTTTACCCTGTTTACCTCAGTTTTCTTATCCGTAAAATGGCAAACCACTCCAGTATCTTTGCCAAGAAAACCCCAAATGGGGTCATGGAGAGTGAGGCACAACTTAAAAACTATTTAACAACTTCCTGACTCCAGTCTGGTGCACTATCCACTGCACCATCCAGCTGCCCCAAAGGTATTTATTAAGAATAGGCACTGCAGAGATACAAAGATAAAGATAGCCCCCACCCTCAAGAAGCGCACATGTATATAACTAGGCATATCCAAGATATATACAGAGTAGATTGAAAGTAAGATCAGAGGGAAAAGTTTATTAATAAATTGAAAGTGCCCAGGGAGGAGCAACCAGATTGCTGATGGGCCTCATATTCCTGCCATGTGAGGATTTGTTAAAGGAACTAGAGATATTTAGACTGGAGAGGAGATTGGGGTGTGGTGGGAATGGAGGAGAGACGTGGAGGGGAAAAGGACACACAATGATGGCTGTCTTCATGAAGAACTGTCATGGGGAACAATCAGCTTTGTTCTGCTTGGCCTGAGAGAACTAAAAGGGTGGGAGTTACAAAAAGGTAAATTCAGCCTTGATATAAGAAAAAAACTTCTGATAAGCACTCTGCAGAAGTGGAGTGGTGGGCTTCCCCTCATCAGAGGTCTTAGAGCAAAGACTATGCGGCCCCTTGTTGGATATGTGCAGAAGATTCACTGGATATGGAAAAGATTCTTCATCAGACGTGGGTTGGACTATATGGCTACTGAGGGCTTTTCCAACTCTGAAATTCTGTGTCCAATGAAACAGTTGTGATGCAGTGGAGTGGATGTTAGGGTTAGATGTGGAGAATCTAGGTTTAAAGCTGGCTGTGTCACTTACTACTGTAAGACCTCGGGAAAGTCATTTGCTCTGCCTATAGGCCTTGATTTTCTCATCTGTAAAATAAAGAGCTTGATTCAGTAGTCTCTTCAATTGCTTTCTAGTATGACATTCTATGGTCTTAGTTGGGTTTGTGCTGTGCAGCTCTCTTGGGTTGAGTCCACACGATCTAAGTAGGAAGTATACCAAAGATAGCTTGGCCAAATCCTGGTGACACTCTGTACTGGCTCACCCTGGTTCCTTGTTGCTGCTTGTTCATAGCCAAGCCAAAGATGGAGCCAGGGGACAGACTTCAGGCCAGAAGAAATTTGTGAGTAGCTTTAGATTAAGATTTCTTAACTTTTCTGTCATGAATTCCTTTGGTGGTCTGTTGAAGCCTGTGAACCTCTTCTCGGAATAATGTTTTTAAATACATAAAGTAAATAAGATTACAAGGGAAACCAATTATATTGAAATACCATAGCAAGAAAGTTGATCTACATAGGTAGATTTTGAAGTAGAAATTAGTATAAACTATCTCAAAATAATTTGCAACAACTAATTTGATATTCAATTCAACAAATATCTATTAAGGGCCTTCTATGTGGCAGGTGGCATAGTGAATAGAGTGCCCTGGGGCCTGGAGTTAGGAAGACTCATCTTTGTTAGTTCAAATCCAGCCTCCGACACTTGCTAGCTGTGTCACGCTGGGCAAGTCAATTCTTTACCTCAGTTTCCTCATCTGTAAAATGACCTAGAGAAGGAAATGGCAAACCACTCCAGCATCTCTGCCAAGAAAACTCCAGGTAAGGTCACAAAGAATCAGACATGACTGAACAACATGTTCCAGGCACTATGCTAAGCACTGGATACAAACATATATTAGTGACAGTCTATTAGTGACAGTCATAGGTACAGTGACATCTATAGGTACTAGTGACATCTATTAGTGACAGTCATAGGTACAGCAATAATTCCTAATTGAAGGTAATGCTAAACTTCAGTTAGAAGTTAGTGAAAAGAGAGATGTCATTTTTGTCTCATGCAAGTTCATGGATACTAAAATCTAGGTCTGTGGTCCCCAAGTCAAGAATCCCAGTTCTAGAGGTATCACCATTACCTCTGAGCCCTCCTGTAGCAGATGGGGGTTGCCCCCCTCACACCCCAGGAATAAAGTTTCAGCTTCCAGGGCCCCACATGTGATCTGTTCCCTCTTAGGAACCCTACACCATGATGGGGTTATATCAAATGACCTCTGGAGACCTTCCCAGTTTCTATAATATTGGCATAGGTATAGGCATGGGGAAGTTGCAGCCTTGAGGCTACATGTGGCCCTCTAGGTCCTCAAGGGTGGCCCTTTGAATCCAAACTTCACAGAAAAAAATCCCCTTAACAAAAGGAATTGTTCTGTAAAACTTGGACTCAGTCAAAAGGTCGCACCCAAGGGCCTAGAAGGCTACATATGGCCTTGAGGCCGCAGGTTCCTCACCCCTGGCGTAGGAGGTAAGGACTCATCATTCATCAGGGATAGTCCTGGTCAAAGAGGACAAGATGCTCTGGGTCTTTTCACCATGACTCTACTAGAACCCTAGCTACAAAGTTGGTCTGGGTCTTATCGCTGGGTACCATCTTTGCTAGACTAAACCCTCAAAGCTCATTAGCCAAGATCTGACTATTCCACAGGCACCAGTTTGTGCCAATATCCACTAATATCTTCTCCTCAGTATCTCGACTCCTCCCCCCACCATCCTGTTAAGGTTTTCTTCTTTTTCTTCTTAAATAAAACAGACTAAAATCCACTTTCCATTTGGGCCCCTTTCTTGGCCTTCCTGGGGGGGGGGAGCAAGATTTTCTTCTCCCCAGCAATACCCACAGTTCAAACCGGGAGCAGTCTTGTAAATGCAAAGTGACATTTTAAACAGTTTGGTTCCGTGATAATGTGCCATTAGGTCGTTATCCAATAAGGTTATTCATGTTTTCTAACTGAACCCAGCTGTGGAAGGAAGAATACAAAACCTCTTGCTGCTGTTGGAGGCCAGGATTTGGGGAGAGAGAGACAGAGAGAGAGAGAGAGAGAGAGAGAGAGAGAGAGAGAAAGTGCTGTTAGTACTTGGTCCTGTCCTTTTCAGGGCCTCTTTGCCTTTTCTGAATATTTCCTTGGTATGAAAATTGTTTGGCATTTTACTGTAAAGGTATTTAACATCTTTAGGAGGCTGGCTCTAGGCAGTGGACTCAATGCTGCAATCTAAGGGCATGAAAGTAATAAAATTCCAAATTGCTTTCCAGAATGATTTGGATTTAGAGCCATTTTTTATATGCTTGTTGATAGGTGATGAAACAGATAGAACAACATAAAAGACAGGATTACTGCCTACTAGCACTTTGCAGCATGGTAGATATGGAGACTGGATAACAATGGAGCAAAAGAGAAAGGAATGAGAGCCCCAAGACACTTATACCAAGTCCATCTCTAACAGGAAAGAGTTGTGGCTCCCATTAAATTCACTGCAGGGCAGGTCTTAGAAAATGCTCAGAAACTACCAGCCGTACTCTGCCCACTCACTCTAGGATCCCAGGAAAACACATCCCAATATTTCCCTAAGTGAGCACCAAAACTGGAGGGATGTCACTTTGATGCAAATACATGCCATCCATAGCCTGGCTTCTTATCCATGCCTAATTTTCCCATTGGTGGAATCTCTGGAGCAAGGGCTTTCCAGAATTTACTTCCCTGCCAATTGGACCCATTTATTGGGCATCTCACCTTGGGGGTAGGCCTCATTCAATAGCCCAAAATTAACTACTGGGGTTGTCAAGAAAGGGGAAGAGGCTGTTAGAGTCAAGGTCAGTCTCTACTTCTTCCAGCTGGTGAAAGTTTAAGGCTAATCACAGCCAAAGGATTAGCAGGCTTTTAAGGAATGAGTCAATCCTGGCAATTTCCTTTGTCAACCTAAAGTCCAGTGAAGGGTTAGAGTCCAGGGGTGGGGAACCTTCAGCCTCCAGGCCATATGTGGCCTTCTAGGTCCTTGGATGCAGCCTTTTGATTGAGTCAAAGTTTTATAGAACAAATCCTTTCATTAAAGGGATTTGTAATGTGAAATTTGGATTCAGTCAAAGGGCCATGCTTTAGGACCTAGAGGGTCACATATGGCCTTGAAGTCACAGGTTCTCCACCTTTGTTAGAGTCAAGTCCAACAGACAGGAGGTAGTATGGGCCTGATTGACCTCTGCTCCTCAAGCTGGGTGGCCCAGTCTGTAGGCCATCCACCTGTGACTAAGAGAAATCAACCAGAGCCAAATGAATCACTGGGCTTCAGTCACAAGCTTGCCCTCCAGAGGCTTCTCAGTTTGACTCTTCTGCGCTAGGCTACCCCTCCCTACATTCTTAGCCTTGCAAGATGAGACCATGATTTCCTAAGCCTTTCCCCTCCTGAATGGAGGACACATGAGCTTCTGTGCAGAATAAAAATATACTTTCCAGCCATCTCTCTCAATAAGGTATTGTAGTTCATATGCTTTTAATTTTCTTTTGGGGGGAGGAAAACTGTGAAGTGGAAAAAAATAATAATTTGTGTTCATAGCTAGGAGAGACAGCATGCCATAGTGGATACCAAGCCAGCCTTAAAGTCAGGAAGATATGACATACTGACTGTGTGATCCTAGGCATGTCCCTTAACATAAGCATGTCTCAGTGCTCTAGAACAGGGGTGTCAAACACAGATGCATTCAACCCCAAACCCTCCCCAGTGCAACCTGAGCCAGATTAAAATGTAATTGAGAAATATTTAACAAAATAAGTATAAATTAAGACATAGATAATATTACATTTAAAAACTTAATCATATAAGTGTATACTTAGTATTAGCCTATATTAATGTATATATACATGTGTGTTTATACATATGTATATATATGTGTGTATATACATATATATTCTCACTTAATTGTAGCCTTCTTGGGGGAGAGGGGGAGGAAGGAGCGAAAAAAGGACAAAGTAAAAAGTGTGCAGCAGAGAACAAAACACAAGGAGGAAAAAATGGACAGCTCTGAACACAATGCAGAATATTTATTATATAGGCTTTCTTGAAATGGAAATGTATTACCTTATATTTTGTTTCCTCTCGTTCTGCTATGCACATGGCAAATTTTTTTTCTTTTCTTATTTTGTATTTAATTTTGTTTCTTTTTTTCTTTTCTTATTTTATATTTAAATTTTTAAATTTACAAAAAAAACCCATCTTAGTCAATATGCACAGTCCATAGGGATCCCTGTGTATAACTTAGTAGCCCCTCTACCACTGTACTGGGTAGCTCTCTATGGCTTTAAATTGCAGAGAAGATGCTCATCTGCACTGGCAGGAATCCCTTCCTCCAGGATTTCCCTAGACCAATGAAATCACAGGTTAAATCCCTACCCACTATATTTGCTTCATTGTTACTCAGTTATTTCAGTCTTGTCTGACTCTTCATGACCCTATTTGGAGTTTTCTTGGCAAGATACTGGCATGGTTTGTCATTTCCTTCTCCAGTTCATTTGACAGGCGAGGAAACTGAGGCAAACAGGATTAAGTGAGTTGTCCAGGGATGCACGGCTAATGTCTGAGGTTGGATTTTAACACAGGTCTTCCTGACTCCAGGCTCAGTGTTCCATTCACTGTGCCACCTCTCTACCCTATGTATTTGTATAATATTTTATACTTATTCAGAACATACTGCTATTGGTACTTCACCAATAACCTTGTGCGGTAGGGTGACTATTCCCATTTTGTGAATGAGGCAACAGAGGTTTAAGCGATTTACCTGTAGCCCCAAAGTCAGTAGTGGGGCTCTGATGAAGAACTCAGTCTCTTAACATTGCTTCATGTTCAGGATTGCCTGAAAGTCTGCCACGTTCACAGCCAGACGTGACAGTTACTCGTGAACTGCAGGACCCTATGCTTCAGACCAAGAGGTTAGGGTTATCTTCTCATGCTAAAAATAGAGACAAGTTAGAGGCACAGTGGGAACACTGCACCTGGAGCCAAGGAGATCCCATCTAGCCTCAGACATTAATTAGCTGTGTGACTCTGAACAAGTCATTTAACTCAACCTCTGTTTCCTCATCTGTAAAACACTAAACACAAAAATAATGAGACAATAATAGTACCTACCTCCTCCCAAGGTTGTTGTGAGGCCCAGATGAAGTCATATTTGTAAAACGCTGGGCATCTAGTAGGCACTTAATAAGTGTTTTTGCTGTTGTTGAGTCTTTCTCAGTTGCGTCTGACTCTGTGGTCCCTTGAGATCTTCTTGGTAAAGATACTGGAGCAGTTTGCCATTTCCTTCTCCAGCTCATTTTACAGATAAGGAAACTGAGGCAGTCAAGTTAAGTGACTTCCCTAGGTCATGCAGTTAGTAAGCTTCTGAGGCTGTATTTGAACTCAGGTCTTCCTAAATCCATTGCACCACTAAGAAGCCCAATATATGCTTATTCTGGTCTAAAATCTGAGCAAATTTATACCTATATTATCTCATTTGAGTCACAAAACAGGTCTCATTAGCATGCCCATTTTGTAGATGAGGAAACAGAAAGGTTAGGTGATTTACCCATCATCAAACAACTAACATCAGAGGGAGGATTTGAACCCAGGGCTTCCTCCCTCCACACCCAGCATGCTGTCCATCATACTACACTCCCTTTCAGCTTTCCCCAAGCTGATTCCTCTAGCATTGGCAGAGCGCCTTACCATTACCTTGTAATTGCTTTCCCATTGACAACCCATCCCACCTCTACCCCCAGTCCCCAGCCCTTAGCCTGAAGAAGGACAGGGAGGGCTGCTCGACCAATCAAAAGATTTTATTAAGAGGACACCTTGGTGGTTTGAGGAGAATACATCTATTGCAGGATCCAGAGAAACAAGAGTCAGTTCAGCACTGGCAAGGCCTCACTAGCGACACGATGGCAGAGGCGGCAGTATCTCAACTGCCATCCTGCCAAGCCAGAGGTTCCCAGGGATAGAACTACCCCCTTTCTTCCCGTGTTCATTGGCCAGAGGTCCCTTGGACAGACTCTTGCCGGAATAGGAAAGAAACCAAACCAAATCAGAATTCCCAATTCAACCCAATATAAATAACTCGCAATGGACACTTTGAGACATTCTGATTTAATTACAACATAAATAAATATATACAGATGGCGACAGGGCCATGGAGTTTGGCCTGGACTCAAGTGCTGCTTCTGCTTTGTGTTTTTTCAATAGCTCCTCTCTCCCTTGGGTCCCTTCCCATCTTGGGGAGGGGGGAAGGGAAGGAGATGGAAAGAAGGGTTATTGAGGAACTTAGCGAAACCTATTCTTCATATCCACTACTCTCCTGGGAGGATGGGATAGGGGGAGGGGGTCAAAGAGCCAGTCCTTGAACAACACCCAACTCTCTCCCAATCACCACTGATCACTGGTTATCAGCTCCACTGGATATTTCCTATGCCAAGAGGGGCCCCCTCCATGTAGTGAGGCAAACTGAGTGTCTCTCAACAACTCCCCTCCCACCCACACACACAACACCCCAGTTTTTGCCAGACAAAGGATTCCCACTCTTATCTGGAACTCAAAACATCCGGATCTTCCCCCACCCCAGTCACCACCCTCCCCCCGTCCCTTGCCCTATGAAGCCCCTTCCCCACCCCTTACCTCACAAAGTGAGGCTTCCTCAGAAACCTTCTCATCCCCGGCATTCTCTAAACTCCTTCCACAGAGAGAAGAACAGAGAAGCCAGAACATTGCACATGTGATACAGGATGACTGGGTCCCCAGCTTCAAAATTAATCAATGGACAGAGAGAGTGAGGTCTCTAAAGTGACTGGCCCCCCAACACCCTTCCCCTGCTCCTGATTTCAACAGACTGTTTCATGTTTCCCCATCTCTTTTTTTCCTTCTTTCCCCAATCACTGCCTTTGAAAGCAAACGGAATCTTTTCAGCCTGTGCTCCAGGATGACCCAACAGTCAGACTGCCTTTGTTTTCTTCTTTCCCTCCCACCCCCAAAACTCAAGAGATCAGCCCTCCTCTCCCAAGCTTCAGGAGCGCTTCAGGATGAAGAGGAGAGTGGTGAGAGGTAGGAGGCAGGAGGTCAGGGCAGATTATTTCCGGTGTTTCACATCCTTTTCTGATGCTTTTGAGTCGCCAGCTGGGTGTCCATTGCCTGAGCTACTCAGGAACATTTTGTCGAGTCCCTTGAGTGACTCAACCAGGTAGTTTTGGAAGGCAGTGAGCGCAGCACAAATGGCTGGACCCCCAAAGCCATGGGTGATGAGGCTGAAATGAGTGAGGCAGCTCTGTACTCCTGGTTCCAGGATGAGAGAGGGTCGGCTATTGCCCAGTGGGGAACGGTCCTGTGCCATCAGGTCTGAGAACTCCTTACAGATTTGCCTGGCAGGGGAGGAGGGGGATATCTGGGGTTAGTTAGTAAAAGAGGGATGGGACTGGGGGAAAAAAGGAAAATGTCTAAGAGAACAGGATGGGAACTATCATATGTGTATATATACATATATGTGTATATACACACATGCACATATACACACATACATATATGCACATTATATACACATATATATACACACATGCTGTTTACATCCTATATAAAGTTTATAAAGTCCTTTCCTCCCTACACCCCTGTGAATTAGGTGAGTATTTCCATTTTACAAACCAAGAAATATTAAATGATTTGTATAACTCCAACCAGGTCACTCCCCTAACTCCCTTCAAGGGTTCCCTGTTACCTATGGGTGTGATGTTAATTAGATATTTGTGGGTCATTAACAGACCTCAAGCACCTTTTGTTCATTTCTATTGAGGTGCTGGGTCAGAGGATCCTGGCCTCCAGCTCTGAAAAGTGTACAAATACTTAAGGTGAGGTTTTACTTTAGGGCTTATTTTTGGAAGAAGGTGTGTGCTCCAGATGAGACTCTGGGAAACTGCTTAGGAGCCCCGGCTTTGAAAACTCAGATGTTGGTACTTCTTTCTCTGGTAACTATGTATGTATTGCTTATGGTCAGACAGTCGGAAGCCCTGTCTGTTGCTCTTTATTTCTCTGTTTGTATTTTCTCTGAACTAAGTGAATAATACATGTGCTTGATTAAAGTGACTGTTGATCCCTCAAGAGTTGCCTTTCCTTTTAGAAAAACAGATCAGAGAACCTGTGAAAGGCCATCCTGGATGTAGCAGGGTGCTTGCTTTTACAATGGGTTAAACTCCAGACTCAACATAGCATTCAAGGTTTTCCACAATCTGGTCCTATGTAGCTAATAAATATCAGAGCTGGGATTCTAACTCATGTCTCATGACTCCAAGAGGCAGCTAAGTGAATAGAGTGCTGGGCCTGAAGTCAGGAAGACCCGAGTTCAAATCTAGCTCCAGGTACTTCCTAGATGCGTGGCTCTGAACAAGTCGCTTTACCTCTGTCTGCCTCAGTTTTCTCAACTGTAAAATGGGGATAAGTAATAACATCGACCTCCTAGGGTTGTGTGAGGAAAACATGAGGTAATATTTGTAAAGGCCCAAGTACAGTTCCTGGCACATAGTAAGTGCTTAAGAGCTGTTTGCTCGCTACCCACTACACCTCCCATATCATTTGAGAATTGTTGGGGTGATGAGGGTGGGGATGGGGGAGACGAGAAGGACAAGGGAAAGAGATAGTATCCCATGGCTGTGCAGGTGATTATAGATCTGAGAATATGGTCATTAATAGGTATAATGGATAAACATCTACTTTGTGCAAAACTTTAGGGTGAAGACAGATAAATAAGGCATGTTCTGGCCATTCCCTCATAGAACTTAATTTATGGTATAAGGGGGAGGTGAGATATAAAAAATACTACTACTCCAAGGAGCTAAAAGACAGAAGTTTCTACATAGAGAATATAACAGCACTTTTTATGATAATAAAGGAGCTAGAAACAAAGTAAATAACCGTTAATTGGGGGAATAGATGAATAGATTGTGACATATCAATGCCATAGAATATAACTGTATTCTTTTTTTACACTGGATCTGTGATTTCATCCATGTAGGGAACTCCCAGTGAGGCAACTTCCTTCTCCTGTGCAGATCTCAGTGTGAAGTATAAAAACCTTGTCCAAGCCTCCTGGGTATAAAGGATTTAAACCTAACACACCTCAAAAAGCCAACAAATATGAAGGATTCAGAAAAAAACCAGGAAGAACTTGTATGAACTGATGCAGAATAAAATAATCAGAGCCAGAAAAATCATCTTATTCAATGAACACAAAGGCAAACAGCTTTGAATGACATTAGAACTCTGATCAAAAGAGTAACTGATTGACCTTAAAGGACTGACCCTAAAGCAGACTGCCTTCTGCTCAGCAGACAAAGACACTGATGGATGACAGGTGGGGAATAAAGCGAATGTTTGTCACATAAGGTTAATGTATTCATTTTTTTTTTTACCACTGTTGAGGGCAACACCATCCTCTCTGTCATCCCGGCTCACAACCTCAGTGTCCTCCAGATTCTTTACTCTGTCTCATCGCCCCCTCCCCTCAACTGCTGTTGTCTCTGCTTTCACAACATCTCTCAGATATGCCCCCTTTTTTCCTCAGATACTGCCACCGCTCTGATACAGGCCCCCATCACTTCATGCCTGGACCACTGCATTGCCTGTTGGTTGGTCTTCCTGCCACAGCTCTGCCCTCAATTAGCCTATCCTCCATTCAACTACCAAGTAATCTTCCTAAAGTTGAGGTCTGACCCTGGCATACCCATTACCTCTCTGATCAAATATAAAATCCTCTGTTTAGCTTAAATTTTAAGCAATTCATAACCTAATCCCTTCCTCCCTTTCCACTCTTCACACAACTTACTGCCCTACAATATGGTTACCCTGACCTCTTTACTGTTCCTTGTACATGCCATTCCCTCAACTCCAAGCATTTTCATTGGTTTGTCTTCTATACCTTGAATTCTCTTCCTTCTTCACATCTACCTCCTGGCTTCTCTGACTTCCTTGAAGTCTCAGCTAAAGTCCTACTTGCTGTAAGAAGTCCTTGAAGTCTCAGCTAAAGCCCTACCTTCTGTAAGAAGCCTTTGCTGATTAATACCTTCCCTCTATTGATTATCTCCAATTTATTCTGTATATTACTTGTACCTAATTATTTGCATGTTATCTCTTCTCATTAGATTGTGAGCTTGTCAAGGGTAGGGACTGTTTTCTGCCTTTCTTTGTATCCCTAGCACTTAGCACAGTGTCCAATATAGAGTAGGCACTTAAATGCTTCTTGGTTTGACTTGACTGTGGATAAAGTAGATGGGAAATATATTTTGGAAAATGAAGGTCATGCTTAAAGAAGGCATACAAAAATTTTTTAAATAAAACTTCAAAAAATATTTTAGAGAAACATTGTAAAACTTAACTCAAACTAATTCAAGATATATTAATAAAGAATCAATAAAACTTTTCCATAGAAGAAAAGAGATATTGGAACTAGAAAGGAAGATATTACAGGCACTCTCTGTATAATTCACCCTTTGGTTCCACATTTAAGAAAGCAGCATTGCAGGGGCCAGTAAGTGAACTAGGAACATATTTAAGAGGAATAGTCTTCCAAGAGGATGTTCTCAGAAAAACCTGGGGAGCTTTCCATGAACTGATGCAAAATGAAATGAGCAGAACCAGAAGAACACAACAGCAATATTGTATGATGATCAACCATGAATGACTTAGCTCTTCTCAGTAATACAATAATCCAAGACAATCCCAAAGGACTCACGATGAAAAATGCTATCCATCTCCAGAGAAAGGACTGATGGAGTTTAGATGCAGATGAAGGCATAATTTCTCTTTATTTCTTTATTTTTCTTATTTTTTTAAAATTGAGATGTCTAACTGGCAGTTGGCAATATAGGTCTGAGGCTCAGGAGAGAGACTAGGACTGGATATATAGATCTGGGAGTAATATGGCTAGGGATAGGGAATGGAACTGCAATTTCATTGGTATAAGGAACTCCTTATACCAATACAAGTTGGTCTTTTCTCTGCAACTTATAGTCTTGAAGAATTGCCCGAAACACCAAGACAGGTTAAATGATTTGCCTAGGGTCACATTATGTCAGAACTGAGACTTAAACTCTGGTCTTCCTGGCTCTGAGGTCTCTTTAAAGCATCTGTATGGACATGATAATTGATCTTATGGGAGCTGAGGCGATCACCAAAGGAAAGAATATAGAGGTCCAGCTCAAATCCTATCTTTTCCATAAAACCTTCCCCTACTATCCAGATGAAAGAGAATTGTGGAGTGTCAGAGATGGAAGGAACTAAGGCCAATTTTCCCCTCCGTAAAACTCATCTTTCTTCCAGACTTCCCTATTAAAATTGAGGGCATGACCACCCTTTCAGTCAAGGTTCACAACCTCAGGGTCATCCTTAACTCTTACTTTGCATATTCAATCCATTTCCAAATGTTTCTATCTCTGCATCTCTCATAGACATCTCCTTCTCTCCAATCACATATCCAACATCATAATTCAGGCTTTCATTACATTCTGGATGATACTATTAAAATAGCCTTCTCATGGGTGTCTCTGCCTCCAGTTTCTTCCCCAGTCTCCACACAGTCACTAAAGTGATTTTCTTAAAGTATACACATAACCATGTTACCTCTTCCTCTTCCTCAAAATTTAGCTACTCCTGTTATCTCTGGGATCAAATATAAATTCAATTTACTATTTAAAGTTTTTCATAATCTTGCCTCATCTTACCTTTCCAGCCTTCTTATATCTTACTCTCTTTCATCCATGCTCTAGTCCAACCATATTGACCCTCTGTTGATCCTCATCCATTTCCCTTGACACACAACCTTTGTACTGTGTCCCTCATACCTGGAATATTCTCCCTCCTCACCTCTGCCTCTTGGAGTTTCTGGTTTCCTTCAAGACTTAGTTCAAATTCAATCTTCTGTATACGGCCTTCTTGGTGGCCACTTTTCCCTCCTCCAAATTTCTGGCATATTCCTCTCCAAGGTTACCTTAGAACTGTTTTATATGTGCTTTGTATATACCTATGTATATGTATGTTATCTCATTAGAATGTGTCCTCCTTGAGGGCAAGGACCTTATTGTTTTGGTGTCTTGTGTTCTCAGTGTCTTGCATACAACAGGTGCTTAATAAATGATTGATGATTTATTGATAAGTAGGATTTTAAAAGGTAGAGGCCCAGAGAGAGAGAGGTAGGGCAATCCAAATTAAAAAGGTGAACAAAGTCATGGCAGTTAGAAACCACAAGATATATTCAGGAGACAATGAGGAAATCAGTTTGCCTGTCACAGAGGGTTCATTTGGGAGAGTAATGAAAGATCATGGCAAAGAGGTAGGGAAGGGGCCATATTGCAGAGGTAGAGCCTTGAATTCCAAGTTAATGAGTTTTGACTTTATATTGCAAGCAATGAATATGACAAAAACTGGACATGTAGCCCTCATGTATAGGATGGGTTGAAGGGAAAGAGGCTGAGGGCAGGAAGACCAGTTAGGAGAGTACTATGAAAATCTTAGTGAAAGAAAATGAGAACTAGGAAAGGACAAGTTAAAAATAAAAGAAATGTTAGGGAAAAAAATTTGTAGAACTTATTAACATTCAATCAGATGTCAGAAGGCTAGGGGAAAAGAGGAATCAAAAATGACATCAAGATCTTAGCCCTGCGTGACTGTGAGAATGGTGATACCATGAACAGAAATGGAAATATTAAAGAAGGAGACTTGGTTGGACTTACAGAAGGAAGGTGGGAAGAGAAAGAATCATAGGATTTAACCAGTTATGGTACATGAACATAAGAGAATATTGCTTCATTGTAAGAAACAATGAATATGAAAAACAAAGAGAAGTTTGGGAAGACTTATATGAACTGATGCAGAGTGAAGTGAAAAAAATAAGGAAACAATATGCAGGACCATGAAAGTGAAACTGAATGTTGTGAAGTTGTTACGACCAAGCCTGGTCCCAAAGAAGAAATAAGATCTACTTCCTTCCTGTTTTTGCAGAGGTGAAATCTATAGATAAGGAACACTCTGTGTAATGTGGGACTTCATTGATACGTTGGCCAGTTTTGCTAAACTTTTTTTGTTTCTCTTTTTAAATTTTTTGTTATATGAGTTAGTTTTCTGAGACAGGAAGGTGTTACTATGTTGGGAAATGAAAGTGACAAAACCAAATATAATAATATTACATAGTTTTAAAGAATCATGAGATTTTTAGAGCTACATGGTAATGGATGAGTTGAACACATGTGGGGCTTCAGACTCTCCTGGGATGGAAAGAGCTATGCAGTCAAGAAGCAGGGAAGAGTTTAGGGCTAGAGATTCATATGTTGGAGTCATCACATAGAGACGATAATTGAAAACTTGGGAAGAAATCAAAGTATAGTAAGGGAAGGGAGGTCTACAGTCACCTTCTTCATGTATTTGAAGAGCAGGTCTGTCATGGAGAAGAGGACAAGATGGACTCTGCTTGGCCCCAGAGGACAGAATGGGGAATAATGGGTGTAAATTGTCAGGAGGCAGATTTTAGCAGGATAACTGAAGAAAACTTACTACCAACCCTTGCTGAATGGTCACAGGAGATAGTGGGTTTCTGCTTTTTGAAGGTTCACAGAACCAGAGCTAGAAGGATCCTCAGAGGCAATCTAGAGGAGGTTGACTTTCTCATTTTACATGTGAGGAAACTGCGGATCGGGGAGATACATTTTCCAAGGTCACAAAGATAGTGTCCGAAATGGAACTCAAACTCAGTTCCTCTGACTCCAGAGCCAGTGTTCTTGCCACTGTTTTATACTTTCTCTTAAGGTTTTCAAGTGGAGGCTGCATTCCTGTCCAGATGGAGGATGAGCTGGGTCAATCATCAATCAGTCAATCGATAAACATTTATTAAGCACCTACTATGTGCCAGGTACTGTGCTAAAGCATACAGGCACAGGCAAGAGACAGTCCCTGCCCCCAAGGAACTTATATTCATGGGATGCTGTTGGTGGCGATGGGAGAGGGGGGGTTAGGAATGATTGTTAATGACAGGGATATATGTGTCCAGTCAATAGGGCCCTCTGTACCAGTACCCTGCCCCAACCTAGCCCCAACCCTCCACAGCACATACTCACTTAGTGGCTAGCAGCATGTTCTTTCTACTGTGCAGTTCTGCAGGGTCCGCATGTTGCCGGCACAGGTAGTCAGCTGCTGCCTTGGCTGGGAACTCTGTCTCACACACATAACCAAAATCCCTGGCAAGGTGCACGGCTTCTCCTGGAGAGGGGTAGAAGGCTGTCACCAGAACCTAAATGTTCTCCTCCCTCATGTTACCCCTATTCCAGAGCATCTGGGTCACATTCTTTCAAGTTTGGAGCTTCTTTTATGAGGGAAAGTGGTCTGAAGTACCCGTTTCTAACTTGACCAGTCTCAGGTGGGGGCCCATCATCCTCACAGCCTGCTCCTCAGCCTCCACTTCTTACTTAGGTTCCTTCAAGTCTCAACTCTCTCCCCCATGAAGCCCTTTCCCTTCGATCTCAGGGAGCCCCTGAAAGCTCCTTAAGAGCAGAGTGAGAGCTGTTCTTGACTTTGTTTTCATCTTGAAAATTCTGCAGTTGGTAAGGGAGAAAATACACACACACATATACACATACATGCACACACACATATACACACATGCACACACATACATATACACATGTGCATATACATACCCACACATACACATGCATACATATACACACACATATAGTATAGTATCCTGGACCAGAGCTCTCCAAGCTTCAGCCTTTTAAGGACCATGCAGGGTGTAGCCAATTTTAACTCAATTGATGATGTCGCCCTTCCATCCAGAAGAAACTTATTCATACTTTGTAAAAGAGATAAAGATATGCCTCATTTTCTGCTCCTCATTTTCCATAACTAAATCAACTGGGGTGAGAGGGAGAAGCCATTGGTCAGAGGCCATCTATCCCACCTGGGGTGGGAGGGAGAAGCCATTGGTCAGAGGCCATCTATCCCACCTATATATCACATCTAGAAAGATTCAAGAGAAGTGCCATGCTATGAGGAACCTCAGAATTACTGGAGCTAGCTCAGGTCCCTTGCACATAGTAGGTACTAAATGGATGTTTGTTGAACCAAATTGAATTGAATTTTGTTCTCCCTCATTAAATGAGGCCAAGACCTTAAAGTCATCTATGGAAGCTTACCATCCTGCCTTAGGGGAAAAAAAAATCTTCCTATTTCAAGTAGAGCTATTGTTAAGCTGGATAGCTATTATGGACAACTAGGTAGTACGGCTGGGCCTGGAGTCAGCAAGACTCATCTTCCTGAGTTTAAATCTGGCTTCAGACACTTCCTAGCTGTGTGACTTTGGGCAAGTCATTTGACCCCGTTTGCCTCAGTTTCCTCATCGGTAAAATGAGCTGGAGAAGGAAATAGCAAGTCACGCCAGTATCTTTGTCAAGAAAACCCCAATTGGGGTCACAAAGAGTCAGACAATTAAAATGACTGAACAACAATATTGTTGCATTGGGGCTAGCCTTCAAGTTCCTCTGTTTCAACTTCAATTCACAAACATTCATTAGATGCCTACTATGTGTAAGACAGGGGGCCTCAGGTTTCCCATAGCATTTTGCCTGGACCTTTTCTCCTTTGTCTTTTACTTGCTTTCCCTTATATCGCAATGATAGGTATACATGTCTTCTTCTACTACTGGATCACAAGCTTCTCAAGAGCAATATCTGTGTTGAACTTAGGTCTATTACCTCCTGTACTGAACATAGGATGCTGCCTACAGTGGGCTTTTCGCAAGCATACATTGAGAGTAGAGGCTAACCCACACCTCAGCCACACCTACCCTCCACCAGTGAGGTAAGCAGGGTCACATTGGCTGCCTTTCGACGCCCCGCTGGCAAGTTGAGGCCAATCTTCTCCAGTCGCTCCCGAAGGCATCGGCCTCCATTTTTTGATTTGGCCCTGTAAATGAGGGAAGGACATAAAGGCATGGGTTAACAGATTCCAGAGACTAGCTCAGACCTTCCCTTGCCTTCCCCATCCATACTCCTCTAGGGGAGGAGAATTCTTTCCATCCAAGTCCTACTAGAGGCAGACAGAACCCAAAGGTTAGACAATGACAGGGTAGAAATTGGCGACTGCTCATCCTTACTTTCTGAAGTATTTCAAAGACTGTCGCATAGAAGATTTGTTCTTATTTCCCTTAGGGGAAACAGGAGAAGGATACAAGGAGGTAAATTTCAGTTTTGATATAAGGAAAAATTTCCTAACCATTAGGGCTATCCAGAAGTGCAAAAGGATGCCTTGGTATGTAATGAGTTCTCCTTTACTGGAAGGGTTCATACAGAGATTGAAACAACCATTTCTCAGAGAACTAAGTGGTGCAGTGCAGAAAACATTGGCCTTGGAGGCAGGAAGAGCCAGTTCAAATCTTAACTGTGATATGACTAATTGTATGATCCTGGGTAAGTAATTTAAATTTCCTTGGTCTCAGTTTTCTCATCTGTAAAATGGAAATAACAGTAACATCTGCCTTCCAAGATAACACATGGAAAGCACTTTGTAAGCCTCAAAGTGCTATATAAATGATGATATTATTCCTAGAGAAGCCACCTCCTACAGGAGTCCTTTTCTGATTACTCTAGCTACTAGTATCTCCCTTCTCCCAATTATATTGTATTTGTTTTGTATACTTTTATATGTGTATATACTGTTTTTCCTAGTAGAAGAAAATTCTATTCAGCTTTCTCTGTCTGTGTCTCTCTCCCTCTCCTCTTTTTCCTTCTCTTTCCTTCTCTGTCTCCTTCTCTCCTCTCCCTTTCTCTCTTCCTCCTCCTCCCCCAATCCTTTTTCCTTCTCTGTCTCTCTCTCTTCCTCTTCTTTCCTTCTCTTCCTCCTCCCCTCCCTCCTTCCTTCTTAGATCAGAACTCTATAAGAGGAAGTGGGGTGTAATGGATACTTAGAGTCCTAGCATTTGAGTCAGAAAGATTTGAATTCCTGACTCAAATACTACTTAGCTTTTATACTCTGGGCAAATGTCTTAGCCTCACTTGGCTTCCGTCTCCTAATCTGTTAAAAAAAAGAGGGGGCTGCACTAGATGACCTCTGGGGTCTCTTCCAGCTCTCAATCTATGATGCAATGTTTTTTTATTGGGGGAATGGAGACAGGGTTGGAGAGGGGTGGCATGTCTTTCTGTGGCCAGGCTAGAGGGAACTCTCACAACATTAGAGATGACCTGAGAATGACTCCCTATCCTTTTGGTCACTTGGGGGCCTTTGCCAGTAGAACTAGACATTGCTTTTTTCAGAACCTCTGCCCACATCAATCAGGCCAGAGAAGATGGCTACCATGGGTTGGCATTCAGGGTTGTACCACCTCTATCTGACCTGTGGCAGGAGGCCAAACAAAGTGGCCCTACTCCCCCTTTGGGAGACCTTGATTAACTAACTTACAAGCCAGGTCAAGTCCCTACTCCCAGCATCCCCAGTTGGGCTCAGATCTTTACACCAATGAACAGGAACAGAGAGCAGTCAGCAATGTCCGCACCCTGGTAGCAACTCTGGGGTAGAATGCCCTTTTCCTCACTCTCACCTTGGGCCAGCACACACATTCCTGCCAAGACACATTCCAAACTATATTCATCCAGTGCCAGCATGTATTCCTATGCCCCTGGTATCCCCCATCCCTATATGCGGACACATGTAACCCACACATACCATACCCCATTCATGGGCACACATATGCATACTTGATATATAGCTACACAATCCATAGGTACCACTCTCCCCATCCTCCATATATGGACCTATATAGGCCCCACCATACATGTATACACATACACACACACATGCATGCACATTCTATTCATGGATGAATAAGATTCATCAATACCCTTCAAATATATAAATACACTCACATTCCTCACAGTTACATGAGCACCCACAACTCACAGAAATACTTTTGCTGAACCTTACAAGTCACCTTGTCTCTACTACCCAAATATATGGAAATGAACACAAACTGGGTACACTTCCTACAGGTGCCTGAGCTTCCAGGAGGAACATGGAGTATATGCCGCGGGAGAGAGAGAGGAAGGAAAATGGGGAGTCTTGGCCTGGAGAGTCACCTGGGTAGCCCTGGGGGCGTGGGGAGTCTGTCATGCTCTGCTTCCCTTCCATTAAAAGACCCATTTCTTCCCATTTCCCCTGTGAATTCCAGAGCTTTTTTACCCACAGATCATTTGATTCAGAATTGTTAAGGGCCTTAGAAATCATCTAGTTTTACCTTCTCGTTTTACTGATGAGAAGTAGAGACCCAAAGAGAGAAGCTGACACCCAAGGTTGACTGGTAATAATTGGCAAAGCTAGAGTTCAAATGGGGACTGACTTCAAATCTGTGGTTCTTGGTGCTGCACCATGCTATTCCCCCCATCTCCCTTGCTTTTCTCCATTGGCTGCCTCAGCCAAGTCCCTCCCTCTTTCCACATTTCCCCCCCACCAACCTAATCAGCCACCAGCCCAGACTTGTGTAGGAGCTCCCCAGATAGTAGAGGCTGGGCCAGCTGGGACCTGTCTGTATAGCAGCTCACAGCCCCCACCCACCTATCCTACTACTGAAGAAAGATTGGGCCAAGGAGGAATTTCCTCCTCTCAGTGGGACTAGCCAAGGGTGAGTGAAGCAACACTGGAGTCAGTATATCTGAGTCTTAATTCTTTTTCTACTATTTACTTGGCTTCATGACCATTGACAAGTCTCAACCTCTGTTTCTCCATCTATAAAATGGGTATACTCATTCTTGCACTATCTCCTTTCACACTGTTGTGAGGAAAGTGCTTTGTAAGCCTTACAGTATTATAGGTATGTACTTAGGTAGGACTCTAAACTTGGGGATAGAAAAAGAAAGGTAAGAGGAAGAAGACAGAAAGAGTAAAGGAGGAGAGAGGAGGGAAGAAGAATTGATTATCTATTATGTGCTGGTCACTGTGCTGAGCACTTTACAAATCTTATTTCATCTGATTCCAACAATAGTGAGAGAGAAAAGGGATCCAGCTCAGAATCAATTCATGTCTTCTGCCTGGGTCCAGCCCATCAATATTCCCAGAGGACCAACCTGACCCAGCCCAGTCTAATCTTTCACAATATTTTTTTTTACCTGCGCAAGACACCCCCAAGGAGGGAGGCATTGAGACACTCTGGGGGTGAAAGCCTTCTCTGCACTTCTCCCACGGTCACCTTGTACTTCGAGGTGGAGCTGAGCAGGGAGAGGCGGCCAGGTACGGAGCAGAAGACCTCATTGGGGTTAGTGACCACACCACTGACCAGGCTGTCCTTATTCAAGGACAGGGTAGAGATGGCGCTGCCATTGGCTTTGGAGGGGATTGGCACTGTGGGAAGAACACAGAAGATTCTGAAAATGTATCCTGGGCCTATAAAACCATCATCCAAATTTGTACCCTCTCCCCTTTTCTATCCACTCACACTATTTCCTATGCTTAGAATGTCCTCCCTCTCTCCCTCCCCGTTGAATTTCTACCCATCTCTGAGAGGCTGGCTTAAGTATCTTCACCAGTATGTCTTCCTTGACCTCCCTGGTCAATTCTACCTTTGCCTTCACATGGCACTTAGGGTGTTTGGGATATTTGATTTTTGTTTAGACAGGCTACTCATAGGATCATAGATTTAGAGCTGGAAAGGGCCTCGAAAGTCATCTAATCTAGTTGCCTTCATTTTATATATGAGAAACTGGAGCACAGAAAAGTTAGGGAATTTCTCTAGGGTTGAATAGTTAATAAATGGCTGTTGGGGTTTGAACTCAGATCTTCTGGTTCCAGATAACAAGCTATTTGACAACTCTGGGAGAGAGAGGGAGGCTGATGACTGTGCAACTCTGCCTCCCTTTAATTCAATTCACAAGTGAATCAAGACATCACCTCCTGATGCCACCGGTCCTCTCTGAAAACAAAGGACGGACTGTAACCCTTCCATCACACCACACTGCCCCCTCTCTACCTGGATTACTGTATATTATTGTCTTAACCTCCAGTTAAGCTATGAGCTCCATGAGGAGAGGGATGAAGTCTTAATGATCTTTTCTCTCTGAACACAGTTAGCAATTTAAAAAGCAATGAACAATCCTAATTTCCAAAAGCTTTTCTCCATCTCTTCAGAACCCAGAGGGTGCCCAGACCCCTCCCTTCCCATCTGCCCTGGCCCCAGCCCATGACTGCTTGAGTCCCGTTGGGATGGGGATTGAAGGTTTGCCCAGTGTTCATATTTGAGGGTCAATGTTGGGAGTCCACACTAAGCCCTCAGCATCCTTTCCAAGGCCTGGAGAGCTAGCCTCATTCACCCTTGACCCATGCCAGTCATGAGAAAGGGACACATTCCCTGAGACACATAAGTGTCACAATGTTGGACCTGAAATGAGGAAGTTCTGAGTTCAAATCTAGCTTCAGACATTTACTAGCTGGGTGACCTGGGCAAGTCACTTCAACATCTGTTTGCCTCAGTTTCTTCAACCGTATAATGTGAATGATAAAGGTCCGTGCCTCAAAGGGTTGCTGTAAGAGCCAAAGGAGGTGCTTATAAAGTGCTTTAACACAGTACCTGGCACACATAAATGCTTCTTTCCTTCCCACTGGCCTCCAACTCCATCTTTCTTGCCAATTTTAGCTGGCTATCTCTAGAATCTTAGGGAGAATCTGAGACCTAGGCGGATAGCATGGCCAATCTCCCTTGCAGGGGTGTGAGATAAACTCCACTGGATACTCACTTCCACCCCCACCCCCTTTTCATTTGGGTGGCTCCTGCTCATCACAGCCAGGGAGGTGAGAAAATGGGAGACGAGCAAGGAAGGGCTGTTCGCAGGGGTCTCCATTTTCTCTTCTTAAGATTGGTTTGCAGAGCCACCTCCTTCTGCCAGGACCTCAGCCTTCCCAGACTGAGCCACCGTCAGATTCTCTGTCCTTTGTGCTGGAACCAGCAAGACACACAATCAGGCCTGAGTGGAAGAGGGCTCCCAAGACTCCAGGAACCTGAGATTCTCTACCTCACAGAGTAAATTATTATTTTGCTAAGGAGGGAAATGTACTTGTTTTCCTTCCTCCTATTCCTTCCCTGCAAAAAGCAGCAACTCAGGTCCCCTCCCAGGGTCTGGGATGGGTATGGGGGAGGGGAGTAGATGGAGGAAAGCCTGGGAAGGGGAAGGGAATGGGTGACAGAGGGTTAATGAATAGGTGCTTTGAGATTCCAGAGATGAAAGTGGCAGGAGAGGACTGCAGATGGTCACCTGCAGATGAAGAGTTCCTCAAAACACCCCCTAAATGCTGAGACCCCAGTTATTCAGGCCAAGAAAGGATGGAGAAGGGGGGGCATTTATGTCCTTTCTCACAAGTAGTGAAGATATCCCTCTCACCCAGTCTTTATGTCCCTCTGCTCTTTCCCTTAGTCACACAGGCTCAGGAGAAAAACCTAGGAAACTGGGTTTCCTGGGTCTCCTGCAGAACTCCCCACAGCCCCAGGGGAAAAAATGTTAATGAGCAGTTTAGCGCTTTGAGATCCCTGAGATGAAAGGCTAAAGAGGGCGGGTGTCTGTGTGGAGTGGCACCCTATATTTTCCATAAATTAATTTAATCTCATCTTGCTTTGGGGGTGGGAGACAAAGACTACCCAAGCTCAGCTGTACCCCCTACCCCGTTGCAGGGGGTGGGGGTGGGGAGAACTGGAGCCCTGAGGCAGGGGATTTCCCCAGAAGAGGAGCTGGCCCCCAAGCCTATGTCAACACCAGGATGAAAGTGAATATGGTGTATTTATTCAGTGTCTGCTTCTCTCCCCAAGTTCAACCCCCCACAACTGAATTATGAGTCCAACACTGCACTTCTATGCCCAGACCAAACTCTCTTCCTGTGGGCTCATCCTCCAATGCCTCCCAGAGGGAACAATGGATTCTCAGCCCCTTGACTGTGACAGCCCTTCTCCCCTGTACGCTCAGTCTGCCCCTAGCTTGGGGACCCTTCTCCATCTCCACCTGTTTCTCTAGGGCTCAAACGAAGGGCCTCCCTCTCTCTGAAACCATGGGGACCCCAAGACACAGGAGGTAGGAGGGGACCCTCCCATGACATAGACACTGTGACTTAGGGTTATGTGTCCACACAGACCCAGGGATACAGGGGAGTAGATGTAGGGACTCAAAGGCATTCAAGATCATTGTGGAAACACACCGAAGCAGAGAGGCATGAACCCCAGGCTCATGAGCCAGACACTCAGGAAAAAACTGCAGACACAAAAACCCCATAATACCAACATTCCAACACAGGGGGCACATATACTCAGGAGACACACCATCTGAGGGGCTATGCAGAGAGAAGGTCATGGGGAGGACCAAGAATCAAAGTCCATAGTGAGTTGAGGGACTTGAAACAAGAGGATAGAGGGCACTGGCCAAAGTTTTTGCTGATCTGGTTAATTCCCTAGTCTCAGGACAATCGTCCTTCTCTCATTATCTTTTAAAAGTGGAAACCCAGGCTCCAGGAGGCAGAGATCAAAACACCTTGGACCTAGGCTCCATGTTGGGGGTAAGGAGGCAGGGTAGGTAGGCCATGGCAATTGAGGAAAAGCTCGACTGTCTTCCCAGATTGTTTGGGTTTCTTGTCTTCCATTTTAGCCGCTGACAAAGAAGCCAGGATTCTGTCCTAACCATCTCAGGCCTACTGTGTGGGCCCCCTCACTTGCGAAAGTCTTGCTATAGGAAAACTAAAGTGAGGTAGAGATGGGTTGGAGTGTGGAATCTTAGATAGCACCATCCTTGCTTCTTTGTCAAAGGCTCCCAGAGACACAGATAGACTTACTTATGATAATATCATAGAAGCATAGCTGGAAGAGATCTCAGAAGTCATCTAGGCTTACCTCCTCATTTAACAGATAAGGAAAGTAAGACCCAAAGAAGAAAAATGACTTATCAAGGTAGTATGAGACACAAGGCAGGATTAGAACCCAGGTTCTCAGATTCCGGAGGCAATACTCTTTCATTCAGGATCACAGATCTAAAATTAGAAGTGATATCAAAGACCCTCTTGTTTAATAGAAGGGGAACTGGAGACTCAATGACATTAAGTGACTTGCTCAAGAACCCACAGATAGTAAGCATCAGAATAGAGGCTGTGAACAAAAGTTGCTGGGAATAGCAATTCCCCTAGGAGTTCTGAGGCAGATGATGCCTCCATTCCAGGCATACTTCAGGTCCAGAAAGAAAGGAAACTATTTTATGCAAACTGGGGGTCATCCTAGACTTAGTTTCTCAATAAATAGTTGAAGGAAGGGTTGTTAAGGGTGGGGGGAAAGAAAGATGGAAGCCTCCTCCCAAACCTCTTTGTGTTGCTACACTCTGTAATTTTTTTCAGTTGTGTCCTACTCTTCATGACCTCATTTGGGGTTTTCTAGATACTAGAGTGATTTGACATTTCCTTTTCCAGCTCATTTTACAGATGAGGAAACTGAGGCAAACAGCATTAATTGATTTGCCCAGGGTCACACAACTAGTAAGTGTCTGAGACCATATTTGAACTCAGGTCTTCCTGATTCTAGACCCAATGCTCTATCTATTTTACTACCTAAGTCTCCCTAACTCTCACACTCTCCACTTCCCCTAGTGTCCCATGATCATTGCCCCAAATTCCTCCATATTATCTCAATTCCACTGCTCACCATCTCCCAGCTCAAACTATACTTCCCCCAACTTCCCCATTTACTGTCCTCCAACTCCCAACATCCTCCACTGTCTAATACTTGACTGGTAATTGTTACCCCAGCTACCCCACTGTTCCCTAAGTCCTCACTCACTATCTCTAATTCCTCCTTCCTTTCCTCCAGCTCCCCAATCACAGTCCCCTGAATCTCCCCCAAAGTCACCCCACATCCTCCCTTTATTTCCACAATTCCCCTACTATCTCCAACTCCTCTCCACTGTTTCTCAGCTTCTGCTCACTCTCCCCCAACTCCTGTCTCACTATCACTCAATTTCCCTCACTACTTCCACAACTCTCCCACTGTCCTTCAACTCCTCCTCATTATTGCCCCCATTTCTCATCTATTGTCCTTCGCTTTCCAGCTATATCATTGAGACAAAGCATTGGAAGGGTTGTCAGAGACCAAGCTAGTCCAACCAATTCCTAACTAAGAATCCTCTCTCCAACACTCCCACAGAGTGGTCATCCAGCCTCTGCTTGAAGACCCCCGGTCTGGTCATTGTAAAGAAGCATTTCTTTGCTTTGAGCCAAGCTAACTCTGTCTCTGCAGCTTCTACCCACTGCTCTTGAAACACCTGAAAACTGCTGTTCTATCCCTCTTCCCTCTCTTGATTATTCTCCGGATTAAAAATGGCCAATTCCTTCCCTCAGTCTTCACATGGCTTGTTCTCCAGCCCTCTCATCATCCTCTCTACCCTCTTCTGGACATGTTCCACCTTGCTGAGTACTCAGAAAGTGACCTAACCACAGCAGAATATAGTGGTAACAAGAATAACAGCTAGCATTTATATGGTACTTATTATGTGCCAGGCACTGTGCTGAGCACTTTACAATTATTGTTCCATTTGATCCCACAACCCTTGGATGTAGGCGCTACTACTATCCCCATTTTACAGATGAGGAAATTGAGGCAGACAGAGGTTAAGTGACTTGAACTCAGATCTTGCTGACTCCAGGCCCTAAGCTCTAGCCACCACACTGCCCCTATTTCCTTCCTCATTCTAGGTATTATTAAGCATTTCTTAATTCCGTCACACACTGAATCAGTTCAAACAAGTCTTCCAAGGTTCCTCTGAAATCACCCCTTTCTTCATTTCTTGTAGCATCACATATTCCATTACATTCACGTACCATAAATGTGTTCAGCTGTTCCCTCATTATGGGTACCTTCTTATTTTCCAGATCTTTGCCACCACAAAGATTTGTTCTAGTATTTTTGCACCTCTAGATCCTTTCATTCTTTCCTTTCCAGGCTGCTCTTCAGAATTTCTACCATGCCTCAGAATTAGGTACCTTTCCCTCCCACCATCATCCCTTTTCAGGCTCCTTTTATGTGTTGTCTAAACCTTAGAGAATACAAGTTTATTGAGGTTAGGGACTGTCTTTCTGCTTCTATCTGTTTTCCCAGAATTCACCACAGTACCTGACCCACAGTAAACACTCAATAAATACTTGTCGACTATTAGATTTTTTGGCTGCCATGTGATAGAGTTGATTTCATATCCTTTTCACAAAAATGGCCATCTATCCAATCTTCTTTTCCCTTATGTTTATTTTTTAGTAAGCAAGCATTTATTTATTTATTCCCATTAAATTCAATTTTATTTCATTTTTCAGTTGGATTCTCTCCCTTCCTCAGCCTTCTCCCACTGAGAAGGAAAAAAAATTAACAACAACAACAAACCACACATCACAAATATATAGTCATTCAAAATAAATTCCTGCATTAGATACTGAAAGAAAGAAAGAGAGAGAGAGAAGGAAAGAAGAAAAAGGAAGGAAGGAAGGAAGGAAATGAGGGAGGGAGAGGAGAGGAGAGGAGAGGAAAATATGCTTCAATCTACACTCTGAATCCATCAGCTTTTTACCAAATGGAACAGAGAAGGTAGCAGAGGAGTAGGTAGGGAACAGTCACTCCCAGCAAAGAATTAGTTTGGATGTCTAACCAAGAAATAGAATAGTGAAAAGAGAACTGAATTAACCCCTTATGTGCTTCATTCCTTCTTCACAAAGAGGAGAGAATCATACATGTACTATCTAGCACAAAAGGTTGTGAAGGAAGCCATGTGACCTTGGGCAGGTCTTTTAACCTCCCTCTTCAATCTCTTTCATCTTCAGGAAAGTGGAGGCTGGGACAGGAGGGTTACATTAGCCCTTTTAGCTCTAGCAATCTATGATTATAAGTAGTGATGGCAGGAACGCTTGGGCTAACTCCCTCTCACATCTTGCTCTAGGTGTCTTCTGCCACTGTGAGGTCTAGTGAGATCCAAGAACAAGCAAAATAAACCATCTTCATTCCTCTGTGCCTTTGCTGGGAACGGAAAGATGTCTTTGGAGCTTGAGGGAGAGGAACTGGGAAAGAGGAAACACAGCAGAGACCTGGCACTCACACAGAGACCCCTGGGTATAATACCCTGGAAAAGATACAGCTGACACACAAGCATGGAAACCCATGTCCACATAAATCATCATATACTAATCTCCAGTTTTATACTCCAAAGGTGGCACAATATAGAGGGTAAAACACAGAATTTGGAGTCAAAAGATTTGGAGAGTGTCCAGGGGAGGGCACTCAAGACAGAGCCTTGAGTCCAGTGTCATCTGAATATTCCGTGAAGCAGATGGGGATATTTAGCCTGGAGAAGAAGACTGAAGAGGGATATGAGAGTGGATCTGAGCAGGTGTTAGTAAGCAGTTAGTGTACTCTGTAATGGGTAGGTCACATCTTGGGCTTCAGTTCTGGTCACCATATTCTGGGAAGGACATTGATACACCTGACAGTACCAGGGAAGGGTAATCCAGATCAGTGAAAAGAACTGGGGATGTTTAACATGGAGAAGAGCATTTATTAAGTGCCTACTGTCAGCCAGGCACTATATACTAAGAGCTATGGGTATACCAAAAAAGTTTAAAAAAAAAATAAAAAAAACAACAAAAACCAATCCTTGCTCACAGTCTGGGAGAGACAACATGCAAAACAACTATGTATGAACAAGATATAGATAGGATTAAATGGAGATTATTAAAAGAGGGAAGACACTGGCATTAGGCAGGATTGGGAAAGTCTTCTTTGTAGGAGGTGAGATTTTAGCTGGGAACTGAAGAAAGCTAGAAAAGTCAGAAGATGCATTTGAGGAGGAAGATCATTTTCAGTGAATGTCCTGTGAAAAATGGATTAGGTATGTTTTCCTTAGCCTCAAAGGATAGAACTGGAAGCAATATATGTTGTTGTATTGAAGCAAAGTTTGGCTTGACATCAGGAACAAAACTTTCTAAGAGTTATAGCTATCTGAAAATGAACTGGGCTAATTCCCCAGGAAGTGGAGTTCCTTCTGCCTAGTTATAGTTATAGGCATCATAGACAGTGCAGATGTTCTTAACATAGGTCCACAGACCCTCAAAGAGTCCATGGGTAGATTTCAGAAGGTCCATGAACTTTGTTTCAATAGAATTAGTTTCCTTCGTATTGCTATACATTTGATCAATTAGAAAAAACATTCTGATGGGTTAGCTATTCTCAGCAAAATAATGATACAATTCCAAAGGAATTCTGATGAAAAATGCTATCCATCTCCAGAGAAGGAATTAAGGAGTTTGAATATAGATTGAAGCAAACTCCTCTTCTTTACTTTATTTTCCTTGGATTTTTTTCTTTTTTCTTTTGGCCTGTGTTCTCTTTTGCAACATGGCTAATATGGAAATATATTTTGCATACATGTATATTATATATACATATATTATATATGTAATATATATTATATAATATATATAAAAATATATTTTGCATACATATATGTGTATATATATACATATATAATCTATAGCAAAGTGCTTGTCTTCTCAAAAGTGGGGAGGGAAGGGAGAGAGAGGGGGGATTTGAAACTCAAAAATTATTTTTTAAATGAATGTTAAAAATTATTTTTACAGGCAATTGAGAAAAAATAAAATAAAAACATTCTTTAAAAAACAATATTCTAAGAAGGGCTTTAAGGTTAGGAACCCCTGACTTAGAGTTTAAAGAGAACTTTGATTCCTCTAGTTCATCTCTCACCTCATTTTATAGTTCAGGAAACTGAGGCCTAGAAAACATAACTAACTCACTCAAGATCGCACAATCTAGTTAGTGGCAAAGCAAGGATTTGAAGTCAGGACCTCTGACTACAAATTGAACAAAGGTTGGGTAGATATTTGTTTGGGATTCTGTGGAAGGAATCCTTGTCCAGGTTGGACTAGTACAGTGCCTGGCACATAGTAGGCACTTAATAAATGCCTATTGATCAGGAGTTCTTAAGTCTTTTTATGTCATGGACCCCTTTGCCAGCCTGGTCAAGTCCGAGGATTCCTTCTCAGAATCATGTTGTTTTTTTAAATATTCATAATGGGAGGAAATGCTAAATTTTAGTTATAGGTTAGTGAAAATAAAGACATTTTTTTTTCTCCATCCAAACACACAGATCCTCCAGAAATCTATCCATAGATCACAGGTTTAGATCCCCTGGACTAGATTATCTCACAGTCCTTCCAATCTGGATCCAGATCCAATCACTGACAATAGCCACATGACCACAAGCAAGTCAGCTCCCTAGGACTTATCTACTAAGTAGAGAGAGAGTAGTAGGACAGGGTTGCCCCATCAAGAGTTCATAGGCCTTCCTCTAGTTGTATATGAATTAGAGACCCATGTGGTATAATTAGAAAGAGTGCTGGAGTTGAGTTTGAACTTTAGTTCTGTCTTCCAGCAGATCATTTCTTTTCTCTGGGCCTCAGTTTCCTCATTTGTTGGGTCAATCATAGGATCAGAGGAAGAAGTTATCCTACAGGTCATTCAACTGCTTCATTTTATAGATAGGGACACAGAAACCCAGATAATGACCTTGTACTCAAGGTCATAAGGCAGTACATAGTAGTTCTGGGATCCAGGGATCACAGATTTGCAAAATTTAGAGTTGAAAGGTACTTCAGTGGCCATCCAATCCAACTTGTACCCCAAAGGAATCCCCAGGATAGCGCATATTCCCAACAAGTAACTATCTAGCAGCCACCACCTTCCAACTGGTTACACTTTGAGTCAGGATATTTAACCATCTAGCACACCTCTCTTCATGTTTTCCATAAAAGTAGCATGAGGGACTTTTTCAAATGCTTTAGTGAACTCTAGGTAAATAGTAACTACTGTTCCCTTCGTTTACTAATATACTAATCCTAACTAGAAAGGAAATTAGGTTAGTCTGGCAGGACTTGTCCTTGAAGAAGCCATGAGGACTCCTTTATCATCACATCATTTTAAAGGTGTTCACTGACTATGTCTCTCACAATAAGTTCTACGATTGAGGAGAGAGTCCCTGACCCATAGTATAAATATTTCAGTCTCTTTGTTTGCTTGAAAATCAGAAGAAGGAAGAGGAAACATTTTGCCCTATTTTGTTCTTGTATCACCTTTTCCATTCTCCATAATCTGCCAATTCTGTCAGTTTCAGTAGAACCACTTTTGGTTTTGAATCCCCAATGCCTAGACTCTTTAACAAATCTTCTAAAACTGAATTGAATTGAAAACCTTGAGATGTAGGTGGGCTGGACTTGGTGACCATTAATAGTGAGGATGATGATGATGATGACAATAGAAACAACTACCTAGTGTTTATGGAGCACTTCAGGATTTGCAAAGGACTTTACAGATGTTATCTCAATTGATCCTTATGGAAGGATTTGAACTCAGATTTTCCTGACTCTAGGTCCCATGCTCCATTGATTACACTTTCTAGTTGCCTTTAAAAGCAACAACAGCTAGATCTCTACTTTTGTACTGACAGTTTTTGTTCTGCGCTTTCTATTCTAAAGATTATTATTAGGCAGGTAGGTGGTGAAAGGCTAGACTGCTGGATTTGGAGTTAAAAAGATCTGAGTTCAAACCTTGCCTTAAGTACTACTAGCTGTATGACCCTAGGCAAGTCACTTAGAAACTTAAAATGCTAGCAATTTTTTTTTTTTTTTGCTTTCTATGGTACAGAAAACAGAAAGATTAGTTGAAAACCCTGGCTTCCCTTTGTTGTCTGTTTTTATTGTCTCATCAATCCTTAGCATCAGATTCTGTTCTTTCTCAACATAATTTAAGTCCTTATGATCATACATATCTCATGACTAGGAAAAATGGAGCTCTCAGAAAAAGAACCTAGCCCAAGCTCCCACATGGAGTTAGTGAAAGAATGGGGCTCAGAATGAAATCTCCTGATTCCCAAGGCACCACACTGCCTCAGGCACCCAGTCATTCTCCCTTACCAGGTAAAAGGGTTCCTTTGGGTTGCGGTTTCGTGATGTTACCACTCATCTCCATGGTTCCTGAAAAACTAAGCCATCTAGATCGTTATAGATCCTCCCAACTTACCCTCTCGAGAGCCCCTTCAGTTTAATGGATGGAATGCCAGGCTTGAAATTCAGAGACCCGGATTCAAATCCTATCTCACATTTTTTATCAGTTGTATGATCATAGACAAGACACAAATTCTCAAAATTTCAGCTTCCTTGTCTGTAAAACTGGAATAATAGCACTTGTATTAGTAACTACAGGACCCTAGAGGATAGTACCTCTAAACAACAGGTATTATGGCTGGCATATTTGCACCTCCTGCTCTTGTGATCCCAGTGATTCAGAGCCTCCCAGGAAGATAGCTCTCTTCCCTTCTATTTTTTCTAAAGTTTTGTCCTCCATACAACTCTTCAGTCTCTTTCTTCTCTTGTCTCCTTTTTCCATTATGCTATATGAAATCCCTGCTCAATTGTTCATAAACTTCCTTCCGTCTTAGGTCTCTTATTTCATGGATACTTTGCTTTCTACAGAATATCTCTGGGCCACCTCTCCTGTGCTAGTGGCTCATTCTCTCATGTCCCATAATACACTTGGGAAGGGAGGATGAACTGGTTTTACACCTTGCTCCCCCTACCACTATAACTGATTAGTCTCTCTTCCCCTAGGAGTCACTCCATCTATCTATGTCATTTTGTCCAGATTTTTGTTACTGTAATCAAACCACCAAGTCATTCTTTTTAAAGATTGTTTTATAATCTTTTTAAAATTGCTTTATTAATGCTTACTTTTAAACCATTGTCCCTTTCCAATGACTCTTCTCTCCCTTGAAACAAAATACAGTTAAACAAATCAAATCAACACATTGGTCATGTTTGAAAAGGTATGGCTTGTTCCTCATCTCTAGTCCACCACTTTTTTTTGAAAAGGCAGGAGGCACACCTCAGCCTCAGTCCTTTCTGGCAAGTTTTTCTCTCCAACTTAGCCTTTGTTCTTATACTTATATATTCCCCAAAGCATATGTTGATGAGAACCTTGGCATCCCCATTCACTGGCACTCTTACCTCCCATGACCACCCACAGGGATGGTCAATACTTCAGCTCACCATCATCCATAAGTGGGTCACCTCATTGATTCTGGACTCAGAAATTCCACTCTAGTTATAATCTCCTGTTCTGCCATCTCTCTTTATGCTTCACTAACCCTAAACTTATTCCATAGCTTCACTACAATCTTAAGAACCTTCATTTTTCTCTATTCTTTCTTCTCCCAGTCCAGCATTCCTGCCCTGGTTGCATTTTGGTATTTTCTTTCTACATAGTTGTGACTAACTATATACTGTCCTTCATCTTTGGTTCCTTTTTCCCCTTGTCCTCCTTCACATGCTCAGCTCTAAATCACAACCCCATCCCCACCCTTCAGTCCCCACCCTTCACACATCACCACTCTGCTTTCTCCACTTGAACTTCAGAGCTACAACTCAATGCTGAAAGAAGTTGCGCCATTATATTAACTTGATCCGTTACAAGTTCTTGTTACCTAATTCTCAACTAGATTTTTCACTGTTAAAAGGCAAAACTGTTTTTATTGACTGTCTATCCCACTGCCATCAATAGTTATTCCAAATCTTCTCTCAAGCCTCCAATGACTACTTACTAATTCTGTCTCCGCCCATATTCTCCTATTTCACTGAGAAAACGAAGGTCATTGGTTGTGATCTCCTTCTTCTTCCTAACAATATGCTTCAACATGCCCCTACTCATTCTCTTCTTCATTCCTAATGGATAAGAATGGCCAGCATTTATATATCACCTACCGCATGCCAGTCACTGTACTCACTGCTTAACAAATATTACCTCATTTGAGCCTTGAAACAACCTTGGGGGATTGATGCTATTTTCATCCTCATTTTTTGATGAAGAAACAGAGGTTAAGTGATTTGATCAAAGTCACACAACTAGCAAGTGTCTGGGGCTGAATTTGAACTCGGGTCTTTCTGAGTCCAGGTCTAGCACTCTATTTATCTGTCTTTCTTTAAGGAAGAACTCATCCTTCTCCTACCAAGGTCAACCTTCTCTCCAACCACTGTCCTCAATGGTATCCTCTCTAATCTCCTCCATGAGCTTGCCCCATTAATCATTTCCTTTTTTCATTTTTATTCTGTCCCTATCTAATGGCTCCTTGCTTGATGCCTCCAAACATGGCCAATTATCCCCTCTCCCCCATCCTTTGAAACCCTTCATTTGCCCTACCATCCTTTCAAGCTATCATCCCTCAAGTTAATTCCTCCCTTTCACTATTAAACTCTTCGAAAGAATCATCTACACTTTCCGCCTTCACTTCCTTGACAACCTGTTAAGTGCTAAATCCAACAACTTTTTCTCAGTCCATATTTTTCTCTTCCTCAGAAGCTTTTGAAACTATGGACCATAACTTCTTCCTGGTTATTCTCATCTCTGACTTCTCTGACACTGTTCTCATCTATATCTCATCCTTGTTGACTGGTTGCTCATTTTTAATCTCCTTTGCTATATCTTTTATCTATTCCCTCATTCCCTCCTGTGGGTGTTTCCTTGAGCTCTGGGCCGGGACTACCTTTTGCCTTTCTTGGTATACTCAGCACTTAGCACAGTGTCCGACACAAAAAAGGCACTTAAAATAATAAATGCTAATTGACTTTATTATCGATGGATCACATCACTCCTCTCCTCAATAAACTCTAGTGGCTCCCTATTATGCTACTACTTATAATACGCCAGAAAATTGAACCACTTCCATTTGATTTGTCTTGGAGAAGATTCTAAAAACTACCTGGCAAGATAAGGTGCTTTCTTGAGCTGAATTGTCAACCTCAGAGAGCAAAACTCTAATGGGCTGGCCACATTGTTCAATTGTCAAATGTACATTTGCCTAAAAGACTTTTACAGAGAACTTACACAAGGCAAGCACACACAGAGGACAGAGGAATCGGTAAAAGGACACTCTCAAGATCTCTCCAAAGAACTTTGGAATCTATTATGAGACACAGGCACGTCCAGTCTGACATGACTGCCTCAAAGAAAACGCTATGCTCTATGAGCAAATCAGAATTTCAGTAGCTAAAAAAAAAATGTGAGATGTGTAAATTGAGATAGCTCCATCCCAAATGTTCATATGGATCATTTGTGCCCCAGCTGTAATAGAGCTTCCAAGCTTGACCAGTTACAGTTGAATAAACTGTACGTTGACTTCCAAATCTTGATGTCATTTTGATCTTCTTTGAGTACAAAGGACAACAATGAAATTCTTTCTATTATAAAACATAAACTCTTCACAACCTGACATCTTCTTACCTTTCCAGGTTTATTACACTACTCCCCTTCACGAATTTTATGGTCCAAGGTAAGCTGGCCTTTCTATTCCTCACATGGGATGCTCTATCTCCAGTCTTTAGGCATTGGCACTGACTGTCTCCCATGTCTGAAATGTTCTCCCTCCTCACATCTGACTCTTAGAATCCCTGCTTTGCTTCAAGGTTTAAACTCTTGAGCAGGGAAATGGCAGGGCACCTCAAGAATATTGTTCTAAAAGCTGTGTGGAATTTCTATATGAAGCCTTTCCTGATAACCCCGGCTACTAGTGCCTTTCTCTCAGAATATCTTTTAACTATTTTATGTCTATTTTGAATCTACTTATATGTGCGTTACAAACCTTACAATGCTAAACAAATACTAGTTGTTGTTGTGGTTGTTATATGGATGATCCAGAATCTAGATATCCAGCATCTGTCTCTCCTTTGAACTCTAGCTATAGATGTCAATTGCCTACTATACATCTTCTGGAGATCCTGTAGGGATTTCCAACTCAACTTATCCAAAACAAAATTCATTATCATCCCCCAAAATTCTTCCCAACTTCCTATTGCTATTAAGTCTATCACTACCCTACAGGTGACTCAGGTTCATGACCTCAGAATTAACCTTGACTTTTCCCTCTTCCTCAACCCCATTATCGAATTATTTGCCACATCTTATTGATTCTGTCTGTATATCTCATATATGATCTAATATCCTAATTCACCTCTCAGACTACTTAAATATTCTATTGACTAATTTCCTTGCTTCTGGTTTCTCTTTTCTTAATAATAACTGGAATTATGCTTACAAATGGTTCACATACAGTATCTCATTTAAGCTTCACAATCAATCTGTGAGACAAGTATTATTCACATTTTTCATATATGAAAACGGAGTGAGGTAAAGTGACTTGCCCAGAATCTGAGACAAGATTTGAGTCCACGTCTTCTTGGCTCCAAGCAGAGCACTCTCTCCACTACACCTCTGTGTCTCCCTTCAAATCATGTCACTTCACACAACTGTTAAAACAACCTTCCTGAGACACTGCTTCCTGAGCAGTCCTCTGCTAAAAATCTTCAGTGGCTCCCCACTACTCAGAGGACAAGATCCAAAAACTTTAACCTGGTATTTAAAGTTCTCCACACTCTTGGCTTCCACTGACTTTTCCAGTACTTCCCAAACCCAGATCCACTCTCTCCACCCCACCCCCGAACCAGAAATTTTCTCAAGGGTAATCCCTGCAGAGGGCTGAACCACAGCGATAAATCTCGGAAAGGAGGTCAGCTCAGCTCAGCTCCATAAAGAGAGGTCGGGTCAGGATCACACGGAAAAACTGACATTTAGGGGCTACTCATTCCCGTAATACTCATACATGTTCACTCACCCACCAAAATAGTCAGACACATACACACACACACACACACACACACACACACACACACACACACAGTCACACATTTACACAGTCTCACACATTAACATATATACACATAGACTCATAGAGTATTTGAACTGGAAGAGATTTTAAACTGTTTTTAGTTCAACAACACACATTCACACTCGGCCTATTCAATAACCAACCCCGCAATGCCCTATCCTTCCACTCATCTCCTGCTCTCTTATGGATGGGGAAATCCGGGGAGAGGGCAGAGCCCCTAGAGAAAAAGCCCACCACCCGTTCCACCTTGCCGGTAAGGGGCTCAGGCCCAACCCCCCCCCCCACCACAATCCCCATCCTGAGAGGCAGGGAAAGAGAAATTCCCCAGTTTCTCAGCCAGAACTGCTTCCTCTCACCCCGCCTCCACCCTAACCCTCAGGGCTTTCTGCCTGCACGGGACCCCGGTTTATGTCACTCACTTCTCCCCACCTCTACCTTCCAGGCTCCCGCCCCCGCCTGGCCCGCTCAGCTGAAAAGTTAGCATGGGGACACTCAAGGTGACAGGACCGACCCAGCACCACAAGACAGCCTGAGCACTAACTGGTGGCTAGGGAGTGGGTGGGAGTGGAGGGTGAGGCTGAGGTCACTGGGCTGCCGTAGGTCCCAACCCATCTGTGCCTCTAACCCTATCTACCGAGAAGGAGGAGACCTGGGTTCAAATTCTAACTGCTACTTACTAGCAGAACAGACCCGCGTGGTGGAAAACTGTGGATTTGGAGTCCGAAGACCTAGGCATCCGAACTCTTTCACCTACTACCATATGTCTTTGAGCTAGTCCAGACCTCAGTTTCCTCATTTGTACAATGGTGGGTTTGGGCTCCACAAAACCTAACTTCCCTTCCAGCTCTAATATTCTGTGACCTCGTGAACGATTGTGCAATTGTGAGCAAGTCACTTAACCTAAGTCTCAGTTTCCTCATCTGTAAATGGGGACAATAATAAAGGTTTTGTAAATTTTAAAGCACTTACAGAAATATAAGGCAATGCTTTTATGGAGGGGTGTCAAGGAAGTGTGTGGGTGGGGGTGGATTTGTCTGAGTCTGGTAGCTTACACCCTTTCCCTTCTGGTGCCGTCCCTCTATCCGCCGCATCCCCTCCCTCCGCGCCAAAAAGAAAAAATAAGCACCCAGGGGGGCTCACAAAAGGCCTGTGGAGGAAGGAGTCAGGGAGAGACTCAAAGGAGATTGGGGCCCAAGAGCCCACCTGGGTTGAAGCTGAGTGCACTGTTAATTTAGTGGAAGCCTCAACACCTCAAAGTCAGAGAGTTGTAAGGGAAGCCTTTGGGGCTGAGCGCTGGGCAGCGGCGGGAGAGGGTGGGCGGGACTGCGAGAGAAGGGCGCTGGTTTTACTAATTTTACTGGTCCACTAACTTTGACTAGGGGGTAGGGAATAGCTATCTCCACCTCTCCCTCTCCCCCACCCAAAGTTGTTGCACGTTTCTTTCCAGGTGAGAGGGGGCGGTGGCGGCCCTGGGGAGAGGCTGGGATGAGGGAAAGCTCCGAGTGATCTTTTGCCAGGCCCTGGAGGGCATAAGGGGAGCCTCTACTCTGGACCAGCCGAGCTTGGGGGCAGGGGTAGGTGAGTGGCAGAGTGGAGTAGGAGCCAGGAATGGAAGGCAGTGGAGGCAGCCGGAGCACGGCGCCGGAACCTGGAGAAGGGACAGAGAACTGAGTTCAGAGCCAGAGTGTAAAGCAGGAGCAGAGGAGGCTGGAGGGATGGGAACCCACAGAAAAGCCAGGAGTTGGAGCCGAGTGCAGGAAACTGAGGGATGACATGGGAAAGAGGGCAGGAAAAGGAGTCAGGAACTGGAGCCCAGTGAGGGAGCAAGGAAGAAACCTAAGCCTGGAGAGGAGACACCATCCAAGAGAGGGGGCAGGGATGGGAGTCAAGAGCTGGAGCCTAGTGAGGGAGAAGGAGCAGGAAGTAGCGCCTAAGCCGGGTCGCAGAGCCCTATAGAAGAGAGAAGGCAGGAGTGGGAGCCGGAGAAAAACTAGGTTCGAGAACTAGGATGCGGGAGCCTGAGGGAGCAGGAATACGGGAGCCTGGGGAAAGGAATGAAAACAGGGAGTAGGTGCCTGGTGAGAAAAGGAAGAGCAGGAATGAGAGTCGGAAAAATGCCGAGAGCGAGTCGGATGAGAGCAACCGAGGGAGGGAGGCAGGAGAAGCTGGCATCGGGCGGGGACTCGGAAAGAGGGAGTCAGACCGAAGCCGGAGCCCCAGGAAGAGATGGGAGCTGGAGTCTGAGGCCGAGGAGGTGGGGGAGGCTGGAAGAAGAGGACTCTCTCTTCGCCCCTTAGAGAGGGTTTCATTCATTCCTGGGGCAATTTAGGACGTAGGAAAGGACCGAACGTTTGCTTCCTTCAGTTTTCTGCCCGCCCGCATTTCAGCACTTCAGGCTCGAGTTATGGAGACTTTCTGCGGAAGGCCGTAACCGTCAGCGCTTAGCATGGTGCCTGACACATAGTGGGCATTTAGTAAATATTTACTAATTGATCAATGAATAAAGTAAAGGCCTATATCTTGGTCCCTCCCGGTACTTTACCGGTACTTCTCTTTCCCTTCCCACTTCTCACGGCCCCCGCCCCAGTCCATTCCCCGACCCGGATCGCGCCCTGCGACGCTCCCTGGCCATCCATCTGTTACCAGTCTCCACCCACCCTACCCCCTCGCCAATACTTTCAGAGACGCCCCCTTCCTTATGTACCCTCTGAGGAGGCCTCTAAAACCGCAGGAGTCTGAGCCCCGAGGCTGGAGCTGAAAGTGGGCAGGTGTGTATGTGTGAGTGTGAAAGTACTAGAGCGTGTGTGCTTATGGATTTGGGCGTGTGTCTCTGTAGGTGCTATTTGCTGAAGAGGAGAGGAAAGCTTATTTCATGCTTTAAAATGCAAAGACACCAAATTGTCCTATAGAGAGGCTCCAGACTTTCTAGTTGAGAGCTCACATGACCTTGGAGCTGCTGTCCAACCTTAGAAACTCCAAAAATCCAGATGAAGAGCTGTCTCCATCAGGATCCTTCCATACACAAACAGACCTTAAGGAAACCTGACATATATAGTCACATCCCAAAATCAGCATATATGGACACAATTATTGGTCAGCCACTTACTGTATGTAGTCACAGAAGACAAGCCAAGGAAAGTCCCTGGAGATAAGCACCTAACATGGAAACATTCTAGAGTTGGGCACCCAGTATGGAAACACACAAGGACTCAGTTCCAAATCCCCCCAAAAGCCTAGAGTCTCTGTTATTTGGTGCCAGCCAATCACACTGGTTATGAGAATTAAAAGGTCTTCTTTCCTTGTTCCCTACTTTCTCTTCTCTGCCAACTCTCTTAACCTTCCCACTTTCTGCCAAGGAAAAGAAGACCCAGAGTGCAGACAGTGAGTGGGCTGGGAACAAAGGATTGCACTGGAGCCCCTCTCCAAGACTGGGGGTGGGACTCTTCCCAGAGATTCCAGGCCAGGGTCCCAGTATTCAGGTGCTAAGGGAGTCTGATAAAGATCTTTTCCCTTCAAACATCTCATCAAGCAGGGACCCCACCCACCAGACCTGCCTAGAAGAAGCAACAAATCCTCAGAGATCCCAGGGCCTGGGCCCTGGGCTTTGGCAGAACAGGAAGTTTGTTCTCGAGTCCACCTTCTAACTTTGTTTTGCTCTCCTGGTGTGGGATGGATGTGTGCTTGTTGGGGGGAGGGTGAAAATTCCTATACCTGGCCTGGAGACCCCATCATCCTTTCTCTTCCTCTTAAGGAGGGCAGACCATCCCCTCCCTGATAGTCCTAAGGAGGGGGAAGGTGCTCTGGTCAGGGCATTTGAGCTCCCCTGTACTTTCTTTAAATTCCCTGGGCTCCAAAGGACTAGTAGGGAATTTGAGACTTTTCTCAGGAGGCCAAACCCCTGAGCTGATGATTCCCAGCCCTTGGCAAGTGACTGACCAGAAGGTGACCACAATCATGAGGATGAGAATCCTCTCTTCAAACAATAATATATGATGCTTTCTATCACATTAACACTTTACTAGAGCATTTCTACATTGTGTAGGATTGTTCCTATTAATGACAGAACAGATATCTTCTCAAATCCCCTCTGTCCCCAACCAGGCCCTGTGCCTCTAGGACACTCATATTGTTGCTAAGGAAATCTTTCAGGGATCTGGTTTCTTTCCTGTCTTTCCAGTCAGTCAATGAACCCAAAGCTCCCTATCCCCAACTTCCCTTCCCAGCCCCCTCTCATCTCCTCAGGGCCTGACTCCTCTCTGGGCCTGATTCCACTCAGTTTCATGCAAGCCCAGAATGTCCTACCTCCAGACTGAGCCTGAAAGAGGGCTTGGTCCCTTCTCACCTGGAATAGATTCAGGAGTAACCCACCCTCTTTCCTATCCCCTTGGCTGAAACTGAGTTTCCCAGAGAGAACAAGTAAAGAGCAAATCCAACTGGGAATTCACTTGATTTGAAAAACAAATAGAGTCCAATCCTCTGGGAGAAAGGGAGGGAAGGTAGGAAGACAGATAGAGCAATAGCTTCCCTCTTTAACTATATTCTCTGCTCAGGCAGAGAAAGGAAAATCTAAGTCGAGTTCCTCTCACCTCCCTTCCTATTCATTCCACTTTAGGCAAAATAAATCTCCCTAAATCTTACACTTCTTTCCAGTTTCGTATTTCCTCCTTTTAAAGTGAACTCTTCTCCCCAGTGTCCTGCTACATTCCTCCTCTCCCTTCTCCCTAGCATCTCACACTTCCCTTCTCCTTGCCTCTAGTCCCCTCTACACTCCCTTCTTCTATCAGCTCTCATTTCTCTTTCCTTTCTTCTCCTATAATTCCACTAACCACGACCACACTTTCCTGCTTTTCTCTTCTCCCCAAGCCATTCTCTTCCATCACTTCAGCCCCTCCCTTTTCTCTCTCTTCTGTGGTCCCTCCTTCCTTGATCTGGCTTGGGGCACCCCCCCCCCTTTTACCTCCTTGATCTGCAGCTGCTGTCATAGCCCTGCCCTAAACTCTCCCAGACAGAAACATAAAGAGGGAGGTAATTCTGCAATCCCCAAAAGGCGAACAACACCCCCCCACACCCCCCCACACACATCAACCTTCAAATTTAGCCAAAATTAAAAAGCTGTTGGTCATTGGGTAGTGGAGAATGAGCTCTGCCTTGTGGGGAAGCCCCTGTGGCCCTCCTTTCTAACTCAGAAATCTCTGAAATCTGTTGGGAATCCCACCCCCATCCCCTGAGGAAACTGGGAAGTGACTTAACTAGTTCTGCAAATTAATTCCAGAGACAGAAAATCGATGCAGCCCCACCCAGCCACCCCTGGGAGAGTCAAGCAGCCCCCCTGGGGCCCAACCTTCAGCTTCAGTCAGACTTAGGCCGGCACCCTACTATCAGCACCCAGTGCGTGCTGCTCCCCTCCCCTCCCCCCATCCTTTACAGAGAACCTGGCTGTAATATTTTTTTTACAGCGTTCCTTCTGGCAGACCCCTCCTTACGGTGCCCCTTGGCCCAAACCTCTAGACCACAGCACCCCTCCAACTAAATAGCGATCTATTGGATTTTTAAATGCCTTGGTACAGGGCCAAGAAGGGGGAGGGGGACATAAGAGGATCAAGACCTAAAGGCAAGCAGCCTTGGGTTGAGGAGGGTGAGGTGAGCAAGCAACCTCGGTGCTGCGAACAGGGGCTTTGATCCACGACTTCAGGGCTGAGGGAGGACCCAACACAGGGAAGCTCTGGAGCTTAGAACAGCTCTGGTCACTTCTCTTCAAGGCTGGTCCCAAGTCCCAGCTGGTGTAGGGGCTTCCTGCCTATAGGCTAGGTGCCTGAGGCACTGGCCTCCCCTGAATAACCCGTCGGTGGGCGGATTCCCTACCTTTCTTGATCACGGACTGATCGAGGAGGCTCATCCCAGGGTCGTCCACGGCCTGGTGCGGGAGGAAAGAACTCAGGTGGGGAAGGTGCCAGGCCTGGCTGGTCATCTCCCAGCCCCTCCAAAACCCACCATCAGCTCCATTCATGGCTTGGGTGGAAGAAAACGTGCAGGGTCAAGAGAGAGGGCCTAGACTGGCCAGGGAAGAAGGAAAGCATGTTAAAGGGGAGACAAGCCCCAGTCCACTGAGGCCTAGGGAGTTGATGAAGGGAAGGACTGGGAATTAACCAGACCCAGAGTATCTCTCAAAGGAAGCCAAAAAGGGCAGCAACGCCTGAGATTGTGGAACGGGGAAAGGGACAAGTTGGAGAATGGGACTCCAAACAGGAAAAGGAAAGGAATTTAAAAAATAGCCCAGGCAGAGGGAACAAGTCGAAAGGAGCTAGAGTGAAGTGGTAGAGAGAGGGGGGTTTGCGAGGTCGGCACGGAGGAGGTGAGGGTAGCAAAATGACGGGGCAGAAAGGGCTGACTAGATAGCCCCGGATCCAGGGCTACAGCTGGCTGGGGAGCTGGAAGGATGAGTGGGATTGCTTGGTTGGGAAGGGAGGGGGACTGGATTTCTAAGCAGAGGAGGGTCAGGTTGGGCCTGAAAGGTGCCAGATAGGAGCTACCGGAAGGATTAGAGTGGAGGAAGTGTCGGTCAATTTTGGCAATCCTCGCCTGAAAGGTTGAGAACGCAAATAAAAAAAGAAATATATAAATCCATGAGTGTTGGCCACCGACTCTGGGCCCAGATAATAACTTGCCCGCTGGGGACAGGGGGGGAATTCGGGTACTGACAAAGTGTGGGCGTCATTGTGGAGCTGAGCGAAGGGACTGAGGGTGGGTGCCTGGCCCTGGCCCCCAGCTGCGAAGTCCGCACGCTATATTCCCCGCCCCCCCCCCACCACCTCCGGGCTTAGATTTATCCTGCTGCTACGCGTTCCGTCTGGGCAGCCGCGGGAAGATCATTAACTCAGAGGGGTCTGGGAGTCGAGGCTCGAGAGAGAGAGGACTGGAGGTCCTCTAACCCAGGATCCACAAAAAGTTATCTGGGAGAAACTTCTTAATCTTGTTCTGGGCATGATGAGAGGCCTCGGCTGGAGCCTGAGGGTTTTTTCTTGCTCCCACTCCCTGTCCTACACTGCCCTGACTTCTCTGGGTCCTGTTGTACCCAATCCTATGTATGCCTTTACGTCCAAGGCTCCTAGAGGCCTTTCCCCAGGGGCCTTTTCCCTGGTTCTGCCTGGTTCTGTTCCTATCCTGCTCCCTGTTCCTCATCATTCCCCAATGAGCCTCCTCCAGGTCTTCCAGAACCTGCAGAGCATCTCTCCCAGGCCTTTCCCAGTCAGGACTTTCCCCCCACATTACTGGGTTCCTTGCGGTGACCCCTGCTTTCTCCCCATCCTCTGACGGTCTTTCCTAGGTGCCATCCCTGGTTGTCCCTTTCCTCGGTCCTGGTGTTTGCTGGGCCTTTCCCTGTCCAGTCGTGTTCCCACTGGGCCTTTCCCTCGGTGAGAAAGGTGTTTTTCCCTGCCTTCACCCTAGCCTGGCCCTCCCTCCGCCCTAGGTTCCGGAAGGGGTCTCCCAGGTTCCCTCCTGACCCTTTCGGCCCCTCTGGGCCCTCACCTGGAGATCTTCCAAGCTGTGATGGGCTGCCAGCCCGTGCAGGCCAAGCGGCCCGTCCGCCAAACCATGCGCTCCGTCCGCCAGGCCGTGCAGGAGACGGGGAACGCCCGGGTAATCCCGGCGAGGGTCCAGGCCCAGGGCTCGGTGAGTCTGAGCCAAGAGGCCCTGCTCGTCCTGGCGGCCGCCGCGGGGGGAAGGCCACGCGGGCTGTTGGTGCTGGTGCGGGTGCGGGTGCTGATGGAGCGTCCCAAGGCCACTGTAGGGCTCGCCTAGGTGAGGGAAAGCCGTCTCTTGCGTTTGACCGTAGGGCAGCGGAGGCTGCGGGTAGGGTGGCGGAAAATAGGGAGGCTGGAAGTCCGAAGCAGGCGTGTGGCACAGAGGAGGCGCCGCCGCCGCCGCCGAGAAGGCCGCCTGGCTGAGGGAGGAGAGCTGCGACAGGCGCCCCCCGCCAGCCGCGCCGTTCAGCCCATCCGGACGGTCCTGTGTAACCGGGAGAGAGACTGAGAGTTGGATAGACCGAAGGGACGGATAGAGGAGCGAGTCTCAATCCCGTCGGGGCCCCAGCCCAGGTCCACCTCCGCTCCCAGTCCCGGGCCCATTCTAAGCCTGGAATTAGCCACAGTGAGACCCAGGCACAAGAAGTCAGACAAGACCTCGGGAGGAAAAATAGGAAATTAACCGGAGCGAAGGGCTAGAATTTATCCAAATCGAATAAGCGAGCATCAATTTAGTTAAACATCAAAGAAGAAAAAGATTCAACAAATCGAAACAACAAGAATCAAGTCCTGCCCTGGGTTCCCCCTACCCCCCGTACAAACTCTTCTTTCCCGGTCGCTGCCCTAGGGGACCCCTCGAGTCCTGCGCCTCCAGGACCCCCAGGTGGTGAAGGGTTGCTGGAGGGGTGTCACAATGGGGTGGGTTGCCCCAGCCCCTAACTCGTAACTCCTCACTCCTCATTCCTCTCCTCTCCCTACTTTTTCGCCCCCAGGGGCCCAGCGCTAGTCTTTCCCCAAATCCAGGGGCCGATCTCCAGGCATTTGTCTCAAAGACCCAACCCTGAGCCTCCAGCGGGTTCCCCAGTCTCTCCTAGCCTGCAATCGGAGAGGATAATCAGCCTGCACCCCACCTTAGGGGACTGTAGAAGCCCCGCTCTGGCCCCGCCGAGATTTCGTTTTTGTCGGGGGAGCGGGCTGGGAGTACGAATTGGATCCGAGGGGCAGAACTGTCCCGTGCTGAGCTGTGGCCCCGGGCTTCCCCCGCCCCAGACCCCCAGGTCCAGTTCGCGTATTCTGATTTTCATTGCTCCCACTCCCACCCCTACCCCAATCCCGAGCAGGACTCACCATCGCGGAGTAAGTGTGAACCAGCATGGGTGCGGGAGGGCTGGAGGCGGCGGCCCGAGGGACAGCAGGGCCTCGCAGAAGGGACTGACAGACAGACGACTTAACAGACGGACTGAGGACCCTTCAGTGCTCAGTCCCGAAGTTCCGGAGTCTGCGCGGCCAGCCAGGGGTGGCCTCTGGGGGCAGCCCCTCGGAGCGAGCTCCTCAATGTCCGGAGCCCCAGCTTAGAGCCATGGGGCACTCATGGGGGACCCCAGCAGGCGGGGGAATGAGGGCAGGGACTTGGGCAGGAGACCACAAGGGTTCTGGGCTGGGATGGTCTGAGCAGGGCGGGAGGAGGAGGAGGAAGAGGAGGAGGCTTCCAGTTGGAAAAGTCTTTTAGCTCGTTCTCATCTCCCAGCCCTTCTCCCTCTGAACCCAGACCAGCTCCATGCGCTTCAGTTATATGGGCGGGAGCGCGCAGGAGGGTGCCGGGGGCGCGCATTAAAGAGACAGTCCGGGGGCTTTAGCTTAGGCCTTCTCTGTGTCCCCAGGGAGGCGGGGAGGGGAAACAAGGTGGGGACAGGGTAGAGGGTTCTTTGTCAAGGGAGGGGAGATTCTACCGGCCTTCTAAAGGGTGGCACCACAGCATGTGCCACTCGGGATAGCCTACACCAAACAGACCCTGAGGACTTCTCCGTATATTGACGCCTGGGTCCACGCTCCGCAGCTTCCTTCTGGCTATGGCACCTTTCCCTCCACTCCTGGAGTCCTAGGCTCCCCGCTTACTCAGCCTCGCACCCGAAAAACAGAGGTCTTGGAGCCTGGGCGGCTGCACTCGAGTGCTCACCCATCCCTCCTGGAGCTTACCCTGCCACATCCTGGATGGCTGAAAGGCCCCAGGCCGAGGCCACAAGAAAGACCAAGTCAGGGCCTCTGGCTAACATGGGTAGACTGAATGTGAAAGGGAGAATGGGGCAAAGACAGAATTCACGAAAAGGCGCCTGGATCGGTGCTGCTACTCTGGGAAGGAAAAGAGGGGTCTGTTCCCTTCCTGCTGTACCAGGAGACTTCTACCTGGCCCATTTCCCCCGCCTAAACGTAGGCTGTCCAGAACTTAGCTCTTGTTCTCCACCTTCTCACTTCTGCTGGGCCCTGAGGACTCTCCGGGGAGAGCTAAGAGAATTGATGTGGTGAGAAAGTTTTCGTCCTCTGAGATTGGGGTTCTGTGTGAGACTGGTGTGATGGTGACACTTGGGGGCCTTGTATCCCTGGTTGTATGAGTTTGATCTACAGGAGTATACATGTGTGTGTTACATGTGCATATGTGTATACATATATACATATGTTGTATACAAGCATGCATATGTAGGTGTGTACATGTATGTGGCTGTGTTGTAGTTGTGACACAGGGGCAGTATTATGATGGGGTGTATGTGTGTAGCTCATGTGTGACTGACACAAAGGTTGCTTGTAGTAGTGTTCTCATCTTCTCCATTGCCTCTCTTCCACTCCCTGAAAGCTTCTGGCATCCAGTCTAATCCCTTATCCCTCAGATACACACCTCTCCCTTCCAAAGGGCTAAATAGGAGCCACTGAAAATCAAGGAGCAGGAGGGGAAGAGAAATCGAGGAAAAGGAAGCAAGAGAACAAAGAGGAGGAAGGAGAGGGAAAGGGAAAGGAGTGAGGGAAGGGAGCAGAAGAGGAAAAAAGACAAGGAAAAAGGGAGGGATGGAAATAAGGAAGAGGCGAGAGGCAAGATAGTAAGGAAGGCAGATAAAAAGGAGAAAGCAAGAAGGAAGAGAAAAGAAAGGCCTGAAAGAAGAAGAAAAAGAGAATTAAAGGGTGCATTCCAGCAACCATTTATTAAGTACCCATCACATTCCAGGAGATAGTCTCTGTCCTAGCTATGAGGGCTGCAGTACCCTTTCTCCATGCCCTTTGCTCACCCTACACCTGACAGCTTCTCTTTGCTTATCTGGAAGGAGACCCTTCTTGGATTTCCCTTGGAATTTAGGGCAGGGTGGGGCTGGCAGCCACAAGGAAGGAAGGAAGGACACAAGCATTTATTAAATGCTTACTGTGTGCCAGGTACTGTTAAGCCCTAAGTGAGTCGGGTTCTTCCAATGCAAATCCTGGGTAGCCCAAAACCTGATCTTATTTTTGTGGGAGTTTATAGTCTCAAACATTAAGCTGAGACGATGGGGACTAGAGCGGGGAGGAAAGCTCTCTTTTCCTTGAATCCCCTGGAGGGATCTATAGATCAGAAATGATGGTCCTGAGTAATCGTTGCATCTGTGTGTGAGAAATGATGTGGGAGTAGGAGCATATGTGTTTGTGTGAAGTTGTGTTTGTATTCAGTTCTCTGTGTGTTATATGTGTAATAGTTATATGTGTAATAATAATGTTGCCCTGGGCAGGAGTGACATGCTTACTGGGGAGTTTTGTTTTTAATTCAAGGGGTTTGGGGTTTTGTTTTGTTTTTTTAGAGAAAAGCCAGCTCCACAACTGACCCCCTTTATTATGTGATCAGCACAAATGGATGACTCCAGCCTGTGTTTATAAATGGATCCACAAAATGTCTCAAGAGATGTCCTTAATCGCCCTCAGCCAAGTTCTCGATGAGTATGTCCCATATATACCTTAAGCAGGGAGATTCAGTCATCCCCAAGTTCACTTTGAGGTAAAGATAGCACATGAAGTTGCTCATAAAAACTGCCTACATATAGTGGTAAATATGCAGGTGTATGTATATGTTGGTGTGCCAGAATCTTTGTTGTTACTCAGTCCTGTCTGATTTCATGATCCTATATGGGGTTGTCTTGGCAAAGATACTAGAATGGTTTGTCATTTCCCTCTCTAGTGAATTAAGGCAAACAGAGGTTAAGTGACTTGCCCAGGGTCCCACAGTTAGTAAGTGTCTAAGGCAGGATTTGAACTCGAGTCTTCCTGTCTGCAGGCTCAGCAATCTATCCACTGAGCTGTCTAGTTGCCTCCAAAGTGGACCTGCATTTACACTCCTCATCCATTGTTGGATTTCCTGCCTCACTTTTTCGTCATTTTTCACAGCTCCAAAAACCCAAGGTTCATTGTTCTAAATGAAGAGTACCTAAGAGATGCAAACTAGGGTCAGTGGAGCATGTGAGGTGGGGAAGGGACAGCGCAGAGGTAAAGAGAGGGAAATTTTCAAAAGGTAATGAGATCATGGATTTCAAGCTGATGTCATTGATTCCAACTCCCGCATTTCCCAGATGAGAAAACTAAAACATCCAGTGACTCAACCAGGTCAAGTGCCTGAGCCTGGATTTAAGCCTGTGTCTTCCTGATTCCAGGTCTAGCGCCCTCAAGTAAAAAGATAGTGACTACACTGTCTTTTTCCTTTAGGGCTCCGTCTTGGGGCTGGGGAAACAACAGGCACCTGAGACCTCCTGGGGAGGAGCTGTCCATGAGCTCCGATTCCCCTGTCCATTCCTAAGCTACTTCCCAAGCCCAGAGGGCCCCTGACAACTTCTCTCCCTGTGTGGGAAGGAAGTGCTGAACTGTGACATCTGGAACACATACTTCACAAATGCTGGTTGACTTATTGACTAGTCTGGGACATTTTGCCTTTTTGTCTTTATCCCTCTGATGTCTGCCACGTGCTGGGCACATAATACCAGGGCCTCAGTGTTTGTTGAATAGATGAATGTCATAGTGGAACTTACTGCTCGACTATGAGTTTACCCAAAGGCTGCTGATTCAGTCACTGTCCCTCTAGATCCTGGGCTCTGACTAGAGGGAGGCAGGGAAGGAGGTTGGCAGCCCAGTGGCCTGGTGTGAGCTGACTCAGAAGGCCCCCTGGTGGAGAGCCGAGACAAGTACCTCTCTCAGGCTCCTGTTGTTGGTGTCATTTCTGTCATTTCCAACTCTTCCTGATCCCATTTGGAGTTTTCTTGGCAAAGATACTGGAGTGGTTTGCCATTTCTTTCTCCAGATCATTTGATAAATGAGGAAACTGAGGTAAACAGGGTGAAGTGACTTGCCCAGGATCACACCAATAGTAAGTGACTGAGGTCATATTTGAACTCAGGTCTTCCTGACTCTAGGCCTAGCACTCTATCCACTGTGTCACCTCATAGGATCATAAGACTCACTCAGAGACCAATAAGTTCAACTCATTCCTTGTACAGATGAGGAAACAGGATTTTAGAGGTTTAGGGATAAACCTCAAAGTCATATAATTAGTAAGAGATAAAGGCAGAATTTGAACTCAGGTCCTTTGACTTCAAATCCATTATATGACAGTGTCTTTACAAGTTGGTAGGTGGTCAATATATACCATATCTGTCTCCTGGTGAATTCTCACTCAACTATGTAGGAAAGGTTCCCTCTGGGGATGAGAGGGTGCTTGCCCTGTGTCCCCTGGGTCCTCATTCTGAGGGCTGCCACACCATTCTTCTGGAGCAACCAAGGCAGATTCCAGAAGCAATGTTAGTATCTAATTGAGCTCCCAAAGCCACAGGTAACCCCACAGGGGAAGACTATTCTACTGCAGCTCCCCTGGCTTTCCCCAACACACACACACACACACACACACACACACACACACACACACACACACACACACACACACACACACACACTCCCTGGAGTAAGAGGTCATCAGCATCTTCTCCTTTAGCTATTCCTTCACAGCCCTTGGTAGGAGCTAGTTGGGGAGAAGAGGGATTGATTTGACAAGGGGAGGAAGGTCTTCTTTCTATAAAACTGAGGATTCTCCATTCAGAGATAGTTAGGTGAGAGATGAAAGAGGGAGTTTACTGTTGCCTGTTAAGTAAAGTTCAAATTCAGCCCGGTATTCAAGGCCCTCTAATGATCTAGCCCCAACCTCCCACTGGAGTTTAATCTCTCCTTGGCTTCTTCACTCTCCTTATACCACAAGCTTCTCTTGACAATTCCAGGCTATAGTGACTCCTCCTTCTGAACTCCTCTCTGTATGTCTGCACTGCATCATTCAGCACTAGGCTGTCTCTGGGCAGCTAAGACGGTACAGTGGATAGAGTACCAGTGCAAGAGTCAGGAGGACCTGAGTTCAAATCTCACCTCAGACACTTGACACTCACTAACTGCGTGACCATGGGCAAGTCACTTACCCCAACTGCCTCATCCTGGGTCATCTCCAGTTATCTTGATGAATATCTGGTCACTAGATTCAGATGGATCTGGAGGAAAAGTGAGGCTTCACAGCTCTCCCTCACTCAAAACAAAGTCAAGTCCAAGTCATGTCATTATTTCTCTGATGGCATGGTCTTCTTCAGCAATAAAGGACAAACACAAGGCTGACCCTAGGGACATGGATTTTCCAAGCTTGGGAGAGTCCTTATTGATGAAAGGATCTAGACATGACCTCACAGGTCCATCTCTCTCCTTTTACACATAAGGAACTGAGGTCTAGAGAGGTGGGAAGTGTCTTGTAGTAAGTGGCCTAGCTGGGATTTGAACCTGAGTTCTCTGACTTGAAATTCGGCATTTTCTATAACTACCCTCCTGAGTCCAACCCTCTTCTTTCCCAGAGGAGACTGAGGCCCCAAAATTTTAGGTGACTTAGTCACATTACAGCTAGTAAGTGGCTTCTGGCTTGATGGTCAATAAATACTTCTTCCACTATGATCATGACTCTTTTCTGTGTATGTTGTTTCCCCAGTTCTGGGCAACAGATGGTCTTTGGACTCCCCAGTAGGGAGTCAGTTCAAACTGTGTGAATGAATACTATAGAGACTGTGATACTTATTTATAAATACGGCCTCCTTTTGTCTTCATAATAACTCTACGAGGTGGGTGCCATGGTTATTCACACTTCACAGATGAGGAAAACAAGACTGAAAGAGAGTGAGGAGGCACACAGGTATATACGTACAGGGAGGAACTCTCCCTGAGCTGAGGGAACCCTCACCTTCTCGAGCCTGGGAGGGAGAAGAGGCACCAAGGAAGGGCACGTGTGCACAGCTGGGTGTGCACACATCCAGTCACAAGGGCTCATTGACCTTCCTTCAGGGAAGATATATACCGACCCCCACCAAAGACCCAAACTGGATTTTGTTTGTTCTTGGAAAGTTTTAAAGCCCAACTTGGCGTCTGGTCCCTGCATCTCCCGGGCATTGATTCTTCCTGCGTCCAGGAGAATTCTCCCATCCAGTCTGGGCCTGAATAGATGGGTAAGCTGGTGTGTGGGAGGGTAGCAGGGGAGGGCCAGGGATGGAAGACTAGAGATCTCCTAGTGACACCTGGTGGACACATCTCACAGCAGCAGCTCAACTTTGCTCTACTGGCCCCCATCTACATCATCCTCAGCAGGACCCTGAGGGCTGACCCGGAAGTTGGAACAGGACTTCTAGAAGACTAAATTTGCCTTCGGTTTTCTCCCTAAGCCTTCCCCAGGCTGATTGTTTCTTCCGGGGTCTAACACCCAAAGCAGTGAACAGCAATTTTTGTTCATATACTAAGGTTGGGGGGAAGGCAGGGAAAGCATACCCAGGATGTGGTCATCCATTAGAAACCCTGGGACAATTGAGGATGACCCTTTACATTTCTGCCCCTGAGGCAAAGCCTCATTTGCTATGGGCCCTGTTCAGATTCGGCTCAGGGGCAGCACTTTAGAAGTGGTGGTTGTCTAAGGCTGGGTGGTCTTAAATTTAACAATAAGCTTCCAGGTGGAAGTCAGGGATTCCTGGGTTAGACTCTTTGCACGACCCTGTGGACTGTGGGGGAGGCCCATGACTTCTCAGGGGGCAGGGCTCATCAGCAGATGGCACAACAATTCCATTATCACCAATAACTATTTATTGAATGTCCACAGGTGTACAGTTTGGGCTTGGCACATCTACAGAACATGAGGTGAGTGGGGCAAGGGGACCCCCTCCCCATGCCTGTGGGATAGGCAGCATCTGCTGGGGCTGATGGCTGCTCAAGTTTCCATGCAGAGAAGTCGGTTGCTGGGAGGGACAGGGAGCTGAAAAGCCAGGCACCAACACAACAATGGAAAGTCAGTCACTAAGGGAAAGGAAGGGAGACATGCGGATCCAGGGAATGGTCCCCTTGCTCCTAGCTCCACTGGGAAGGGCCAGAGGGCATGAGGGTAGAAAGCAGGCAGGGGCCAGAAGGGTAGACATCCAAGCTTGGTGCAGGAAGAAAAATAAATAATCACCTTCCCCCAACATCACCCACCATCAGAACTAGAGCCTGCAGACCCTGGGTCCCCAAGGAGGGGTTTAGTCAGACAGAGTCAGAGAGACCTTCTTAGCAAGGTCAGGGAGGATGAATCCCATCTCTACCCCAGGAGATCCTAGAGGGGTCACACGAAGGGAAGCCCATGCCCTGGCCGGCAGGGCCCACCGGCAGAGACTGAAGCCCATCAACCCCTGCCTGCCTGCCTACCTGCTTACCTGTCCCTTCTTACCTCCTCTGTCCTACCTCCTGTGGGAAAAGCTCCCCATACTGTGGGCCTGGGGGAACTCCACCTGCACCATCCTTCTCAGGGACACAAACACTGATTTCAAAGCTGTGGCTGATGGGAAGAAGGCTCCTGAGTCCTCCATAAGTCACAATACTACTGTCTGCTGCCCTTCCCCACCCCAGGTGGGGCAGGTTGTAGCTCTTTCGCCAGGGGTCCGGCTCCATGCTCCGGCCCTAGGCCTGGCTGGGTACAGAAAAGCCAGAAAGCTGGGGGCTTGGGGGTTTGGGGAAGGTACCTCCTCCCTCCCTCCCTCCCTCCCTCTCTCCTCCCTCCCTCCTGGGTGGCCAGGGCAGGGGCCAGGAGGGGGTGGCGGATGAGTGCCTCCCTCAAGGCTCTGAGAGGCACTGCTCCAGGGCTGCCATGCGGTAGTGGCTGGCAGTCTCCTCCCCAGCCTGCAGCCGCATGGCTTCCCGGCAGAGGCGGTTGGCTCGGGCCAGCTCCACCAAGACACCCTGGTAGGCAGCCACCATCTCAGGTTTGACTGAGGTTGGGGAGACACTGCCCAAGAGCTGCAGGAGCTCCTGAGGCCAGCGAGAACGCAAGGCTGCTGGGGCCAGCCAGGGGAGCAGGGGCACGCAGCCTGTGAAGGCCTGCATGCCCAAGAACCACAGCTCCTGCAGGTCGGCCCACACCCCCTCGTAGTCGGGGGATAGGGTCAGGGTGGCCTGCTCAGCACCAGGGCTGGCTCTGGCCACGTGGGACTGAGACAGGAAAAGGATGGCAGCTGCGAAGAAGCCACGGGAGGCGGGGGTCCCCTGGAGAGCTGTAACACAAGCACAGGGGAGGGAAGAACTTCAGGCAGGGCAGAGGCAGCCCTCCACCCCGGATTCTGTCCCATGAGAGGGGCAGCAGGAGCGAGGGAGTCTAGAGACAACTATCTAGCACTCCTCACCTTCTGACCTGGATTTAGCACTGCAAGGCTTCCATCATGTATCATGATGCCCAGTTTACGAATAAAGACCCCCAAGGCTCACAAGGAGAGAGACTTAACCAATCCTACTATTAACATGAATGCATGGTGCCCTCTCCACTATGGTCCATCCAAGGGCTTTGTACATGTGAACCACAACAACAAATCTGACACCTGGTCCAGTGGAAAGGATCCTGCTCCAACACACAGGAGACCTGGCTTCAAGGGCCCTGAGCACAACTGTGTGATCTCATGTAAATGGTTTAATGGCTTTGAGTCCATCTCCTCATCTGTAAAATGGGTTCACTTTAGCTACCTGGAAAGACTGTTAGAAAAACCCATGGAAATGTAAGCAAAAGTACTTGATGAATGTGAGTTATTATGACTGAAAGTCAGTATTGTGAACGGAGGGGAAGGACCACGGAAAAGGGGGAATGCCCTAGAGGTCACTTACAATCAGATGAAAGGGGTCACAAGTGCTCTGACTCTTTGGGCCAGCAGAAGGAGCAACAGAGGTGGGTGGCCTGGTACCCCCCTCATCAGCAAGACTGCAATAGCCTCACCCCCAGACACATACCATACCAGCCTAGGCTGGATTAGGAAGGAACAGAAATCCCTCAAACCTGTTGGGCCACTCACTGTTCAGGCAGAATATGCCTGATCTGGAAGAGACATAAGTATGCTCCATTATCCAGGGACTGTGAAAGCCTGTCCCTTGTGGGCTAGTATCACCTAGAACAACCTCTCCCAAAGCAAGGGGAGGCGGTTATTCTCCCAGCAGCTAGGCTGTGCCTCCTGCTGCATCTAGACCATGCTGTGACCCCAAGGAACTGCTAAAGGAAGGTCTTATTTTTTTCTAGCTGTACTAGATCTTTCTTTTAAGGGTTTCCTTACAACCACTGAATTTCAAGTCAGGGAACAAAGAACGTTACGCCCTGTTCCTGGATGGATATCTGCTGATCTCATCCAACCCAACAGATGGGGCACAGAGAACAGTCAGGGACAAAGGGGATCCAGTAGACACCCACAGTCAGAGTGGAGGCTCCAGCTTGGATGGGCTGGGCCAGGACCTGGGAGCTGGGCCTCGGCCAGGGGAAGGGCCCCTCACCTCTCTAAAGAGCAAAGCCTGCACTCAAGGGGTGGAGGGACAGCGCTGGCTGGGAGCAAGTGGCAAAGTTTTTCTAGGAAGGAAACTTGGAGGCAATACTGACTTCAAGGGTGAGAGAGCATGATTTCTGACTTGGAGGAGACTCTGCTGCAGAAACCTCTGGATTCACAGAACCCTAAGGCTACAGATAACTTTCATTTTGTCCCTATTCATGCTCCCAAGCAGGGTCCCCCTCACCTCCAAACAATTTTTGAAAATATCATCATCTTCCCAGAGAACCTCAGTGTTCAGTCAAAGCTAGCCTAAAGCAAAGCAGCCCTACACACTTTCTCTTTTCTCAGAATAATGACTTGTTCCATCAGGAACAGCAGCTGGCTCTAGGGTTGGGAGTCCCTGGCTTGGCTCCACCACAAAGGTCTTACCTGGAGAAGTGCTGAGGAGCCGGGCCATGAGCAAGCCCAGAGTAGCCACGTTGGCAGCCAGCAGCAGCCTCCCCTTCTGCTGAACCAGGGAAGGTAGGGAAGTCATGAGAGTGTTCATCAGGGATGTGAAGCATGCATCCCGCCTACATCAAGGGAGAGGACCAGAAGAGAGAATTAGTAGGGTTTGATCAGGCTTTGAAGCAGCCTTACTCAGGCCCTGCATTCCAAGTCAGCTGGGTTGGGCTTTCTGGAAGTCATACACAGAGCACATCAGAAACAGGAACAAGTCAGACAGTGAGCTTAAAAGGACATGGTATGAGAACCTGTTTCTCTCCTCTTGGAGCTGGGGAGGATCTAGGCAACTGACAAAAGCAGGGGGCAGATGGTCGAGAGGGCTGAGTCTGGAGGAAGAGGTCCAGTGGGCAGAGCTATGAAAAAGGTTTGGCTGATGCAAATTTTAGGAACTAGAGACAATCCCACACAGAATTCACCTACTAATGACTAGAGTCCAAAGGAGGAAAATTTACCCTGGATTAAGTTCTAAGATTCTGGCTCCGTTCTCTGCCCTTAAGTATACGTTCCAGCAAGCCTTTCTCCCCTTCTCCTCCCCAACAGCTACAGCATGGCCCAATCTGCCCCTAGTCCCTCACTTGATCAGTCCAGGTGCAGTGACCACGAGGTTGAGGAAAATGTGGCAGCAGGTCTGCAGGCCAATCTCCACGCTGTCAGGCAGCACTGAAGTGTCATGGCCAGGAGATGTGAGCTCCCACTGCTGCAGGAAGTATTGGCAAAGCAGCGATGGGGCACCTTCCTTGATGAGGATCTCCCGGGGCCCATCTTCTGCAGTCAGATGGCACCAGCCTGGCAGTAGGAGCCTGGGGAAAAATACAAGCTAAGAGCGGGCCGGGGACATGAGGACCCAAGGAGTCCCTGCCTTAGCGCTCTAGGCATGTCAGCAACTGTACCCATGGACAACAACTTTCATGTCACCCTTGATGGGGGGAGCCTGTGGACAAAAACATAGGAAAAGGATGGAGAAGCAGAAATAAGGCCCAAAGTGAAACTATCCGGAATTGACCGACCCCAAAGGAGGCAGGAGCCCCAGATCACTCTCTCCTGGTAGGATGGCCAGGCTAGAGGGCAGGGATGTTTTAGTCACATTATTCACTCACTTATTAAGTGACTCACCGGAGGGCATCCCCAGGCCAAGATGGCCCAGGAGGAGTAGGAGAAATGGCTAGATTGGCCACCTGCTGTGAAAGATCACCAGCCTCCTCAGCCTCCTCGTAGAGGCTCTTGGCATATCGGACAAGGAAGGGCAGCAGCTGGCAGATCTCCTTCCGAAGGGATGAAGTCTCTTCAGCCAGCCAGGCACCCAGGATTCTCACCGAGGCAAACACAAATGGCTCCTTCTGCTTTTCTGGCCCCACCTGCTCCCCCAAGATCCAAAGTGAGAATGAGGCCTTTCCCTCCTCCTTCCCCCAACCATCACTAGAGGTGCCAAGTACAACAAGCCACCCACCCCCCCGGCTCAGGTACAAAGCAGCCTGTTCCCCCTGCTGGATGCTCTGAGAATAGCTGAACCTAAGCTATTTCACCAAATAACAGTCTCAGAGACTTCAGAGGATTCTAGTCTAACCTCCAACTCTAAAAAACTGCTGCCCTCTCGAGCCTCCCTGAGGGCAGCAGTTAAAGAAAGCTTGGCTTGTGGCAGCTGGTTAGGACCTGGCATTCCAGACTCTCTGCAGTCTGGCTCCCATCTTCATTCACTGGACTCCTTGCTCCACGCACTCTATATTTCAGTCAAACTGGGCTCTGCTCCCTCCCCTGACCTCTCTCTAGCTTCTCTATCCGCTAAGTTTTTGGGAAGGGGCCTCCTCCCCTATCTATTCCTTGGAGGCCCAGCTCTGATGGCACCTCCTGCCTAAAGCCTTGCCTGATAGCCCTGCTCCATGCTCTGCCCCCTCAGATTCCTCTAGTATACTTTGTCTTGCTCTCCCCTTTGCTCTTCTCACTACATCCTTCCCTAATCAACACTAAGCTGCCCAAGGACAGTGACTTTTTCCCTTTCTCATCTTCACATCCCTAAGGAACACAGCAGGTGTTGAAAAAATATTTGTTGAAGACTGGACAGCAATACCCAAGAAGAGCTACAAAGCCAGTCACACCTCTCAGCCCATGATTTCCTTGCTGGGCCTCTACTTCAAAAACATCAAAATTGTTTAGAAAGGATCTGTTTGCATAGCAAAGAAAACCACCTGTGTGTGCGGCTATTGCAGACTGGCAGACTAAATCAGAGCACGTTAGCATAATGAATTGTAAAAGCACCCAGAGTGGAGTGGGGAAGTGGGCTCAGAATAAGGAAGACTTGGCTTCAAGTCCTACCTGACACACAAATCACTTCCTCAATCTCAGTATCCCCAAGAAGCTCTCTAATAAGTTACAAATGCACACTTATCTGCAATGGTAGAGGGAGCTACTCACTGGGAGCTTTTATGACAAGAAAATCATTGGTTCAGGGGAAAAAAGAGGGAGACAGAGATATCTGCAGACAAAGAAATCTGCAAAGAGTGGTTCAAGCAGTTTGGAAATTGTATAGTTCACTCCCCCCACAAGGGCTGGAAAGAAAGTGGGAGAACTTCAGGCAGGCTTGGAGGGGGCACGGAGCAAAAGCAACCTCTCTGGCTGCCCAGTAAATGCCAAGGATTCAAGGAAGATTCTTTGTTTTGTCTGTTTATTCAACTGATTGGTTTCCTGGATAGCTGTCTGTAATTTTTTAAAAAGTGTTGAATTAGAGCAAATGGGATGAATGGGGCAGGGGGGAGGGGGAGGGTATGACAAGATGGATTCTGCCATAAGCCCTTCTCCACAACCAAGAAAGCTAGCTTGTGTATGTAGGCTGTGAACAGTGCAGCAGGAGCTCATTCCAGGTGAGAAAGATGAGGGGTAAGAGAAGTCATGCTGGTCAGCACAGTCTCTGGCAATGAGCTCTTTGCTGCCCCTGCTGGAAAATGGGGTGGGGTGAGGACAAACAGATGCCACTGCAGACCAGCAAACATCTGGAAGGAGGTGTCAGCCTGCTCTACCTCTAGGACTGCTTGGCTCCTGGCCAGTCCTGAGAGAAGTGATGGCTTTGATGTGGCTGTGTATCAAGAGACCTTTGGGGGTAGTGGGGTGTGGCGTGGGGGAAGGGTCACGCCTGGCTAACACAGCAGCAGCAAAGACAGAGAGGAAAGAGCTTTGATCTGGCATTAGAAGTCTCAGATTTTCATCCTGGCTCTACCACTTACTATCTTGGACAAGTCACTTCACTCTAGTGTAGTTCAGTCTCTACATCTGTCAAACGGGGAAATAATGACTCTCGCCGCCTACTCTACAAAGGGACATTTATGTTCATTAAAAGGAAATAATGAACATAAAGTAATTTGGAAGCATGAACCATTAATGGAAATGTCTACAAGTGTGGGGCCTTCTCAAGGGAGGGGCTGTTTCCTTCTCTGAGCTGAGGCTCCCTAAAGTCAGGGATTAGCTCCTTTCTCATTCTGCCCAGTGGCCCTTGGCTCAGGGTCAGAGCACCCGCTTTACCTGCTGCAAGTAGTGGATGACCGCTCCAATGGCCTCCTTCATGATGCTCACGAGCTGCACCTTCTGGGGCTCCTTCAGCAAGGGCTGCTCGACCCGGGTGCACTCCTGGATTCCCAGCTCCATCAGGGCATAGCAGGCAGTCACCACATCCTCCTTCACCTCCGCCCCGGGCTCCTCGAGGGCAAGCCTCACCTCCACACAGGCCAGGTTCACCAGCAGGGCCAGGAACTTGCCCCCAGACCCGCCAGCCGGGATCCAATCGGAGCCACAGGCATGTGCCAAGCGAGCTGCCAGTTTCAGGGCCGGGTTGCGCTGCCAGGAGCTCAGCTTGCTGCCCAGGATCCGTGCCAGACCAGCCTGTAGATCTCGGAGGCACTCAGTGGGGACAGTTGTCGGGGGCAGAAACAGGGGCAGCAGCTGGCAGAGCTCAAACTTGCTGGCATCCTCAGCCTTCTGGAAATCCTCACTCAAGCCCCGAAGCACTGCCAGCAGCTCGGGCTCTGCCTCCTTCCAGCACTGGGCCTCTGCAGCTGCCAACAGTCCCACAAGGAGAGCCAGGGCCTGGTCAAAGCCATAGCCATGCCCCAAATAAGCCTGGCACAGGGCAGACACAGTACCCCCAGCAATGAGGTGCCGGGGTCCTCGGGGTGTGCCAGCCACAGCAGTGAGGCATTGATAGGTGTCATCAATCATGGATCGGCGGGCTGCGTCATCAGGGTCACCCCGGGTAGTGAGGATGGCACTCAGGATGGGAATTTTGTTGAGAACCTGAGGGTGGGCAGCCAGCTCAGGGTCACTACAGAAGCAGGCAAGCAGGGCCACCCCAAGAGCTCGAAGGACATGGTCAGGGCAGCCATCAGGGGCTTCCTTAGTGGTGAGGAGCCGATTTGGGAAAGTGAAGCCCACAGCATCAAAGATCCTCCGGCGGGTTTTTGCATCAATATCACCAGCTTTGACTGCCTTGGTTACCTGTGGCAGAGGGTCAGATAGGAGAAGTACAGACGTTGGGGATGGCTGTAAATGCCTCTCCTCCATCCAGGGACCTTTGTGGCCCCAGGACTGGGAGCATGGCAGACTGCTTCAGTCAGCTCAGACATCCCTAGAGGTCACCTAACACTCCCACAGTCTTGAGCCTAGGCAGGGGTTAGATCCTTTCTCTCCATAAGGCTCTCCTTATGCAATGGAAGATAAGCTGCTGCAAAAGGGAAGGGAGAGGAGGTATCCAGCCTCCCTCACTAGCCATTTCTAGAATTTCCCCACTTTTCTTACTAGAAAGGGCTTTCTATGGTCTAATTTTGATGCCAAAAACCAGAGCTAGAATGGGTCTAGTGCCTACCACTTATAAGGCCCCGCCTCCATGCTTATGGATTGAGGGTCCTTCCCAAGATACTTCCTTTGCAAAATAGTCTCATCTATTCCCACCACCTGGAGGGAGGGGAGGGGGAAACGGCTCCTGTGTCTCCATGATCTGCCTGTCAAAACATTTCCCCTCACACTTCACCTAAACACCTCCTCTGCTGCAGTGTGAGCCCTTGACTCCCATCCTTCTCTCAGTTGCCATGGCAAACAAGCATTGGCTGCTCTCCCCCCTCCTTCCCTCACCCCACACACACCAACCACCCTTCCCAGCACTGCAGGCTGCTGCTCTTCTGTCCCCACGCCACCCTCCTCTAGCTGAGCTCAACCCCTCACCAGCTCCTACTTTCCAATCCTGAGAGTGATTCTGAAGAACCCCCTCCCCAGCTTCCCCAAGGGACCTCACCGTCTCCTTCCAAGCCCACTGCCAGAGCCTTCACCATAAGTGCAGGGGAAGACTCCCTAAGCTTGTGAGTAGACACACTAGTTACTACCCGCTGACAGCACCCTGTGAGTCAGCCCCCATCTGCCAGGGACACCCAGAGTGAGTGGCTCCAATACCCTCATGTGGCCACCAGCTCTGCTTCTCCTCCTCTCCCCTCCAGCCCTCAAGAAAGAAGCTGTTCACCCTGCTCCTGCATCCTAAACCCTCTTCTCCACCCCAATTCCATAGAAGGGCATCCAGTACATCATCCTAAACGGATTCTAGGGTCCCCTTCCTAGATTCCCTAATTCTTAGATCTATCCTCAATTTGGTATGCCCACCTGCTTAGCAGGTCCCCACAGCCCCGTCCCCTCCCTCAGGTTCTTACTAGTAGCAGGGCAGCAAACTGCTCACTGTCGTTCTTAGCATCTCGAAGGGCCCCCAGGTACCTCTCCAGGGTGGGGTTGCGGCTCTCAGCCTGGCTCAGAGCCGGCTCACAATCGGACGCCATGGTGCCCGCCTTGCCCAACTGCGAACACAAGAGGGACTGAGCAATGCTCCACCAGGGGAAGGGGGGGTGGTGAGGAGGGAGGGATTAACTCAAAAAGCACCGGATGGGGCAGAGGATTGGAAGATGAGGAGGGGAGGGTCTCCAAGGCTGTACCTCACCTCCTCATATATAGGGGCACCTCTCTAGGAAATGAAGTGAAAGATGACAGAAAAGGAGGAAACGGTGATGGGAGGTTAAGTCCCTGGCCCAAGGTCACCTACAAAAAGGGGGGTAAAGGGAAAGGAAGAAGCTAGGAAGCAGAACCGAGCATTTTGCCCCAAAGCCTGGCAATCGTTTTACCACTGCCTCTCTCCTTCCTATGCCCCCATGACTTGGCAGGGGAGCCTCTGGCCTAGAGAACTCCAAGTCGTCCCCCAATATACACACCTCAGATTTTCCCCCAAAGGCCAACATGGAGAGGAGAGGGGTAGGCTGAGGAGAAGGGAAGGATCGGTGAGGACAAAACATCAGAGGATGGAAACAGCTGATGCTCAATTATACATGCACAGGGAGAAAGGAGCAGCCACTGATGAGGAAACCAAAAAGGAGAGTCCTCCAGCCCCTTCCTCTTCTCCCCACAGCCTCCTGGACTGGATTCTGGAGCAGGACAAGGCTGTCAAAGCCTCCCGATCTCCAGCAGCGGCTGGGAGCCAAGAGGGAGATGAGCGCTGGCCAGCTCCCCAGGACCCCAACCCTTCAGCCCAGCTCCCCTCCCCCCGCCCCCATCCTGCTGGCAAGTGAGCAACAGCAGGATTAACCATTAAGGTTCACCTCCTCTGCCTTCCCACGCCAGTCAGCTTGCGGATGCAGGTGTCAGCGAGCATCAGGCAGGAGCTGGCAGGGGGGCAGAGGGAGGAGAAGCCAGCCAAGGACCACAAACTGTCCTAGACGCCCCCTGCCCCCCGCCACACAAAAAGATGATCTGCAAAGTGGATAACTGAGGATGGACTGCTGGGGGGGGTAAGGAGAGAAAGGGGGCGGGGGCCGTCAGGGATGGGGAGTCCCGGCGGTCGCCACCTGTCTCGCCGAAGCCAGGTCACAACACGACACTGATGAAGTCACAACAGGGCAGCATGATGAAGCCACACTTCACGATGACCCGAGGTGATGTCACGAAGGAAGGCACGACGAGGTCACAGCAAGATCACGACATGGGATAATTCCCAAAGATGACATGACAAAAAAAAAAAAATTTAAGGCGGAAAGAAGGGAGGACGTGAATGCGACGAGACGCTATCACGACCGAGGCGCGGCGGTGTCACGATATGAAGCGATGCTATCGCGATATGGCCCCCGAGCTGTCGCGACACAAGCCTGCGACCCCTCTAAGGGGTCCCTTCCAAGGGTGTAGACCAGGACCCGAGGCGGGGGGGTGGGGGGGATGTGCTCACCCGGGTGGGGCCGCGAAACCAGAAGACGTCCCCAAGCAAGATGCAGCCAGAGCCTCCACTGGTGCTCACACCGTGTTGCACACTCCGGGTTCCTGCTGCGGCAGCTCCACCCCCACCCCCGCATACTTCCTGGCCAATCGGCGGTCGACTCACTCCCGGCGCCGACCAATGGCCGTTCAGGGCGTTGAACAGTAGGGGACGCCCCCGCTCCCGCCATTTTGCTTGTGGGCACCGTTCCCTTTTGCTCTCGATTGTCGCTAGAAGGGGTAGTGATGGCTCTAGCTTTCTCAGAAACGCGAGAGAAAAGCGATAGAGAGCTCTGTTTGCTTCTCCTTGGCACAGTTTCGCTCCTTCCTGGGGTCTGCCTTTCCTTCCCCCTCCCCCCGAGCCCCTCCTCCATCATGGACCTGATCCCCAAGTTGCCCTTCCGGGCGGGTGGGGGGGGAGTGGCAGGAGTATTACTTCCGGGTGGGACCCAGGCCACATCCGGCGGTCGCTGTCCGTCCGGGGAGGCTGAGGTGGAAGGCACCGGCCCCTGGGAGCCGAAGTCGAGTGCCGGCCGCCGGGGGCTGGGGTGCCGAGGGCCGGAGCGAGCCAGACAGGGAGGAGGGGAGCCGGTCTTCGCCGTTCCCTTGAAGCTACCTGTCCGTCGTGTGGCCCCGGCTCAACCCGGTCCGGCCCGGCCCGGCCCGGCCCAGGCTGGTCCCGAGGCCCAACTCCCGCCTCCCCCATGGAGCCAGAGGAGGAGGAGGCCGAGACTCGCCGAGGAGCCGCTGCCGCCGCCCGGCCCTAAGCCCCGGGTAGGTGGGAGGGGGAGGAGGGGTCGGCGCCACCCCCAGGTCGCAGCCCCGGCCTAGAAACCTGGCCTCCCGGCCCATCTCCCGCCAAGGTCTCGGGCCGGCCCGGGAGGGCAGGGGCAAACCTCGGCTCTTGATGGGTGCTTCATCAATGCTCGCGGAAAGTTGAACGAGCCCCGGCCCTGCCTTGGCCTCTCCCGTGGGCTGGACAGCGTCTGCTCCCCGCGTAGGCGGCCGACCCGGGCGGAGGTGGTGGCCGGCGTCTGCGCTGCCTCCCCCTCCACAGCCCCGAGGTTTGGGGAGACACGGAAACGGCGCAGCTCGCCTGGAGAAGGGGGTCGTCCGAAAGCTGGGCGATGCAGGGTACCATGCCCTGCTGCCCCCGTGAGAGCAGGAAGAGACGGGGCCAGATCGCCGAGGTAGAGGGGCCCACCCCGCATTCCTTCTCCTCTGGTAGCTTCTCGTCCCCTGGGAAGCCTGTGCAAAGTTAATCCCGTTAAAATTGGGGACAAGCATTGGCGGACTTTTTCAGCCATTGCGATTAGGAGACTAGCCACCAAGGAGCAAATTGAATAACGACCTCCCAGAACAATCTGCCCATGTCCCAAGCTATTTGGAAAACAACGTGTGCAAGTATAAGCAAACTATTCATGACAGTCCGTTCTGTAACTTTCCCAAATATCTCTGAGCTGTGCAGTGGTGGTGGGCTTTTGGGGGGCTTGGGGGTTTTTGTTGGTATTCTGAGAGCTAATACCCGCTGAATAGGCTGTTTCAGGCATTCTTTGCCCTTCAAACTTACCTTATCACTGAGTACATAAATGGAGTTCCACGTATGTCGTTGACAAGCTGAACTATGATACATCCCCCATCCACCTGAAGTATTAAGTAAACATTACCCCCTGCTCCTTCAGAACAGCTGCTGCAACAGAGTGCTTTTATTTTGGGTGTGATTGTAATGCCCTGAATGCCTGAAGTATTATAAGCTTTTGTGGGTTCCACTGTGGCGGGGTGTGCCTTTTCTCCCCAGGTTTTTACCCTTTGAATTCTTCTAATAATTATTCTTTTATGCCTCAGTGGCCTGCTTTATGGTTTCTGCTATTGGTCGGAAAGTTCTTGCCTTGATTCTAGTAACAATTTCTGCCTTTTGGCTCTGTTGTAGGTTTTACAGGAAGGTCTTATTTGGTGTTTAAGTGTAATTAGCCCCTATGCCTCTTAGTTTCATTGTGCAAAATGTTGAGCCTCTAAACCACCTCTGTCAACCTGATGGTGTTAATTACTCCTGTTTCTCTGCTTTGAAGACTATTCATTTTCACAATGCCCACATTCGCCCACTCTCAAGGTACTGTTGATAGGTGTTGAGTCACCCACATCACTAATGAAAGAATTTTTTTTTTGATGGGCCTGTGTAGGTAATTCAATTCAACAAGTAACAAGTATTTATTAAGTACCTAGTTTGTGACTCATTATTTTGGGCTCAGGGAATTCAAGGACAAAAAGTAAACAATCCCTGCTCTCAGGGAACTTATATTCTGTTTGGGGGAACAATATCTGCATAGAAAGTTAAATACAAATTATCTTCAAAGTAATTTATGTTGGGAAGAGCCCTAGAAACTGGGGATAATCTGGATAGGTTTTCTGTAGGAGATGAGTAGTAAGTTACACAGAGACCCCTTACTAAATTCTAGGTTGGTGGTTTGATCCTGATGTTTTCTTTGCCTCTGCATTATGTCTTGTAGGCCAGATAAGTTATTGGTATAGTTTCTGAATTCTCAAGTATCATTCCCCTGCTTTTTCCCCTCATTGTCCTTAGCCAAGATCACATTTGGAAGCTCATTGGGAGCAAAGCATCTAATGAGAGAGTCTAGTTTCTCAAGATGCCTGGTGCTTAGTAAAAATCTGTCTTAGGTTGGCTGTAACTTAGTTCTGTAGCAGCCTGAATCTTCACTGGTACTAGCCAGCACAGATAGCAAAGTGATGACAGTCTCCCTGTGTGCTTAGCACATTTGCTAAGCTTAGTGATGTTTGGGTTTGCCAACCTGTGCTGCTTGCCAGGCTGGGTTGACAGCTGCACATTTGGAATAGATTTTGAATGCTTCTTCAGAACTCATTAAAGCCTCATAATATTACTAGGATGTTTTTCTTTTTTCAAAGTAATGAATACAAAGATGTAAGAAAGATATGTGGGTAGAGGGTGGTTCATGAAAGGAAAAGGACAAAGGTGCTGATTTACTATTAGATAATGACTAGAGAGGAACTAGGTGTGAAATGCCTACCTGTTAAAATGACTGTGCTTCATATCCCTTGCTGTGTTGTAATCCTGGTAATTATAAGATATGTTATAAAGCTCATAGAGTTATAAAGTTTTAAAATTTATTGGCGGAAATGAGGAAGAAAGGAAAACTTGGATTTTGTCTTCTCCAAATCTGTCATATTCCTTTTTTAGTTCACTTTACTAAGAAACAAATTATTAATTGCTTGGCAGGTAATTTCCCTTCCTTGGTGTCTTTCCAGAGTCCTGTTTCTCCCTGTCATAAAGACCATGGAGAAGAAGTTGGAAGTCAAATTAGACCATGGTTCCTGGATTTTATCAGGAAGTTGTTGGCAAAGACCTGCAAAGTGGTTGAAAATCCTGCATCTGTTTTATGCATGTCTTTGTCTCAGTGCTTTGTGTTCATCAACAGGTATGAATTCATAATTCAAAGGGTTTCATGGTCATAAAGTGAAATTTTGATTTGTGAATTCTTAGGTCCATTTTATTTTATTTTGTTGGAAACAATTAGGGTTAAGTGAATTGCCTAGGCTCACACAGTAAGTGAGTGACTAAGTGTGTAAGGCCACATTTGAAGTCAGGGCCTCCTGATTCCAGGACTGGTGCTTTATCCACGGTGCCATCTAGTTGCCCCTTAGATCCATTTTGAAGGATGGCTGGGTTGGAGAGTGAAAAGAGAAACAGTTTGCTAGTTAATAGGAAAGTAACCTGAGCCCAAGGGGTATTATTTCATTTTTTTGCTTGCCTAAGATACAAATTTAATTCTTGCTTATCTAGGTAAAAGAAATTATTTTAAGGTAGTTTTTTAATAGTATTTCAAGATAGTTTTCTCAGTCAATCAGTCGGTTAGCATTCTTAATAGTCTACTATGTATTAAGTGCATGAGACACAAAGAAAGATAAAAATCCCAAATAATCCCTACATTCAAGGAGTCTAATGGGGGAAACAACATACAAAAAACTATGTACCTACAAGATATATCCTGGATCAATTAGAGATGGTTTTAGGAAAGGCACTAAAATTAAGAAAGATTAAAAAAGCCGTTTTTCAGAAGGTGAGACTTTAGCTGGGACTTGAAGGAGGCCAGGGAAGCTAGATGGTGGAGTGGGAGAGTTTTCAGGCAGAGGGAGGAGGTGAGGGGTGAGAGGATGTTGGTGAAAATACTTAGAGTTGGGAGATGAGTATCTTGTGGCAAGAAAGGGCGAGGAGACCAGTGGTGAAGAGTATTTGGAGGGGAGTAAGAAGACTGGAAAGGCAGAAGGGACTAGAGTTAGGAAGGACTTTGAAATCCAAACAGATTATCTGTCACTAGAGTAAAATATCCTTCAGCCTTCACAAAGAAAGGTTGCCTTACTGAAGGTTTAATAAGGTTTGCTTACTTCCTCAATATCATTTCACCAGCTGAGAGCTTCCTCCTGGCAAACAATACAGAGAAGGCTTAGTTTCAGAGGAAAATACTATTCTTTTCTTTCTGCTGTTTGTTTTATTGACAGTGTTCTGCTGGGATGGATGAAATGGAGAAGTTGAGAAAGAAATTTTAGCTTAGGGAAACTCTGCTGTGTCTGCTGGCATGACCAGTGCAGGGGTGTTATACAAGAATCTACAATGATTGGCATTTATTTTTAATACTATGATTGTAGATGTTTCTGTTGCATTTTAAGGGAAACAATGGTGGTTAAGGGAAAAATGATGGTGATAATGAGAAACAAATAATTACCATATTTAACAATTTTCATAACATCGGCCTTCTGCTTATTATTCTGTTTGTTCATGCTTGCGTAATTATAGCGGAGAACATTTCGATTGATAGACACCCAACCTAAACAGATCTTTCCTCTGGTTGATGCTCTGCTGGGATAGCTCACTATTTCCAGCCTTAAGTGAGAATATTTAAATTACATGTGTAGTGATTCAGCACAAAAGAAAATCTTACTTCCTCAAACTATGCTAGACAGTATATTGTGAAAGAAATTTGGAAATAGGTGAGTACTAGAGAGCAAAAAGCACTTCACAGTCTAGCGGTTGACGACAGATGGCCTTGTACTTTGAGGATCAAATGAGATAATAGGTAAAACACGTTGCTGATGTTAAAGGGCTATATCAATTTCCGAGGCCTTGAGGTGGCACAAGTGTGTGCTGGATCCAAAGTCAGGAAGATGTGAGTTCAAATTTTGCCTTAAACACTTACTATCTGTGTGAACCTGGGCCATGCTGCCTCAGTTTCCTCCTCTGTAAAATGAAGATAACAACAGCGCCTGTCTCCCAGGGTTCTTGTGAGTATCAAAGATCATATTTATAAAGTGCTTAGCGCAGTGCCTTTGGGGTATAGCTTTAGTAGTAACACCACTGGGTCACAGGGTTGTGCTGTTTCTTGTGTGTGGGCATGACATTGTAAAAAATGTTACAGAAGAAAGTCTTTTTTGGTCATTACTATTGGTCACCCCTCCCACTGATGCTCTCCCCCCTTTCCCACTGAGAACCGAAAGAGTAGGGTGAAACTTTGTTACAAAAATGAATCCACATGGTGGCAATGTCCAAAGATACATGTGCATCATGTCTCCATCAACTCTCTCCGGAGGCTGGAAACAGGCTTCATCATAGGTCCTCTAGAGGCAGGGATTGGTCATTGCATTATCAGATTTCTTAAGTCTCTCAAAGTTGTTTATCTTTACAATGTCTTTTTCCTTGTATAAATTGTTTTCCTTCTTTTGATCATTTCACTCTATATCTACCCAGTTCATACTACCCAGGATTCTCTGAAATAACTTTTTTCATCATTTCCTTTTTTAGGTTTTGCTGGACTCTCCTACATTTATATTTCAAAATCCCTACTGACCTCTGGTCTTTTCGTTAGAAATGCTTGAAAGTCTTTTATTCCATTAAAGGTCCATTTTTTCCCCATGTAGGATTGCATTTGACTTTGCCAAGTAAGTTATTCTTGGTTGTGTGCCTTTTCTTTTCCTTTGGCCGCCTCTTGGAATACTGTATTTTCTCCCAATTAGAGTTAAAGCTGCCAGGTCTTCTGTGATCCTAAAGGTGGCAAAGTAAAATAAAACTGCTTTCTGGCTGTTTGCAGTATTTTTTCTTTGATGCAAACAGCTCTGAATTTTGGCTGTCACATTCCTGGGACTTTTCCTTTGTGAAGTGTCTACTGCCTTTGCAGTACTCCTTTACTTGCAAGATTTTCATCCTAGAACTTGCGAGTACCCTGGGATTTTCTCAGAGGAATCTTCTACTCTTGCTTCCTCTGGATGTGGAGACTTGCAGACTATTCAAGACCTGGCTCTGGTTGTACTGATGCTGGCCATGGCTTTACGTATTAGCTCCCTTTTTTATTACTGTAGCCTTCTGGCCGGTTTTTTTTTTCCGTTTCTAGGATGGAAGAAGTCACTGCAGCTTTTTTATTGAATTTTATTCTGAAGGGAACTTCAGGGTTTTGGAGGAATAGATATTTGGGAGTTGGGTGGTCTGCCTCCTGTTTAGGCAGCCATTTTGACTAGATATTCTAGATAATAACTTGTAGGAAATGTGCAGAAGGAATTCTTCTTCTGGTCTGAATTGGATTAGATAACTTCTTCCAGTTCTGAACTTCTAAGATCCTAGGGCAGCTAGGTAGTGAAGTGGATAGAGCACCGGCCCTGGAGTCAAGAGGACCTGAGTTCAAATCCAGCCTCAGACTCTTGTCACTTACTAACCATGTGACCTATGTAATCTCATTGCCTTTCAGGAAAAAAAAGGAGAAATTCCAAAGTCCTTCAGGGAGTCAGTATCAGAGAGAGAACCCAAGTCAGCGATTTTTTAAGACTACTGGAGGTCTTCATATAACTATTGGGGGACCCAACTGGCATTTACCTAATTATTTTCCCTCTTAGAGGTGACTGCTTCTCCCAGAACATTTATTCAGGACCATAGCTATATTATATGGTATTTGAAAGTTTACAAAATGCTTTCAAGACAGTATTTCATATTAGACATGTTCAGCTGAAGTAGTACTGCAGCAAGATATGGAGACTCAGTTCTCTGGGTAGATGTTAGGTTAGTCCTTTAAATGCATTTGTTTCAGTTGAAGGCTGTACTATGCCATTTTCCCCTTGTTAAAAGTTCTATTCTGAATGTTTACAGCGGTGAAATTATGTACCATTTTTGAAAGCTAACAAACAGATGGCAACTATCATCGTTGCTAGTCATCTCTCTGGTACCTTTTCTTGAGATAGTTGACTCTGGGAATCACTACTAATGTTGCCTCTTTAAAGAGATTAATTAGTTTACAGTTGGTCTGATAAGAGTCTCCACTTGAATTTGGTTCATGAATTCCCCATTTTTCTCTTTTTTTCTCCAGCTTTTCATTAAACTGGGGGTAGAGACAGATGATTTCATTTGTGTGGAGGCTTCTCAAGTAAGGAAATTCTTTTCTTCAATGCAGTTGAGCATCTTCTCTGCAACTCAGTGTCTTAGAGAATTGCCTAAAACACTAAAAGGTTGTGACTTGGCTAGGGTCACCAAACCTGTTTGTGTCAAAGGCAGAATTTGAACCCAAGTTTTCCTAGCTTCAAAGCTGGCCCGTTATCCACTTGCCACAGACCTAGGTAGTTTGATGCTTCAGAAATTGTTTCACTTTCAAGTTTCTAAATTTTTTCTTCTTACTAGGAATTATTTCTGAGATAATCTGTTTGCAGAGCTTGTATTCTAACCCAGGCTCATTGTTTATAAATCGAGCCTGTAGCTTAGTCCCTGCCTTCACAAAGTTTACTGCTCATAATGAGCAGTACAAGACAGACTATAATTTAGTACTACATCGTGTGGTACAGATGCTAAGTGAATGTCATAGGAGTGCAGAGGAGGGAGGAGAGAGAGAACATTTGGGGTTGAGTAGTCAAGGAGAGCCTCCAAGAAGCTGGATTGAGAGCGTATCTGATTTACAGATGAAGTAGAGTGAAATGATTGGGTGAAACCAATTTAGTATAAGTTCCTTGAGAAACACCTCAAGATGGTAGAATAATTTAACAGAGTGCCCAGTCTGGAGTCAGAAAGACTCATCTCCCTGAATGTAAATGTGGCCTCTGATACGTGACTCTGGTCAAGTCACTTCACTCTGTTTGCCTCAGTTTCCCCATCTGTAAAATGAACAGGAGAAGGAAATGGCACACCACTCCACTTTACCAAGAAAACCCCAAAGGGGGTCACCAAAAGTTGGACATGACTAGAATGACTGAACAACAACGAAGTGTTTATGTAGTGCCTAATTCATGCCAGGCAGGTCATACTGAGGGCTTTACAGAGATTTTCTCATTTGAGCTTCACAACAGCCTTGAAAGTCGGTGCTACTATTATTCCCACTTTATAGTTGAGGAAACTGAGGCAAGCAGTGGTTAAGTGACTTATCCAGTCACACAGTTAGTGTCTGAGGCTGAATTTGAACCTAGGTTTTACTGACTCTAGGCCTAGCACTCTATCCATGGCTGCTTCCTTGCTTTTTCCACATGTATCACTATACTGAAATGTCTGAATCTGTATCTACAGCATACCTATCAGCACACAACCCATCACTATAAAATTTCCTTTTCATAAAAGCCTCCCTGTTTCAAAGACAATTCTTTTTCTTAGTTGAAGTTGCCATTCTCTTGTTCTTTTAATTTCTACCCTAGAGAATTAAGATTTTGTTAATAACCACTGGGAAGAAGGAGGCATCTACCTTTCTGAATCCTTTACTCGGATAGAGATAATATGTTTTAAGGTCTGCAACTCATCCTAACATTCATTTAATAAATATTTATTGAGCTCTTGCTACTTACATGACTGTGGAGGATACAAAGATTGTCTCTACATTTGAGGAACAGACTTTAGACATGAATAAAATTAAGCACAATACAAGATAGAATGTAAGAAATGCAATGAGAAGAGATACAAGCAAAATGTTACAGAACTACAAAGGAAGAAGAGGTCACTTCTGACTGGTAAAGAAAGGAAGGAGGAGGAGGGCACAGACTTTATGGAAGACATGATATTTGAGCTGGATTTTGGAGAATAGCCATTGGACAGCCAGATTTAGAGTGGGGAGTTGGGGCTGAGGGAGGAACTGGGGCATGGATAGAGAATATTGAGAAGTCCAGTTTGATTGGTATGTACATAGAAGAAGGATATCATTTCTAGAAGATAAACCTGGGGGAAGAAATGGAGGCCAGCCTAATTTCAGGAACCCAGAATGGTCTTTCTTTTTTTCCTACTGAAAAAGTACTATGTTTCAGAAGTACATCCGTTTTGTTCCAACAGTAAGAAGAGCATCTCCAGGTGACATTTTATCTGTATTGTTCCCCTCTTTTATGTGTCCACTAGGCCCCTGATTCAGAGTGCAGTAGATAGATGACTAATGGAATGTATTATAATTGTGAGCCTTGAGCAGCAGCTTTCTCCTGCCAAAGTGTCCTATTTTCTCTACTTCTACATTGCAGTAGAAGCAGGTGATAAATTATTAATTCTAAATCTCTCTCTCCAGATTGTTCGAATAGTGATTTGACTGCATGGTAGCTAAGGGAAAAGTACTGGGTAAAGTTCCTTGGCTGTTAACAAAAACCGTCACTGTGTTACTGTAACCTTTTGGATTCTGAGATCCAGCTAGCTTTGAACAAGGCTGTGGGATTACATTATCCCACAATTTCAATGAGCTGTGCAAATTTTCAATGTTTGGGTAAGGAAGGGAAAGATGGGGAGAGGTTGAGGCTGAGCTGGGGAGAGGGGAAGCTGAGGAACATTGAATCCATTTGAAGGGGCAAACTATTGAGATTCCTTAAAGCAAACCAGAAGCCCTGGCAGTCTGCCTTCTTCCCTGAACCCAAATCACTGTCTCTTGTTGAAACATTCTTCAGAAAAACTGATCCTGTTAAGTTCTTTACTGTAGTTACCGTGGAAAATTATAATTTGGGTTTGGTTTTATTTTTTGGCCTTATGAGATACTGTTTAGACGTGTTTTTTCTCTCTTTGGGCCATAGTGAAAATGGGTGAGAGAAATAGTATAATTGAGTAGGAAATCCAATTCAGTTTTGACACTGCCTCAAATTGATGATCTTTGATAGTTCCTCAGGAGAGGATGGAATAAGTTAGCAGTGGAATTTGTTCGGTCAGACTGCAGTCTAGGGGCTCAGTCAGAGTTTTTGGCTTACTGTACTACATCTCCTAAGTAGAAGCAAGTGGCACAGTGGATGGAGCACTGAGTGTTCAAATCCCTCCTCAGATACTTACTGACTGTGTGACCCTAGGCAAGTCACTTAATCCTGTTTGCCTTAGTTTCTTCATCTGTAAAACGAACTGGAGAAGGAAATAGCAAACCACTCTGATACCTCTGCCACGAAAACCTAAAAAGGAATCTTCAGGCACGACTGAAAAATGGCTGAGCCATGGGTGGGGCTGGCTGAATGTTATTCTCACTAATAACATTCAAGAGGTATAGGGTTAATATCTACCTTTATTTGAAAGTGACTAATTAGGGAGTTGGGGATGACTAATTAGAACTTTGAGTTTCAAGACCCTAGATTTTAATTCTCTTTGATCCATCTATTGTGTGTTCTATGGAAAGGTAAACTCCTGTTAAGTAGGTCTGCTGATGTTTTTGTTCCAGTTAGTTGTATCTAGTTTTTGTTCTGGACATCAGAAGAAAAAAAAAACTGACGTGGAACACCTATGTACTGAGCAGACTGAAAACCCCCTTGTTGGATTAACTTCTTGCCCCTTCCCTAGAAGACTCTGGTTTTAGCATATTCATTGACCCTGCTAATCTCTGTCAATTGGAATCACAGTCCCCACACTCTAAAATGTAATCAGGTCAAATGTGCCCTTGAGGCAGGCAGCCTGCTTATTTGCCTGGTCTGGGCAAGTAGGCTTCTACTAATACAGCCTGACAGGGATGAAGCTGGTTAAAGCCCATGACTTGGGTACTTCAGCATTTCAACATTTTCTGTAAATAGAATATGTCAATAGGGAGAATAATTGCTATCTGATTGGCTTTTATCTTTTTCTCCCAAAGGAGCTCTGTCCAGAGTGCTTCCTGTGTGACCATCACACTAGCTCTCAGTTGAGCTGATTGGAATAGTTTTCTCAGAGCAGATCTACTCATTTATGATCCACGAGCATTTTATTTATGTGGAACAGAGCTCATCTTTGGAAGCAGATATAATTATAGAGTATAAAATGCTAGAGCTGGTAGGGGCTGTGTATGAGATATATGGAATGTACTGGAAAGGATGGACTGTGAAGATTCTTTCAGACTACAAGATATCATTCATACATGATAGGAAAGACACTCTAGAGCCAGAAGAGGGACCTCAGAGACCTTTGAGTCCAATTTATTCATTTTATGGAGGAGAAACTGAGGCCCAAAAAGGTTATATGACTTGTCCAAGATAACGCAACTTGCAACATTAACTGCATTTTGGGGAATACTATCTTATTTCTAAGTTGAATTTACCTTTGGCTATCTCTTTTTAATTAATAAATGATTGCTTTTCTTTTCAGGTAATAAGATTAGTGATTACCATTAACCAAGCTGCAGAATGGCAGGTTTCTCTTGATTTTGGTTTAACTTCTCTTGATCTGAGGTAACATGTCCAACTTTGAATGTCAGATTCGGCCCAAAAATTTTTTTAAAAAGTTCTGTCTTCACTGGAAATGACTCTTCTGTATGATTTCATGCAGTTCAGTGTGTTTATCTGAGAGTGACCTGAGTCAGCTGAAGGCTTATGGGAGTAGGCAGGAGCTAATGAGTGAGTCTTAATCAGAAGAGATGAAATGAAGCAGCCTCACACAAAAGGGCTAAGGAGCCTGACTTCTTTTAGGAAGTCTGAATAAAATGCATCCTGCTGGGTCTGTCTGTGGCACTTGGCCCTTGGCAAGATAGCCCCGTGTACTGAAGCTCAATGCCAAGAGTTCCCTTTGCCATTTCTCTGTCCCACTTCATTTGGCTCTAAATGCTTGAATTTTTAGAATTGCTCCCAGCCTTGCTCCCCAAAGTGCTTATGGAAGCTGTGTCCTGGCATTCCTTTCTAGGAAGAGTTCAAATAATGCAATGGATTTCAATGTCTCTCCCTCCTTTTAACTGTTAACGGTGAGGGTCCAACCTCAGAGGTTTTGATTAGTCAGACCGCAAGCAGAATTTTAGTCCTTTTGAAGCAGTAATGAAAATCCCTGATCTCTTTTAAGATTCACTTTTCTCTTTAACAAATCTAACCTCCCTTCTCAAGCTGTCCTGATCGAGCTGTTTCGCCCCCACTCTGGGTATTTCATGTGGGGGCTGCAACTCTGGCAGCATGGAAACTCACTTTTTCTAGTATAGAAAGAAAGCAGGGATGGAGGATCCAACCCTTTGGAGCATGTGTTTCCAGGGTTTTCCTATGGTGTGATATTGTGTGTGTGTGATATTACACTGTCTAGGGATTAATGCTACTTCTGAAGCAACAGATATGAGCCTTATTCCTACTATATAGGTTGGGGAGAACAGGAATGCCAGCTTCCCTGTGGTTGCAGAGAAAGCCCATCCTTCCTGGTCAGGAGTTTGCTTTTCTCTATCTGTAACTGTAAGACCAGTTAGGATGTAATTTTCATTGTCTATTTCTGAAGATAGAATGTGAAAATTATAAGTAGCCTAAAAGTGCAAGGGATGGACTATGAACATTCCATTTATCTCATATGAAAAAAGATACTAGTTAATTATGTGCCATCAGCTATTTGTTGACCTAGTAACAATAATAGATCTTTTTGCCTTCCTACCTAATGCATCCAAGGCATAATCAGCCAGTAAATATGAAGCACCTACTATGTGCCGGTCACTGTGATAAACTCTAGGAATACAGAAAAGAGACAGAAGACAGTCTCTCCCCTTAAAGAACTCACAGTCTAATAGGGACTAGGGGGACAGACAGCAAGCACACAAGCTGTATGTGGGATAAGTAGGAATAATTAACATTGGGAAGGCACTGGGATTTAAGAGGGATCGGGAAAAGTGTCTTGTAAAAGTTGAGCCAGGTGATAGGGTCTTGTTCATGGAACAAGCAAGGCCAATATTATTGGACTGAAGAATGGAAGATGGAGGAGGATAGGGATAGCTTGTAAAGGACTTTCCAAACAGATTTCTTATTGTTTGATCCTAGAAGTGATAGGATATCACTGGAGTTTATTAAATGGGGAGTGATATGGTCAGACCTGTACTTTAGGGAAATCACTTTGGCAGCTGAGTGGAGGTTGGATTAGAATGGGGAAAGATTTGTGGCAGGCACACCCACCAATGGGCTGCCGCAGTAGTCCAAGTGTGAGGTGATGAGGGCCTATGCCAAGGTGAGAGGGGAGAATATCAGAGGAGAGAAGGGGGGTATATTCTAGAGCTCTTGCAAAAATGAAATCAGTAGGGATTGGCAACAGATTGGCTATGGGGGTGAAGGGGTAAATGGTTGTAAGGAGTCAAGAATGACACCTAAGTTGTAAACTTGAGGGATAGGGAAGATGGTGGTGCCCTCATCACTAGTAGGGAAATTTGAAAGGGGAGAAGATGAGTTCAGTTTTGAACATACTGAGTTTTAAAATGTCCACTGGACATCCAGTAAGAGATGTCTGAAAGGCAGTCGGAGATGAGAGATGGAAGGTTAGCAGAGAGGTTGAGGCAAGATAGTAGATCTGAAAATTATTAGCACAGAGATGGTAATTAAATCAATGGAAGCTGATGAGTTCAACAAATAGTATAGAAGGAGAAGAGAAGAGGAGGCAAGACAGAGCCCTGTGGATACCTGCAGTTAGAGGGTGTGATCTGGAGGGGGATCCAGTAAAGGAAACAGGAGTAGTCTGATAGGTACCCTCTGCATGAAGACCTCCAAGGAGGGGAAGTCCATTTTTTGGAGAGCTCTGATTATTAGTAAGTTTTTCCTGACATCCAAGGCTCTAAATTTATCCCTTTGCACCTTCCATTGCTCCAGGTTCTGCCTTCCCGGAGACAAATGGAACAATTCTAGTTGCTTCTCCATATGACTGTCCTTCAAATACTTCAAAGACTGCTATCTTGACTCCCTGAGTCCCTGTCATAAATTTTTAGATAGACACAGACAAGAGCATCCCTGGGAACTACTAAATTGGGGGATCCTAGATCCATTTGAGTGGAGGTAGTTTATAGAAAACACTAGATTTGGAGTCAGTACAGTTCGTTTGGGAAGAATGTAAAGTCTAGATAACACATCATCCCTGCACTTTTGTACAGGGTTCAAGTCCTAGATTTACCAGTTTACTGGTCTGGACCTCTCTGAGCCTCCTTTCCTCATGTAACGATAATGAAGATTACTCTGTCCACTGCCTGTGTTGTAGAGATAACTCTGAAGCTTGAGTGATCTTCCAAAGCATTTTGTAAATTTTAAATGGCATATTATTGTTAATCACTATTTGGACTTGGAGCAGAATATTTTCCCTGACACTGGAAAACACCTTTGAGTGCAGTTCTCTCTATTTTGTGCCTTACTTAATGTTGGTACTCAAAAGGTTAATATTCTCTGTTGCATTTATTTTATTTACTTTTGCGGGGGGGAGGGGGAGCGGAGGGTGGGGGGCTCGGGAGGAGTGGTAACTTGCCCAGGGTCATACAGTTAGTAATTGTCTGCGGCTGTATTTGAACTCAGGTCCTCCTGACTCCAGGGTTGGTGCCCTATCCACTGTACATGGATTCTCTGTAGATGGCAAGGTTCCCTAGGTTTTCCTTTTTATGAATAACATCATGCTTATTACATTGAGTCCTAGAACATTGCCATTGCCTTCTCTGTGAGATGCAGTCGCTCAAAAGATTGTCTAGCATTTCACACTGGGAGAACCAAATGGATAAAGAATGCACATTTCCCGTGTGCATTTGTATGGGTAGACCATTACCATTGAGTTAATTCATCAATATACCTATCTTAGACAGGCACTAGAGACTGATAAGGGAGTTGGCCCCAAAATTTAATAGGTGAAAGAGGTTGGATGATATTACTTTTGGAAATTAGTATGTTATCTGAGCTTCTCTTTGCTGCAAAAATCTGTCTGTCAAAATCCCTGATTATGCTGTCTGATTTGTGAGTCATGGAACATCATCATTTTTAAAGGATCATCATTTCTGGAGACCCAAAAGAGAGTGGAAGGACCCATGGTAGTGAGTGTAAGAAAGCATATTACCAACTATCTGCATGCAAGAAATGGTATAAAAGATATTATCAAGGACAAGATTTGGGGTAGATATTCAGTGGAGGAATGGACCAGAATTGCAAAGGGTACAATGATTTGCATTGGTGAAAATAGCACCCAAATTGATGATTTCACTTCGTTATTTGTAGTGATAATCCTGTTACCGTACACATTTAGCCCTGACTGTCTAATTTGCATCTGTAAATTTACAATTTGCAATTGACAACCCTATACTACAATAGGTGCCTAATAAATGTTTGTTCAGTTGAAAATAGGAGTTTCACCAGATGTGCCTTCATATTCTTACCAAAAAAATACCTAAAAATTTCTGAAGCTGTATAGCATCCTGTATTTATTTTCTGCACTTTTATAATCTTTGGATTATATTTTTTTATACACTTATTCCTAGTACTGGCCTATAAATTCCTTTATTACAAAGACTGGGATTTATCTTTTTATCCACTGAGCACTAGCATAAGGCCTCATAAAGAATAGAAACCCAGAAATACGCAACTGAAAAAACCTTAACACAGGACAGTGTTTTGATCCAGGGTTTGGGCAGTGAGTTTACAAAGCCTTCCATTCCATTTGTGTAACTGATGAATGCAAATGGTCCTCTGTTATACTGAATTCCGAGGGAGTAGTAGGTTTGTCTCTTACCCATAAAACCCACAAGTCCTATGTTAGGGCAGTTGCCACATCTATGGTGGCTGCTGGTACTATTCTACTGCTTTTCTTTTCCAGTAAGGTTGTTTTCTTTAAAAACATCCTGCTGCACAGGCTAAAGCTTCTCTCTTGCTACTTAATAGCTTTGCTTTCTAAAGTACAGAAAGGGTATTACATTGAAGAAGTGTAGGCATATTCATTCTCTGTTTTTGGAGGAGTACCTCTCTCTGCTGACAGCATTCGCTAGAGCTTTTCAGTCATAAGGTGGTGGGAGAGACAACTAAACAAGGAGATTCTAAGTACATCATATGCAGCAATGCAATCTCTTATTCATATTTTTTAAAAAGCACATAGTTTAATCATTTGCTTCAAATTATTCTTTAAATGTTTTACAGGCCTGCTGGCTTGGTTGTTTCTGAGCAGGTGACTGCGGTAGAAGCTCTAATTCTAGCACAGTACTAATGTTTGGTTTAATAGTCCCATTTATAACTTGGGTGTAAAAACTAGTTTGGGGTTAAAACTTGACAGTTGGGGTCTTTTGGAACTTAATAATAACAATATCTAATTAATGTGAGCATTTGATTTAATGACATATCTGTCTCAGGAGGAGAATGTAGACATTGGGATCCGGTTGGGATACTTGCCATGCTTCTTCTCGAGGGAGCGCCAGTGAATTTTCTGCGATGATTTTTATCCTTCCCAAAAGATGAAGGAGATTTGAGAGGGTCTGAGTGATCTCTTAGGTGGTTTCTCCCCGATGTTCTGTGTTTTAAGTCATTATTGATTACTCCTTCTACCGTCACTCCCCTTTATTGGGAAGCCATTTTCCGTAACTCCTTTGGCCAGAAAGTGAGATGAGAGAGCTCCCGGGTGATACGGTGGCCTTTCCTGTAAGGGGTAGAGTATAGCTTATTCTGGAGAGGTCCGAAAGATAGGAGTGAACAGAACTATCCCAGAAGATGTACTGCCATAGGAAAAGAAAAGTTAATGGAAACCAAGAGACAGATCTGATAGATTTAGAGAGAGTAACAGAAAAGTTTTTACATTTACTTTGCAAATTATTATGACATTTTATGAACTAAAATGCATTTATTTTAATGTGAATGGTTGCCAAGCCAGTTTAATTCATTGTTTTGATGTTTTAATATTATTTAATCATTTAAAAAAAAAGAAAGAAAAATACAGGTCTCATGTTTGTCCCAATTGGGAAGGAAGTTGACATTTGAGAAGGGATTTGATTTGTAAATTTAGTCAGTCACAAGCATTTATTAAGTTCATACCATGTGTCAGTCATTGTGTAGAGAGAGTGATGCCTTAGAGCCCATATCAGATTGCATGCTCTCTTGGGGTGGGGAGGCAGAGGAGGAAAGGGGAGAAAATTGAACAGTTATGGAAATGAATATTGAAAACTAAAAATAAATAAATTGAAAACTGTTAAAAAAAAGTGCTACTTTACTTAGGAATAAGTCAGTGATAGAATACTGAAGCTAAAAGACTAGGTTCTAGGTTCTATCAACTATATTAGTCAATTCTTATATTTATGACTATAAATAAAATCACTTAATCTTTTCAAGTCTCAGTCTTCTTGTGAAAAAAATGGTGTAATACTCTCTTTTAAACTCTCCTAATTTTGCCATTCAACTGAAACTGCTTTCTCCATAGTTACCAGTGTTCTCTTAATTGCCAAATCTAGTAGTCTCTTCTTAGCCCTCATCCTTTGTGACTTCTCCATAGCATTTGATACTGTTGATCATCTCCTGAATGTTCTGTTTTTTGAATTATTGTAACACTTTTCTCTTGCTTCTTTTCCTACTTATCTGATAGTTCCTTCTTTGTCTCTCATAGCATCTTTACCCATATCATGCCCAGTAATTGTGAGTGTGTCCCAAGGCTCTGTCCTGGGCTCTCTTTTCTTTTTCCTCTGTTTTTTCTTTCTCCCTGCTCCCATCAGCTGCCCTGAGTTCAATTATCTCTCTACAGATAATTTCCATATTTCTGTATGGACTCTATATTAGACTCTCCACTGACTGAGCTCTAGTCTCATGTTACTAACTGCCCATTGGACATTTTAACTGGATATCCCATGGGCATCCCAAACTCACTATGTCCAAAATAGAATTTAAATTTTCTGTCAAACCTATCTGTCTTACAAATTTCTCTATTACTTTTGAGGGCACTTATCATCTTTCCAGCAACTAGGTGGTACAATAGATAGAGTGCTGGGCCTGAAATCAGGAAGTTCAAATCTGGCCTCAACCACTACTAGGTGTGTGACCCTGGGCAAGTCACTTAACCATGTTTGTCTCACTTTCCTCATCTGTAAAATGAGCTGGAAAAGGAAATGGAAAACACTGCCATATTTTTGCCAAGAAAACTCCAAATGAAGTCATAAGGAGTTGGACACAATTGAAACAGCTCAACAACAACTGTCTTTCCAGTTTGCCTAGTTTGCAACTTCAGTGTTATTCTTTACTCTTTACTCTCATCAAACGGCAAATCTTCTTTCTTTTTCTTTCTTGCTTTTCTCTTCCCTACTAAAACAACTACTACCTTCCTTCATGCCCTGTCATCTAGATTATTGCTATAGCCTCCTAATTGGTATTCCTTCCTAAGGCCCTCCCTTCTCTAATTCATTTGCCACAATTCTCCTAAAGCAAGATTCTTGCCTGTTTTTGTGTTGTGGATCTGTATGGCAGTCTGTTGAGACTGTGGACTCCCTTCTGAAAATAATGTTTTATTTACTCATTCGTAATAGAGGGAAATGCTAAATTTCAATAAAAGTTAGTAAAAATTGAGATGTAATTTTTTTTCCCATACAAATTTATTTACCCCCTGAATTAAGGGAGGTCCATGAACTTATCCAGACCCCTTGACAGGGGAAGGGTTTATGGTCCTGTCCTAAAACATGTCAGTCTGACCATATCACCTTCAAACTCCAGTGAGTTTCTTTTATCAGTATCAATATCAATGTCTTTGACATTTAAAACTCTTCATAAACTGGTCCTTTCTTTCCAATCTCCCTGCACATTTCTCCCCTCTGTGCCCTGTGTAGTCTAGCCATACTGGCTCACTTTCTGGGCCTTATGCATTCCTTCTTTCATATCTGTGCCTTTGCACTGGTTTTCCTTCTAAGAGTCTAACCCTGGTTTCCTTATGAAGGTCAGATAAAATAAACATGTGGCAACTGGGTGTAGTGAATAGAGGAGCGACTTAAGAGGCAGGAGGAATCTGGGTTTTAAAACAAGCTACCTTACTACTCTGGGCTTCAGATCCTTCATTGGTAAAATGAGGATAGTATGTGTCATACCTACTTCACAGGATTATTGTGCATGCAATGAAACATGTTACATGTTATAAAATTTTAATTGCTCTACAAATGTCAGTTATTTTTATTAGTACCTAATATACAGCATATTCCGGAGGTCTTAGTATAATTTTCATCTTAAAACTTTTTAATTGCACTAAGACTTTTGGGACACAGTTACTTGGTAAGTGTTGAATAAATAGATTGATTGACTATCGGATTTAGATGTTTCCATTTCACTCCATTGTATTCTTCCACTCATTGATGAGCATTTCTGTCTTTTGTTTTCCTAAGAAAGAGGAACCTTCCTTTTTTCAATCCAAAGAAATGAAATAATATATTTAAATTTACCTTGGTGGGTCTGACACAAAATTCTGAAAGCTAAAAAATTTCGATTTGAATTTTTTCTGTTTTATTTTTAAATCATCATTTCACTATTGCTTGAATGAAGACCATTTACTGGTATCAGTTTTGAATTTCTTCTAGAATCCTTTGGAAAAAAACAGAATTGGTGCTCAAATTCTGAAGACCCTGTAGAATATATTTTTTCTTCTTCTTGGGAAACTAGAGACCTTCAGTAGTAACTTCTTCAGTGATAGCTGTGATATATCAGACAGCAAAGCAAACTCAAATGTAAACGAAAGTGGAAGAATCAGGGAGATGGTTGATTTCTTTCCTGTAAAACTTGCAGTATACACACACACATTTATATATATATATATATATATATATATATATATATATACATATATACACGCATATATGCATATATATGGACATACATATACACATATTCATAGAGTGATAGATATAAACACACATATATTACTTTTTTTGAGCTTTTCTTCTTTTGTATATCTGGGGATGTGGTGCAATTGTTGCAATTTTGCAGTTTACCCAAGTTATCAAAGGTTTGTGATAGACTCATCTAGTGAAGAGACTGTTTTCAAGTATTAGGGAGGGTTCTGCCCAAGTGACAACTCTTAAACTGAACTCTCCATGATGGTAGTGTATTTCTTGATCCTATTCAGTCATGTGTCTAGAAATATTTTATATTGAGTTGCATCTCTTTTCCATTAATTTGACTCCAGAATTCACTAGAACTACATCAACACATTAAATAGAACTGTAATAATTGCTTCCACTTATGTAGAAACTTTATGGTTATAACATGCTTTCATTTATATTATATTATTTGATCCTCCCAATAGTTAATCAGCCAGTAAAAATTTATTAAGCCTTTAATATTTTCCAGGCCCTGTGCTAAGCACTGGGATTGGAAAGAAAGAGAAAAGCCAGGTCCTTGCTTTCAAGAAACTCACTGCCTGATGGGAAAGACAACATACAAGCAACTATGTACAAACAACTGTCTGGATAAATTGGAGATAATCAACTAAGAGGAGACATTAGAATTAGGGGGGATTGGGAATGGCTGGCCTCCTATAAAAGAAGAATCTTGTGATGTAGGTAGTAAAAGTGTTTCCAATCCATCCTACATAGGGCTGCCAGACTAATTTTCCTTAAGATCCTTAAGGGTCATCGCCAGTCATCTTGACTTTTGTCTTGCCTTTGGACTCTGATGACTGGAGGAGAGAGTGAGGCTAGCCACTTTGCACAGTTCTACCTCATTTAAATCTAATTCACTGACAAGTCTAGACATTACCCTCATGATGTTGCTGGTCCTCTTCAAGAACAAAAGACAAACAGCAATTTTCCTTAAGTACAGATGTGACCCTGTAATTCTCTTACTCAGATCAACTCTAGTGGCTTCCCACTAACTCCATGATAAACTGTGAACTCTTCTATTTAGCTTCTAAAGCCCTGCACAGCCTAGCCCCCACCTTTTCTTTCCTCCCATTATAGAATTCTGATCAAACTGAAGTGACTTTTTCTCGGCTGCTCACACATGGCTTCTCTTCTTTAGCGTCTGCGCTTTTGCCCTTGCGTTCCTCCTTCCTTCTCAGTGAAGCTCAGTCTCTCTCTCTTGATCTCCTCCATTAGGAGTGCCTTCCCTCCATAACTCCTTTGTGTCAGAATACTTTGTATTGATTTGTGTTCATGCACTTTATTTTTATGATGCATATATTTTAATATGTACTCGTTATCTCCTTATGAATAGGAACTATTTTATTCTTTTTATCTCCAGCACTATGCCTGATACAAATTAGGTGCTTAATAAATGCACACGGGTTGGTTGAGGAATCTGAGGTTCAGAGAAATGAGTGACTTGCCCAGGGTCACATAGGACAGAAGCTACCACGTGGTTGGGATTTGTACCCAGGGGATTAAATATAACTGTACAGAGTGGGAAAGTTGGCACTGTGGACAAAAAGTCATTTAGTTTCTCCTAACTTTTAAACAAACAAGCTAACTAAAAAGACTTCTCAAATTATGTACTTAACCCATGAGGTATTGAACAAAGCTCGGCACCCAGAGAGCAGAGGCAATGAATAGGAATGGTTTTCTTTTCAAAGAAATGCTTTATGTGATAGCTGCCACCTTTTATTTCCAACCTGTGCCTGTGGGGGGAAATGTGTTGGGCCTTTTGACAAGGAGGAGGGCATTCCTAAACCCTGGCCTTTTCCAAGCTGCACAGTACATGACTCTGCTTCTTAATAGATTTTGTCTCCTCCTCCTCCTGCCTTGCTTTTTGAAATTCCCCACTGGTAAAGAACAATAGTAGGAAGAGAATGGAAGGAGGAAGGTGGTACCATCTTGATATTTGTGGCTATATGAGCAACCAGTTTATTTACAGTGAAGAGGAGGGAGTGACTTCAGAGGTATTTGTTTTAGGATGCACACCTATGAGTTTTTGCTTATGGAGCTGATGTTATAACTACCTGTGTAATTTAATGTAGAAATGACTCAGTTTCTAACTCACTAGCAGACCACCCCCATTTTATGGTTGTTACAGGAAAACAAGTTAGCGTTAATCAAATGCCCAGTAGTATGAACGAGGGATTTTGTTTATTTAGGTTTTATTTTTTGGTACCAAATCAAGAGAACTTAACTATAGCTCATCATAGATCTAAGTACACTTGAGAAAGTCTGAGAATTTTTGAGAATTACTTGGGAGGTAGAACTGTGGCCAAATTATGAGACTTTAAAGGAAAAGCTAGCTTCTATATAGATGCAAGTGCTACCTGTAAAGTCCCTTAAAATCATTGAACTGTTTTCTAGAAGAAATTTGTTTATACGGAGAGGAGCTCTCAGCTACTTTTTTCTTTCGTAGGTGAAATTGATAGGGGTAATCATTGTCCTTCCATTTCTACCCCAGTTTTTTTCACCACTGGGCAGTACGATGTTCCCTGAACCTTTGCCAGTATTGCTCTAAGATGGCAGCCATGCCCTCCCTTCCTCCTGCTTCATTTGCCAACCAGCCCAGTTTCCAAGTTTGCCTGAAAAATCAGACTTGTTATCCAAGATGTAAAAGTGCCAAAGACAACAGCACTGTCACTAAACATTTTCCAAGTTAAGCATGGCTTCTAAAAGGATTTGATGCATTTTCTTCTTGCAATTAATCTAGTCTTCTATAGTCTGACACCCCAGTATGTAGAAATATGAAACCTGATCTTGATTCTGCTTCATATTTATTGAGATCTGCCTTGGATTTCTATTTTTCTATTTTTTTTAAAGCCAAAGAAAACAAAGTTTATTAAAGATTCACCATCTTGGGTTGGCTCTTAAGGAACTTAACCTTTTGTGACACTTGTATTCACAAGCTAGACAGAGTCTGAGCTGGATTGAATCTGAGCCTGCTTTGGATTTCTTAAGAGAGATACTGAAAACAGATACCAGGACCTTGTGGCTTCTGTGTCATGAACCTCCATTTAAAAAAAAAAAGTGAGGCCCTAAATAAATGGACCAAATCTATCTTTCCTTTGTTTTCTAACCTCTTCATCTTTTCCCCAGCAACAAAAAGTACCTGATTTTCCAAAACTGTTGCTCAGTTTGAGATTCTGCCAGATTGAAACCCTGCTTTGTAGATAATTGTCCTTTTGCTTTTAAGATTTAATGTCATTTTGGTTTAGACCCTGGGAGTCTGCCAGACTGATGAGGAGCTGGCCTAAAAAAGTTTTAACTGAGGCTATATTTTTCTGCATTTGTATGCATCCATCCCACCTACCTGCCAAGTGGCTGCTAGGGCCTGGTATTGATGATGCTCCTGCACGTATGCTTCTTTCTCTCATCACTTCTTATTTCACTTCTAGGATAATTGAAACTCTTCACATTTGTGTGGTACTGAGTGGTCATAAAGTACATTTGATCCTTAAAATAGCTCTGGTGTGCGTATGTGGGCGGATATTATTGCCCCTTTTACAGATAAGAGCAATGAAGTGACTTGCTTCTAAGGTGATGCAGAACTGACTCTCAAGTTCTCTGACCTCAATACCATTGTTCTTTTTACTACACCAGAAAAGAAGACTCAGTGGAAATAGGGGAGGTTGTCCTGGAAGGCTGTCATGGGGAAGAGGGAAGAGGTTTTGGTTAGTGTTCCAGGGAGCAAGAGTAGGATCATTGAGTCAAGAGTTGCACAAATACAGGTTTTGGTTGAAGTAAAAAACTTTTTAACAATTAGAACTGTCCAGCAATGGAACATCCTGCTTGTCACTGAAAATATTCAAGCAGAGGCTAGATGACCACTTGTAAGGCTAGAGGGAATTCCTGCATGTGATAGAAGGTTGAGCTTGATCATCATTAAAGACCCTTTTAATTATAGTATTCTCTAAAATAGGTTTGTTTTAGAGTTGACAAAAGTTGCTACCCAACTTGGTATCTTTAAGTGGTATTTTGTTGGTAGTGATGGTTTTCTCATTTTGTTTTTATTTTTCTAATCTTGGGCCATATCACCAAACTCTCTTATTCCTTCTTTCCTGTAAGTTATACTATAATAACTCTGGTAGCAACTTTTAGGGTCTGTATATACTTCCACAAATTTGGAGTTCTAGACCATTTCAGGATCACAGTGTCCTATATGAAGCCTGTGGATAACCTCTGTTCAGAATCATAATCAGAGAACTTTTTGTGTGTAGGACATTTAAGGTAACTGAAGAAGAAATGACTGCATATTATGAGTACTATCTAATGAATACTATCTAATTTCATCCACAGTATTGTACTCTAGGTAATGAAACACATGGAAGAGTAACTTGCTAGTGGGAATATTCATTCCTTAAGATAGGGGTCCAGTCCAGTTGACTGCATTTGTATAGCACCAAGATTTGCTTTTACATTTTTAAACACAAAAAAGCTTTCTTTATGACTGTAAAATTAAAGGTAAATCCTACCTTAACCCTCCACTCCTTTATCTCAGAGTTTTCTAATAGAAACCCCTGACCAAGATGAGTGCTAGAATAGAGGCAGTCTACTCAGCCATATATACCTGTTCCAGCAAAACCTCAAAGTTCACACTATACGAAAAATGATCAAAGAATCCAATGAAAAACTGTAATAAGTAACTTTTTCTGCCCCAGAGCATTATAAAAATCTAGAAGCCTAAGGGCTTTAGGAAAAGGAACCCGTAAGCAAAGCAAACAGCCAGCAAGGAGAACAACAGAGAGCCAGAGACACCTATATCCCAAAAGGCTCTGACCAGCCAGAGTAGAGAAAGATTCGGGGTGGGGACTTTGGGAGTACAGGAAAGCAATGGCACCTAACCAAGACAGCCTTGGTCCAAGAGCTCTGAGGTTCCTAATACACTGTCCTCAGGTGCCAGAGTGGATGATCTTCAGATTACACACTCTGAACCTGACAAGGCTCAATTCTGGGATGTGGAGTCTAATTCAAGAACCCAAGGAAACCGAGGCAAGATTATGCATGATCAGTTATCCCACACAACATCTCAGAAGATACTGGAACTTGGGCCTGACACAAAGTCCCAATTTAAGAACTAAAGCTAGAGAGATGAGTAAATCTAAGAATATATCACCCAGTATCAAAAATTATTGCAAATCTACACATTCCCAAAAAAGAGTAACTCCATAAAAACAAGCAGCTACTCAAAGGGAAAAGTGATTTTTCACAGGGACTACACAAATACATATGAGAAATGATTGGGGTATATAAGAAGAAGCATATACAAACAGGAAAAAGTGGAGTGGTAAAAATGAACCTCACTCTTACCTGAAAAAGACAAAAGAGGGTTGAAAACACATAAACACACAAATAAACAATTTGGTATAGAACTGTATCCAACTCAGCAGGGTGAGGGTAGGGTTTACAAGGAAAGATAATGCCAGGAAGGGAATAGTTACAAGCAAAACAAACTTCCTGATCCTAAAGGGAGAAACTGAAAAGGGGGTAGTGGAGAAAGAAATAGAATTTAGATTGCCTCATAGGCAATTGGAGAATGACTGAACAAATTATGGTGTATAGATGTGATAAGAACCAAGACATATGAAAACAGCAACCTTATGAAGAAAATAATGTTGAAAGACTTGAGAACTTTACAATGCTATATCTCCACACTATGGTGAGCAAGTAATATTACCCACTTCATAAAAGAGTTGATGAACACAAGATGCAAACATACCTGTTTGAGCATGAGCACTGTATGGATTAGTTTTGACTGTTTATTACCAAGTTATTGAGTTGGTTTTATTTTTTTCTCTCAGTTTTTAATTGGAAGGGAGTGAGGTTTGGTAGTAGTGATGCCCCAAAAAAGAAAAGAGGGCCATTGGAACATTTAAAAATGCACAAAAGAAAAGAGAAAGAAGTTCAGAAGGAAACACAGACAAGCAGGATAGTTTTGACAGTAATGTGGAATTCATTATATAGTTATACAGGAATTTGTTATGTAACCCTAATATTAAAATTGTTATATACTTATAAAAGCAAATGGTATGAAATGAAGATTCAAAGTTTCATAGAAAACCCTTTGCTCTTCAGTATGTATGGAAGTGGTTTTATTTTTAGTGCTTAAGTTCAGAATAAGAAAAAAATAATTCTCTTCACCAAAGAATGTGAATTGAACGTTCATTTCCTCAAAGCAGAAAGAATCAGGCAGATCTTCGGAGAATGTGGTGCTTGATAGTTTTGGAGTCTTAAACTAAGCCAGAGTTTTGGACCCATAACATTTGGGTTAATTATAAAAGATTAGGGTGATTTGATTTGGTTTGGTTTGGTTTTGAATGGGCTTTGTGACTTCCTCACTGTAGGAAGTTCTATGGAGAAACTTACTCCTATGGAATACTTTATTGTCTTAAGAGAGCTACTGAGCGTCACAACAGCTTTAGGGGCTTGCTTAGCTAGTGTCTCATTACTGGTATGTGAAGGCAGCTTTCGATCCATGAAACCACACTGCCTTTTCAGGGCCATACTTCCATGCCTTAGTCTCTGATCAGTAAGTCATTCTGGTAGAATTCCTCTCCTGACATGGGTCAGAGACATGGTTGGATTCTTTGAAGAGACGGGCCACTGCAATGATTTTATGCAACAAAACTATTTTCTTGTACTAAATTTATTTTATTTTATTTTAGCATGCATCCTTTTAAAATTTTGAATTCCAAATTCTTTATTTCCAGGCCCTCCCTCCCTCACCAAGAAGGAATATGATCAGTGCAGCATTTTCAAATGACAGGTTAGAAAAACTGTGGAAAAGTTGAGGGATCAGAAAGCAAGAGCTGCTGCTTAAAATAATGTTTTATTCTGCCACTATCAAAAAGATATATTTAGATTTGCTTGGATCACTGGTCTGTTAGCCGCTTATATGACTGCTAGTCAAATATAGGTCCTTACCATGCCCTTATGTTGGTTAAGATTTTCATGTTTCACCAAAAATATATAGAAGGGCCTAGTGAGGAAGAGGGGAGCCCTCAGTGAATGGGTAGAATGACTTCTTCACATAATTTCTTTAGAGCCAAAATATTCCTTTTCCCATTCTTCTACTTTATTCACTAGACAGCTCGTTACTCTTAAAACACTAGTCTTCAAAATAGACTTAAAGGTTGTTGATGTTCACAGCTCTCTACTGAGCAGTAGTTTCTGTTTTTATATCATTTCAAAATGTGTTTGTTCTTTGTTCTCAGATGCAAGTGGGAGTAGGTGCCATCTGGGGAACACTCAACTTGGGGTCAGCCTGAGGTCTTGGGGAGAAAATCACCTCCAACTTCTAGAGGGAGCTCATTCTCTACAATCATGTTGGGCAGCCTGCTGCCAGGATCACAACTGCCATGTCTTTTGGTGGTTGGAAAATCTATGCATGAAGGTGAACTGCAGTGATCCCCAAAGCTGCCAGGTCTCCAGGACAGACACTTCTCACTCATTGTTGGTGTTTTTGCATAAAGTGCAAACTGCAGAAGATTTGGATTTCCCACCTGAAAGAGATACAGTGAATCTTCTAGGGCTAGCATGGAGCAAGGCACCACAGAGGATCCAAAGGTCATCTAATTATGAGCCAGTCTTAGAGGAATCATCATCCCCTGGTGGTCAGTTGAGTTCCCAAAAGAAACCTCAGCAAACACACCTTCCTGGTGATTTTGGCAATGGGCCTCCTACAGAAACAGTAACAGAATTCACTAGTGAGGAGGTGTCAAGTCAAGTCAACCAAAAAGATCAGAAAATTCCAAAGACCCTTGCGTCTGGATCACACACACTCCCGGTTCAAGAAAACACCTCCTCAGCAGACAATATGGCCTTGAGAAAGTTAAGACTGCATTCTGAAATAAATAACTCGAGGGATCTGGGCAGTTCAAACACCAATAACTCTACAGAGGTAAGGACAAGGAGGAAGGAGGATTAATACTTTTTGATGAAGAAGCAGGGAATATCCTTGAAATCCGATCTGATGCCTGACATGCATTTATGCATGTGTGTGACTGGTAGTAGAGAAGAGTATTTTTATGCCAAGGAGTTGCATAGTGTCTAAGGCTAGCCAATTTTTCATGACTAATCCTTCCCAGAAGGGTTATTTAACTTTGAAGAATTATAAAATAAATTTTGGTTGATTTATTTTGTTTTCATATCATCTATATTCCCCACTGTATTCCTCCCTCTTCTCTTTCCCTGTCCAGGAGATTAATCTCTTTCATCATTTTGATTTCTAAGACCCATTTCTAAAAGGAAAGACAGTTCCTATCCTCCCAAGCTATTTTGTGTGTGAAAAAGTTAAAAAACAAAAAACACCCCTCCCACCCCCCAATTATTCAGCCTTGGTTGTTTTTTGGCCACAGGTAGGTGCTAGGATGTGGGTGGTAGTCTCCATCTATGCTTCTGCAATGTTTTCTGCCAGATTGAAAACACTTGCTGTTGCTGCAGTCGATTTCTTTCTCTCCCTAAGCAACCCCCTCCCCCCATCTCTTATGTATTTACATTCTCAATGAGGTAACTTCTATTCCAATCTGAGTAAGCCACGCCTGATACTGCAGATTGAGACATGATTTGCAGGGCTGAGGAACAGGATGTGGACCCTAGCCAAACAGTCTCTGCCATGAATACCCACTGAGGGCTGTATGCGGAGCAAAATGCTACCAGTAGAGATTAATCTGCTTCTCAATATTTGCTCTTCCCAGTTACATGCTTTAAAAGAGTGACTCCTTCACACTTGGTGATTTTGTCTTGTTTGTGCTGTGGTTTGTCGTGGTTTATTCCTCTTCTTCCTCTCCTCAGCTTTCATTTAGCATTTTGTAGAGCCTAGGAAAAGAGCAAATCTCTTACCCCCAGAGCAAATATTAAGAAAATGCTTAGCGCTATTATTGCAAGTTTGCAGATGAAGCATTAGGTTTCATATATCAGGTCACAGGTTGCTTGCAGAATGGCTAGCTCTTGAGACTGTCATCTCAAGAATAACTTTTCTTTTGGGAGAGGGTATTCGAGGTCAAACCCACACTTAATGTGAAAAGGAAAGGAAAAGAAATTTATGCAGTGCTAATTAGCGATAGCCAGCTAGCAAGTGGAGCCAGCTTCCACTGTTCTCTCTGTAGCTAGTGCAGAAAAAAGTTCACACAAATCACCATTATATATCTGTGCAGGATCTGCCGAGTAGCAAAGGTGCTGCATAGTCAGAATTTGTTTCTCATTCCTTTGGAAAAACACACCATCTCTTTAAAAAATTATCACTTTTGTTTTAACAAGAAAAAAATTTATAACCCCCAAAACAGTTGAGCTTTGTTACCTCTCCTATACCAAAAAAGCAGATTTGGTGGACATTCTATAATTCTAGAAGCGGGAAGGAGTGTCTATAAATCCATTGTATTTCTGTCTTCTCCATTTGCAGAGGGGGAAGCTTTGGCTGCTCTTTTAAAGCCATCTCCCCTCCCTAAACAATGAGTCTTCCCTCGCTTCCTCTTCCAGAATTTTGGCAGGTGGACAATAAAGTAATACAGATTAGGAGCAGTATCTTGTACAAGTAACTTAGCCCTTGGCAATTGCTGCAGAAATAATCAGAATGATCTTTTGTGCAGAGAGGAATTGCTGTCTTTGAGCTCAGGAAATGAACATCTGAAGTAAAAATCTTCTTCACATAAAGTTTGGCTTTCAAGAAATGTGGTATTTTTTTCTCATCTGCCATGATCATTGCTACTTCTTCATTTTATAGGTATATCATTTCCATTCTCTATGAAGCCAGTGGCTATTTGTGAGACAGGTAAATGAAAAGATAATTGAACTAGGGCAGTCAAAGATCTCTCTGCTATTCTTTGTATTAAAGAATGAATTCTCAGCCCTTGACTCCCCACAAAAACTAGGACATGCGTGCGTGTGGGCGCATGCACATACACACACACACACACACACACACACACACACACACACACACAGCTTTTTCTTGAATTAGGAGCTGAGAAAGTTATAGTTTGCATGACCCTCCACCAAACTCATATTTATTACCAAGCGTAGACTGTGTTTAGAGACACTACCTTTAAAAATATGCTATCATTTTATATCTGAAAAGTCTTCCTCTTAATCCCTGAAATTTATAGCATATTGAATGGGAAATTCCTAAAGATCTCAACCAAGAAAATAGTTTATTTTGTTCCTTCTTTTTTTTTCCCTACTTCTTTCATATAAATTTTTCACCTCTTTAGGTCAGTTTTGTTCAGTCCTTCCTCTTTGTTAATAGGTTGTGGAGCACTCCTTCTCCATTCTCATGAACCTTAATTATATAGGAGTGCTCATTGTATCACCAGAAAGCTTTGACAATTCAGCTGTTTCCTCAGCCCCTTTTTTTAAAAACCAGGATGAATCCCTACAAAGCAGTGTTTCTCTTTGAAAAGTATTTTTCCTCCTGAAATCTAGCAACTCTTCCCTACATTTCCTGTAGCTACCCTCATTCTCTGCTAATCTCCTATGAAGTTTGTTCTTTAATTTATTTACCTAATTGGCATACTTAGTGAATGAGTCAGGATATTTCTGTTGGGTTCTATGTAATATAGGCATTGGAACAGCAAGATTAGCTCGTACTGATTTGTTTTAACTTAGACCTGTTTAAAACTTGACATCATCATGTTTGGTGGAGGAGAAAGATGGAATGATATCTACAAAAAAGACTTTGACACTGACTACCCATTAATTAATAAGAGCAAGAATGAAAGCCATGTTATGACTCCCTTACCCTTCCATCAAGTACATCCCTCTAGGGAGACATTGAGCAGAGAGAGCACATCATCCACCAGCATTAAGCAGTGCCCTGCTGTGTTTCTCAGTTACTGATTCTCATGGAGAACTAGGTCATCTCAGGTTTTTGTCCAAACTCTGCTGCCTTTGCCACTGCGTGGGCCTAGTGTCAGTAACATGCCGTAGGCAAGAGGTAGGGTATAGGAAGACATTGTTGTGTTTTCTGCTATTTTGATTTTGATTAGAAAGTGGTAGGTTTTTGTTTTATTTAATACAATTGGATCTTAAATCAAAGTGGATTGGATGTTGAATTTTTTTGTGAATTATTTTTAATATAAAACAGATGTTTCCAGAGCAGCATGTGTTTTACCAAATATGTCCCCCACACGGGCAGCATAGATAAAACTAGTTGAAACATTCTGTGTGTATCCTGCAGGCTCCTGCTAGAAATGGAAATAGGTAGTAGTGGAGGAATTTTTGCAATGAAAAGAAGGAAATTATTTTTGTCATCTTGGATTATGGCAGTATATTGCTAGAGCTGGCTTTGCTCCTCAGCATGAGGGAAGGGGGGGTGTTGAGAATGCAGCCCAAACCCCCACTTGTCCTCTGTCAGACCATTCTGAATAGAATTAATATCAAGAAGACTTACTTGCTCACCCATGGTAACATCCAAACTTTTTTGTTCTGCATTGATTTGGTTTTATAGATTTTCTCTGTAATTCCAGGAAAATCCTGCTTAAGGAGACACCTTCCCCCAAATTCCCCAGGCTGCCCTATCCTACCTTATAGTACTTCTCTTGCCCCAAGACAGCAAAACAAAAGAGCCTCCTTTTTAGCTTTGGAATTAGAAAATATATGTCCCTGATGTGGAGCATGGTTCTTACAAATGAGCTTTTATAGTACTACAGTAGCAATGAAAAACTGCGTAGCTTTTACTTATTTATGTGGTAAATCTTTGTGCTTTTTTAGGTCCACAAGGAATTGCCCAGGCTGCCGGAATCCCCTGATCTGGTTACCTCTTCTAATCCCTTAACTGTGGGCCTGTCAGCTACAGGAAAAACAGAGAACCTCAGTTTGCTGACCAGTACATCTGTCCAGACTGACACCTTAGAGGAGTTGATTCCTACTCCCAGTTCTTTGCCAGCAAGAAGCTTTGGGAATAATCACAACTCTACTTCTTTGCCACCAATTCCATCCCATCCTGATAACATCCCTACTCACCAGACTACCCCTACTTCTTTACCAAGCACGATGGCACCAACCCCAGGTGAGACAGGCCAGAAGGTTTTTTTGTCCCCATCCTTAAAGATAGGATGAAAAAGCCAAGAAATGTGGGTATTGTCCCTTTTAGAGGTTTAAAAAAGGCTAAGAGAATAAGGTTTGATTTCTGAATACTGCAGACTGGAGAAACATCAGCCCTGTCAGCATCTCCCCAGCAAATATAACCTGTGCCTCCTGCTCCTTTTGCTCAGCAAGCTTACAGCACGTGGAGCCAGATTCCACTGTGCATATTATCCTGCTACTTAGGAGCACCAGGTTCTTGTAAAATTCAATAATGTTCAGAGGAACCAAGCAGACGGAGCCTGGTGGGAAGAGAGTGTTGGATACATGCACCCACTTGCCATCTAAAAGGCTGGTAGTAGGTCAGATGTTTGTCTCTATGGTTTTGACAGCATCTTTATTTTTAAAGCAACCGTCAGGAAGAGGGATTTATACATAGATCGTTGCCTTAACAACACTGAGTCTATTCTTCAGGGGTACTGGTCCTAAGTGTTAAGAGGAAATGGTTAATAGAGAAAACTGAGCTGATCTTTTCCTTGGATGAGCGTAAAGGGGAGAAAAACAGAGCCAATGAAATGGAAGCGTGTGTAGATGTGTGTGTCTTCCTTTTTTCTCCCTTCCCCCTCCCCTTCCTTTTCTCTCTGTTATTCCCTCTCCCTTTCTGTCCTTCCCTCTTTCTTTTCCTCTCCTTTCCTCTTTTTCTTTATCTCTTTCCTTCTTTCTCTGTCTCTTTCCCTCTCTTTTCTCTCCTTCCCACTCTCTTTCCCTCTTTCTATCTCCTTTCTTTATCTCCTTCCTCTCTCTCTTTCCTTCTTCCTCTCTCTGTCTTTCTGTCTCCTCTTTCTTTACCCCTCTCTTTCCCTCTTTCTGTATCCTTCCTTTATCTACTTCCTTCCTCTCTCTCCTTCCTTCTCCCTCCCTCTCTCTCTCTTTTTCTCTCCCTTCCCCCTCACCCCCATTTAGTAGTGATGTAACTTGAAGTTGTTGTCAAGGTTTTTCTAGAATCTGTTAGCATTGAAATAATGCTTGTGTTCAGGCAGAATACCTGAACTAAGCAGGCAGAATACCTGAAATTCTTTGTGTAATCATGGAAGGCTAAGGTTGCATGATGCTAACTAAGTAAGGTTGTGTTTTTGTCCTGTGAGTGCCAGAGGAAGATAAATAGGTTCTTTCAGAAACCACTTTAGTGACCTTTTCTCCCTCTCCTGGGACCCAGGAGACTTAAAATCTCTGTACAGCATAAGTAGACAGTTTCATTTTCCCCAAATCATAATGTTCCACATTGGAAGTCAGTATAATGTGGACACTTTGTATTTGCCATGAAAACAAAATGTTACCATTCCTCAAAGCTTGTTTGGTGTTAGGTCTCAGCCAAGTAAAGAAGAATTAAGCTGCTCCCATGTGCCCAGGCATTAGTTGGGGGAGGGGTGAGAAGAAGACTTCAGGGTGCTTATGATGTTGGAGAGATAAGAAAACTAGAGGAATATAAGACCTTATAGACCTATGGCCTATTCCTATAGGAGCTCAGAGGAAAGGAAGATATCAGTGTAGACCAGAGTAGTGAAAAAGGCTTCATCCTTGTGTTGGAGAATAGGTAAAGGTTTGATTAGTAGAAGGGAAGAGGGGAGACATGATGACAACTAGATGAGCTTGGCATATAAAAGGGACACTAGGCACTAGTGACTAGGAAACTGATCTGAGTGAAGTGAAGTGGAGGGTTCATGTTAAGATCAAGGAAAAGTCTTGGGAGGGAGGGGTCAGGTTATAAAGACTTTTGAATAAATGCCTGGATTAAAAGTTTGATATTGGACTGATGCTTAAGTCACTTTGAGACATTATAGGTTCTGGGACCAGGAAAGGATTTCAGTTCTTCAGGAACACTAACCTGGCCTTGGTTTTTAGGGTAGATTGAAGTAGAGAAAGGCAAGAAGCAAGGACAACAGTTGAGCTGTTGCAGTAATACAGGCATGAGGTAGTGAGTTCCTAGAATAAGGTGAAGTTGTTAGGAATGGAAAGGAAGTCACGATTCAGATATTATAGAATAAAAATTGACAAGCTTTGGTGAGTGTTTCCTGCCTTTTCTTCATCCTGTATATCCAAAGGTGACTGAGGTTTCAAACCCAGAGTACTAAAAGGATCATGCCGTAGATAGAAATGGGAAAAATTAGGATGGAAAGCAGTTTTGGTGGAAAACATGAATTTTGTTTGAGATTCTAGCAAAATTGGCTCAGTAGAAATATCTTGCAGGAACACAGAATTGTTCCTACAACTAGTAATATGACTGGAGTTTCAGTGAGAGGTAAGGGCTAGAGTTATAGATTTTAGAATAACAGGCATGGGGGTGATCAGTGAAACAATGAAATTGGATGAAATCCATGAGAAAGTGATTGTAAAAATAACAGAGGCCAGTGGCTCAGCCTTGCAGAGGCTCACAATTAGATCATGGAGCAGGGCGTTTGAGTGTGGGGAGACAGAGAGGAAGGGAAGAACAGAAAAGTAGGAAAAGAAGTGGAATTGGAATTACTAAAGTTCAGAGTTGTAAGGAATCTCAAAGGTCAATGAGTCTAACCCCCAAAAGAATCCCTTTTACAATTCACCTAACAAATAGTTATCCATCCTGTCTGAAAACCTCTCTTGAGGACCCACTGCCTCCCCTGGCAATGCCATTCCATGTATAGATAACTCTAATTGTGAGGAGGTTTCTCTTGACATCTCTTTGCAACTTCCATCCTTTGCTGCTAGTTCTAGATTCTGGAGATAAACAGAAAAGTCTAATGCTTCCATAAGACATACTTCCAAGTTCTCGAAGCAGAATATCATGTCCCCTCTGGACCTTCCCTTTGTGCCAGCCAAACATTCCAAATATTTTTGTCCAATCCTTCTATGACATGGACCCTGAGGCCTTCTTCATCCTGGTCACCTCACGCTGCATGTTTTCTAGCATGTCAGTACCTTTCCTAACCTGTGATGTTCAGAATAGGACACCACAGTCTGTGCACGGTCTCAGGTAGAGTACAGTGAACAGACTCTAGTATCATCCCCTTATTCCTGGAGGCCATGTTCCATGGAACATTATTGACTTTGTTTGGCTGCCATATTACACTGTTACTCAGATTGATTTTGTAGTCCACCAAAACTAGGATTATGTCATCTAGAAACAAAGGCAGGAAGATTTCAGGGAGTAAGTTGCCAAGTGTCAGGTGATACAGAGAAATTGGCCTAGCACTATGGAAAAAACTGTGGGATTTAGCTAGCAGGAACTCCTACAGCAGGTGCACTGGCATCATGAAGCTCAAAACCTGAGTGCCGGCTGGATTAGAGAGAGTCCAGACGTGGTGAGGAACATCTGACATACCCTCTTACAGACTTTGGATTTTGGACACAGAATGAAGAGAAATTGCCACTAGCTCCATTGCTAATTCTAGTGTCTGTACTTTCTTCCCAGGTATAAAGGATTTGATAGTGTCTGCAGGAGACAGCGTAGAGGTGACCCTGCCTAAGAATGAGGTTCAGTTAAATGCCTTTGTCATCCCAGCACCAGAGGAAGGTAAGAAATCTGAGGGGGCCCAGTATTTTTCATGAAGAGCTTAATTTCTTAAAGCTCCACTGTTAATATGGTGGTTGTGCCAATTTAAAAATTAGTGAACTAAAATTTTGTTTATAAAACATAATTCAGAGGATGGTTTTTGGTATTACAGAAGATTTCTTTAAGTAGTACTCTTTGTTATGTGAGTAACAGTTAAGGAACCAGGAATCTTCTTGCTTGTATGAAAGAAACATAATAGTTACCACCAAATATCTCTCTGTAGGGCTATCAAATGGAAGCTCAGGATAAGGCTTTTCCTATATAGCTCCAAAGGACAGAGCAAGGGCCTGTGTCTGGAAATTACAGGGAAGTAAATTAGACTCATTGTAGCATAAAACTTTATAACACAATGACCTGTCCAGTTATGTGTAATAAGCTGCTTTGGGAGGAAGGGTCCTTCCCATACCTACAAGAATTTAAACAGTCTGAATGGCCTCTTCTCAAGGATACCATAGAGAATTTTCCAGAAGAGGGCAAGATGTTAGACTAAATGGTGCTTTCAGATGCTAAGATTACTTAATTTTGAAATATTTTATTTATACACACATAATGTATCTTTGGCCCTGTTCAAATTCTGATTCTCTTGTTCTGTGACACTGGGCAAGTGACTTCCTCAATCTGATTCTCCATTTCCTCATCTAAAAAATGGGAAATTTGAATAACATCATTCTTAAGGACCCTTTTAACTGCAGTCATATGATTTTCCTAATAACTCTGATAGCTGTATTTGTTCCTACATTTAAATTTCCACTTTAGATATTTACATTTCAGTTACCCATAATGCTTCTAGTTCCTGTACTCTACTTCAAATATCCTGTTTATACAGAAAATAGTTTTAAAAAATTTAGATGCTGTGATCTATATTTTTTTATCTCACAGCTTAAGATTTCTTATCAATTCATTCCACCTTCCTCAAGAAGTTGAGGTTTTTTTCTTCCCCCTGGTGGTGGTTTTGAATTATAGGTGGAAACAAATTCATTGGCCTTGGAAGATTTGAGGCAATGATAAGGGTAGGATTTTAGCTACTTTACCTCAGCTGTGTGTGAGAATCCCTGGGCTTTAATATACTTTTTTTTCCTAACTTGCATTTAAGTTTGTTTGAGTTAATGTAGACTTGTACCCAAAATTGACTAGTGCATAAACTGTTTCATTCAACCTTTCCCCTCCAGTTCTTTACTGTATTCAGTAAATTGATCAAATCAGTATTCTGCCCAGCAGACTCCTAATTGATTGCTGCTCTTCTTGGACTCTGCACTATCTGTAAGGTTTAGTTTTCCTACCCTGTATTTCCTTGCTCCAAGGATATTGTCCTTTTTCAAATCCATGAGTGCCTGTTTCCCATGGGGAGGAAGGGGAGTGGAACACCAGAGAAGGGGATTATCCCTTAACTACATCTGGAAAATATGTTATATTAGTATTATGTTAAACTCTAATTCTCTTTGTATACATTTCCTATCTCCTCATCCTTAGCTCATGACATGACTTGTCCAAGGTGCTGGCTGTCTTGCCCCATTTCTTAGGGCTTTAGTTTTCTCATTTCTAGTATGAAAGGATTGGACCAGTTGGCTTCTAGGATACCTCCTAGGTCTAAGGTGCTATGATTCTATCACAGTGCACAAACCTGGGCCATACTGCAGACTGCATTTGTCAAAGGAAGCAGAAAGGATTGTGTGGACAGAGGCCTTGTGTTTGTAAGATGAGATCAAGCCTTTAGAAACAGGACATCTTGGAATTGAATTCTTACTTATTTAAACAAGGAAGCACTAACCTTCAAATGCCCATAAAATTGGAGATACAAAGGATTTCAGAGGTTGAGTCCAACCTTCTCATTTTACAGATGAGGTAACCAAGGCCCAAAAAGAAGTGACTTATCTAAGGTCATGCAGTTAAAAAGTAGCAGAGCTAGGATTGGAGCCCAGGTTGTCCGATTCCAGAGCCAGGGCTCTTCGCATGTTGTTCTGCTTTCCTGTCTACATGTTTGCTCCCAGGCAATATGGGAAGTGTTTTCCCCATTGAGACAACAAAACACTCTCCCTGATTTATTCTGAACTAGAAACCATGACATCAGAGAGGTAGGATTTTTGTGATTTGTGCTGTATCTGATTTTAATGAATTTAAATAGGGCCTGTTTTAAATGGGCCATCTCCTGCAGTCCGGGCTTGCTGCAGGATGTTATTTGGCCCAGCAGGATTTGAGCAACTCTTTTAACTCACCAGGGTGTGATGACCTCAGGGAGACGAGCATTGTTAGCGCTCTATGCAGAGCTATTTCCGAACCGTGTTATTTAGAAGTCATTACTGTGCTTTGTTGCAAAAGAAGTTTTCAAGAAAATGGTCTTTGTTTCCAATGAGTTCATCTCTGCTAGTTGGGAGGGGGAGGTTCCAGAGCAGATATGTCGGTAAGAACCAGCAGTCACCACTAACGTAGCATCACTTAGGATGCCATCATTTTTATACACACACACACACACGCACGCACACACGCGCGCACACACGCACACACATGCACACACACGCGCACACACATACGCACGCACACATGCGCACACGCACGCACGCACATGCACACACACACGCATGCACGCACACACGCACCCCCAGGCAAGCATTCACATTTTTATCTGGGAGGATGGAGTAGACTTGAGCTGTGGGGGACCTGGAGAGCAGGAGGCAGTAACAAGAGCAGGGTCAGGTGAATCCTCCCTTATCTTCCAGCAGATTATTTGAGTCCCATGCAGTTTAGCTTGTGGGAAGCTTTGAGATGAGACCTATAAAAGTAAAGGACATGTCTGAAATTTAGATCCGTTTTGTATAAAAATAAGAATTATTGGTAGGCATTGTGGATGCCCTCACTCTAGGGGGTGTAGGTGTATGTTTTCACGATTTCTGTAACTGGCCCTTCTTTAGGCAAAACCTACTCCTACGAATGGAAGCTGATTACTCATCCTACAAACTACAGTGGGGAAATGGAAGGACAGCACTCACAGGACCTCAAGCTCTCCAAGGTGAATTTCCTTCCTATATATGGAGTGGGTAAGGGTTGCCCATCCATTTCCTAAGGTGTATAATACCAGGTAGGATTTTTTTTTTTTTATGCACAGAAGGGTCAGGAGAGACTTCTAACACTCAGATCCTGAGCATCCCTTCAGAAATGAATCCTTCAAAGGCCTGACTGGCAGGTTTCCAATATTTGTTAGTTTATGACATTTTTGGTGAGAAAGACTTCTCTGGCAGAATGGTATTGGCTATAAATATAGTTGCTAAACAGCTTGTAGCAGTAGTATAAGGATTTTAGACCTTAGAAGATAGTTGACCTTAGGATCCACATAGCTGTGAGCATTTCCTTGTTGTAATGGAATTTAGTGGTTATTCTAAACTTTTCTAGGGAAAGAAATGGAATAAGCATTTATATAGTGCCTACAATGTGCCGGGCACTCTTCTAAATGCTTTTACAAATATTATGTCATTTGATCCTCACAACAACCCTGCGAGGCAGGTACTGTTATTACCACCCCCATTTTATAAATAGGGAAACTGAGGCAGACAGGTTATGTGACCTGCCCAGGGTCACACAGCTAGTAAATATCTGAGACCAGAGTTAAACTCAGATCTTTCTGGTATAAGCCCAGCACTCTACTTTTCTAGTGTTTTAATTTTGAAAAGATAATCATTTAAACCTCACAGACCAGTCTTGTTAGCTAGAAGAGTGTCTTACTTATTACCCTGACAAGAACATTGACATCCAGAAAATTGAAACCTGTCCTGTTGTCCCAGGGGCAATTACCATTAGAATTAGCATTCAAACAGAAAATTTCAAAGTCATTTTTGACTCTTCCTCTAGTCAGCCCTTCAGTCTTTTTGATATTATATCCCTTCAATATTTCATTTAATCCCCATCCTTTTTACTCCTGGTGTAACATGTAGACCACTACGATTTCTTACCTGGACTAACACAGTAGTTCCCTCACTGGTTTCCCTGTCTTCATTCTCTCCACCTTCCCTTCCACTTCTCTGTTCAAAGTGTTCCAGTGGTTTCTTTATTGACTGTAGAACAGAATAATACCTTCATAGTCTGCTTTCAGACTCACCAGCCTTTTTAAAAACATGCCTCCCCTTCCTTTGCCAGACTGTTTCCTGTTCTGAGATCTAGTTCTCCTCTTTCTTACCTCTCAGCTTTTATATCCTCCCTTTGCTTTTCATGGTCTTCCTTTAAACTTTCTTCTCTTGAAATTCTTTCTTTGCTTCAGGATCTAGCTCAGGTCCTACTTTCTGTTCTTTTTCTTTCTTCAGCTATAAATAAGTGATTTCTTTCTTTTCTTATCTCTTATGCAAGCATGTCTTTTTTTTTTTATTTCAAAAAGTTAACCTGAAAGACTATCTCCTTTGTACTTATGTTACGGTCTTTGTCTTCTTCTTCCTACTATAGATGAGTCCACAGAAGGTAGGGTCAGTCCTATTTTATCTCTGCATCTCCATTTTCCTAGCACAGTGTCTTATATATGTGCCCTTAATAATTGTTTACTGAAGTGAATTTCAGTATGCTTGGCCTGCCCTTCCCCACTCCCTTTTTCTCATTCTGTGACGAATACCACAGAGGTTTGCTGAAAATAGTTTTTAGACATGGCCAGTGCAAGATTGTGTTTTGCTTGACTGCATATTTGTTGCAAGGATTTTGTTTTTCTCTTTTTCTTTTTCCTTGGTCAAAGGGGAAGTTGAAGGGAAAGAAAGTAGGTTTTTGTTCACTTGAAAAAATAAAATTTATACAAAATAAATTATATGCCAAAATCAGGGATTCAAGGCTTTGTGTTTGAGGATTGTTGTAAATCAGATTGTTTGTGCCTCATGATTGTCTAATAAGGCCCCTCCTTTTTCTTTACAGCTCACCCCGGGTCTGTATGAATTCAAAGTGGTTGTACATGGCAAGAATTCTCACGGGGAGGGATATGTGAATGTGACGGTAAATCCAGGTATGTAGATTCCAGTCTTGGATTGTAAGAGTTTAAAGAGGAAGGAAATGTAGGCTTTGGAATGTTTTTCAAATTTTATCTTGATTTTATCTTTCTGGAATAGTCTCTGCTTTGGCTTTAGCTAAAACAATCTGCAAGAGAGGGTGGCATTGATAATATGACCATTGTGCAGAAAGAACCTATCCCAGCAATTTTACTAAAGAACTGTTTGGGAGGACTTCTCTAAGCATGCTGTTCTGAGAAAGTACCATATGCTTCAGGAAAATGGCCTGAGAGAGCCAAGAGCCAGAGTCTAAAGAAAAGAGAACCTATCATCTGGTGCTTGGAGGATGATCATTTATTTTCCTCCCAGAGATTCAGGACTGTACAGAGAGTTCCTCATGCATCCACCACTGTTCCTCTTTCACTGTAAGAGCCAACTTTTCCTCCTTTCAAACAGATTTGGTGGATCGCAGGAAAACTCTTTTATGTTTTTGACTCTTGCTTGGCATTTCTAGAAAAATGGGGGCAGAGCAGAGGGAGGAAGATGCCATAGGAACCAAAACCTATGTTTCAGTGCCACCTTTTCATCTAGCTCTTGAAGTTCTTATAACCCTTTCCATTCATTCATTGACAAAGCTAAATAGGGTTAGAGCCTGTGTGGTGGGGGTATTTTATTTTATTATGGGGATCAATTTTCCTTTCTTGAGCTTTGTAATCTCAGGCCTCTTGGCTTTGTTATTTGTTTCATCAATGAGAATTGCAATCGTATCCTTACCACATTAGACTTGAAGTCAGGAAACCTAAGTTCAAATCCAGCCTCAGACACTTACTAGCTGTGTGACTCTGGGCAAGTCACTTAGTTGTTGTTTGCCTCCATTTCCTCAGCTGTAAAATAGGAATAATAGTGCCTATCTCCTAGAGTTGTTATGAGGCTCAAATGAGATAATATTTGTAAAGTACTTAGCCCCTGTGCCTGGCACATAGTAGGCATTGTAGCTGCTCATTTCTTATCTTGTGACCTTCTTCAGCTTATTTTTTCCATACACTATCCAAGCAATGCTTTTGAGGCCTTTCTCTGATTATTCTATATCTGTGGTAAGCTCTCTTGGTGCTAAAGAGATGGACTTTTGTGGCAGCCAGCAATCTGGGTTCACTGAAAGCACCAGATAGATTCTCAGATGTGACCCAGCCTAATTTCTTACTCCTCTTGAATTCTGGGCCCATGTCATTGCTGACCTACAGCACTTGTTCAGAAGAGAAATACTGATGAAGGATCCATCACTAAGGAAGCCAAGTGGGGCTATAGAGACTATTTATATTTTTGCCTTGGTATTGAGCCTCTGTGTGCTTGGTTAGCTTGGTTCTCAAACATTAGACACAGTGTTGTGGTCTATAATGAAAGACTTTCCAGCTTTGTAGGGCTTGTCAGAACTTGTGCTCTGCTGGTAGGGTCACCTCCATAACCCATTGAGACTTTGAGCTAGGAATTGTGAGCTTTCTCCTTGAGCTTTGTACGTTTTCAGACCTCGATTCAGAAGTTCTAAGCTCTTCAGTCTAGGTACTGGGCAGTCTGTCTTTTGCTTGACCAAAATGAGAACCTGATTGATCATTTACAAAAGTAAAGAGAGCATTCCTGGCGTGTACAGCCATTTAGGGTTAGTCTTGCTATACAAGACTAATAATTATATCTGTAGAGATAAGACTGTACCTCATAAGCTATACATGAAGCCACTGAGGGATTGTTGGGAAATTATTCACGGCCTTCCTCATGTAGTGGAGAACCACGGTAGGCCTACTCTTAGATGGCTCTGTCTCCTGCTGCTGGAACATCATTCACACTCTATATAACCCACAGTAGCAGAGTGAGAGGCCTCAGCCCAAAGGGTAGCTAAGTTAGATTTGGATGTGAGCAAGTTTTTTACAAGTTGGTGTTCACAGTCTCCTGACCTTTCCGAAGAGTGAAAAGAGCCAGATCTCTTAGCCTTTGATTGCCTAGAAAAGGCCTACAGGAGCCTTATGCTCTCCCCCCACCCCATCCGTCCCCAGTGACCAGCTTGGAGAGGCTTATCGAGGAGCCCAGTGGCTTCTTCTTTACCTCACCAAGTCTGTGTGTTCTCCTTATGTTATTGGGTCATTATTCTTGCAGAGCCCCATGTGAATCAGCCTCCTGTTGCTGTTGTGTCACCACAATTCCAGGAGATCTCTCTGCCAACCACTTCCACAGTCATCGATGGCAGCCGTAAGTACTTTCCCTAGTGTATGATTGTGCAGTCAGCAATCTCCCTGCTCTGCCAGAGTTCGTGCCCTGTGGGGACATGGCATGCAGCCCCAGGGCATCACTTTGGTCCTTGTGAATCTCCCTCTGCTGCTCCTTTGCAGCACAAGGTGGTTGAAGCCCCCAGCCAGAGAAGTAGAATGGATTTAAAGCAGCTGATCTTTATCTAGGGGTGGGAAGGCTGCACATTACTTAAAATTCTTCTAGTTGGGGTTTCAAGATTTTAACATTTCACCTAGTTTGTGTACCTACCTCTTAAATTGAGAATATGTTAATATCACCAGAATTTTTCCCACAGTAGCAGAATGAATAATAGACAGACGCAGAAACCTCACCTGGAGAGCTTTCTGTGCCACTCACTGAGTTTCTTATGTATCTTCTCCTAGGGTGGCACAGTGTTTTCTTGCCCCTGGAAGTACATTCTATTGAAGGATGAAGCACAGACAACTCTTGACCCTTCACCACTGTTCAGACAGTGTTACAGATCTTTAGGCTATTCATAATACAAGCTTGATTGAGTTCTGTGAAGATTTTGGTCAGCATTCCTTTCGTAGTACATGTGGATTGTCTTGTTACAGGGGTCTCTGTAGTCTCTAATACTACCAACCAGCTTCATTCAGCAGTGCTGTTGGCAGCTCTGAGGCAAAGGTAGAAGATGGGGAAAGAGAATAGGAGGAGGAGGAGGAAGAGAGAGAAAAAGGATGCCATATGGAGAGGGAAGTAGGTAGAAGGCTGCTAGTCATTGCCTTTGGAAGAAGCAGCATTAGACCACAGGTTGTTTACACCTGTGCTGTAGGTGCAGATTCTTAAGACCATTTTAATACTCTGGCATTATTAGTAGAAAAAAACTTTCAAGAAATAGTCTGTAGTTCCTACTGCATATAAGAATGATGTGCAAAGAGAGCATCCTGTGTACATGTGAGGTTTCTTTGTGATCAGAAAGCACAGATGATGATAAAATTGTTCGATTCCACTGGGAAGAACTGAAGGGGCCCCTGAGAGAAGAAAAGGTATCTGAAGACACAGCCATATTAAAACTGACCAACCTGGTTCCGGGAAACTATACCTTCAGGTAAGTCATAACCCAGTCAGCTACCTTAGGAAAAGCTCAACAGACTTTAAACTGAGATGAAATCTACTATAGTCTTTGGTTGAAAATTCCATCTTAGATTACATCAGTTTTCTCTAATCCCTGATAAGCCACAAAACTAACACGATAACTATTGAAGGCAGGGATTAGCATCTAACAGTAGATTTATCTCCAGTATATATAAGACTGTTTGTCTCTGCCTGCCCACTTCATACCCTACCCCCACACACTCCCACCCCTCTAGAACTATTTTGCCAGAATTCCTACCAAAGAAAGGATATAGCTGATAGTGGCCTTCTCCTCTCCTGTGCCATTTGGGGACTTCATTTGTCACTCCCAGCTCAAGGAGGTCATTAACAGCATTTTTCTTTACCCGTCTCTCTCACCTTCTCTTGTGGCTTTGGAGAAATGAAACATGGTCAGTCCCCCTCATCACCAGGAAAGTCAGCTTGTGTTTAAGGTGATGGCTTAAGAGACTTTTCACCTCTCCTTTAAGACTTTTGGGTTTTTACAGTTTGTATTGGCTATGTTTACGTTTTCCTTAAATGTCAGTGAGACTAAATTTGGTTCTTAACATACTGAAACATGCTAATTAATTTGAGATGAGGAGCAGGTGTCCTTTCTGTGCCTCAGTTTCCCTAGCTGCAGAATGGGATTAAATTAGATGTTCTCTAGGATTCCTTTTAGCTCTAAAATTACGTGATTCATTCACCTCTTCCCTTCTCCACCTTAATTTGCGTAAGAGTAGCATCATTCCTAAACTCTGTAATTAGCTGCTTCTTGGTCATAGTAACTCTGTAGACAAGCCAGGAGCTGTTTGGTTATAATGGCAGAGAGGATGGTCATCTGCTACTTTGCCATCTGTAACTTACTTTTTCTCTAGTACAACAGACTAGTAGGATCTGGGGAAAGATCCGTGAAAACAACAGGAAATGAGAAAATTGGCCATGACTGCTTTGGATTTCTCTTCTAAGAGAGGGCCCAGTATTAATTGATTTGCATGTGTATATTTGCCATTCCTACAGTATTAGCAAGGGGAGACTGTATGTATGGTATGCAGGGTAGGTATATGTGTGTGTAGAAAAATGCAGACATACATATACATGGTCACCCCATACGTATCACACACATACATACATATACACACTCTCCCCAAATACGCACACATGCACAATCACACAACATACACATATATACAGACATACATACACACATGTGTATAGATGCACATGTTTGTGTGTATATACACACACACATACATAAAACAAATACAAGATAATTTTGAGGGGGAGCAACAGGAAAGGGTGTGTGCAAAAGGTGATGCTCAAGGTGCCCAACTTTCTGGGAGACTTGATGTATTTCTGTGTCTTGGCAGGGCATCCATTCTTCCATCTATGCCATGAAGGCCCTTAACTTCCTTTCTAGCATTGATAAACCTCTTCACTTAACACTGCAGTCCAGCCAGACTGGCCTTGCTCCTGTGACTCATATGCAGGATCTCCTCTCCTGTCTTCATCCTTTACACTGGTTGTCCTCCCTGCCATTCATGGAATGTGCTTCCTTTTCTCTGTTAAGATCTCTAAAAACCAAGGTCTAGGGGCAGTGAGGTGGCACGGTGCATAGAGTGCCAGCCCCGGAGTCAGGAGAATCTGAGTTTAAATCCAGCCTTAGAAACTTGACATTTACTAGCTCTGTGGCCCTTGGCACGTCACTTAAACCCAATTGCCTTGCATTTTTCTACACACACATATACCTACCTGCATACCTGCATATGTATATACAGTCTCCCCTTGCTGAGCTTTAAACTCCTCAGGAGAAGGTCAGTTTTCCTTTTTATATGAACTGTTCACCTGAAAGGTGCAGCATAAGTAATTCCTCTTTGCCTACATTTGTCTGACTTGATATCTGTTCATTGTTTCTTGCTTTTGTTTTTAATTGTGAACTAAATAATCACCACCCATTCCAACATACAAATAACAGTGTCAGGTCTATAAGAATAAGAGTCATTCCCCAGTTGATAAATAGTCAAAGGATATAAACAGGAAGTTTTCCGATGAAAAAATTGAAACAATTTATAGTCATACAAAAAAATGCTCTAAATCATTATTGGTTAGAGAAATGCCAATTAAGGCAGCTTTGAGATATCATTTTACATCTGTCAGACGGGCTAAAATGATAGAAAGGGAAAGCAACAAATGTTGGAGGGGATACGGAAAATCAGGCACTAATTCTCTGTTGATGGATTGTGAGTTTGTCCCGCCATTTTGGAGGATGATCTGGGACTATTCTCGAAGAATATGAAACCGTGTGTGTCCTTTGACTCAGCAAGAACACTACTGAGTTTGTTTCCCAAGATGATCAAGTGAAAAGGAAAAGAACCTACATATTCTCATATGTATAGTAGCTCTCCATCAATGAGGGAATGACTGAATAGGTTGTGATGGATCACTGCCATGCTCAGCAATCTTAGAAAAACATGGGTAGACTTGGACAAATGAGCAGAACTGAGAGAACGTTGTATATAATAACAATGGTATTATAAGAAGAACTGAGTGAACAAGTCATTTTGACTATTACAAATACCCAGATTAAGTACAAGTGACCTATGAAGGAAGGCACTCTCTGCCTCCAGAGAAAACAATGGTAATTGGAAGCACATGCACGCACACACACACACACACACACACACACATATGTCTAATAGTAGCCAGCTCTAGGACAGGATGCGGGGATGGAAGATAAAAAGGAAAAAAAGTTACATGGTAATTTTATCATACATTTTAAAGGGATAATAGAAAGTTGTATACAGTAGATTTGCAGTTTAATGTACAGCCCATTTTTTCCCCTATTCTACTATGTTATGGTAATGCTGGTTTTAATTCTTAAGTTCAGAATAAAATTAAATTAAAAAATCAAATAATAAAAAAGATTGTATGTGAAATCATGAATTTCTGTTATGTATAGTTTGCTTTTTATTTTTAAGTATGTATTAAATTCACTTCCTTTTTGTTAAAATTCAGGAGTTCTTAACTAGGATCCATCAACTTTTTTTATAAATATATTGCAATATAAATCTTTTCCTTTGTAATTCTATGAATTATATTTTATGCATTTAAAAACATTCTGAGAAGTGATCCCTAGGTGTCACCAAACTGTCAGAGGGGTCCAGGATGCAAAAAGACTAAGAACTTCTGCTTTAACTTAGGTTTTTTCTGTCTGCCTTTTTTTCTGTCTTGCTTTCCACCACTTCCTAGTAACTGAGCAGTCAGGCAAAGCAGATGAGCCACTAGCTAGGCCTTCACATGTGCTTTTTGCTATGGCTCAGCTAAGCCAGAACCTCTTCCTCTCCAGTCTTCTGAAGTTGTACTCAGCCACTGCCTGGGCACCTTCCTAAAGTCTTTCAGAGAGGTTTTTCCTTTATATTATTGTGGTCATCCTGCAAACTCGTTTCCTTTTATCAAATGTCTTTTGATTAACTGCTTTTCTTTGTTGTAAGAGAAGGTGAAATTCAGAAATTCTGAAATGCAGGAGCATTGTTTATCCAAAAGTGACCATGATGCAAAAACAAACGTCAATACAATTTTGTTAAAAACTTCATTCCTTTGAATTATATTTAAAACAAGCAAACTAGGCATTGTTGAGTTGCTCTGTGAAGGAATTCTTTTTTGTGCCAACCTCCTGCCTCTGCCGTGTGGGCTTTTCCTCTTTTGTTCTAGTCCATCAGCAAGCCTTTATTAAGCACTTACTGTGTTCGGAGTGCTAGGCAAGGCGCTGGTCCCTTGCCTTCTGGCTCCTATTTTTGTCTGAGGCCTTTTTTTAAAATGTATATATGGTGTTAAGGAAACAGTGTGGAGACCTGCTGTGTCATGTCCTTTCCTTGCAGCTTTCTTTCTTCTGGTTTTTCTGAACAAAACATGAGGTTCAGAAAGGGCCCTTGCCTCTGTGCCTCAGCTTTGTCTCTGTTCTCCCAGCTGGCTAAGGCCACAAGGACCTTTTCTAATACTATCATGACCTTCCTATGCCTTGAATTGTAAATGCTGCTGTGGTTCCCCTCTCACTCAGTGCCCACTTCTGATTGCTGTACCCTTTTCTCCTTCCTCCTGATTGGCAGTCTGACAGTGATGGATTCATTTGGAGCCAGCAGTTCAGCCACTGCCAGCCTGACTGTGAACAAGGCAGTGGATTACCCTCCTGTGGCCAATGCAGGCCCCAATCAAGTGATTACCCTTCCTCAAAACTCCATCACCCTGTATGGGAATCAGAGCACTGATGACCATGGCATTGCCAGCTATGAGTGGTCTCTCAGCCCAAGCAGCAAAGGGAAAGTTGTGGACATGCAGGTAAGAGTGGCCACAACCTATGCAGGGAGCATTTCCAAGAACTGTTCAATTATATTTGCTAGTATTCATTTAAAAGTTATGTTTGTGTACAGAAACATATTCCTCCCCCCGTTTTGTAACAGTCTCCTGAGAGCTTATGGTATCTTTTAATTGCATGTGAACATAAATTTATAATCAGAAGATAATTAAGTTTGGAAGAGAAAAGTAAGAGAGGAATCCTCACCAAGCTGAAAGTCTCTCCAACCTCATCAAATTTTCCTTGATCACTTGGGTGTTCTCCCTTGCCCTTTTCACATCTTATGTATTTTACTTATGTAAATATGTCATGTCCTGTCACCTCCTCCACCCTGCCCTCCTTGAGGGTAGAACTTGAGTTGTCTCCATCTTTGTTTCCATAGTGCTAAGCAAAAGACCTAGCACATTAAGAATAAGTCTGCTCTCTCTTCTAAGTGAATGGTGGCTTTTTAAAGAGTATCCACCTGGAAGAGGAAAAGCAAACTTATTCTCTCTGCTTCCAGAGATTAGAGCTAGAGAAAGTGAGCAGGTCAGAATTACAAGGTATGTTTTGATCAGCATGAGAAAAAGGATTCCAACACAGAGGTGTCCAACAAGGGCCATGATCTTGTCACTGGAAGTTACCATCATGCATAGTGTAGAAGATACACATATAGGAAACAGAAAGCCAGACTAATCAGCCCACCAAGTCCCTTCCAGCTCTGGGATTCTGTCTTGGGTTGTGAGGTCTGGGGGACAGATGGTGACGAGAATAACCTCCTCAGCTGACTCTTGTTATTTAGAACTATTTTTCTGGTGTTGCCAATCCTGTACAAATCCATGAGGTCACAAAGTATACGTACAGAATTGGGAAGTGTTGTTGTTTTGTTCTAATAGCTTTGTTAAGAGCATGATTAGTCTGCCCTCAGTGGAAGGGGAGGGCTTTTGTAAAGAGCATATTTTTACATTTATCTTGATATTTGTGGTGGTTTTTCTGATTTGAATATTTGCCCTCTGCACATTTGCTCAGACCTCTCATGATAGTTGAGCTCTTCCTCTGCCTCAGGAAAGCTGAGACTTTATTTAGAGGTATGTTGGTATTGAAGAAGTCAGGAACTTTACTTACGGATAGAAAGTTTGGAGCCAGATGATCCCCAAATGTTTGACTTGGCATTACTGTTTATCATTTAATTAGTAGGCACAGACTTGATTATACATAAGGTCTAGGAAATTGGATAAATGATTTCCATCAGAGTAGGAATTGTTGTCTTATGTTATACCTGGAGATTCCACTTTTCCTTGTGTTTATATTTATACAAAGGGTGTGAGAACCCCAGCCCTGCAACTTTCTGCAATGCAAGAAGGAGACTACACCTATCAGCTCACTGTGACTGATACAGCAGGACACCAAGCCACCACAGAGGTCATTGTTATTGTCCAGCCAGGTAAACGATGATTTCCTATACAGACTCACTCTTACCTCTTGCGTTTAGAAATAAGGAGAGGAGCCAAGGATCATTTAGAATTGACCCTATTCCTTAGGAAAAACAACCAATTCAGTTAGTCCCAGGCTGCTCCTATTGAATAATCTCTTTATGTTTGTATCTTATCTAGAGGCACTAACCTGGCTGAATGTCATCTGGCTAGTCCTCTCCCTAAGGTATGCTAATTATTGGTTAGCTACGGAAGGAAATAGAAAAAGAGAGAGCAGTTCTATATAGCCTACTCTCACTTCTAAAAGAAAGTTAACATTGATAGTGGTATCAGTAATGTCCCTTTTATGAACAAAGGAAAGGACATATGCATTCATGGGTGGGGGGGAGGGTGAATCTGGACATAGCTCCTTCATCATAGGAGAAAGTCTTTCTCCCTCAGACCATTCAGAGAGATTTGTGTTGCATGAGGATTGAGTATAAGGAGGTCCATAGAAACCTTGGGCCCCTTGACTCATCTCTCTTCTTGCTCCCCCATGTCCAGTTTGTCACCAAGTCTTATTGATTTTGTCCTTCCCAGCATCTCCAGCATTCACAGCTTTTTCCTTGTCCCCTACTCATTGCATTGCAGCTACTGTTTATACAAGGCTTCACCACGAAGGGCTTTAAAGACTGATTTTTTGATCCTGGCAACAGCCCTGTGAGGCACTTGGTATGGGCATTATCACATTTTACAGACTTTTCTTGAGATTATTCAATTAGTCACTGACAAAGCCATGTCTTCTGACTCAGAGGGAGGCAGTGTGGGACAATGGAAAGAGCACTGACCCCTTAGATAACCTGAGTTCAAATCATGAGAGGTGGTCTCATGCATATGACCTCTAGGATTTGGAGAAAATCATTTAACCTCCCTGGGCTCCAGTTTCCTCATCTGTAAAACAAAGAATTTGTATCACAGTGGTATCCAAAGTAACTGGAAAAAAGTAAGAAAAATTAAATTTGTTGACTGTCTTATACAATAAACCTTACTTCTTTCTTTATTTTTAAAAAAACTTTTTAATGTGCAACATATCTTCTTTTTGTAGTCACTTCTGCATAGTTTGGCACTGAATTCACAAGATTTCAACACATTCTTTAATTTTTCTTGAGTTCACATTTATTATATTGGATATTAATGAATGAATAAAGCATTTACTAAGTGCTTACTGCGTCCTGAGTCCTAGGGATACAGATAGTAAAGTCAGATAGTCCCTTTTCTCCAGGAGCTCATGTTTTGATGAGGAAGAGAACTCATATGAAAGGTTTCAGCTGCAAGTCAGGTGGAAAGGTCCCATGGAACATATGGTGCAGAGGCAAAGCCGATAATTGTGCCTCTTCTTTCATGTCATTTCCCCTGAGAACTATATTAGTTCTTAATGTTGAACAGTGCCAAGGACTTTGGTGACAAGAATTCTCTTTTCTGGGACTTCAGCAGCTTTGGCTGCAGCCCCTGCAGGACCCATTGCCAAACTGCATCTGTTCAGGGGTGGCCTCCCAGGATGATGGCTGAGAGCACTGGGCCAAAAACCCTGCCCTTACCCAGGCCTCCATAATGTTCTGCCTCCTTATCTCCATCTGCTGACCTCCCTGGCTTCCTTTAAATCCCAACTCAAATCCCACCTTTTGCAGGAACCTTTTCTAGATGCATCTTATTTCTAGTGTCTTCACTCTGTGAATATCTTCAGCTTATCCTATCTCTGTCTTGTTTGCACATGAGTTGCATGTGGTCTCCTCCATTAGACTGTGAGCTTCTTGAGGGTAAAGATTGTTTTTCCCCTATCTTGGTATTTTTATCACCAGTGCTTAGCCCACTAACAAGTTTTTAATAAATACATGTTGATTTAGTACTGCAAGTAAAAAGTCCCCCAAATACTTTTTTTGGGTGGATGTCTTACATTTTGATGAAAATACCAGGATCTTACAGGTTCACCTTGACTTCTTTTAAAATTTTATTTTTATTTTGAACTTAAATACCGATACATTTTTTTTTTTAAAATGGGGATCTCTGTTATAAACAGGTTGCTTTTATTTTTTAAGCATATGATAAGATCAACAGGCCTATAGTTTTCAAAGCTGTCCTGCCTTTTATACCTTTTCTTATCTTCTGTTCTTTTCTGGTCTTCTTTCTCTTCTCTTCTTTGCATTAAAAAAAATAATTTATTTGTTTTCAGTTTTCAACAATCACTTTCATAAGTTTTAAATTTTCTCTCGTCCCTCTCCAAGACACTATGCAATCTTATATGGGTTCTATACATACATTCTTACTAAATACATTTTCACGTTAGTCATGTTTGCATAGAAGAATTAAAACGAATGGGAGAAACCATGAGAAAAATAGAAACATAACACAAGAGAAAATAGTCTGCTTCATTCTTTATTCTGATTCTGTAGTTCTTTCTCTGGATGTGGATGGCATTTTGTATCAAGAGTCCTTTGGGAATGTTTTAGGTCCTTACATTGCTGTGAAGGGCTAAGTCTTTCAGAAACATTCCTCGCACCCTGTGGCTGTTATTGTGTATAATGTTGTCCTGGTTCTGCTCCTTTCACTCAGCATCAGGTCATTTAAGTCCTTCCAGGCCTCTCTGAAGTCTTCCTGCTCATCCTTTCTCATAGCACAGTAGTATTCCATTACATTTGTATTACAACTTGTTAAGCCATTCCCTAATTGATGAGCATTCCCTCAATTTCCAGTTCTTGGCCACCACAAAGAGAACTGCTATAAATATTTTTGTACATGTGAAACCTTTTCCCATTTTTATGATCTCTTTGAGATACAGCCCTAGAAGCAATATTACTGGGTCAAAAGGTATGCACAGTTTTGTAGCCCTTTGGGCATAGTTCCAGAATGGTTGGATTAGCTCACAGCTCCACCAACAATGAATAAATGTTCCAACTCTCCCACATCCTCTCCAACATTTATCATCGTCCTGTTTTGTCATGTTAGTCAATCTGATAGGTGTGGTGTGGTACCTCAGAGTTGTTTTGATTTGCATCTCTCTAATCCATAGTGATTTAGAGCATTTTTTCATATGACTATAGATATCTTTAATTTCTTCCTCTGAAAACTGCCTGTTCATATCCTTTGACCATTTTCCAATTTGGAATGACTTGTATTCTTATACATTTGACTCCATTCTCTATATATTTTAGAATTGAGGTCTTTTATCACAGGCACTAGTAAAAATTTTTTCCCAGTTTGCTGCTTCCCTCCTAATCTTGGTTGCATTGGCTTTGTGCATAAACTTTTCAATGTAATGTAATCAAAACGATCTATTTTGTACTTCTTAATGTTCTCTATGTCTTGTTTGGTCATAAATTTCTCCATTCTCCATAAGTCTGCCAAATAAACTATCCTTTGCTCCCGTAATTTGTTTATAATTTCAGCCTTTATACCTGTATCATGGACCCATTTGGACTTTATTCTTGTGTACAGTGTAAGACATTGGTCTATATCCAGTTTCCACCACACTATTATCCATTTTTCCCAGCAGTTTTTGTCAAACAGTGAGTTCTTATCTGAGAAGCTGGGTTTATCAAACAGTAGACTGCTATAATTTTTGACTACTGTGTCTTGCATACCTAACCTATTCCACTGATCTACCCCTCTGTTTCTTAGCCAGTACCAAGTGGTTTTGATGATTGTGGCTTTATAATACAATTTGAGATTTGGTAGGTCTAGGCCAGCTTTCCTAGCATTTCTTTTCATTAGTTCCCTTGATCTTCTGGACCTTTGTTCTTCCAGATGAATTTTGATATTACTTTTTCTAGCTGTAGAATTCTTTATGTTTTTTAGAGGTGCATATTTTTGAGGGGGGTGCTGCCCTTTCCTCCCTCATCTGCCCATTCCACCCATTGGGGAAAAAGAAAGTACAAAGCCTTTGTAAAAAAAAAAGGTGTGTGCATATGAAGTTCCCAAAACAAATGTCCACATCGGTTATGTCCATTACCAAATATGTTTGTCTTGTTCTTGTCTCTCTATAAAGAGAAAGACAACTTACTTCATCATTCTTCTAGTGAGGACTTAGAGACAGCTAAGGTGGTGCGGTGAATAGAACCTTGGGCCCGGAGTCAGGAATATCTGAGTTGAAATTCAGCCTTAGATGCTTACTAGCTCTGTGACCTTAGGCAAGTCATTTAACCCAGTATTTTTCTCATTTTCCCCAGTTATTAAATGGGGATGATAATAGCACCTGCCTCCCAGGGTTGTTGTGAGGTATTGTAAAATAGGATTTGTAAGGCACTTAGCACAGTGCTTGGCATATGGTAGGTACATAATAAATGTTTATTTCCTTCCTTTGGTTGGTCATTGATCTAGAGTTTCTGAGTCTTTCAGAATATTTTTGTTGGTTTATTTGTACAGTATTATTATAATTGTATAAATTGTTCTCACTGTACTCTGCATTGGCTCATAATGGGTCTTCCCAAGATTCTCTGAAATGCTTCGTCATTTCTTCTGGCACAACAATATCCCATTGCATTCGTATACGTAACTGGTTTAGCCATTATCTGAGAGATAGGTACTCCTTTGGTTTCTAGTTCTTTGCCTCTACAAAAAGAGCTGCTATAAATAATTTTGTACATATAGTTCCTTTTCCTCTTTCTTTGATCTCCTTGGATTTTATGCCTAGTAAATATAGCTGAGTCAAAGAATAATAGTGCTTTTTACACTTCAGTCATTTTTCAGTCATGCTCAACACTTCATGACCCCTTTTGAGGTTTTCTTGGCAAAGATACGGGAGTGATTTGCTATTTCCTTCTCCAGCTCATTTTACAGATGAGGAAACTGACATAAATAGGGTTAAACGACTCGTCCAGGGTCACACAGCTAGTAAGCGTCTGAGGCTAGATTTGAACTCAGGAAGATAAGTATTCCTGACCCCAGGACTGGTGCTCTATCCTTTGTGCCATTTAGCTGCCACTAATACATCATAAGCACTTAATAAATGCTTCATTCATTAGTTCAGAATGTATGCACAATTTAATGACTTTGGGGGCATAGTTCCAAATTGACTTTCCAGAGTAGCTGTACTAATTCACAGCTATGTCAACAATGCCTTAATGGACTTTTCTTCCCCTACAGCCCTTCCAACAGTCTTTATTTTACTTTTTTGGTCAGCTTTGTCAGTCTAAAACTCATGAAGACTTCCAACAACAGTTTTATCCTTGAATTTAAAAAAAAGTGACCTTTGTCAGTAAAAATTACCTTTTTTTCTAATTCTAAATATTTTGTTTGCACATGACATGCATTGTTCTCATCATAGAAATGGTTAGCTGCTCTTTATAATGATGTTTTAGCCTATATCACTCTGTAGAAAAATCAGTGGTAACTTCTCAAGTTAATAGCTTCCTCTGGAAGGCTTTGTTTTCTGAGCATTAATAAGACTTTTGCTGCAATATTTTCAGTTCTTGGCATTATTTTTTCATTTTCAGCTATATTTTATTATACACTTTGATGCAAAGGATGCTATTTTGTTGATACTTGAATAATCCTTGGGGTACTTGACTTCCCCAGATCAAAAGCCAATAATACAACATCACCAACAGTCATTTAAGTCTGCTCTTTAAAAGCTACTAATTTTGCATGTTTTCTTGGAATGGTATCCATTATTAAAATACAAGAGAGAGCAATGAAACATGTATGGGACCATATCTAGCACTCAACTGACAGAGAACTAAAGTTGGAGAAATCATCCCCAAGCCCATTTTATCTGTCTGATCAAAACAAGGTGTTCTGAGTCAACGTAGTGTTAGCATACAGGTGTGACCATTGCTGTCACAAGAAGAAACATATCAAAATTATTGTTAAGTAATTCACACAGTACTATAGATAACTGAGCCACTACTCCAGCTCTAGATTTATGATTTTATAAAACCTACTGTTTTTCTCTGCTATACCACAGCTGCCTTCTAGCTCCTAGACTTTTATTACTTCATTCTTAAAATATTACAGTAGCCCCTTAGATGACTTCCCTTTCTTCTCCTGGTACAATCTGTCCTGCATGACATTATTAGATTGATCTTTTTTAAATATATTCCTTTACTACAGGCTAGGATCTTAATGCTGAATGTTAATTTAAAGATCCTCTGCTATAGCTCCCTCATTTTACAAATGAGGAAAATGAGGCCTCAGAGAGATTAAATAATTTGCTCAGGATTATGCAGCATTGTGGTTCAACTGAGACTAACTCCCATGCTCTGTCACTTCTCAGCTCAAAATCTTTTCCATACTTCCTTATTTCAGAAATAAATGCCTGCTCAGCTTCTTAAGGCATTCCAATATCTGACCTAACCCCATCTGTCCTGGGCTAGTGCTGACTTGGGCCAGTCCCTTAGTAGTTTAGGTTCAGTACTGGAATAAAATGAGACATTCAGTGGTTAACAAAAGGAAATTTACTTAGCCATAACAGAAAGGATATTCAGCAGGGATAGGCATTGAGGACATTTTGAATTGATGAGCAATCCACTAGCCAAGCATTTGAGAGCTAGCCCCTCCAGCCTTTAGTCTTCTGAGCCTACCGAATCCTTAAGAGGGTCTCCATACTTTTTAAGGAAAAACTACCCTAACTTGCATAGAGAGTACAGTTAAGATATCCCTCCTACCACACCATCTGTCATCTTATTTTCCACTTCTCCTCATTTTACATCCTTTGCACAGGGTGGTCTCCGCATTGTCCCATAAACATATCAAGTTCATTTCTTCATCTCTACCTTCACTCATGTGAAGTGTCTAACCTCTAATTTGAAATGCCCTTCAAGACTAAATCCTAACCATCCTTCAAGGTCTATTGTGAATCCTGTTTATTCCATAAAGCCCTCCTGGAACCCTCAGTGACCTCCCTTTCTGAATTCCTATAGTGCCATACCAGTTAGTCACTTAATTATGTACTGTTGTGTGCCTTGTTATTATGTGTCCTGATCTAGATCATAAGATCCTTGAGGGGAAGAACTATGTTTTCCCTATCCTCGACACTTTCTGGGCCCTACTAAATTGCATGGTTAATTGGTCTTAGACAATCAGAGGCAAGCGGAGGGGAGGGTCCTGGGCTTTCTGATCAGTCAACAGAAACCTAAGTGCCATGTACATCTCCCACAATCTAAGCTGGCCTGCTGTTGACATTGTAGCCTCTCTTCCAGAGAACAACAAGCCACCCCAGGCAGATGCTGGCCCAGATAAAGAACTGACCCTTCCTGTTGACAGCACAACTCTGGACGGTAGCAAAAGCCTGGATGACCAGAAAATCATCTCCTACCTCTGGGAAAAAACACAGTGGGTATTGGCCTCAACATCCTTTAGCAGAGAACCTGGAGTCTCTTCACAGTTTCACTTGGTGATGAGTGACTTTGAAAGATTCCAGTTTTAAGAAATTGGTGTTCTGACTTCTGCAGGGGGGAAATCCCACCTCTTGCCATCCCCTGCTCCCAAGGTGGTACTGACCGGTCCTGGCATCATTGCAGATAGAGCCCCATGTGCTGTAGAGTAGAGCTAAATTCCACTTGAGAGGCAATTGGAAAGGAGTAATGGAGCTGAAAAATCCTGTTTCCCAGAGTCAGCTGGGGGAGGGCAGCAGTTTGACACCTGCTATTAAGGAGAATTGATGCACCATGTGCAAAATGAAAGCCTTGTTCTTAGTTATTGTAGTCTTAAAAACACCATTTACCACTTATGTTAGCCACAAGCAAAGGGCAAAAAAAGACTAATGAAACTGGAATTGTTTAATCAGAAACATTCCTGACCTTCATCTTACCCTTTAGCTATTAAACCACAACAGACAGAACTCGGATTATGTACAAGCGGGTATGTGTGTGTGTGTGCGCGCGTGCGTGCGTGTGTGTGTCTGCGTCTGGGTGTCTGTGTGTGTGTGTGTGTGTGTGTGTGTGTGTGTGCGCATGTGTATGTCTTTTAAAAACCCCACCAAAACCAAAGAAATTCTAGGAAACAGCTATACATTTTAACTCTTGTTAATCTTTCGAGAGCAGCAGCACGCAAGGTTTTGTTTGCCAGGGTCTGGCGGTCAAGGTTATAACTTAAATTTTAAATTCAGAAGTTTCTTCCCTTTTTGGGTTCAAAGTTGAACTTTAGAAGTTAGGTGAAAGTTTCTTCCCTTCATCATTCAATCTTTTCCTCTCTCCTCTTTCTCCCTCTCTTTCTCTCTCCCCTTTCCCTTTCTTCCCCTGTCTTTTTCTCCTCACTCCCTTTTCTTGCTTTCCCTCCCCTTCCTTCTTCCAATCTCTTCTCCTTTCTTCCCCTTTTCTTCCCTTTGTGTTCTTCCTCTTTGTTTGACTTTGTTTGTCTTGTTGAAGATGATATTTTAGAAATCATTGGTTTTGGCCTCTATTGGTATTTTCCAAGGAGGTGATAGTATCACAGAAGATCCTATGTGGTTGTATGGAGTGGGGTCAGAATTACCCTCTTTAAAAATACAACAGAAAATTTCAAAGGAATTGTATTAAGGGTAGGTGATGCTCTAGTCATCTTTATCTCCTTATACTTTAGCGATGACGCTCATCAACACCACAAAATAACCACTATTCATATTGGCACCAAGAAGCTTTGTGTTGAAATGTCACAGTGTGCTTCCTCCCACTTCTTGTGGTGTATATCTTCCTTCCTAACCATTGGCTAGTTTCTGGATACAGGAAAAGTGAAATAGCTTCTTTATGGAAAAGAACAAAAAATAACAACAAAACTAGGAACTGATGAAGGAACCCACCATGGGACATGACGCTGTACCCAGGGTGAGAGATTTGGCTTACCAAATCGCAGAGAAGAGCAGTTGAATTTGATTGCTGGGAGCTCGTATGCCAGCTTGGCCCTGGGCCTTTTCTGAAATTTCCAATAGGAGTGATTTTGGCATAAGGTTAAAAAATAAAGTTTTCATCTTTGCTGGCAGGGCAAACATACTGGACCAGAAATGCTTTTCAGAAACATCCTCACCTCACACTGTCTTTTGACCAGATACTGCCTTAAACCTCTTAGAGACTTTTATAAGTTGGAAAAATCATAGCTTTAATTTTTTTAGAGTTCTTGAGTATTAAGAGGAAGTTTAGAAGTTTTTGAAGTCTGGTGCCTGGGATTTTCTGATCAACAGAAGGCAAATGTAATTTTATTGAAATGAAATATTTTAAAATGTTTCTTCTTAGGGTTTGAAAACAATTAAGTTCCCTTTTTAACCGAGGAACAAATATGTAGGAGGCAACCCTTGTCTGTAATGGTCACAGGACTGAAAGGCGTTCAAAACCATTTTCCTGAGCATCAGCAGGCAGGTAGAGACTAATCCTTTGCATTTATTCCTTTCACTAGGGGCCCTGATGGTGTGCGACTTGAAAATGCCAACAACTCCATAGCAACTGTGACTGGCCTCCAGGTGGGAACCTATATATTCACCCTGACTGTCAAAGATGAAAGGAACCTGCAGAGCCAGAGCTCCGTCAGTGTCATTGTCAAAGAAGGTATCTTCTTGTCTTGGGTAGGATTGAGTGAAGTGTGACTGACGCACTTTGTATTTGCATTACATTCATTTGGGGAGAAATCTACCTTATTTATTGATTGGATTTCACTTGCATTTCACATTGATCAGAAGCAGCGGAGAAACTCACTTGTTATGTAAATTAACCTCTGTGTGTGTGTGTGTGTGTGTGTGTGTGTGTGTGTGTGTGTGTGTGTGTGTGAAAGAGAGAGAGAGGTGAGGGGAGAGGAAGGGAAAGACAGAAGCAAGATGGGGATGGGAGAGAGAGAGAGAGAGAGAGACAGAGATGAGAAACAGAGATGGAGAGAAGGAGAGGGATGAGACGAGAGAGAGATGAGAAACAGACACAGAGAGATGAGACAGAGACAAGCAGAAATGAGGAAGGGAGAAAAAGATGAAAAGAAAGAAACATGGGCAGGGGAGAGGGGGATAGGGAAAGGAAGAGAAACAAAATATAAGTAAAGACCTTTCCTTTTACTGAGCACATGTGGATTTGGGGACAGGGTGCTGAGGGAGGAGGTCACTGCAGTGCAGTCTTACTTTGTTTTGGTGCCTCACAAATAAGGGGGTGATCTGACTCTCCCACTGACTGCAGTGACATCTGCTGTCAGACTTTATAGTGGCTGCTTCAAACCAGGCTCCTACAGCTGATGGGGCTTCTTTTAATGGCTGGCAAGAGTCGTTTCAAGAGGAGAACACAGTATTTACAGTTTTTCATCCATCTCTAGCCTTCTAATCAGAAAAAGACATCAAACTTGTATGTAATGATAGTCAGATGTGGTCTGTTAGAACATTCAGAAAAACTAAAGCTGTTCCTCTATCTTTTTCTTCTCCTCTCTTCATTTACCCTCTTAACTCTTTTTCTTCTCCTTTCCCCTCTCCCTCTTTCCTTTTCTCCTTCCTTTTTCTCCTTTTCTCCCTTCACTCCCTACTTTTTTATTCTCCCTTCCCTCCTTTTTTTCTCATCCCCCTCCTTCCTTTTTAACTGTCCCTCTCCCTCTTTTTTCTTTTGTCCCTCCTATCCTTTCCTTCATCCTCTCTTCTTTTACATTTCCCTTCCTACTTCATCATTCTTCCCTTCTATCTGTCCCGCCAAGTATCTTCCCATTTCTCAAGCCAGCTGGCACTTAATCCCTCTCTGGCTCACTCTTCTCCTCTCTCCTCTCTGTTCTCTCCCTCCCTTTCACTCCATGCCTTTACTCACTCTCCCCTTGTTTAAAATAATCTTTTTATCCATGTATTTTGGTTTTTTACATCACTTATATTTTTCTTATTTATCCCTTTCCTCTCTTCCTACCAGAACGACATCCTTCATCATAAAGAATAAAAAAGAGGGGGAAAATTTATTAAAACTAACTTATATATCATCCAAGTCCAACTTCATCTATGTTGTTCCACACCTGTAGTCATTTTCCATGTTTTCAAAAAAAGGAAGTTCTCCCTCTTTTCTTGTTCTCTCCCTCTTTTTTCTACTGACTGTTCCCCTCCCCCATTTTTTTGCTCTTGAAGTGTAAGCCAGTTGGATTCAGAGTTACAGGGCCTGCTTTAATCTCAGCTCTGCCTTTGGCTATTTGTGTAACCCTGCGCAAGTCCCTTTCTGGGACTTAGTTTCTTCATCTGTAAAATAAAGGCATTGACCTGGTAGATTTCTAATGTCCTTCTAGCTCTAAATCTAGGATGTTTTTAATCCCTTTTTTAACCATTTATCATATTACATAGTAGTTCCCTCTTCTTTGAATCGTTTAACTACTACAGGTCTTTGCAAAACTGGCTTTCCCATGGAGAAACTACATTAACACCCAGTGTATTATAGATATCAACAAAATGAAACCCTGATTCTCCTATTTTCTGAGTCTTTTGCTTTCATTTGCTTTATTTCTTAAAGTCTTCGTTGTTATTTTGAACTTACATTTCTATGTGCAAAAAACCAGAAAAGATTATTATATATGTAACTGTGAACTTATATTACATAGTTTTTCCTTAAACATTAACACAGTTTTCCTGTTTATCATCTCCTAAACTTCCTTCTGCCCTCTTTTGTCTAAACTTTCAGTGTTTCATTGAATTACTTTTCTCTTTCTACATCTTTATCATTACCCCACTCACCTATCTTCCTCTTTCCCAAGCCTTCACTTGTAATATATAAGTAGAGTCAAACAAATATAGCAAAACAAATCAGTACATTAGTCATACCTGAAAACATGTCTTATTTAGTACCTCTGATCCATCATCTCTCTACCAAGGTCTGGGAAGGTGATTCATCATCAGTTATATCAGGTCATGATTGGTTTCCAACTTGACCACAGTCCTGTAGCTTTTTGAAGTTGTTTTCCTTTATATGATTGTGATCCCATGTAAATTGTTGTCCTGATTCTGCTTACTTCAAAAGACAGAAGTGAAACAGACCCTACCCTCAAGGAGCTTACATCCCAATAGGAGAAAACCACACATCTAGTCACATAAAACAGGTAACTTTAGAGGGTCAGGCGCTAACAGTCAAGGTGAGGAGGGGGAAGGTTGAGGATAGGAAAGGCCTGCTGCAGAAGGTGGTGCTTTAATTGAGTCTTGAAGAACATCATGGATTCCAAGAGGCACAGCTGAAGAGGAAGACCATTCCAGGTGTGCACCTAAAAGGGAGATGGAGCAGAGACTCTAGTGATCCTAGAGGAGAGGGATATGTAAGAAGATTAGAAAATTAGTAGGAGACTGAGAAATTTTTTAAATGCCAAACATTTGGTATTTAATTTTAATTCCATTTTATTTTAACACTGACTATAGAAATAATAGGGAACCACTGTATTTTTTTTTTTTTTAGTATAGGAATGATATGATCAGACCTGTACTTCAGGGAAGTCACTGTGGTAGCTATGTGGAAGATGTGTTAGAGTAGAGAGGAGACCTATAGCACAGAAACCACTTAGGAGATCATTGAAATAGTCTAGGTGATAGAGGACAAGGACCTGAGCTAAGGCAATGGCTGTGAGTGAAGAGCAGGGAACATATTCCAGAGGTGCTGTAAGACTTAGCAACTCATTGTATATGTGAGATGAATGAGAGCCAGTCATTTTCCTCTGTTTCTGACGTCTTTGGAGTGTATGCCTGGTTGTATTCCTGAGTCCAAGAATACACACACAATGTAGTTACTTCTTTAGTGATAGTTCCAGATTGCTTTTCAGAATGATTTCCATTTGCTTTCATCACACACTATCAAAGCAGAAAGATGGAGTCCTTCAGAGGATGCTCAAAGAGCATAAGCAGCAATGATTTTTACCCTTGTTTTAAGATGGCCCCAGAACTCATCTCTATATAAGACAAGAATTTCATGTCCTAATAAGTGCTGACCTTAAATTTCTAGTGCATAAAGTTGATTGCTGGCATACTCAAGTCTTCATAAAAATTGTCCAAAATGTTGATATTTTGGTATCTCTATAAATACCACAAATATCCTGAAATCATGGAAAATCAGTCCTTCCTTCTGGCATTTGAGATTTCCCTAAATGCTTTTCTCTTTGTATAGAAATGAACAAGCCACCTGTGGCCAAAATAATTGGGAATGTAGTAATAACTCTGCCCACTAATACAGCTGAACTGGATGGATCCAGGTCCTCTGATGACAAGGGCATAGTCAGTTACCTCTGGACTAGGGATGAAGGAAGTCCAGCAGCGGGGGTAAGTATTCTGGTAATTGTGGCATTCGATGGAAAGTCCAAAATTTAAGCTCCGTCAACACACATTTATTAAGTACATATGATGTGCCACGCAGTTTGCTAAATGTTCTCTCTTACTAAACTTAAAGTACAATTGTATGGCCATAGTTTTTCATAATTCTTTATTTTTCCTGATAATCCATTGAGAATTCAGATCAGGAATTGATACATAAATAAAGCTACACATCAACAGAATCTGGCAGCATATGCAACATTCTATGTCCACTGTCCACCAATAACTACAACATCGTAAATGAAAAACAACAAACTACAAACAGAATGTGAATAGATTGTAATGATCAAACTTGGCCCTGAAGAAGGAATGGAAAAACGTACCTCCCCTTCCTTGAAGATGTGTGTGGGGGAGGAGAGATGAGAGTGACTGTGGACATAGAATGTTGCATATACTGCAGATTCTGTTGATGTGTAGGGAGTTGCTACAGGAATCCTAAGGAAGGCAATGGCAGTGTTGTTTTTTTCCCCAAAAAATGTCATCTGTATTATTCAATCCACAGGAAGTATTAAATCATTCTGACCATCAACCCATTCTATTTCTCTCTAACCTGGTGGAAGGAACTTATACATTTCACTTGAGAGTGACTGATGCAAAGGGTGAGAGTGACACAGACCGGACTACTGTCGATGTGAAGCCTGGTGAGTCCTTCTAAGTCCAGCACCCGAGGGAGCAGTTAGTCTCTACCTTGAGGATGACTTTTCTTGCCTTTGCACAGGCAGGGTTCGATGTGATGTCTTGGGTCTTACTGTCCAATGGGTGGTGGTAAAAGCGTGGGATAGTTTGGTGATTTTGAGCTCAGGGACATGGGTAGCTTGAGTCATGATGCTTCATCAGAGCCCAGATGCAGAAAATAATTTGTTTTTATAAGTTGAGCCCGAGGCTTTATGTGATAGCTCACCGAAGGTAAAATAACTGACATCCTTTAAGTTAGCAGATTTGCAAAAATGAGATGTCCTTCTTAAATAGAACTTTGTGTCTTTTGTTTTGCTCCAAGGCTAATTTGTGCTGTAGCTTTGGGGAGAAGGAAAGAATTTATCAGGGCCTTTGCATTCCAGAGCATCTGGTAAGGAAGGAATGGTGACAGCCCACTCTGGAGTACTCAGGCTAACAATAGAAAGCTCAGGTATGGAAAGACTCCTTCTCCAGGCAGGGTGGTTAGCCTCTTCCAGACACTGAAGAAACTTGCTGTCTATATGAAAACCACAGCTAATCTACATGCAAATTGTGCATCCAAATATATAAATGAGGTAGCTACTCTTGACAATGAAAGGTTTTCCTTCTAAATATAGAAACCAACAGTCTTTAATCACTTATTCAAAAGTAACCTAATGGAGAGCATAGCAGCAATATAATTGTCCTGGTTAAAGATGCTTCTGCCATTTTGACATATCGGGGTTTCTTTGGAGCCAGGTTCTTATTGACAGGTCTCTTTGTTCTACTGTTGTTGCTCATGGCACCTTCCTTCTCATAGAATCATGTGCTTTGAAGTTGGAAAGGATCTAAGAGATCATCTAGGTCATTTTACAGGTGGAGAAACTGAGGCCTAGGTAAGGGTCACCTAAGTAGCAAGGAGCAGAGTCAGATCCCTTAATTCTAGATTCAGTGGGAGATTTTTCTTCACTGTACCAGGGTGAGGGCCCAACAAGGTGTTCCAAGGTCAAACAGATTTCATTTTAAATTATATTTGTTCATGTCTTAAATTAATCCTCAGATTAATAAATAACTTAATCCTTAAATTCTCCTCAGAAGATCCACCTAATACACTGGAAATCTTCCTTTAGATCTTTTAATTTAATATATATGTGATAGTGCAATAAAGAAATACTGCCCTTTCACTTTCCATTTGTGCCCAGCAAGTTTTAGGTAGAGACTGGAACAAAAAATTAACTAAATGTATCCCTTATTTAGTTAAGCGGCTCATTATGAAGGGAGCTTATCAACTCCCAAGGCAGCCCATTCCACTGATAAACAACTGCATTTGTTAGGAAATTCTTTTTCATATGGACCTCAAGTCTGCTTCCCTTTAACTTCTTTTTGTTGAACCTAGTTTTTTCCCACTAGGTCCCAATTGAAGAAGTTTGCTCTCTTTTCCCCGTGACAGCCCTTCAGATTGATGAAGACTATTACTTCAGTATGTTGAGTGAGCCTAAGCTATCCACTTCCTGCAATAGACAAGACCATTTAGACATCAGACTGAAAAGAGAACCATAATTTATAACTTGGAAGTTCACCAAGCTTGCTCAGCCAGTCAACCTTCTGTTGCTTCATTTCCAAATTTTACCTGATATACCCCTTCAGGTAGGCCCTAGGGCAGAGTCCAGGCATGGTCTTGAAGTGTATATATATATATATATATATATATATATATATATATATATGGATATATGGAATCATCTACAGCTTCTTGACACTGAAAGAAGGCGACCTATGGTTCTAAGGAAACTTTCTGCCCCCTCCTTTCTTGTGTGCCAGAGTAAATGTCTAAAGGCATTGTAAGGGCCGCTAGGTGACAGAGTAGACAAAGCACTGGCCCTGAAGTCAGGAGGGCTTGAGTTCAAATCTATCCTCAGACACTTAGTAGCTGTGTGACCCTTGGGCAAGTCATTTAACCCCAGCTGCCTCCAAACAAAACAATAAAGATATTGTGTCTTTCAGGAAGTGTGCTGACTATTTTGCTCTGCCTGCTCTCTGCTTTACAGACCCCAGGAAGAATAACCTGGTGGAGATGATCCTGGATGTCAATGTCAGCCAACTGACAGAGAGGCAGAAGGGGATGTTCATTAGGCAGATTGGTGTCCTCCTGGGGGTGCTGGATTCTGACATCACTGTGCAAAAGATCCAACCATACACAGAGCAGAGGTAGGGATGGAGGAGAGGAGAGGGTCAAGGGGCCAGGCTTCCACCGAGTGAGAATGGGGGTGGAGAGGCCTAGGCTTTTTCATTTTTAGCCTGTCACAACAAAGGGAGAAAGTTTCCAAGTCTTCTGTGGTAATAATCTGTCTCTTAGCTCTAGAATGTCTCCCTCTGTTTCCAGTCTCACCAGACAAAAATAATTCATGAAATCTAACCTACTTTAACAGAGCAGCTAGGTAGTACAGTGGTTAGAGTGCTGGACTTGGAGTTAGGAAGACCTGTGTTCGCTGCCTCAGGCACTTCCTAGCTGTGTGACCATAGGCAAGTCACTGAACCTCTCTGGATTTCAATTTCCTCATTTGTAAAATGACCCCTATGTACCCTTGCAACTCCAAAGCTGTGGTCTTAAGGTGAAGAGATCTTACCTAGCCTTTGTCGACTCATTTAGAAAGGGCCTCTAATGTCAGCATCAGATTTCATTGACTTTTTCCTGGATTGCATTTCCTCACAGCACGAAGATGGTGTTTTTTGTACAGAATGAACCTCCACAGCAGATCTTTAAAGGCCATGATGTTGCAGCAATGCTCAAGAGTGAGCTGAGGAAGCAGCAAACAGATTTCCTGATCTTTCGAGCCCTGGAAATCAATACTGTCAGTGAGTAGTTGTAGGCCATGGGAATAGAAAACCCTGACTCCACAACCCAGGAATCTGTCAGAAAAAGCTTTATCATTCTTCCCTTCCTATAGAAAGTGGAATCCGAAGGGTCATTCTTAATGTCTTGGATTCTTGGTGTTGATAAGATTTTGACTGGTATTCATATTGCCTCAAGAGGTATCATGATATGATGGCTAGAGAGCGCTGTTCTTGGGGTCAGGAGAAGCTGGGTTCAAGTGCTACCTCTAATTCTTACTGTCTTTATGGCCCAGGGCAAGTCTCTTAATTTTACAAGAAGCCTTTTCCAGTTCCCCTTACTAGTGCCTTCCCTCTGTGATGATCTCCAGTTCATCCTGTCTTTGTCTTGTTTGTACCTAATTGTTTGCATGTTGTCTCCCCACGTTGGACTGTGAGCTCCTGGGTCTTTTACCTTCCTTTAAATCTATCTCTTAGCATATAGTAAGTGCTTATTAAATGTTCATGACTTGACTTAACCTTTATGTGCTCCAAGCAACTCCTTTAGACCCTTTAGTTGTAGCACAGGTGTCAATCTGCATTGGGGGAAAGAGTCTCCTTGCTGGAAATTCCCAATACCAATGAAATCATAGGTTCACATCAGAACAAATAATAAAACAAACCCCATTATGAACTTACCAGACCCTGAACCTGGTTACTGTGTGGGTCAAATTGTGTTCCCCCTGTACGTAGTAATGTCTCACGGCCCACAGTCTGTAATATAAGCATTGAATCTTTGCTCAAACATCCTTGGGATGATAGGACTTGCTATGTGACAGCAAGCATTGATTAAGCCCTCACCAGATACATTGGGAACATCTTGGTGTGGACTTGTACAGATGAGAACTATTCCATTAAAGGCTTGGAAAACCTTAAAGGTTGTTTAAAGATCAGCCCATGTTCTGCTTGTTCCAGTCATGTACATTAGAGCAGGCACCCAGGCCAGCCTGGGGAACATAGGAAACCCTGTCTTTGGGAAACTGCTACAGACCCGGGAGCATTAAACCCTTTGAGCACTCTGCACTCTGCCTTGGGAATCAGAAGCACTCCCTCCTGCTAGGTTGGCTAAAAACTTGGCTTTTTTAGTGATCTTCCTTCCCTTCCCCCATCAGCATGTCAGCTAAACTGCTCTGATCATGGCCACTGCGATTCTTTCACCAAGCGCTGCATCTGTGACCCTTTCTGGATGGAGAACTTCATCAAAGTGCAGCTGAGAGATGGAGAGAGCAACTGCGGTATGTGCCCTTGGGAGCTCAGTCAGCCTAATTTAGCATTGATCTCATCTCTAAAGTGATCAGGCCTATTGGTCTGGCAGTGGAGAGCAGCTTTGGGCATTTTTATGCCCCTTCTGTACACTCCTGTTCCTTAAGGTCTGTGTAAGGTTTAAGAATAAAATGAGTTACGTTAACATAAGCAAAGTACTTAAGCAAGACAAGGCCTACTGAGAGACAGAGACTTTCTGGAGTTCATCAGTGTCATTTATTTTCTTTATTTCTCCCCTATCACAGAAGTAGCTTTCCATTTATCCATAATTGTCTATATCAGCCATCCATTTTGGAAGCAACAGTGATGATAGCCAGTGACCTTTTAGGACCTTCCCCAACAGGGCCTAGAGGGTCCTTCTTCCTTGTACACAAAGGGCTGAACTCTGACCTTCCCTGGAGAACCCTGAGACTGACCAGGAAATGGGTCTACTTTTTTCCATTGGGTCCTGATCTTGCTTCCAGACTCATATTCCTTTCTGATTCTTACCTGTACCTACAAATGTCTGCCTTTACATTTGCTCTCAACAGCAAGGAAGCAGTTGCCCTGGCCCCATCTCTACCTTCCCAACCCTTACTTTTTAGTTTTCCTCTACAGAGTGGAGCGTCCTCTATGTCATCATTGCATCGTTTGTCATTATTGTTGCATTGGGGATCCTGTCCTGGACTATGGTCTGCTGCTGTAAGAGGTAAGACAGGAAAGGACCCAGCAAGCTGGTAACTCCTCCCCACAACTTAGGACTATGTATAACTAGCTATCATCTTCCTTTTTTACATTGTAATTTTCACAGTCACATTGTTAGAGTGACTTTGCCATTCTGCAGATGTAGTTAAGGACTAGTTGCCATTACACTGTCATCAAGGTCACTGTCCTCTTTCCCAAAATATGAGAGGACTAGGACAATAAAATTTGCCACAAGTGGCTGATATTTGAAGAGAAAACATGATTTTCTGCCTGTTTCCTTAACCTGTCAGTCTGTGAGGCCCAGTACACATCTTCAAACACTGTGCTGCCTGTCCAGGCCTGGAGCCTCCTTCATCAGCCCTGACTCGACTTGTTATTATACCTTCCTCCCCTTCTTGCACTCTGTGGTAAAGCCAAGCTAACATTCCAACTGCCATTTCCCATCTCTGTACTTTTGCACTGTCCCCCATGTCCAGAATGCACTTCCACCTCATCTCTACCTCTCGGTGTCCCTGCTTCCTTCTTTTTGTGCTTATGAATCTCCCCTTGCTCCTAATGCTTCCTCCACTTATTGTCTCCTCTGAAACACCATGAGCACCATAAGGCCAGGAACTGTTTCCATTTAGTGTTTATCACCAGCATCTTACTTAGAGTGGCTAGCGTATAATAAACAGTAAATGATTCTTGTCTGTTTTCTAGGCGAAAAGGGAAACCCAAGAGGAAAAGCAAGTACAAGATCTTGGATGCCACAGATCAGGAAAGTTTGGAGCTAAAACCAAACCCCAGGGCAGGTAATCCTTCTCCTGGGCAGTCATCTGAAGCTGGGGCAAGGAAGTTTTTTATCCTACCTGTTCAAAATAAAAGTGTTGGAATCTTGGCCAACTCAGCAGAATGCTGTTCACCTGACCTTGATTCTTTGAAGTGCATATATGATGTTCTATAGGGAGGGCAGATTTCCTGGCGAGAACTCCAGGAGGACCTCTAGTTAGCTACCTCTGTTACATAGAGCTGAGGTGAATCAATCCATAGGCTAGAGAAGAGCCAAGACATCACCAAAGCTGGAGGAATGACTTCTGAGGGTGCTGACTGATCAACTTGGAAAGATCATGGAGAGCCAGAAAGGTTTGCTGCAGATTAGGAAATGAGCAAGTGTCCTAATTTTCTCATTTTTTAAGTAGAGGGTGGAAGCTTGAAGTCTTCAAATTTTAGACCAATAAGCTTGAACTAGATTCTGTTAAAATTCTAGAATGTGTGAAAGGATGGTTTATGAACATCTGAACGGGGAACAATGAACCCTAAAAACTAGAACGGCATTATCAAAAACTACTTTGTCAGATTTCTCTCAGTAGTTATCAGGAGAAGTGCTGTAAATATAGAGAATATACCTAGATTTCAGCAAAGCAGTTGATAATTGTTCATTACTGTCCTTATGAACATGGTGGAGAGATGTTGGTGATGGATTTAGAACTGGTTGAATGCTCAGACCTCCAGCTCTCATCTAATAAAGAGTGGGTATTGGTGGGGTCAGTGTCGGATTTTTAGGAGATCTCTAGTAGAATGCCTCGAGAATCTCATTTTTGGCCTTTTGTTGCTCAGCATTGTGATTGGTTATTTGGGAGGTAGCATAGAAGCATGCTCTTCAGTGTGCAGATGGCATAAATGTAGACCAGAGAGTTAACAGATCAGATAACAACCAAGATCCAGAAAGCTCTCCTGAAAGCAGGTGATAGGGTGAAGTGAGCAGAAATGGCACAGTGGAAGGAGTGCTGGATTTGGAGGCAAAAGACTTCAGTTTACATCCTGGCTCTGTTACCTCTGTCACCTTAGGCAAGTCATGGCTTTCCTGGGCCTGCGTTTTCTCATCTGTAAAACGAGAGGAGGATGGGTTAGGTGACTTTTGAGGTTCCGTTGTCTCTAAATCTGAGGTTGTTTGAAAGATAGAATATTTAACTGAGAAAGGAAAGGCAAGGGGAGAGGGTGTGGCTACGGGACAACTCCTGTGAATGAAATCTAGGAATTTTTTATTAGTTGACTGTGTCTATCATCAGTGTGATACAGTTGCTAGAAAAGTTCATGTACGTCTTAGACTAAATTAAGAGAAGTGAGGATAGTGTCCAGAGTTAGGAAAGGGAAGATCCCATTGTACTCTACTCTAGTCAAATTACCTCTGAGAAATGGGCTGTCTTCTGGGCACTACATTTTAGAAAGGACATCGATAAATTGGAATAGATCTGGAGAAGGACAGCCAGAGTAGTGAAACAGCTCAAGTTCATGCCTTTTGAAGGTCAGGTGAAGAAAATGGGAATATTTAGCCTAGAGAAAAGTTGGGGGGAGGGGCCAGACTGTATATAGCTGTTCTCTAAGTAGTGAAAGTTCCTCCTTCATGTAGAAAAGGAATTAGATTTCATTCTGCTTGACCCCAGAGGACAGAACTAGCAGCAGTGGGTAGATGTTAGTTAGATCTGTCCAAAAAGAACACTGCCTTTGGGAGTATCAGATTCCTTATTCCTAGAGATACTTAATCAAAGATTAGATGTACACACCCCACCCCACCCCAGTCAAGAATGCTGTAGAGAGGATTCTTCCTCAGGTCTAGGTTGGACTAGATGCCCCCAAAGATCCCTGCCAGGCCTGAGAAACTGATTCTGAAGGGGTTGAGTGGCTCTGCCACAGCAGGTTATAGACCTAAAGGCATGGAGGCTATAAGGAAAGCCAGAAAAGAAGTCTGCAGTAAGTGGCCCACTCTGCCCAGGATTCCCTTTGCCTCCTACTAGTGCCTAAAGCCTTTTCTTCCTGTCCACCCCACTGGGGACTGGCACTTTGGCCCTCCCCATTTTGGCTGGGACCCAGCTTTGAGGGCCCTTCCACCTGCACTAGTGACTGGTTCTGGCCAAGTTCTCAGCATAGTGCGCTAGTGAGAGGAAATGTAGAAAGGGCTCACATGCAGTTAGCCACCCCTCAGCATGGCTTCATAACCAAGTCACACCTGCTTTTCTGGGTTGTTACACGAAACACTGGGTCTTCTGACTGTGTGCCTTTGCCCTGACTGTCCTCCATACCCGAAGTGCTCTCCCTCCTTACCTCTGTCTCCTGGCTTTCTTCAAGACTCAACTCCTATCCCACTTTTCCAGGTTTCCTTCCTTCCCCCATCCCCTCCACTTTCCTTTTACCTTTCTTCCAAGCTGTGTGTAGCTCATATACTCATGGTTTTTTGTGGGTCATCCTGCAAGTACCCCTCCACCCCCCCATTAGAATGTGACCTCTTTGATGACAAGGAACCTTGTTCTGCGTTTTTTCTTCGTAATGACAAGGAGTCAATAATACAATATCTGGCACATTGTAAGCACTTAAAAAAAGAGTTTATCTGACTGACCTGACCTCTTTCATCAGCCTCCTCCCTGAATCCCTCTTTTCCTACTAGAATGCTTGGTTCATTTTCTTCCTGTTTTTTTGTACCTGTACTTTTTCAGGCAGTGTCTCAGCAACTCAGTAGATCCCCCTCAGCTCTGGGATTCTTTTATCTGTACTGCCACTGGAGGCCCTTTGAACTCTCTGGTGCTGTGGTAGTACATAGCTCCAGCTTCCAGAAGTTCTGGCAGTGGCACAAGCCCATCAGAAATCATTGTGCTGATGGACCTAGGAATGGCTGAGTCTTGATGTGCTGATCCTGGTACCCAGAGTCCACAGCCCTAGTGTGACGTGTGTCTCTGAGCTGGGACAGCTGTGCTTAAGCCTCTGAAGGCATTGTTAACTGGAGGGGTCATAGGATCATAGTGGGGATTAGAAAGGACCTTGCACTCATCCAGCCCACTTCCCTCATTTTACAGATAAGGAAACCAAGAGACGTGTGACCTGGCCAAGGTCATATGAGTGGCACAGTCCAGGTTCAAACTTCAGGCCTCTAACTTCTAACCCAGTTCCCTTTCCACTCTACTCTGCTGCCTCAAGTTCAGTTAGTGTTTGTTTAGCACCACCTACGTACAAAGTCTTGCGCTGGGAAGGATCCAAAAATAAACTCCTTGTCCTTAGGGAACTCCTTATCTCTTTGAGGAGATAACTTTGAATGATAGCCTGAGACAGACCACTGAGGAGTTTGAATTTTGTCCTCATGGGAGTCATTGAAGGTTTCCAAGCAGGAGAGTAGCCCATGGAAGACAAGTTGGAAAGAGGAGTGATTAGAAGCAGCACAAGTTAGGTTAATACAGTAAGCCAGGTGAGGTAATGAGGGCCAGAAGTTGAGCTGGTGGCTGTGGGAATGGGAACAGGGAATAAATATTGGGGACAAGAGAGAAGATGAGGCTTTTAAGCCATTTTGGAGTGAGTAACAGTTATAAGTTTGGTTTTCTCCATACTGAGCTTCCCAACAGCAGGACATACAATTGGGAGAATCAGACTGATACAGGGGAAAGAACTCTGGCTGTAGAGGTGAGGACCTGAGTCCAAATAACAGCTACTTAGGTACTACTTAGCCTTTCTAGGCCTCAGTTCCTCACCTACAAAATGAGATTGAACTCCGAGAACTGAATCTGAGTCTCTGTAGACTATGATCGCCTGCTTCCAGCAAGCAGGGCCAAGAGGCATCATGGAACACAGTCCAGGAAAGATCTCAGGGCTGGAGAGGCCAGTTTCAACTCAACTTACTTTCAGAATATCCGCTTTGTGTAAGGCACTGCACCAGGTGTTGGGGCGGGGGGGGGGGCGCGGTACAAGAAAAATATTAGGCAGTCTGTTTGAAGACACTTACATTCTCTTGGGAATATAGCACTTGTTCAGCAAGCATTCATTTTTGGAGGGAGAGAGGAGTAACTATTTGTGGGATCAGGGAAGGTCAGTACCTTAGCTGAACACAGAAGGAAGTTCTGGTAGAAATGAAATGGAAATACATGCAAGACACGGTGACCAACTTGTGCAAAGGTCCCAGCATGGGAGATGGAGTGTTGAGTTCAAGGGATAAGGAAATAATTGTTTAGAACATCAGGTATATATAAAAGAGCAGTGTGGAATAAGGCTGGAGAGAGGAGGTTGGGACTGAGCCTTGAATGCCATGCTGAGGAATTTGTTTTTTCATAGAGACAGTAGGGAACCAGTGGAGGTTTTTTGTACAAGCAAGTGATTTTGGCAGCTGTGTGGAGGACGGATTGTTAAGGGGAGTGATGAGAAATGCAGAAGGACAGGAAACAAGTTACAAAAGGTCAGGTCATTGGAATGGGTCCAAACTAGTTTGGTGGCTGTATAGGGAGAGGGCTGACTCCACAGTGTCAGGTGTGAGTGACTGACCACCAAAGGAGGTCAGAGAAAGAGAAGAGACAGGGACCCGGAATAGACCCTTGAGACACAGCCATGTTTAAGAGGGAGGTCATGGATTATGATCCAATAAAATAGGCCAAGGATGAGGAGAAAAAAGAGACGAGAGAAGAGAGGAACATCTGGAAGGAAAGAGCAGTTGATACTGTCAGAAAGTCATTAAGAAGGTGAAATGAGTCGAGGACAGAAGAAGTCATCCCCAGATTAAGAAGATGAGATCATCAGTAATCACTGAGAGAACAGTTTCAGTAGAGTGGCGAAGTTACAGCCAGAAGGAATTCAAGGGACTGATGAATTATTAGATAGTGCGGATGAGGAGGCAGAGAACATGGCCGTTCTTTCTAGAAATTTGGCAGTGAAAGGAAGGAAGATGGAGACTCTTGAATAGCCTGAGGGAATGGCAGAGTTAAGTAAAGGTTTTAAGAATGGAAGAGTCCTGGGCATGTTTCTATGCAGTAAAGAAAGAGCTAGTAGTTAAAGAGAGGTTGAAGAAACAGAGAGGGAATGATTGATGGGTTAAACTGGTGGAGGACATGAAAAGGGATCAAGCTGAGGGACAGGGGTATGGACTAGACAAGAAGAGCCATCTCTTCCTCAGAAACAAGAATGAAGAGAGAGAAGATGAGGAAAAGTGTAGAGTTTTAAACTAGAAGAGATGAGGCAGCTCCCAACAGATGGACTCTCTTTTCTCATGTAAGTAGCAAATAAGAGCTTCTGTCTCCCAAGAAGAGAAATGGGTGAGGGAGCAGCCTAAAGATCATCAATTAGGGAAGAAAAAAAGATTGCCATTACAATACTGAGCACCCAGCTGAGACTGTGAGATAGATCTGTAGAGGATTTATTTGGCACTCTTGTACGTTTTCCTCCAATGGCATCAAGCTTCAGAGCAGTAGGCAGAGTAGATAGTGAAGATGACTAGGTCTGACATTTGCCTGGGGGTGGATGGTGGAAGGAAAAGCCAGCAAGATATTGAAAGGTAGGTAACCCTGGGGTCAAAGAGGACAATGAGGCCAGAACAAGGAGAGACTGGGAGGAATGAAGGGACCAGAAATCTTAGTAAGATTTAAGAGGCAGAAGGAAAGAAAAGGGATTGTGATCAGAAAAGGCAGTTTCAAAGTCATGGAATTGGAATAGGAATGGCTGAGATTTCTAAGGACTTGGAACTAAACTTGAGGTGATCCACATGTTTCCTCCAGCTGGAGGAAAATGAATGGAGAAATATTTGTTAGAGAAATAAGGAGAAAGCCAGAAGTTCTTGTGGCTTAGAACCTAAGACAAGAGAGAATCTTAAATAGTGAAAAGGAGTTTACAGTGTCATTTCTCGATCCTTGCTGGAGAGAGAGCTAAGAACTGAGGAAGGCCCATCTGCTCTGTTGTAGTTTGGGGGAAGAAGCCAGAGTACAGATGATTCGAGAATGGGAGATGAGAAATGGAAGCACAGTGTAGATGTCTCAGTTTGTTTGTGAAAGGGGAAAAAAAAAGATTCCTAGTTGAAGGAATCTGGGTCAAGGTTGTGTTTCTTTTTCCTTTTCAAGATAGAGGGGACAACTGAGCATTTTGTTGGCAGAGGTGGGGAGAGCCAACAGGGAAGGAAACGATGCTAGTGATACAGCGTGATTGGGGGACCAAGGTCCTAGAGAAGGCAAGAAGATATGGGACTAAGCATAGTTAATGATAATTCCTTAGTGAGAGACAAAGGGTCATCTCTTCCTTTGAGATAAGATGGGGGAATAAAATGGAAAAGAAACATTGAGATGCATAGGAAGGAAGATAAACAAGCTCGCTTTGGGTAGGATCAGTCCTCAGTAAAGTAGGAAACGCAAAGCCCCTGAATGTGGGTGAGCTTATGGGTTGGAACGGTTAGTAGTTGGTGTAAATTTGGTTGGACAGCCAACGAGATGAAGAAAAGGATTGTTAACTAGATGAGACTGCAAGATGAGGAGAGGGGAGAACTTATCTATATCTACGAAGTGTCTTGCATGAAGACAAAGCTGTTCCTTTCTGTCTTCTACAAGGGAGTGGTCTTTGGCCTGGGAACCAGTGGAGAGAGTGGTCAGGGTGAATCCTGGGTCTAAGGGATGAACTCAAATGATGTGCTCTGAAGCCAAAAACGCCTGATGTCCTGCTGGCTTGTGAATGTTCCTCCTAAACAGATTGGACTGTGGGCTCCAGAGCTCCTTTGACCACTCTGTTCCTGGGAGTTACTGGACCATACTTGTGCCTTGTCCCTCTTTTTAGCCCCAGTGTTTTCCTTGAGTGCTTTCCAGAGGACTTCCTAGTTATCTTAGTGCTATGGCTTCTCTCAGGATTAGGCAGTGTTGGCCCACATTTCTTCCTTTTCTCCCATCATCCTTGCTTCTTACATTCATCTCCCTTACAGGTAACAAGCAGAAGGTGCCCATCCTGAACAGTAGCCTGATGCACTCTGAATCTGAACTGGATAGTGATGAAGCTATCTTCACCTGGCCAGACCGGGAGAAGGGCCGGTTGCTTCGCGGCCAGAATGGCTCTCTGCGCAATGGACAGGCTCCACTAAAGGCCAAGACCCCCAGAGAGGAGATCTTGTAGCCACCCTGTGTCCTGGAGAGGGAGAGGAAGCGAGAAAGCAGCGGGGAGGCAGGGAATGTCTCTGCTTTAGGGAGGGACATCGAAAGCTTGAGAGGTCCAGGCTGCTAAGTCTTTTCCTATACTGTATAGTATGGGGGTGTATGTGTGTGTGTGTGTCTGTGTCTGTGTGTGTGTATGTGTATGCGTGTGTGTATGTACGCGTGTGTGTGTTTGTGTTCGTTCCATTCTTTCTCCTGCATTCTCTCCTCTCCCTCCCTCCCCCAATTCAGAACTGGTTGTACTTGAATCCAGACATCTCTAAGGAACCCCAGAGGAAACTGTGAATGAAGAGACTTCCTCTTCCCCAAGACTTAGCACCCAACCAAATGGACCTCTTTGGGCTGCTCAACTCAGGACCCCTTCTTCTGGGGTGAGGGCAGGGCAAGGTGGGGGAGGGAACAGTGTAAGCAGTTCTGGAGGTGTTGTTCCAGCACCCAGCCTGCCCTGTCTTCCTTCATTCTCTCTTCTTCTCCTCGCCCCTCCTCCCTCCTCCTTGGATGTGGCTGCTTTCTTCTCATCCTGAGTCCTTCCTAGAATCTAGAATGGCAGGCCACAAGGAAAAGTAGCACAGCAGAACCTCTTCCTCTTCCCTCCGCCCCAGTCCCTACAGATGTAATTCCAGGATTCTGATGCCCCTGGGATAGCTTGGAATAGGAATCTTTTGTTGTGTATTTAAATTATTTGTCCTTTCACTGAAATGAAGAGAAATAAAGCTCTCCTCCTCAAGCGCCAATGGAGCACAGCTGTGGGGGAGAGGCAACTTCAGTTGTTTATGGGCTGGCTAGGCCTTCCCCTTGGGAGCCCAGGCTTATTCAGCAGGGATTCTCCCACTCCTCTGCCCCCACCACTGCCCTCTGCTCATTCTGTCAGCTGTGGAGCACTCATGGACAGCTTCTGGATCCCCTCGGCATCCAGGCCCTGTGTCCATCCTTCAGTCAGTCTTTTTCTCCACTTACAAACCAGGGAAGGAGTGGCAGGGTGGGGCTGCCCAAAGGACAGGGCTGGGCCCATTCATTTCAGTGATGACTGCACCCCTGGTGCTTTTTTGGTTTCCATGCCTGGCCTGCTTTCAGATCGGCATCTGGAAAGTACCCACGTTGTGGTCGATTCACCTGGATTGAATGATTTGTCCCCCACATTTTCTTCCCATTCTAGCTGATGGCCAATTTCCTCAAGCCTCTGAAGCCAGGGCTCCCTCCCTGTCCTGCAAGGCTGGTGTGAAGGTGAAGGTGGTCACTGGAAGTGGCAGAAATGTAGCAGTAGTGTGTGTCTGTGTGTGCGCATGTGTGTGTGCGTGCACTCCTGACAGAGATGAGAATGAGGACTTTCCTCATCACTGTTTTCTCCCTGTGTATCACTGTTCATTCTCCATCAGAATGTCACTCCTTGTCTCTTGAACCTGTTTGCACACTTCAGGCCCCATTCTTTGCCTGGAAAATTCTCCTTGGGCACAGAGGCTTGTTGTGCATCTTTGCCTTGCTGATAGGTTTGCCCTCTGTTTCTGGGTGCTGGAGGTTTTGGGGGAACACTTTTTTTAAAAGATAAAAAATTTATACTACTGCACTACAGACTTGTGAAATGATTAAACATGCTATTTAATTTTTCTTGTAGCCCACTGAATGTAGTCGTGCCTTCTTGTTAACTTTATTGAATTTTCAGCAAAACCAGCTGCTTTCCATTTGTTTTCCTCACATGTGACAGGTGCCAGCCAGGAAGTCAAGATGAGGTTCACTTAACTGTCAAGTGTAGGCAGCTAAGTGACAGTGAATAGAGCACCGGGCCTGCAATTAGGAAGGCATGAGTTCAAATCTAGATGCAGATACTTATCAACTGTGTGACCTTAGACAAGTTACTTAATCCTACTGCCTCAGTTTCCTCATTAAAAAAAAATAAGCTGAAGAAGGAAATGGGAAACTACTTTGATATCTTTTTCAAAAAAACCCCAAATGTGGTCACAGAGTCCGACTCAACAACTCAGGAGCCTGTAGTCCAGAGTTTCCTGAGAATTCCTGAGCCTCCCTTCCCCTCCTGTCCTTTTAGTCTGAGGGAAATGGAGACTTTTTCCTCCACCTTCACCAGGACTTTGGGCCTTGACACAGGTGATGCTTGGACACATGGGTATGCTGAGGCTGTGGGAGTCAAGGGCTGCTTTGAACTATGGGCATAAAGATGAGAAGAAAGCCTTCAGATGTTCTTTGCACAGCTCTCAGTCTTCCTTATTTCTCTTAGAAGGAATTGGAACTTTTAGCCTAAGTAAAGGAAGATTCAGGGAGGACATGATAGGCGTCTTGAGCTATTTAAAGGACTGTTGTGTGTAAAAGAAATTTGATTTTTCTGGTTAGCCCCAGAAGGCAAAACTTAGAAGCCAGAAGTAGATGTTGCAGAGAGGCAGAGTTAGACTTGATATCAGGAAAATCTTAATAGGAACCTGCCCAAAGCAGAATGAGCCATCTCAAGAGGCCATGGATGGGTACGTACTTTCATTGGTGGTTTTTAAGGAGATGCCACACAGCCACCGTTCAAGTTGGGGCAGAGGGTGGGAAGTGGGCTATGTATTTAACAAGAGGACCAATAAGGTCCCTTCCCACTCCGAAATTCTGTGATGTTTGTGTTTGTGGGTTGGGAGAGGTGTTTGAACTGTCCTCAGAGCCCCCAGGTTAAAGTGAACTCAGCCTATGGACACAAAAGTTCTCTCCAGGCATGCATTATCTCCTTTGGTCCACAGAATAACCCTGAGCTGGATAGTGCTGGCATTACCCTTGTTTTACAGAGGAGAGAATCACCTTGCCTTACTTGAAGTCACTCAGCCACAAATTCATGTTCTCTAACTGCAGACCCAGGGCTCTTTGGTGACAGATTGAGGAGAGAAAGCTTGCCCAAAGTACAACATGAATCTCGTAAATGAGATCGCAATGAGACGGTAAGAGTGGAGAGTGGAGCCACGTGGATAAGTGAGGGTTTCATGGAGGGGTGGGGTTTTACTTGGGGGGAGATGGCAAGGTATGCTGGGCAGGAGGGATGAGGATGGTGAAGGGGAGAGCTTTGGCAGAGTAAAGGATCATGTTGGAAAGAAATGAGAGGAGGGAGAGAAGCCTGAAAACACTGGTCGATTCTCTGGCCAAATCCCGTAGATGGAGGTTAGCAAGAATCATTGAAGAATTCTTAGTGAGAAAGGGGCATTTGAACGTGTTTTAGATAAATGGAGTTGTAACAGTGAGTGGGACGCATCAAAAAAAGGTGAGCTTGGAAAGAAAAGGAAGTGAGGATGCAGTGTTGCTTGGGCTTTTACATGTGGTAGCTTTTTTCTAAATTTGATTACAAGGGTTGTTTTGATGGGTTAGGAATTCCAGAAAATGACAGTGATGTTTCTTCAAAATCCTTAAGGCATCAGTTTTAAAAAGAGGATATTGCAGTCAGCCAGGTCAGAGAAAACAATGGTGGTGACTGGGAATAGGAAGGAAGAGAGGAGTTAAGGTACAGAAATAATTTGTAGACCTTGGCAACTCATTTAGATTTGAGGAATTAATGGCTGAGGGACTCTGGTTCTAAAGAAGAGAGAGAAGTTAAAAATGACTGGTGAAACCATTCACCAAAGGGTGAATTGGGAAAAGCAGCTGGTGTGAGAGTGAGCCATCTTTGGATGCTCTGGCCCTGCCATTGCCAACCACTCTTTCCCACACCTCTCGTCCTCCTCGGCTCACAGGTTGAGACAGAGGAGTTGTACTACTCCTTGCTCCCCATTGCCATTTCCAGGTTTTTCTGTATCCTCCATCATTCAGTAACCTCTCTTCCTTTGAGGTTCATGTTATTCAGTTATGTCACCTAATTGAAATCTTGGTAGCTGTTGTACAGACCCCCAGGTCACTCACCTTCCTTCTTCAGCGATATATTCACTCCTTCCTTATAAATTTTCTCTCCTCCCCAATTCCTGCCTCATATCAGGGAACTAAAGCATACATATTGATTCTCCCTCAAATATTCTAACCATTCAGTTCCTTCTGTATGCCAACTCAACCACACACAAAGATGGCTATCCCCTTGGTTTTGCCATCACCCACAAGTGCACCATCTCCATGTTCAAGAATCCTGAAATCACCTTGTCCAACCATAATCTGTTGGCTTTTCGCCTTTCCCTCTGCCTTTCTTTGTGGAACACTATTCTTCATCTGCAATGTATCCTTCAATCCCTCAATTCTCTCCCAGGCTATTTATACTAGTCATTCTTTTCTCTTCTCCCTATCTTGACTCATTGGTGAACCAGTTCAACTCTGCACTGTCCTCTCCTCTTGAACCCCTCTTTCCCTTATATCATTGACTATGCGCAGCTAAGCCTTAGCCTTGGATATTTCATCACCTTTGCCCCTACACACATGCTGCTGAATGAAGGTGGAGAAAATCTTGCAACCATTCCAGCAGCATCCACTACAGATTTATGTTACATAACCTCAGCTGGGCCTCAATGCTGCTAGCAGTCAGTCCTACTCTACCTCCTTTATAAACTCACTATCCCACTTGCCACAGCAGCTCTTCTAAACTTTTCCAACTCTCCCCAAACCTCTCATGACTTCCCTCTCCCTATTCTCTCAACTGAGAACTCTGCCTCATATTTGACAGAAAAAAAAAAACCCAAGGCCATTCATTGCAAACTCGCTCCTCTTCCCTCTTCTTCCTCCTCTCCTATCACTCAGATGCCTATGGCCACATTCTCCTCCTCTATCTCTGCCTTACATGATGAAGTGACCTTACTCCTTACCAGTTGTCTCCCCTCTATTCAAGGATTCCTTTCTATCCTCTCTCCTCCAACAGATTGAACCCTCCTGTCATCCTCACTTTTTTCTTTATTTTTCACTCCTTATTCACCGGCTCAATTTTCTTTTGCCTACAAACATACCCATGTCTCCTTATCCTGAAAAAAGCCCTCCTTTGATCCTTCTATTCTTGCTAACAGTTATCTCATATCTCTTCTGTTCTTTGTAGCTAAATTCCTCAAAAAGGCATGTACAGTAGGTGTCTCCAACTTTTCTCTCACTGTCTTCTTAATCCTACTATGGGGCCAGCTAGGTGGTACAATGAATTGAGTGCTGGGCATGGAGTCAGGAGGACTCATCTTTCTGAGTTCAAATATGGCCTCAGATATTTACTAGCTGTGTAACCCTGGGCAAGTTACTTAACCCTATTTGCCTTGGTTTCCTCATCTGTAATATGAGCTGGAGAAGAAAATGGCAAACAGCTCCAGTATCTCTGCCAAGAAAACCCTACATGGGGTCATGAAGAGTTGGACATGTCTGAAGAACAACTGAACAAGTGCCTACTATGTTCCAGGCACTGTCCTGAGTTCAAAGTAAGTCCCTGCCTTTGAGGAACTCAGTCAAATAGAGGGAGAAAACATGCAAACAACGATGTACAAATGATCTATAGATAGGATAAGTAGGAAATAATAGAAGGAAAGCACCAGGTTCAAGAGTGAGTGAGAATGGCTTCCTGTAGAAGGTGAAATTTTGACTGGGACTTGAAAAGCAGCAGAGATGTGGAGGGAAAGCAGCCAGTGAAAATGCCTGGAGCCAAGAGATGGAGTGTCTAGTTTGAGGAACAGTCAAGAGACCAATGGGGGAAGTAGGAAAGGGAGTCTCTTTTTCTGCTCTCTGTATTTTATCCCTTTTCTGGTCCTTAGGATCTCTGATACAAGAAGTTCCAGAAGAGTTCTACTCTAAATCCCACCAAACTAGTCACCCACCCCCCAACCTCCCTACTGCTACTTGAGTCAAAGGGGAGAAGGGGAGGAGACAATCATGCTTGGTGTCTGAGAAATGAACCTTTTAGTATGCAGGAAGAGTCTCCACTTGGAGAGAGTGGGGCCAAGATCTCTAACATACAGAGAAGGAAGCCTAGGACAGCTGGGCAGGCCTAGAAACCATGCCTTCCCCGACTGGGATGAGGAGAGTTGAGATGAGAGGCCAGTTCTCAAGGACATTCAAGTGTCAACAAGAGCCCTATATTTGGATTCAGATGACCAACTCTACTACCTATGTGATTTGGAAACTGTCCCTTCCTTTCACTGGTCTTCAGTTTCTTCATCTGTAAAATGAGTTGAATCAAATGATCTCCAAAAGCCCTTACAGCTTGAAATCTTAAGGTTTTGTGATCATACAGGTAGAGATGAAAGGGACCCTTGGAGCCCTCCAGTCTGGCCTCTCCAAATTGAGGCAGGCCCAAAGGTCACGCAGATCAGAAGCAGCAGAGAGGAGATTCAAATTCTGGTTAGCATCCACTCCTCTATATCAAACAGCCCTGTGACTTCTGCTCTGCTACTCCCAAGAGCTCTACAAGTTCTCCTCCATAGAAGGAGAGGGCCTGTTGAACCAGCCCCACAGACCTCTGGAACCAGGGCTGAGACCCTCCACACCTTTACCTGGAGAATTAACACACACGTACGCACACTAACATTCCCAGACAACAGACACTGGCATCAGCAGAGACTCAAACCACCTCAGATTCCAGGCAGATGGTCACTCCTTCCCTATACACACATGCCCTTCCCTCTTAAATACCTGAAGCAACTAAAACATTTGAAAAATGACTTTTGTTATCTCCTTTGAACCTTACAACTCTGATAGATTAAGCGTCTCGCCCAGGGTCACGCAGCTCATTAAATTTCTAAGGCGTTATTGGAACTGAGGTCTCTGCTTCTCACACTTGACTTGAGCCACCCTGACATGTGGGTTGTTAAGAGGCATATTTCCTTGGGCCAACAAGAGCTCCCCCCTCCCCACCTAGGAGGTTTCCTAGGAACCCCACTCAAAAATCTCAGAAGCAGCCACCTTCATGTTCCTCCTCTCAGGAAGCCTCTGAACTCAGCCAAGAGAGACCCAGGGCAGTGCTTAACAACTGGCTATTGACTGACTGACTGACCCTGTCTTTGGGAAGTCACTTCCCTCTCCTAGCTGCCACCCTGTGGCTAGGCCCTGTGCTAGGCTCTGGGGATACAAAAAGAGGCAAAAGGCAGTCGCTGTTTTCAGAAGAGCCTAAAATTGAATGGAGGAGACAATACTTGAACAAATATATACAAAACAAGATATAGAAGATAAATAGGAAATAACAGAAGGAAAGTACTGGAGTTGAGGGGTTGGAACGGCTTCCAGTAAAAGATCAGATTTTCATTGGCCCTTAAAGAAACCGGAGAAGGCAGTTAGCAGCGTTGAGGAGGGAGGGGAAGGGAGGCGGAAAGAGGACCTGTGGTCCAATCACAGCAGGGCCAGGCCTGCCGCTCAGCTGCTCCACAGCTTCCTGGAACTGAGTCACTGTTCTCTGCTCCAAACGAGACGAGAGCCCCTCAGCTCAGCCTGCCCAAGCAAGTGGGGCAAAGCCTGAAATAAGGTCAAACATGAGCAAGTCAGCCCTGGTGGCTGTGGGCGCCCTGGCTGGAGGAGGTGAGTATGACTTGTTTTCCCTTGTTCTCCTTTCTCCTCCTTTAATAAAAATGTGTTAATGATTTGGCTTTTGTTTTAAATTATCAGCCCTTCCCTATAACCACCAGCCTCCCAGAGCTTCAGCTTCTAGCAAACAAACAAAACAAACCTGCTTACCATTTCTGGCAAACATTGTTTAAGTTTTGAGTTTCAAATTCTATCCCTCCCTCCCCTTCCTCTTCCCTGAGATGGTAATCAATCTGATGATATAGGTAATACTTTTACAATCATGTAAAACATTTCTGTATCCGTCATTGTGTACAAGAAGACTAGGAAGAGAGAAAGGAGGGAGGGAGGAAAGAGAAAGAAAGAAAGAAAAGCATGCTTTAGTCTGTCTTCAGACAACATCAGCTCTTTTTCTGGAGGCAGGTAGCATGCTTCAGTTGGAGAATGGCTAAACCAGCTGTGGTACATGATGGTAATGGGATATTATTGTTCTGTAGGAAATGGCAAGATAGAATGCCAACCTGGGATATAGTATGACCTGGGTCAAGGTCCTGCCTGTCACCTTTGTAATTATGGGCAGGTCACTTAGCCTGAACGTTGATGGAGGGTGTGTTCCTTACACCAATGAGATCACAAGTCTACAGCATCAACACCAAGGAAAATGTTCAATAAATCGTACTAGTCCTTGGGAGACACCTCTAAATCTGGTGGATTGTCCAGGTCCCTAGGAAGCTAAGCACCCAGAAGAAGATAGAATCTTCTCTAACAACTTGGGGAATAGGGTCAGTTTAGGCCACTATAAATCTGGAGTACAGTTTACATCTCTCTTGAAGGATCCATTAACCAAGTAAGCAAGCATTTATAAAGCAACTACTGTATGCCTGGCCAAGAAGGGTGAGCCAGTTCACTCAGAGGTGAACTGGCCTCACAGTTTATGAATTCCCTTCCATTTTCTGTCAGGTAAAATAAAACCTTTCCTGTATTCAATGATTTGCTGGTCCAAGTGCTTGAAGGGGCATCTGAGGGCCCTTTTCTTTTTTCATGAGAGAATTTAGACATGAATCAAATGTGTATGCTGTCAGGGGAATTCTTGGAGGCTGGGGTGGTGACCGAGGGTGAGTTTAAGACACCTCCATCTTCACCTCCCTCCTTTCTCATTCTCTTCACCTTAGCTGTTCAATGCTCAGCCCCTGAGCCCTGAGCAGACTGAGGGTAGTAGTGGGGCTGGTCCAGGGTTGGAGTGGAAGAAAGCAGGTCAGGCATTGGTGGTGGAAGGGCGTATAGCACATACTGTTTGTTTCCTAACCAGGTCTCTTGTCCCACAGCCGTGGTTGTAACTTCAGTCCCTGTGGTCCTGGGAGTTGTAGGCTTCACTAAGGCTGGCATTGCCGCTGGCTCTGTGGCAGCAAAGATGATGTCAGCAGCGGCTGTTGCCAATGGTGGAGGGGTTGCTTCGGGCAGCCTGGTAGCTGTGCTTCAGTCTGTGGGTGAGTGAGGAGTTTACAGAGGAGGGTAGGTGGGGGGACCCTTCCACGTTTCTCCATTCCCTGCCCTCAGAAATATGGCCCTTCCCTGTCTAGCTATGATCTCTTGAGTTGGGGTCAGCAAAGAGTCATAGGGTCTCAAAATTGAAAAGAACCTCAGAGACCATCCTGTCCAGTCGTAGCAGAACAAGGATCCTTCCTATGACATCCACCTGTCTGTGCCTGAAGACCTGCTGAGGGAGTACTTGTGTGTCACAGCAGAAAGACCCCCAGCTCTAGACTCAGACAGCCAAGTTCAAGTCCATCTCCATGTCCATTACCCCATGGACTTCCTGAGGTGTCCTATCCTCATTTTGGACAGTTCTAATTGTAACGGAGCCCAGATCTGCCTCTATGCCTTTCCCCCATCCCTTCAGCTACAGAGAAGCTAGCTGCCATCACCTTAAGTCTTCCTCCAGGCAATCCTATGGTATCCCCAGTTCTCTCTCCTGGTCCTGGTTGATCCTGAAAGTTTCTGTCTAGCCCCAGCACTCTCCCATCCCCCCAGTCACCCTGACTCATTTTTTTCTGAATCCTCTCCCCACAGGGGCTGGTGGCTTGTCTACAATGGCAAGCACTGCTTTGGGTTCTGCAGGTTCCGTCCTTGGAAGTACCCTTGCATACTGGGGCAGTCAGAAATGACAGTTTACAGGTGCCAGGGACTCACAGTCACCTCCTGGCCCCTCTGCTTCTAAGGGAAGGTGGTATGAAGACAATACCTAGCCAGATACACAGGGCCCATCCTTTCCAAAAGCTGGGTCTTCTGTCCCCACACAGGGAGAAAGCTCTGAGAAATAAAGGCCTGGCTTGATCTCCTGTCTCTCTAAGTCCCATACTGATTGCGGTCACTCCTGTTCAGATAAGAGGGTGGAAGTGGGGGAAGGGAAGGGGTATGTGCTTGGACAACATTAGCCTACTGGTCTACACATTTGTCATACTTCCAGCTTCATGGCAGCTCCAGATCCGCATGATCCTTGGAACCCATCATTAGCTCCCTCTTTCCTCTTGAGATAAAATACTAAATGAGATACATGAGGCTGTGTTCCAGCCACCTTGGACTAAGCACCCTGATCTTGTCCTGGTCTTTTATAGCTTCTAGATAATCACTCAGATTGTCTCCTCTGCCTGAGACACACACACACCTTCCTCACCTCCACCTGTTAAGATCCTCTTCCTTGACAGCCCAGCTCATGTGAAGTCTTCCCTGATATGCCAGCTACCTGGGCTCTGTCTCTCCTTCCCCAGATTTCCATAGGGAACTTTGCATCTCTGTTTTACACTCAAAGCATTCTCCTTTTGTCTCAGTTAATTGTATACCTGTTTTATCCTCCTTATTTGATTGTAAGTTCCTTGAGAACAGACATCCCACTCCAATACATCTTCCACATGGATGCTGTGACGTTTTAAGAATCCAAGAGATGTAATTTCCAGATCATTAATCATTTCATTAATAATGCTAGTGTATTGCCAATAAAACACGTCAGTGACACACTTGAATGCCAAAGATCAGTCGTGATGGTGGGCTCACAGTTTATATGCACCTGGAAGAGCAGGTATTCCTGAGGGTAGAACACCCCAAACACATGAAGACTTGGTCAGGTGGAATAGGCAGATGAAAACGATTCATTCCCACAGCCAATGAAGGTGACCGAAGCAGACTCTATAGAGCAGCTTGGTCAGACATCGAAGACATCAAGAGCATCTACTGCACCTTGGGTCATCACTAGTTCATCTTGACTTTTGTCTTACCACTGGACTTTGATGACTGGGAGAGAGAATGAGGTTAGTGACTTCTAACAGTTCTACCTCACTTAAATCCAATTCACTTGAAAGTGATGTCATCAATTCTCTTTGAGAACAAAAGGCCAACATCCCATTATGTGTCAGGTACTATGCTAAGGTTACAACAAGAGGCAAAAGATAGTCCCTGCCCTCAGGGAACTTACAATCTAGTGGAGGAGACAACATAGAAACAAATATGTACAACCAAGTAACATACAGGGTAATTGTTCATCCTTCATTCTTGAAGAGGATGAATGATATCACAAGGGTGGTGTCTTGACTTGTAAGTGAGTTGGATTTAAGTGAGGCAGAGTTGTGCAAAGTTGTCAGACTCTTCCAGAGTGCAGTGGCAAGACAAAAGTCAAGATAGTGATTGCCTGATATGATTAGGAAATAATTAACAAAGTGAAGGCCCTAGAATTAAGAGAGACTGGGAAAGACTTCCTATAGGAGATGAGATTTTAGTTGGAACCTGAAGGAAGCCAGGGAGGTCAGTAGTCCGAACAAGGAGGGAAAGTACTCCAGGCATCAGGTATAGCCAGAGAAAAAGCTCCAAATCAAGAGGTGAAATGTCTTGTCCTGGGAACCAGGAGGCGAATGACACTGAACTAAAGTGAAAAATGGCATTATAACTTAAGGATGACTTTCCAGTACCTTTTCTAAATCTTCCTTTCTACAGGCCATGCCTATCTGCCCAAGAATCACCAAACAACTTGAGGGTTCAGAAATCCCTAGGGTTTTTTTAAATTCTAAGTTTCTCCCATTAAACTGTTGCATATGAGAATCTAAGAAAGAAAGTACTGAGGTACAGGGGAGCAAATCCTTTGTCTTTACTGCTTTCTTGGCTCCTCCAGTTGTGTTTGTCCTTCGTTCTTGAAGAGGACCATGACATCAAGATGATGACATGACTTGCAGTTGACTTTGATTTGAGTGAGGGAGGGCTGTGCAAGGTTGCAAACTTCACTTTCTCCTCTTGAGCCATCTGGGTCCTGGGGCCAGATATTCATCAGGACCACTGGAGATGGCCCAGGATGCAATGTGAGACCCTGGCCCTTTCAGGCCAAGGTCTTACCACATTCTCACTTTTAGTGAGATACACCCATTCAATGAATAGACTTCTTTAAGTTGTTACCCAAGGGATGGCCCCTTTAATAAAAAAAAAAATCAAACTGGGAGGGGAAGACCCTCAGGGTTCCTGGGTAAGAGAGAAATGATTACTGTTTAATAATTACATTCATTCTGTGCTACCTGGGTGGGGACTTGTCCAGTTTATGAGCTCCAGAGTGAAATGAGTTTAAGGCTTGATGTTTGAGAAAGAAATGTAGCCAGTAAACCTAAAAGAAAAAAGGCCGCTTTTGGCTCTAGAGTGTTCCTTTCCCTGGGTAGAACACCAGAGGAGAGGAGAGGATAGGACAGGACAGGAGAGGGAAGGGAAGGAGAAGAGGAGGGGATGGGGAGGGGAAAGGAGGTGGCTCTTCCAAATGAGCTACTCAAAGCCTCATGTTGTATCTGTCCTTGCCTACCCCAAAACTTGCCAAAGTCTGATGAGAGCACACCTTATAGAAAATAATTTCCAAAAAGTTATAAAGTAGGTTGAACTGGAATCATATATCAAAGACCAGTTTCTATTTTATTATAATTTATAACTCAACAAATTAATATTTAACAGAATAATAAATCATGTATCTTAAACAGTCATTATTATAGACTGGTTCCTCTTCCCTCACCCAAGCTAGAAGCATAGTAACCATTCATAGGCACTACTGATCATCAGGGAAGCTTTGACCCATTCCATTTCCAAACCAGGCCTGTCGGTCTGACTTTAGGCAGCCCCATGCCCCCTTCCTCCCAGGGGCTCACCGTGTTGGTGCCAGATCTGGTGCAAACAATCTACTGGTTTTGGTCCTCTTCAATTCAGAATGCCAGAGCTCATGATCCACTAGGCATAGCTTTCCCAGCAGCAGAGATTACTGCTGCTATACCCAGCTCTAATTAACTTTTAAAATGTAAGCAAAATCTCACTTTCATACAAAAAAAAACCAACAGCTTTTCATTTCCTGTTTGGAGAAAAATCTGTCTGTGGCCTGATGCACAAATATTACTTATGTAAGGCCCCGCCCCTACCCCACCAAACATGTGCCAGTCAGTGAACAAGTATTTGTTAAATACTTACTATGTACTGGGCCCTCTGCTAAGTGATGGAGATATAGGGCTTAAAAAAAAAGTTAAGTGACTTCAAGGAGCTCACATTCGAGTGGGTAGACAGTATGTAGGTACAGATAAGATACATACATGGTAGATGAAAGGTGATGAGAAGGGGAAGTGCTAACAACTGGTCTTACAGGAAGTGGGATTTGAGTTGAGTCTTGAAGAGAAGCCAGGGAAACCCAGAGACAGAGATAAGGGGGCTAAGCATTCCAGGCATGAGAGATAGGCATTGCAAATGCACAGAGACAGGAGATGAGAAATAGAGCGTCCTGGGTGACAAACAGAAGGAGACCTGTGCAGATGGATCACAGAGTGTTTGGAGGGCAGGAAAGTATAAGTAGACTTGAAAGGTAGGGAAGGTGCCAGGTTGTGAAAGGCTTTAAATGCAAAAAAGAGGCTTTTATAATTTATCCTGGATGTAAGAGGGAGGTGCTGGAGCTCACTGACATAATAAAAATCATGGTAGCTGAGAGGCTGAGATTTCAGGCATCATCACCTGATGTGATGCCTCCCCCACAGAGTACACAACCCCAAACTTATCTGTGTCTCTGAGCTGGGACTTAAAAAAAAGCCAGGAAAGTTAGTGGCTGGAGTCAAGGAAGGAGAGCATTCCAGGCATGGGAGACAGCCAGAGAAAATGCCTGGAGACAAGAAATGGAGGTGTAAGATGTAAGAAGACCAGAAGATAGGATGGGGCTAGGTTATGAATGGTTTTCAAAGCCAAACAGAGCATTTTGTATTTGATCATGGAGGCAAGAGAGAGCCACTGAAATTTAAGTGGAGTGACTTTAGGAAAATCACTTTGGTGGCTGAATCGAGGATGAATTGGAGTTCAGGCAGACCCACCAGCAGGTTATAGCAGTAATCGAGGTGTGAGCTGATGAGGACCTGCACCAGAGTGGTGGCAGAGTCAGAGAAAAGAAAGGGTTGTCTTGTGGAGATTCTGCAAAGGTGAAATTGTTGGGCCTTGGCAACAAATTGAATGTTGGGGCAAGGCTTGACAGAGAGTGCGGAATCCAGGATAACATGTTAAATTGTGAGCCTGGGGAACTATGAGGATGGTGGTACCCTCAAGAGAGTAGAGAAGTTTACAGGAGGGGAAAGTTTAGAAGAAAAGATGAGTTAAGGTAAGTTCATGTTGAGTTGACATCTGAACGGCATTTGGAGATGTGAGACTGGAGGTCAGCAGAGAGTTTATGGCAGGATAAGTCAGACTGAGAATCATTAGCATATAGATGATAATTGAATAGTTTGGAATTGATGAGCTCATCAATGAAAGCAGTTTAGAGAGAGAAGAGATGAGAGAAGACCCAGGACAGAATCCTGAGGGATGCCAGTAGAGGGCATGACCTGGATAAGGTCAAGGGTCCAGAAAAGGAGATCAGGGAGTAGTCTGAGAGGCAGGAGGGGAATCAGGAGAGAGCAGCATCCTGAAAATCTTGAAAGGAGGGTGGTTGACAGTGTCAAAGGCTGCAGAGAAGTCAACATGAATGATGATTGAGAAAAAGCCAATGGATTTGGCAACTTAAGATCGGAATTTGAGGTCAGAAATCCAGTTATAGGTTGTTAAGTCGGGAGTAAGAGGAGAGAAAATGGAGGCACCTATTGTAGGTGGCCTTCTCAAGAAGTTTAGGCAAAAAAAGGCATAGATAGTGGGCAGAGAGGGATCAAGTGAGAGTTTTTTTGAGAATGAGAGAGACTTGGGTATGTCTGTAAGCAGTGAGTAAAGAGCCAGTATACGGGGAGAGATTCTTGACTTACTGAGCACATGATTCGGGCCTTCATTCCTGAAAACTGTTGGATAAGGCTATTAAAATAAGTTTCACATTGCCTTTGCCACAGATCTTTCCAAGTCAAACTTTCTGCAGTCATCCAGGGACTGAACAAAAAAGGATCCAACCCTAATGGGTTTTCAGGCCGGGCTTCTGCAGGGCCTAAGACAATAGATATCTCCTACCTCTTCTATGGTTACAGCCAACCACTCTACTCCCCCTTCCCTGAAGACAACCTAAGCTCTCTGACTTCTGGACCTGTGCTCAAGCCTCCCCTCCTGTCAAGAGGGAACCTTCCCACCCTCCTTTTCACTTGTGAAAACCAAGTCCATCTTTTCAAACCCCCCCCTCAGTCCCCAGGTTGATTTCATCCCCACCTCTCCCTGTCCACAGTTCTTTGTATCTCTCTCTTGCAGCCTCTATCTTTTGCCTTGTAATGTATTTTTTATCTTCCACTAGATTGTGAAAAAGGACTTTATTACAAGGATTGTGCCTCTTTGGTGTCCATTCAGAGTTCTGAAAAGAGTAGGTGCTGAGTATCCAGGTGAATGAATGAATGAATGGATCTTGTATCTGCAGGAGTAGAAAAAAGTAATGTAGACACAGCCCATGGATTCCCTCTAAAAAGAACTCCTGACAAATTCTGAAACAGTGGAAGCTGCGCAGAAACACAGTGAAGGAGATTTCCGTTGCAGAGAGCCCTGAAAAACCCACCGCAAAGGTACCCCGGACACGGGAGCGGAATCC
>CM053771.1:68341079-68521215 GCA_028658325.1 Potorous gilbertii
CACAAATGGGGAGAAAATTTTGGAACCCAAAATCTTGTGAAAATGAATGTAAAAAGTTAAATAAATTTATTTAAAAAAAAGAAAGTAATGTAGTACCTTGGGCTTTCCCTCAGCCAACTACCCCAGGTTTGAGGCATATTTCTGTTTAGTATCCTCTCTAAAACCATAGCTCATTAGCCCCCCACTAATGTGTTTCTTTTACCAGGCCAACCAGAGGACATATTATTTTAAAGCAAAAGACAGTTGATTCAACAAGACAGAAAAGTAAATGATAAGAAAGACCTAAAAATAAATGATAAAATAGACCTCCCCTCCTGCCATAAACACAGAGATACACCCTCCCACAGATTTCCATACCACCAGTGGAAAAGGACACACATATGCACACACGCAGACACACACACGTACATACACACACACACACACATACACACGGGATATATATTGCCAAGGCAACTCATGCTTTTGGAGAGAGGGGTATTAGAGCTAAAATACTTCTCCAGTTTTGACATTGCTACTTGCTTCCCCTCATAGCTATAGATGCCCTGTGTATGTGTATGTGTGTGTATACACAAATGTACATATATATATATACACACACACACACACACACATATACACATGTATATCCATATATAATAGATATGTATAGATGTGTGTGTGGAACTGATGCTATTTTGTGGCTTTTTCCTATTCCCTTTAGGGAGAGTTTTCAAACTTTTTTTTAGCACATAGCCTTGGGGGATAGCTAGCATTTTGTAATTTAAATCCAAAGGCTGCAGCCAGCCAGCAGAAACATTCAATCTTAGATGAAAACTGTCTTTTTTGAAATCTTTTTCCTGGGCTACCACTCAGAGTCCCTTAGTCTAAACTTTCTTTTTTTAATTTAATAGTATTTTATTTTTTTAAATTACATGTAAAGATAGTTTTCAATATTCATTTTTGTAAGATTTTGAGTTCCGAATTTTTCTCTCTCCCTCTCTTCCCTCCCTCCTCCCCAAGATAGCAAGTAATCTGATATGGGTTATACATGTACAATCATGTTAAACATATTTCCACATTGTGTGTGTGTGTGTGTGTTTGTCCTTCGTTCTTGAAGAGGACCATGACATCAAGATGATGACATGACTTGAAGTTGACTTTGATTTGAGTGAGGGAGGGCCATGCAAGGTCACCAGCATCACTTTCTTCTCCTGAGCCGTTTGGGTCTAGTGACCTGATATTCATCAGGATGACTGGAGATGGCCCAGGATGCAATGGGAGACCCTGGCCCTTTCAGGCTAAGGTCTTACCACAATCTCACTTTGAGTGAGATATATCCATTCAATGCATAGATTAGTTATGTTGTGAAAGAAGAATCTGAACAAAAGGGAAAGGCCACAAGAAAGAAAACAAAAAACAAAAAAAAAGTGAAAAATAGTATGCATTGATTTGCATTCAGATTCCATAGTTCTTTCTCTGGATGTGGAGAGCATCTCTCACTGAGACTCCTTTGGAATTGTCTTGGATCATTGTATTGCTGAGAAGAGCTAAGTCTATCATGGTTGATCACCACACAATGTTGCTGTTACTATGTACAATGTTCTCCTGGTTCTGCTTACTTCATGCAGCATCATCAGTTGATGTAAGTCTTTCCTGTTTTTTTCTGAAATCTGCCTGTTTATCATTTCTTATAGCACAATAGTATTCCATTACATTCATATACCACACCTTGTTCAGCCATTCCCTAACTGGCATTCCCTCCATTTCTAATTCTTTGCCACCACAAAAAAGAGCTGCTATTTTGAACATGTAGGTTCTTTTCCCTCCTTTGTGATCTCTTTGGGATACAGACCTAGAAGTGGTATGACTGGATCAAAGGGTATGCACAGTTTGATTTTCCTTTGGGCACAGTTCCAAATTGCTCTGCAGAATGGTTGGATCAGTTCACAACTTCACCAACAATGATTAGTGTTCCAATTTTCCCACATCTTAGTCTAAACTTTCAAGGTACATATATCATCCCCCTAGACTGCTAGCCTGGGTCCCTGAAAATCATCCAGGAGTTCTACTTAGCAAAATTGTAAAGCAACTAAGTAAAGCTGCCAGGAAGAGCTGACTTCCAGCTTACAGCTTATACCCTACTTCTGAGTTCATACAAATCACTGTGAGAGCAAGACTTAAAGGAGCTAGGTGTAGTTGGTGATCTGTGCTCCACTTACTCCTAGCTAACTGAATGAACTCTATAATATGGAACTGGTGCTTGTATATCTTGGAAAGAGAAATCCTATTTGCTCCCCCCACCCAAGGCATTCTTTTCCCCAGAATCTCTGCTCTATTGTTATCAAGTTCAGATTCCTCCTAGATCTCTTCAACTTAACTTTTCCTTTTTGTCCTTCAGGGAAACCTAGCCCTCTCCAGAACATACTCTTTCTGTTTTGTGTTGTTTCTTGTCTCATTTGCCATGACGCTGGGGGGCCAGAGGGAGTTGTTCATAAAATCATAGATTTAGAAATGGAAGGGACCTTATAGGTTATGTAGTTCAACCACATAATTTTATGTATAAGAATGTTTTATAGCAGCTGCTTTTATTATGCCTTCTTAGTAAATGCCTTTGCTGATAGCTGTATGTCTCCTGGCTGGTTGTTAATGGAAAGCAAACTAGTGGAGACTCATGAACTTACAAGTAGCCATCCACAGGTTATTCCCTAGAATTACAAGTAGCACACAACTTTGGGGGACCCAACCTGCAAGGGTGAGTTGCTGAAGCAACAAGGTAGCCTGAGGAAGAGACAGAAGCAGTTTGTGCCAGGCAAGTCAAACCACGACTACTAGCACATTAACCACCACCTCCCTTAGACTTCAAAGAAGATAGCCTAAGTCTTGAGTCCAGGAACTACACTCCCCCACTCCCCAACCTGAGAATCAATCTTGCTTCCAAAAGCCCAGTCTTTGTATCTACCACCTCAGGAAATCTATTCATGTGAAGAAAGGACCAGACATCACCACCAAATGATGACCAAGTGCCATTAGCAGGGCAGGCAAACCAGCCTAAGTGAAGCATCAAGGTATCCTTCAGGGAGAGCCAGCTGGTAGCTTGTGCCAGGCAAGTCAACCATCATCCCCCCTCACATCCAAATAAAGATAGCCCAGGCCTCTGTATTCAGGAGCCTTGGGATAGCAGTACCCTAAGACCACTAGTCCTACATAGACCCTATTGCTGTCAAAAAGGAAAGGAATTGTTGTGGAGAACCTTCCAGCAATCCTGGGTTAAGGGCTATATTGCATTAGTTGAAAGAGCATTGTAACACTCTAGCTGAAAGAGTTCACAATTTCATGCAGTCCGGTCAATGGACAAAGGTGGTGAAAGAGTGGAGCCAGGGAGGTCAGAAGACCTGTCCTTCCAGAATAGAAGGGCCCAGTGGCCAAGCAGTCTACCCATCCAACTTTATTGGCAGCAACCCAAGAGCAGAAGATTCTGTAGGGCCCAGTCCAACTATAGATGGCCAGCAGGGCAAGGACCTATCAGCCCAGTCACCGAAAAAGTACCTACTCCTAGGACACTAAAACTCATGGTGGTAGTCTTGCCTCTGAAAATGCTAGTGAAATGTAGGGGATGTGAGCCCAAAGGAGATGGACACAAATGAACAAACAAGTGAATGTTCATCCCCAGAGGATAAAGTTAAGTTTTATTTCATTCTTTTGTTATTTAATTTTTCTATGTCTCATTTGAAGGAAAACGTCAGAAATGGCTCCAACTGATGAACTTGCTCCTCCCAGGATAATATTCACCCCAGCTAAGAGTCCAGATACATCTGGAAGATGGAAGAATTGGAGACAAGATGAGATGGGAAAGGAACTAGACTTTGGGACCATAGGCAGGTCATGTCCCCTAAGTGGCTTCCAGGTTTCCCACTAGCATAGGAGAGAGATGCTCTGTAAGAACCCCTTCTGGCTCTCAAGTTTGGTGACATCCAATATAAAGAGCCAAATACTAACCCATGGAATTCCACAAAGAAGGAAGACTTGGTAAGACGAAGGGGACTTGCAAAGCTCTTGAGAAAAGTGGAGAGATAACTAGCAATCCTTCGAGAAGCTCACTAGCCTGCTTCTATCCTTTCCTTTCCCCTCTGTTCTGCCTATTGACATGACTAGAGAGAGACATGCCTGCGCTTATGTGCATGTGATGTTGTTTACAGCAAACACTGGCATCTAAAAGACCATGTGATTGTAAGAAGAAACAGACAAGATGTGAGAGTGACGATGGAAATGTGTGGTGTAGACTGGACCGATCACTGACTTATCCTATCTAAGCTAAATATTCGCATTCATTATAAGTGCCACCCCCAAAGCAAAATGACTACCAGAAGAATTAATGTCAACAAATTAGAGCTCTTCTCTAAGCGTGAACAGTTTGTTGAATGTAATTGGAAACTATTTAACAAAATAGATAAAAAATATTTTTTTAAATGTAGCCCTCAAAACTCAACACAGTAAGCCAGATTATACTCTGAACAGGGAAGAGGGGAACAGAATCGTGACACCTCAGTTATCCTGGGGACTATGATACTTTTAAAAAATACATTTTAATATATGTCTTTCATTTCTCATATTATCACTCCACCTTCCAGGGAACCAACAGAAATAACAAATATTTTTTAGAGAAGAGGAAGAAAATTAGCAAATTCAGTCACTGAAAAAACTCTAAAGATAATTGCAATGTTCCATACTCATGAAACCCTCTGCCTCTGCAGAGGAGTGGGGTAAAGATGTTTTCTCATAATTCCATTTTGGGGGCAATACTTATTCTCTACATTTTGCAAACGTTCACTTCTGTTCTTTTGGGTCAGTTGAACTTTCCATTGCCATTGTTGTAGTTGTTGTATATATATATAGATATTTGACTCTGTTTACTTCACATCAGATCATGTAAGTCTTCCCTTACTTCTCTGCATTCATCATATCTTTGCTTTGGACAGTATTACACCGAGATAATAAAATCTCACCTCAGACCCTTGACACTCACTAGCTGTGTGACCTTGGGCAAGTCACTTAACCCCAACTTCCTCATCCTGGGTCATCTGCAGTCATCCTGATGAATATCTGGTCACGGGATTCAGATGACTCTGGAGGAGAAGTGAGACTGGTGACTTTGCACAGCCCTCCTTCACTCAAAAACAAAGTCAAATGCAAGTCATGTCACCATTTCTCTGATGGCATGGTCTTCTTTGGCAACGAAGGACGAACACACAAAATATTCCACTATATTCACACTTCATAATTTGTTTAGTCATTTTCCAGTTGACAGATATATACTTTGCTCCCGATTCTTTGCTACCACAAAAAGTGCTGCTCTAAACATTTTGGTGAATATATATGGGGACTTTTTCTTATCAATGACTTCACTGGGGAATATACACAATGGCACTTTTAATACATCCTAAGATCACTTAGGTTAGGAATCACCAACACACTATTGACTCATACAGAGCTTACAAATATACTAGGAACTTTCTTGCCCTTATCTTTTTCCTTATATTTAATGAAAAATTTTTTATTTTCAATTCCAAATTCTCTCCCTCCATACACTCTCTTTCCTGTCCATTGAAAAAGTAAGAAATACAATACTCATTGTACATTGCACATTGTACATATGAAGTTGCAAAGCATATTTCCATATTATCCACATTGTGGGAGGAATAAGAAAGAAAAATAAAGAAAGTGAAAAAATGTGCTGTAGTCCACACTCAGAAGTCATCAGTTCTTTCTCTGGAGAGCGATAGAGTTTTCATCATGAGTCCTCTGAAATGTATGTGGATTATTGTATTGATCAGAGAGACTAAGACTTTCACAATTGATCTTTTTTCCATTTTTATTGCATTATGATCTATAAAGGATGTCTTTATAATTTCTGCCTTTTAAAATTTGTTTGCAAATTGCGTGCCCTAATACATCATCAGTTTTTGTAAAAGTTCCATGTAGTGCTGCTATATATTTATGTGTGTATATGTGTACACACATATATACATACATATACACACATATACATACATACACACACACATATATATATTCTTAAGTATCATTTAAGGAATGCCTGAAGTCTCAGCTTTTTGTTTTTCCAGTAATTTAACTTTTTCCTTTTATCTTTCTGTTATATTTGCTCAAAACTGAGAAAGGAATATTAAAATCTCTGATCTCTGTTGTATCACTGTCTTTATGTCTTCTTGTGTGCAGTAGATTTGTGTCTGATCCAGAGTCAGGAAGACCTGAGTTCAAATTTGACCTCAGTCACTTACTAGCTGTGTGACCCTGGGCAAGTCCTTTAACTCTGCTTCAATTTTCTCAAGCTGTAAAATGAGCTGGAGAAGGAAGTGGCAAACCACTCCCATATCTTTGCCAAGAAAACTCCACAGAGTTTAGAAGTCACAGAGTTAGACATGACTCACCAGCAATTCAGTTAATTTTTCCTTTACAAATTTAGGTATGAGAAGTATCTGGAACATGTGAGTTTAATCTTGATAATGGTTCATTGTCTATGGTGCCTTTTGGTCTTATGTAGTTTTACTATTTATCTTTTGTTTAGAAGGTTTTTGTTTCTTCTTTGTCTAATGTCATGATTGTAACTCTAGCTTTTTTTGGATTTACCTCATGAATTGTCAATTTTATTCTAGCCTCTTATTTTAAATCTGTGCATGTCTTTGCTTCTTAGGTGTATTTCTTGTAAGTAACAACAGGTGGTGGGATTTTGTTTTCTTATACAATCTGTTATTGTTTTTATTTTATTGGCCTGTTTAATCTATTCACATTCAAAGTTATGAGAGGGGCAGCCACCCAGTTGAATTTGGAGCTGACAAAAAGTCAGGGCAAGATATTTTTCCAGCCTAAGAAAACTTAAGAGGTAGACAGAAGCCTGCAATACCAGGGTGCAAGTCTGGTAGAAGTCTGTCCAGAACAACACACACACATGGTAGAAGTCTGTCCAGAACAACACACACACACACACACACACACACACACACACACACACACACACGCACACAATGGTGGGAACAATGACTGTAGCCACTTAGCAGCTTTATCAGTAGCCACAGCAGCTGCTGCAAATGATAAAAAAGGGGATGGATTAAGGGAAGCAGTGGTTAAAGGCAAAAAATAGATTTTTGAGGAGGGACAGGATAAAGAAAGAAAGAGAAGAAGAGGAAGAAACAGAAGATAATGGGACAGAGGTAAATACACAGTAATCATAAATGTGAATGTGGATGAGGCGAGCTCACTTGTAAAATGGAAACAGACAGAAGAATGGATTAGAAACCAGAATCCAACAATGCTGTTTACAAGAGACACACTTGAAACAGAAAGTTACACACAGAGTTAAAATGAAGGGCTGCAGCAGAATCTAATATGCTTCAGCTGAAATAAAAAAGGCAAGGGTAGTCATCATGATCTCAGACAAAGCAAGAGCAAAAACAGACCTAATTAAAAGAGATCATCAGGAAAACTACATTTTGCTAAAAGCTAGCATAGACAATGAAGTAATATCAAAAAATTTTTACATCAAGTTGCTCTGATAAAGACCTCAAATATATAATGAGTATAGAACTGAGTCAAATCTATAAAAAAAGAGCTCTTCCTCAATTGATAAATAGTCCATTTTCAGAAGATGAAATCAAAACTACCTATACTCATAAAAAATGCTCTAAATGACTATTAGGGAAATGCAAATCAAAACAACTTTGAGGTACAACTTTACAGAAGTTGTAAAGAAATATCAGAAATGACAAGTGCTGGAGGGGACGAGGGGAAAATAGGTACACTAGTGAACCTGGTGGAGTAGAGAACTGGTCCAACTATTCTAGAAAACAATTTGAAGATACTACCCAAAGGGCTATAAAACTGTTTTTGACCAGAAATATCATTACTAGGTCTGTATCCCAAAGAGCTCAAAGAAAAAGGAAAAGCACCTATTTGTATAAAAATATTTACAGAGCTCTTTTGGTGGTGGCAAAAAATTGGAAATTATGGGAATGACCATCAACTGGAGAATGGTTGAAGAAGTTGTGGCATATGATTATGATAGCATACTATTGTGCTACACAAAATGATGAGAGGGAAAAACATGGCAAGACCTATATGAACTGAAGTAAAATAATGAGAGAAGAACCAGGAGATCATTGCGCATTGTAACAGCAATGTTGTAATGATGGTCGACTGAAGAACTTGACTACTCTGATCAAAACAAGGATCCAAGACAATTCCAAAAGACTATGATGAAAAAATGAAAAAACCCACCTCCAGAGAGAGGACTGATAAAACTCTGAGGACAAATTGAAGTATAATCTTCTCTATTTTTCTTGCTTTTTTTGAAATATGGCTAATATAGAAATATATTTTGCATGACTTCACACATATAATTGAATTCATATTGCTTGTTTTCTCAGTGGGTGGAAGAGGGGGTAGGAGATAATTTGGAACTCAATATTTCAAAAGAAAATAATGTCAAAGTAACAAATAATAAATTTTTTTAAAAGAAAAGATAAAGTTATGAGAATTGAATTTATATTTTCCTCCATTTATCTCTAATATTACCTGTTCCCCATCTTCCTCTGTAAAGACAGTACTCTGCCCTTTCAGTTATTTTAGCCTTAATCTTCTGTAAGCTATTCTTTTTCCTCTGGCTCTTTCCCTCACTCCATACCTTCCTCTGCTTAATATCATAGTTGTCTTTTGAGTTTGGTTTTTTGGGGTTTTTTTGCTCTAGGTCAATGTATTTTGTTATCTGTGGTTACTCTGTTTTTAAAAATAATTTTTATTGATGTTTTCTGTTTCTTACATCCCCATAGTATCTCCATATGTCCTTCCCCCATCCTCCCTCTGAGAACCATCCCATATGACAAAGTGTGCTTTATTTTTGTTCTTGCTATGTTTTAGAGAGGAAAAAATAAATTCAGAACAACTGATTGATATATTGAGAAATTCCAAAAACATGTGCAATGTTGAACACTTGTGGACCTCAGCTGAAGTATTTATTTCTCTTTCCTGTATTTCTGCTCTCCAGGGTATTTGCAAAGGACAACAATTTGTTCACGTCTGGTTTTCTTTGTAGGAATGTTTCAAAAGCACCTCACATTTTTTATTGAACATACATCTTCCCCCATTGATGATTAGGCTTAAGTTTGCCGGCTATGTCACCTTGGGTTGCTTCTAAAACTTCTTTGCTCTTTGAAACACATGATTCAGTTCCCACCTGCAGTTTCTGGTGGGTACAGAATATTTTTGTGTTCCTCAGATTTCTTTTCCTTTATATTTGAAGGTCTTTCTCTTGGCAGCTTGCACAATCTGTTGTTTGTCATTGGACATGTTAAATTTAACCACTATATATGTCTTGGAGTTTGAAGTACAGGGTTGTTTTTTTTTTTTTTTTTTTTTTGTTATTACCTGGAGGCAATCTGTGGGTTCTCTCAATTGGCACTTTGTTTTCCGTGTTCAGAAGTTCTGGGCAGTTTTCTTGTGTTATTTCTTGCATTACAATGTTCAGCTTTTTTTTGACTTTTTGTGTTCTTCTGGGAGACCTATAATCCTTAGGTTATCTGTGTAAACTGTCTGAATGAATAAATGTGATCATGTTTTCTTTTGATGTTATTTCTTTTTGTTTCTCTTCCAGATTGTTCTTCCCAATCAGTTGTTCTCTCCTCCTTCCCCGTCTCCCCCTTTCTCTGTCTCCCTTTCTCTCTCTCTCCTCTCCTCCCTCCCCTTGAGAATGACCACCATGGATTCAAATTTTTTTTATTTCGCTGATTATTTCAGCTGTGCAGGTCATAAATTCTGTTTATACAATTCGTATTTGTCTTCTCTATCATTCAGGTACATCCTACTGGATGTCAAGCTCACTACCACTGGCTTAGAGGAGTGCCACTCATGGGCTGGCATCCTGTCCCAGTGCCCTCTGTTCCTCAGTTCTCTGGCTGAACTCTTTCAGCACAGGGCAATGACATATTGTAGTCCTAGGCAGAGCAAATTAATGCCTTTTGGTTTTCCCCAGTAAAGAGAGAAGGGGGTGAGGAGTTCTGTTGGCAGGCAGTGGGTTAGCTCATGCAGCCCTTCCATGTATGCTGGCTGGTCCAGGAAAGAGTACTGAGTTTGTTAGGGGATAGTCTTCTCCACTGTTACTTCAACATGTTGCCTCCTTAGAATTCTTGGTGTTCTAGCCCAGGGAAACAGCTAAAATGACTTTATTTCTTGCACATAATTCCAATTATGGAGAGAACAAGATATTCCATCTCTTTGCTCTGGGTACTTCCTCCCCGTTGTTCCCCATGACTGGAATCCTATTTCTTCTCTGATTACAGATCTCCCTAGTTTCAAGTCCCAGATAAGCTCCTCCTTTCTACAGAAAGTCTTCCCTAATCCCTCTTAATTCTAGTGTCTTTTCTGTTAATGATTTCCTATTTATCCTGCATAAGACTTGCTTTGTAAATAGTTGTTTACATGATGTCTCCCCCACTGAATTATAAGCTTGTTAAAGGCAGAGATTATTTTTTGTCTCTTTTTATATCCCTGATGTTTAGCACGGTGCCTGACACATAGTAGGTCCTCGATAAATGTTTATTGTGATTGAGATGCTTTGGACAAAGCATCTAGTCTTCATATTGTTGGTCACAAAATCTTTTCCTCAATCTTTTTTTTAAAAAGGAACTACAATTCAGATATCTTTGAGTCCTCCTTTCTTAAATACCTTCTTTCTTAGTCTCAACATAGTCTCCAAGTCCCCTAACTTTTTCTTGTCCCACTCCTGTGGTCCCCTTCTCCCATTAGTGAGCTCTTCCCAGAACCTCCACTTTGAGAAAGGGCCCGGACCAGGCAACATTCATTCTCCTGATCTTACCACCGTGTCTCAGCTTCCGTGACCCTCAGTTCTTAGGGCTCCTTGCTCCCACTGGGGAGTTTACATACAACAAGTTATCTCCCAAATTTGGGCACTTTCACTGGCTATCCCCCCATGCCCGGAACTCTTTTCTTCAAGTTTCAGCTAAAATCTCACCTTCCACAAGAAGACTTTCCCATCCTCAATCTTTATGGTTCCCATCTGAGATTATCTCCAATGAATCTTACTTACACCTTCTTTGTAAATAGTTGTTTGCATGTGGCTTCCTTCATTAGCCTATGAGCCTGTTGAGAGCAGAGACTGTTTTACTTTGAGTTTTTGTTTTGTATCCCCTGTTCTTAACACAGTACTCCACACGTAGTAGGCATCAATGCTTGTTGACTGGACTATCTACCTCACATCCATCATACTTTGATGACAAAAGCAGCAAATGACCAGTGTTGGCAGGGCCACTAGTGTACTCTTGGCACAGCTGTGAACTGGTCCAGCCATTCTGGAAAGCAAGTTAGAACTATGCTCCCCAAAACTACTAAACTGAATATCTTTTGACTTAGATATACTACTACTAGGTCTATCTCCCCAAGAGGAAATACTATATATCTACTACTGTGTATCTATATACCTAATATTATATATATCTAAATACTATCACTAGGCTTATACCCTAAAGACAAGGGAAAAGGGCCTATATGTACAAAAATATTTGCAGCAGCATTTTTTTCATAGTAACCCCAAAATGGAAACTAAGGGAATTGCCAACTATTGAAGAATTGTTCAACAAATGATGCCATAAATTGGAATATGAAAATACTGTTTGTGCTAAGAAATGATGAAACAGACATATTCAGAGTAATCAAGGAAAACTCTGAACTGATGCAGAATGTAAGAAACAGAAGTAGAGGAATAATTTATACGCTGTAGAGAAAAACAACTTTGGAAGCATTTTGAACTCTGACTGATACAATGATCAGCCATGATCAATCAGTGATTCAGAGTGCTGAAGATAAACTATGCCATCTCTCTCCTGACAGAAAGGTGATGGACTTAAAATGCGGAAGAAGACATATTTTGTAATTTGTTCTATGGGGTACACATATTGGTTATAAAGGTGTTTTTTTTAATTTATTTAATTTGGGCAGGGGTGGATGGGTGAGGAGAGGCAATGTGTGGGAGAGATAATAAATATTTGTGTATATAAGTAAATAAATAAAAAAAGAAATAATACTAACCAAAAAGAGGTCAGGTATTTGCCTGTTACTGGACTCTACTTGCTACTGAACGGAGGATACCAGGTCATACACTCATTTTTTATCCAGTTGCCTAGTATAAGTTGGTTGATATAAAATGGCCCCCCTCATAAGATGGTTAGAACATAGGAGGCTTGTATTATGAAAATTTTTAAATGGTCCATTCAAAATCATACTCCCTCACATCCCTGAGCTGTTAGAGCCCTTCACAAACAGGTGATGGTTCCATCAGAGATTGAGGCCTCTAATCCTAGACCAAACTTTCTGCTTTCTCCAGTAGCCCAAAGGACCCCTATCTAGGAGGATCTGGGCTGAAGACCAGTGGAGAAATCATGCTGATGCATCCTGACATTTAGTTAGTTTTGGGGCATGTCAGCTCTCCATCAATCAGACTGAGACGGTTAGGATAAGAGGAGAAGGTGGGTCTATTTCCAATTTGGCCACGGGGGTTGTGACACTATATTTTGCTGGGTGAAGGACCATTTTACTTATTAGGACTTCTTATACTAATGAAAATACCCCACAGCTGAGTGAGTCACTGCATCTTCCTCTGCTGGTCGGAAGCATTTCTGTAAGGCAACGACAGGAGTCATTTTTATATAAGCCAAGTGCTGTCTCCCCACTGAGTATCCTCTCCATGTTATAACTAAATAAGCCTACTTTTGCTAACTATTGAACAACTTGCAAGTGCCTCATTTCATTGAAATGTCAAACTCAAGCTACCAGACTGGCTTGTTACACAAGTGAAGAATTTTTGAGGAATGGGGTAAGAACTGAGTAATTCAAAGGAATCTGAGTAATAAGCCAGCTGACTGGGAGAATTTAAAGATGGAAGGTTGTAAGTGACCAATGGGGCTGGCTCCTAAAGGAGAAAAGAAGGGGTGAGATCAAGGGCACAAGTTGAGATGGGGGAGTTGGCAAGGCAGACCACCACTTCCTCAGAGATTGAACTAAAGGAAATGAGGGCCAGTCATGCCCCAAAGTAGAGGATTTTTGATGTGCAGCTAGGGACCCAAGGGAGCTTGTGAGGAATGGTCTTGATTTCCTCAGTACACTAGAAGGTGAGGTTGTCTCCTGTGATAAGGAGTTTGGAGTTGATGGAAGAGCCTTGAGGAAACAGAAGAGTCACTGAGGAGAATGTAATAACAATACCCAGCATTTGTTGCTTATGAGAAACACATCTAAAAATGGCAAAAGCATACACATAACAGAAGGGCTGAAGCAAAATGGTCCTTGTTCAACCACCATCCTTGCCTTCCTTGCTGATGCATCCTGCCACTGTTAGCACCTGGCCAGACCTTAGTGGGAGTCACTGGCACCGTCTGCCTGTTCTATCCTTATTCTTCTGATGCTGAATGTTGGGCATAGATGTCATGGCATTAACTGTGCCCACTACATATTCATGTTACTCAGAGGTGGTTAAATAGTGCAGCAGATAGAACACTGCTTCTGGAATCATCTCCCTGAGTTCAAATCTGGCCTCAGACATTTCCTTAGCAGTGTGACCTTGGGCCAAGTCACTTAACTCCTGTTTGCCTCGGTTTCCTCATCTCAAAATGGGGTTAAAAATAGCACCTGGATCCCAGGATTGTTGAGAAGATCAAATATGTTTGTAAAGTGCTTTGTAAACCTTAAAGGGCTATAAAGTTATTTTAAAAAGGATTTCTTTAAACAAGGTTCTTTATTCTCTTTCCTTTCTGCCTATCCCAAACTTATTTTCTCTGATTCACAATTCTTATACTTATTTATTCCTTCTTCAGTCTCTGTTTCTCTTGAAATTAAAGCTTCTACGGCATCTATTTGAATTCTCTCTTCTCAATGATGTCCACATTATAGCTTTGTATATCCTGTCCCCTCCCTTCTTTTCTGTTGGGCCTCACTCTTAGTCAATAAACATTTATTAGGTGCTTATGATATGCCAGGTACCTAGGGCAGTTAAATGGCACCGTGGATGGAATGCTGAAGTAGAGTCAGGAAGACTAATCTTTATGAGCTCAAATCTGGCCTCAGACACTTACTAGCTGTGTGATCTTGGGTAAGCCACTTAACCCTGTTTGCTCAGTTTCCTCATTTGTAAAATGAGATGGAGAAGGAAATGGCAAACCACTCTAATATCTTTGCTGAGAAAATCCCAGATTGGGTCCCAGATGAAGAGCTGGGACACAACTGGAATGATGGAACAACAAAATGTGCCAGGCATTGTGCAAACAACTAAACCTACAAAGAAAGGCAAAAGACAGGCTCGGCTCTTAAGGTGCTCATAATCTAATAGAGGAGAAAATATGAAAACGTGTACAAACAAGCGATATACAGGACAAACTGAAAATAATCAACAGAGGTAAGGCATTCCATGAAGAGGGATTGGAAAAAGCTTCTTGCAGAAAGTGGGATTTTATCTGGGATGATGCTTGGAAATGGAAATGAGGGAGAGACTTCTAGGATGAGGGACAGCCAGAGAAAATGCCCAGAAGCGGGAGATGGAGCTTCCTGTTTGAGGAAGAGCAAGGAGACGCATGTCACTACATCAGAGTACATGGCGATGGTGGTAGGTGGGTGGTGTAAAGAATAAAAAGACTAGAAATGAGGGAAGGCAGGCAATAAAGGGCTTCAAATGACAGAGGTTTTATATTTGATCCTGGAGGGGATAGGCAAGGGATATGGTTAAACGTGGGTTTTAGGAAGCTCACTTTGACGGATGAGTGGAGAATGGACTACAATGGGGATAGACTTGAGGCAGACACAGCAGCCTGCAGAGTACTGTTAGTCCAGGTGTGAGGGGATGACTATCCCAGAATAGTGGCAATGTCACAAGAAGGCAGAGGGCATATTTGAGAGACATAGTCAACAGGGCAAGACAGTGGATAAGGGGAAGAGAGAGAGCAAAGGGTTGAGGATGACTCTTAGGTTGCTAGTCTTTGTGAGTGGGAAGATAGTGGTCTCCCCAACAATAATGGGGAAGTTAGGAAGAGAGGAGGCGTTGGGTGGGAGGTGGGGGTAGGGGAAGGGAAATAATGAGTTCAGTTTTGGACACATTGAGTTTTAGATGTCTAAAGGAGGTCCAGTTTGAGATGTCTAATAGGTAGTTGGAAAACTGAGACAAGACTAGCAAAATTGAGAGAGGCTGAAGCTGGTTAAGTAGATTTGAGGATCATCACATATAGATGATTAGATCCACAGGAGCTATTGAGATCACTGAGTGAAATAGCAGGGAGATAAAAGGGAACCTAGGACAGAGCCCTGTGGAGGTAGGCACCCATGGTGAGCAGGCTTTACCTGGATGAAGACCTAGCAAAGGAGACCAAGGAGTGCTCCGGCAGGAGGAGAATGAGAAGAGATTGATGTCAGGAAAACCCAGAGAAAAGAAAGTATCAAGGATAAGAGGGTTATTGACAGTGTTAAAGGATGCAGAAAGGTCAAGAAAGGCCATTAGATTTGGCAATTAAGAGACCATTATTTGAATAAGGTCAGAAGTCAGACTTGGAAGAATCAGTTTCTGCAGGTGATAGGAAGGAGAGAACCATGACTCCATAGTAGACATTTCCCTGTGGATCAGGTCACATGGTTCCTTTCTAGTTCCTCTCCATGAATATTTTCTTTCCTATTAGTCACGAAATATCCTGTTTGGAATCTCATGTCCTCTCACCCTTCTAGATGCTGGTGGTCCCCAAGAGCTTTCTCTAAGGCAGGATGCTGTCTCAGAGGTGGAGGACTCTAAACACTAAACTCTTCTAGATCATACTCATTTTTAGGTCCCCATCTCCTAGTACTATGGGAGTGCTCTTCAATGAGACACCCCCTCCCAGCTCCAAATTAAAATTTCCTTCTTTCTCTTTGAATTCCCTTCTTCTTGAGACCACAGGAGTTATTTTCCTATCTTTGTTGACCATTGATTCCATTAGGATACATCATGCATTCTCCACTATATCCTATGTTGCATCTCCTCCTTTATGTACAGTCCTCCCATTCTGCGGGTGAGTCTAATTAAAAACATTGATTCACCTGAGAAAGGATGGGGATGTGGGGGACAGACAGGGACGGATGGACAGATGGACTCTAGGGTTTAGTCCATGATGTTTCAGGCCTATTTATTCATCATTTCTATTTAAATTCTGCTTCCTTCTTGTATACTTATTTTGTTGTTATTAAGTCCATAGGTGTTTCATTCTATTCTCTCCCTCACACCCCTTTAAAAATCCCTAGAGAGGGGGGAATTTCTTTTTTTTTATCTTTGGTAGCTTTATTCCTTGTGTTTTGGGTGTCTTAAGTTCTTGCAAAGTAAATAATCTGCTCACATTGTGGTGTGTGTGTGTGTGTGTGTGTGTGTAAATTCCTAGCTCAAGAATTACACATCTCATTTACATAAGCTTTCCTCATTAGTGGTGACTTCTTCACTTCTGTGTCATTGGCAAAACTGGCTGGAATTAGGGAGGTTGGTCTTCTGGCTTCCAGATTCAAGAGAAAACACACACAGTCACAGAGACTCTTCTGAAAAGCAACAAAGACTCTAGAAAGAGGTTGACATGTAGAGCAACAGACACCTGGATCATCTAGTGAGAGACCTGGGGGGACATCTGGTCTCAGATCGCATGCAATGGAAAATTCTTCCCCCCAAAAAGGCAAAACGTAGACCTTTTCTCCAAAGAAGCTTATATTCTAATGGCAGAGACAACTGTGTGTGTGTGTGTGTGTGTGTGTGTGTGTGTGTACACACAAGACATCTGAAAAGTACTTCCTTAGGCAAGTCACCATGCCCAGTATGCATGGTGTCTAGGAGTCATCCTTAACTTTTCAATGCATCACAATTTCCAATATCAAATCAGGTGCCATGTCTCAAAGATTTTACCTCCACATCTCCTCTCACACTCACCCTCCTCTCCTTTAACTCTTACTTACTCCACAGTGGCCAGACTGAACTCAGAAGGCAAGGCCAGCCCTATACTCCAATTTCCAGATATTAAACACACACACTGAAGATATGAGCTCACACAGAGTTTGGACTGAATTCTGGGTCAGGTCTTGGTGTCTCAAGGCTCTCATTTGGGGAAGGGGGTGGTAGACCTGGTAGACTATGGTCCCAACAGCCCTACTGGGGATGGGGGATGGATGGATTTTGCTCCACTGAGCCTAAAGTTCTAGAGGGATATTCAGATTGGATGAAAACATAGGCCAAACCTTGCAAGATGAAAATGAGCAGGAATAAATGTAAAGTCCTGTATTTAAATTTTGTTTTTTTTTAAAGTATAAAGTACAACATAGGAGAACTACAGCTAGACAACAGCTAACAATATGCTAGTGTATTGCAGAGCTTGGACATTGTATTCAGAAAAGCTTAAGAGACCTTAGGCTGCACCAACATAAACTACTCCTAGCTCAAGGAGGATGACAGTCTTTTAAGTTTCTGCCTGGGCCAGAGTCCATCTGAAGTACAGGGGTTTGATTAGAGTACATTTTATGAGAGACCGGCACTGGCAATCTTCAGTACATCCACAAGAGAAAACAAAACCTCCTGGAAACACAGGATCATCACCTAGGGTTGGAAGGGATCCCATGAAGGAGGAAGCTATAGAAATGCTCTGCTCCACAGGGACACGTGCAGTGAGCTCTTAATTCACCACATTGGAACTTGCATGAGTTTTCTGAGACAAAACACAGAGCTGTTCAGTTCAGGACAGGGGGATGTACTCACATGTTTGATCATGGAAGGAGAGGCTTCTTTGCGGGGCACGGAGCAAGAGTGATGGATGACAGACTGAAAATTTGGCTTACAGAACAGACAGCACAGGAGCACAAATGGCCAGTAAGGATGCCCTCCAAGCACCCTCTCTAACCACCTACAGTTCCACAGGACTTGCTTTGCTCCCACCTAGGCAACTTTCCATACTTTTCCCAATCTTTCCATCACCCTATTTCTGGACACATATAGCTTGCCTGACCCATGAGACAATTCCACCCGAGGTAGAAACTCTATGGACGATGATAACGCACCTGAACTCATTCCGTGATGGTTAACATACTTGCGCCTCATCGATCCTGGACTCCCACTGCCTTTTCTCTACCCCTCACCCATCACCCCCTCATCACATTTCCCTTAATCCCTCCCTAAAGTTACCCAACCTTCCAACTCTGTTTTCTAGAGTATTTGCTCCTTGATGGCATGGCCACCACGCACCAGAATTCTACATGAACTCTAAAACATCTGATCATAATCTGCTGTCATTACACCTCTTCCTCTACATGCTACTTCAACCCTGTTCTTTTTCCATATCATGACCTCCAAACCCCTTCTCCGTCCACTCCTAGACCATTAGCCCTGCCCTGGCTATATATGTTCACCTTCCTTCTTCATCCTCACCCCTTGGTGAATTAGTTCAACTTGACACTGCTGAACTCCAGTCTCAATTCTCCAACTGCCTATTAGACATCTTAAACCGCCTCCACCACCGAAGCCTTCTCTCTCTTCCAAATTTCCCTACTGCTTTCAAGGGCACTACTATCTTTCCAGTCTCCAGACTCTCAACTTTGTCATCCTTGACTCCTCACTCTCTCACCCGCCTTTCTCTCTCCTATCCCCAGTCCCTATGCTCGTTTCCTTACCCCTGTTCCCATAGATCTGCTGGTTCATATGCCTGACACAATTCTCTCCCCATTTCAGTCTGTCCTTCATTCAGCTGCCAAAGTGATTCTCCTAAAGCACAAGTCCAACCAAGTCACGTCCATAATCTCCAACATCAAATGTAAAGTGCTCTGTTTGGTATTCAAAACCCTTCATCACCTAAACCCCGCCTCCCTCTTCTTAGAACTTACACTTCATCAGGTACTTCAGTCCACACTGGATTCCTTGTTGTTCCTTGAACAAGACAGGCCTTCTCTTAGCTTTGGGCATTTTCAATGGCTACCCCCCATGACTGGAATTCTCTCCTTCCTTTAGGTCCCAGGCAAAATCTCACCTCCCACAAGAAGTCTTTCCTATTCCCTCTTCATTGTGGTGCCTTCCTTCAGTTGATCATTTCCTATCTACCCCACATATAGTTTGTCTACACATACGTAACTGCTAGATCACGAATCTTTCTCTGTATTCCCAGGATTTAGCACAGGCACGGTAGGTGTGGTTAAGTACATGTCAGACAGATGTTATGTTAGACAGCATATTATAATGACAGGACTCACTTAGGTTTAAGTGGTGCCAACGCCCATGTAAGCAAAAGACAGTTGTATTTGTCCACTGCTAACTTTGCTAGTTTGAAAAGACTTGCAGTTTTTGATGGGACAAACTCTTGCTGCGGGAACGCAGAGTCATCCTCTTGCTTCATTAAGGAAGCAGTTTGTAATCATGATATACTCCCGCTACCTGAGCTTTACCTAAGCCTGGTATTGACAAAGGACTCCAAGAACTTTCCCACCACACTTGGGTCTGAATAGGAAATGCCCTCTCCTATATCTGGCACCAGTCAGCTGTTCTCAATCAAACTCATGTTTTTAGGGCATGTAATCTTGTCACATGTACTCCACCTTTAAGGGGTGTTCCCTTCCTAACCTATCTCCCTCACCCTCCAGCTGGGATTTCTCACATGTAGGGATAAACACCTGCCATATGGTACATATGTATACACCTTGTTTGCTCACACAACAAAAAAACTTGTAATTGTATCATTTCCCGAATACTGATTTTCTAGAAATCCTCAGCCCAGATGTTTTCTTTAACCTCAGCCCTAAGGCCAAATAAAGCAGCAGGCATTTAATAAATGCTTACTAATTGATCAGTACCATGGGTAGAAGTCAGTCAACATTTATTTCATGTTTTCACTGGGCTAATTCCTGGGGGTACAAAGAGAGGGAGAATTTCTGCATTTCTGATGGAAGAAAGGGAGACACAACATGCAAGTAGCTGGGTACAAATGAGATACACACAGAGTAAGGGTGCACTACTTTGGGAGAGGAAGGCACTAGTATCTGGGGCAGCAAAAAAAGTGGGATTTGAGCTGGGTCTCCCAGGGAATCAAAGAAGCTAAGAGGCAGCGGAGGAGGGCCCAAGTATTCCAGGGATGTGGAATAATCCTTAAGAAAATGTGTACGATTCAAGGACTTGCTGTACTACTTCCTAGAAATGGAAATGGCTTCTCCAATAATCATTCTGAATTCCCACAGGTGAGTAGTCCTTTAGGAGAGTTGCCATGTGGCTTTTCAAATTTCTAGGTAGATCCTGGTGACTTTACCTGACAGCTTCCAGTACATATGTATCTTCAGATACATGGCAACATGTCCGAGCAATGAATTCACTGGACACAATATCATACAACTGTCTTCTACTTCCAGGCAAGTCCAAAAGAATAGCACATTTGCTTTGAAGAGATCTGACTCCCGTGGGACACGTTTCTTTGGCTCTGAATACTAGATCTGGAGTTTCCCAAAGTAGATTATAAAGAGCTCTGGGGAACAACCTTTCACATTCTTTATGTGTACCCTGTAGAGACCCTTCCATTCCCAGAAAAAAAAAATGGGCAAATCATGGTTCATCAGCAACAACAAAAAATTTTTTTCTTGTGTTACCAGATTATGGAAGATGCCCGCAGAACACAAGGGTGAAAGGCAAGTTTTACTGCTACTTTCCTTGGCTCCCTTTCTTCTTTGCCTCCAGTCAGGAAGACCTAAGGCATGGAAATATTTAACACAGACTATTCCCACGGGTCAGTGCAACCCCCTTGCCTGCCCTGCGCAAGGTAATTCAGTTCCAGAACACATCAAATGTTAGTCACTTCTAGGAATGCCACCATCTCTTCTTTTCAGTCTTTAGGTGGTAAAACACTTGTGGACACTTTACCCCCATGTCTCCCCAATTCTTCACCCCAAGACAGAGGCTCGTATCTGCCTCTGAGGTTCAAGAACACACAAGTGAACTTATCTTGATCCGATGTCTACTCTTTTTTGGTTTACTAAACATAGCTTGGTTTGCCAACTAAGTCAATGACCCCAGGGCTCTGCTCTACCTGTTGGGAAATGCGTCTGATCTTTCAGTTTGGGGGTACTTATCCTCTTAATTCAAGCTACTGAGCTGGATTACCCACCTCCACGATAATGACCTTGGCAGCCTACATCCAGCAGCAGCCTAAGGTTTTTTCTTCCAAGCTGGTCTAACAGTGGAATGTCTACTCCTATGACTAAGTCTCGTAACCGTTTTCTATATAAGGTATTATGGCCCATTCATTTGTACTTTATTAATGGCCACCTCTCCACCACCTGATCTGGGGTCATCTCTCAACCCACAATTCTTATCTTCACCTTTATTACTGTTGGTGAAGATAAGAATTATTTTTGGGTGGTTGGGGAAGGGAGAGTGGCAAAAGGAAGTGAAAGGCATGCAATTTTTTGTGTGGCGTACTGGTTGTATTACAAGGTCATCTTTGTTTTTTAAGGCAATAGTCAAACTATTCCCTAAGACAACAATCTTACAAATCAATACATTCGTAAATATTAAAGATTTATTCAGAATCTGACCACTTTAAGAGCTGTGGAGTTACAGATTAGTTGGCTTGGTTTGACCACAGGGGTGGTTCCTACAGGTCACTGGCTTTTTGCCCCTAACACACACTCATCAGCCAAATCACAGAACATGGTACTACACATAGTTCAATCAGTTTTCTCAACGGCTTTTCCTAAAGTTGCTAGTTAAAATGAACAAATACATGTTTCTGATCTTCTGACTGGGCTGAAGGGTTTGCTAATGAGCACCGGAGGCTTTCTTTACAACAATCCTCTTCACTTTATAGTTGGAGAAGCTGAAGCTAAGGTTAAGTGACTGCTTGCTTAGGGTCACCACTAACAAGAATCGGAATTCAAACTCAGGTTTGTGAACTACCAATCTTGTGCTCTTTTTACTATACCACCTTGCTGTAATCCATGCAAATAAATGATCTGTTAACTTGTAGTTTATTTAGTACTGCACACAGGTGACTCATTTCTAAATATCTGATACCACAAACCAGTGGAACTTTTAAAGTAGGAAGCTAATATTTGATAGAAAGTGAAACAATGCATTGAAGAAATTTCTATGACATAATGTACATCAGTGGTGCCAAACGTAATGGGGGTCACTAAATCATGATCTTTGTGGCCATATGTTGACTCAGAAAACCATACATTTATATATATTTTTTATTAATGTTTCAACACATTAAAATTAGACAGAAACTATGTTTTAGTCTAGTTTGGGCCATACTTGGGAGGCCATGTTCTTTGCATGAGGACCACTTTGCCAGGAAAGTTTTGGATTCTTTATTAGGTAATATCTGATACCAGGTTTTTATCCCTCCACTTCAAACAAGCACTTGAAATAGGCAAGTTTTATAGTCAGAAATGACAAACACAGATGGATGTTATCCCACTTAACTTAATCCACTTAAGGTGGATGATATATGGCTTGTGAGTTTGACACATCATGTTAAAGAAGAAAAGAGTCAAAGGCACAAGTTGAACAGACACCTAAAGGGGGATTTCTAGAGTATAATTTTAAAAAATGGTGAAGTGGTACTGCCTGGTAGGGAATGCAAATCCCAGCAAGCACAGCTACGTGTAACATGACCGGCCACTAACTGAACTTTCCACTTAAAGTTTTCAGTTAAAGCTATTGTGCTACTTGTTTCCTTGCCATGGGTTTTATCCCTGAATTTGTAATGAAAGTCCAGGAAAGCACAATTCACTTAACAGAAATTAATTCTGCTTTGAACTTTTCTGACAATATATGAATGAAAATCTATTTAGGGTAAATAAATTATTTATGAACAAAAGTTGCACAAAGACTATGAAGACTGCCAGCACATCAGTAAAATGCCAGTTGGTCTTCCAACAAAACAGAGGAACAATCACCTAATGTTGTCTATGCTTCTTGACTTCAGGAAGTTTTCATGCTCAACTCCAAGCAGGTTTGGAATCTGTAAGTCACACAATTTAAAATCCAGACCTGTGATTTTACTAGTAGCTAGCATTCTTACTATGAAAACGTCCCTCTCTAATACAGATCCACAATTTCTCTCTTTTCTGATATTGCCTGAGACATTAAAAAGTACTGTCTTGTTCATGATCAAAAGGTCTAGAACTGAGATATTTCTGATTTTGAGGTTAGCTTTCTCTCCATTAAAACTACTGGTGGGAAAAATAGTTAAAAGTCTTTTTAATGAGATAATGGATGCTTACCTGACTGAATAAAAATAACGTTTTCTGGAAGCAAGTAAATCAGGTCGAGTTTTTTCCCTGTAATTTTAAAATATGCTGAGAGATACCAACAGGACCTAAGGGGAAAAAAGTCAAAGTTTTTCCAAGACGGAAAAAAGAATAACTCACCCATCATATACAAATATACTATTTTATTCTAGGGGAATATTTCTGTGGCTTTTGTCCAGGGAAAACCCAGAAGTTTTTTTGTTTTGTTTTTTAAAAGTGACTAAGGTGTTTCTCTTGTTTTTCTCCCTGAGGGGGAGGGAAGGGAAGTGGGGAAGAGAAGCCCATTTCACATAATTTTAATAAAATAAAAACAAAAACCCGAACAACTAGATACAAATGTTAACAGCTCCACTTATGAGTAAGGATTAAGAATTCATCAATATTTTCTCCTGGGTATCAGGCTGGAGTTCTGGGCTACTTTGCAGACTTACACGCACCTGAAATCCTGGGATCTTATACAATTAACCATACATTATCTAGGTAACGGTAGTTCTCAAGTTAAAAGGTAAAAATTTTGTTTGTTTCTGATTACTTTATAACAATTCATCCACTACATTCACTATGCATATTTCTTACACCACTACAGGTAGAATGGGAAGTATCTCAGTGCTTCCACACTGTCATGTTCTTTACATGGGGACCACTTTGCCAGGAAAGTTTTGGATTCTTTATTAGGTAATATCTGATACCAGATTTTTATCCCTCCACTTCAAACAAGGACTTGAAATAGGCAAGTTTTATAGTCAGAAATGACAAACACAGATGGATGTGATCATACAGAATCGGGGCAGATTTACTTCTTTCACACAGTTCTTGGTATTAAAAATACATCCGTGAAATCTGTTACAGGCAAAAGGGACAAAACGACTAGGTACACAATGTCAAAAGGCTACTTTCTGATTTTTATTGTAGTTAAATGACTTTTAGTTACTGTTTTTAAAAAAACAAACAAACAAAAAAAGCACGGACCTTCTGTTCCCACCCACCCCCTCCCACCTTTCAAAAAGGGGAAATCTTGAAAATTTTTTTCAAGGCTGTTAAAACTTCTGAGAGGCTCTGACATTTCTATCATAGGGCCCAATTCAATCTTAAAGAAGGCGAGTGGCCATCATAACAACCTTCAGCTAAATCTTTTCTAAGAGAGAGAAATTCATATAACCCAATGCTCCCATGACTTAAAACCCTAAGATTTACTGAGTAGCCAGAAACATTGCTGGGCTAGGACCTGGATGTGGACACCTGAAACAGAATGTTTTTTTACCCTAGAAAGTCTCACTTTTAGGAATATAATAGCTATAAGTTCTTCTACATGCTTTAGTTGGAAACATACTAGGTACTTTTCTAACTTGGTTCTCATAGCCTGAGTAATACTGTGTCTTTACTTAATCACACATGGGTTTGCCAAAAGGAAAAAAGGGACCATTTGTTTTGAAATGACAAGGGCCTCTGAAACCTGGCACAGAAGACAAGCCAAAAGAAAAAATCAGGAATTGGGAAGGGAAAGAAGTGTAAAGAGAAGCTGCCATTCGAAAAAAAAAAAATGAAAACAAAATAGGGGCCCCTCTTTTCTGTGTACCACAGTACTTAGGAGATAGTGGTATCAGATGATAAAGGGCAGCAGAACCCTCAGAAGAGTATTTAGTGGATTTTTCTAAACATTCCAAGACCCTTGGGGTTTTAACATATGTTCCACAGATTCCCACTGTCTACAACCAGAGATCCCTTACCTTAACCATAGCCCATACCCAGAGCTGGAACAGATTTGGAAAATAAACAGGGACATTGTTATGACAATAGCAGTGAAGGTATTTCCTGCTCACATGAGGGACCATGGCAGAAGCACTGAAGGCTGTCACCCTTCACCAACTTAAATGATCATGGTAAACAAAAACAAGACCACCTTTATTCTCTACTCCTCGGAAAAAAAGAAGCTAGGTGTTTATTTAAGGTCCTTGAATCTGGGCCCCACATACCTCACTTAGTATCTCTCATGAAATTTCTATGGGTTTATTCCCTGACTAATGCAGGGCTTGCCCTACAGTAGTCAACAGCAGCCAAAATTTCACTCCAAAGTCACAGTAATGTGACCTACCTCTCTAAGGTATATGTTTACTATGGTAGAGTTTTATACAACAGTTTTCCTTAAAAATATCTCACAATTTGTTATTCCCAAACAAAATAAGATAATGCACCACTCAGAAGTAGGTTAGTTCATTCTTTAGTTGTTTAAGAACTCTATCAATGCCAAAGGATGTCTTCTCTTTCAGCTTATTTGCTTCCTTCCATTCCAGTTTGTACATCCACTGTGGTTCACAAGATGCCTTTTTTCCTTTATTTTATAATCAAGTCAAGAGGACTTGGCTTATCTGATACACACCGTTTTCTGAAGGCTGGACGCATTCACAGTTTGGTGCTTACAAATGTGTATGAAAATAAAATCCCACTTCAGTTTTAATCTGATAATTCAACATCAGAGTCTTCAGATTTGACTTTGGCAAGTTCTTCATGTACTTCCCTCACCATGAGAATACGTGTTAGCATGGTGTCCAAGGTCCCAGGGTCTATCGGGAATGTGGAATACCACATGGGGCTATTGGGTACACAGGAGCGTTCAGGCTGAAGGTAAAATACATCACTTCTCTGCTTCACACTTTCAGAACTATCCACAGAAAGAAAAGAAAATTTAAGTCAGTGGTGAACATTACCACCATTCCTCAATATTATAACAACTTTCAGCTAAATCTTTTCTGGGAAGAGAAACTCAATGTTTTCATGACTCTGAGAATTATTGATAAAGTTTGAAATTTTGCAGGCCTAGAACCTGAGAGAGGACACTTAAAAACAGTGGATATCTCATATTCTATTCCTGGAAACTTCCATTTTATAAGTTATAGTATCTACATAGAGATATAGTAGCTACAGTTTTTCCAAACATGCTAGTTGGTAATCCACTATGTGCTTTTTTTGACTGTTGTAACCTCAGTAACACTCTCTCTCTGCATAATTACATATGACATTAATCACTAACGAGATGAAGTAAAGCCTGTCTATCTAAATCTAACAGAAAGATTCTACTGCCTATGACACTGAGATAAATCTTGGGAGCAACACTGTCATGTACTTAACACCAAATCTATATAACTTACTTCTGTAACAGGAGGATAAGTATCAAAATTCTTAAAAACAGATCCAGTCTCAAATATTTTGCAGAATGAAGTATCTTCTCTACTTTCTTTCATTAACCAATTAATTGTTGTTGCTCAGAAGCCAGGGGTCTTCTCAATACTATGTATATTGACCATTATTTACGAAAAGCAGTCATTTAGTAAAGAAAAATAGCTTCTATGAAAAAGCTGCTTTAAAACAAAGGTTTAGATGACATCAGAAAGTCACTCTGCCTACATAGGCTTATTTGCAATGAGGTTTTCAGAAAAACTGAGTGGTGATGGTGGTGAATTTCTTTTTTTACATAATGGTTTAAGGAGAACTAAGAATGAAGGGAAAGATAATATTTATACCCAGATATTATAGAACTAGACTTAGCATGAGATTCTACATAAGGAACGGCCTACCATCAGCCCTGTGTATCCACTGAGAACATATATTTGTTCCTATTTCTAGATCTCCATGCCTTGAAAGTTGTAAGATTTTACTCAGGAAATTCTGGTTTTTGTATGTAATGCTTCCTTCCCTTTTTGACTAGTGCATTAAAAAGTCCACAGTGCTAAGAACCACTGAGATAGTTTGTCTCCCAAATCAGGTGGCCAAAAGAACTGAGTAATCTGACCTGCCAAACTGACTTTATTATGTAACAGTTACCTATGCCCTTCACTAGTCAGTTACAGGCCTGTACCACAACTCTGGGTTCCAAGGTACTGAAATCCAGAATCATCACGACCTACTTTGTGCACTAGGGATCCACACACTACTTACCATTTTGACAGGTAAAATTCATAAAGACGAACTGGGCATCTTAGTGGGTTGTCTGCATTTTCAACCATTTCGACAGCAGTAGAAATCTCTTCATCCTCATTACGTTTTCTCTTTCCCACAGTTAATTTATCTAGAAATAGTGAGGGAGAAAAGATTGTTAGGGGAATAAAGAAGTGTCTTCACTTTAAGCACCCAAGATATTTACTGGATTTAACTGCAAAATCATAAAAGCTACCTGTTAATGAGCATTTCTCATGAAAGAAGAACAAGACGGTTGGAAGTGGTTTATTCCTGGAGAACCTGACATTCATATCAGAAAACAAGAACAAAAACCTTCCCTGGGTCTAACTAGGTTCCTGGCATCCACAGCAACAGGAAACTGATAAAGCTCAAGCCAAACAGATTCCAAAATGAGCTGCTCTCCTGCTACAGTATGCAAACTGAGAAAGTAACTAGCCTTCTGCTTTCAAGTATTCCTGCTGGCATATAATGGGTCATCATAATATACAATGTGTTATTTGTTCAAACTATTTTCCTCCTAGAGTATTATCACAAGAATTAGTGCTGAATGGAAGTGCCAGGTGAAAGTCACCTCACATATGATGCACAAGTCATTTTTCAGCTGAAATATTCTACAGATGTCCAAGGTTCTAACAAAGAAGTCAGGGGAATTTAAGAAAGGAAAATCTATTTTTAGCAACCAGAGAACAAAAGTAATTGTTGACTGTAAAATGTAAGAAGAGCTCTGTAAATATCATAATCATAGAACTTATTAGATGGAAAGACCCTCAGGGGTCGTCTACTCTAACTAACATCTAAACCAGAATCTCTTCTATAATATATCCAAAAAGCAGTTATGCAGCTTTCCCTTTGAAGATCTCTAGGGATGGGGAACCCACTGTACACTGCCCCCCCCTCCCCCTCCCTATTTTGCTGTAACAGTTACAAAGACTTTCCTCCAAAGGAGTGTAAATGTGCTGCTTTGGAATTTTCATCCACTGATCCTAGTTCTGCCCTCTGGGCCTAAGCAGAACAATCCCTCTTCAAGATAGCAAAGATCCCACAACTCTTCTTCCTCTCCAGAACTCGAGGCCTTTCATCTGGCTAGCTGCCTCCACCTTGATGCTCTCCAGCCTGGTATCGTCCCTAGAATTTTAACTCCGTGTGTCTTCAGAGGTTTCCACCCCTCCTAGGCAGATTTCTCCTACAGCACTCTAAAGCACAAGCTTCTTCATCTCCTTTCTACTAGCCCCTTGAAACCTGCTCTTTCAAAATCTAGGCTGCACAACAGACCATTCTGGGTTTTTTTTCTCCTACTTTATCAAATTTAAAGGTGGTGTAATCATATTTCCCCAAGTTTCTCATCATTTCTCCTCAAGCACCTAGTTCTGATATATTGGCAAGAATGAGATCTAAAACAATGGTACTTCTTGCTAATTTATCCATCATTATTAAGACAAGTAAAGGAATTCTGTTTTTTCTCCCAAGCGAAACTTCCAAAGTTCTTTCACTCTCTTGGCTGTCCTCTTTTGTATGCACTACAGTCTTTCCAAAAATGAGGCATGCAGACCTGAACATAATATTTGAGGTGTTGAGTGACCACAGCAGAAAGTAATTATAATCTCATCAGTCTTAAACGCCATGCCCCTTTTCATGCAGCCTAAGATAACATTGATTTTTGACTACCATATCATAGTGTTGACACGGTAAATTTGTAACACCATAAAATCTCCAGTTCTCTATCAGAAGGAATGCTATTTAGCTATTATGGCTGCCTGATTTGTAATTATTGATTTTTAAAATCCAAAAATGGAATTTTTCCCTATTACATTCCATCTTATTTAATTAGGTCCCATATTTTAGCATGTCAAGATGTTTCTGGATCTGATTCTGTTATTCAATATGTTGTCTATCCTTTCCCATTTTGTTTCCTCCTAAATATGTATTGTAATAGTCTGCATCCAAGTAACTGACATTAAAGGAATACAGAGCTAATGAAAACAGATCCCTAAAGCTCTATTATTCCCAAGACATCATATGATTACCCATGATTATTCTTTGGTTACACCTTTCCACTAGCCCCAGATTCACCACTCTCTAGTCTGTGGATTTGCTTTTAGCTTATATGTGCTGTTCTACCCCTGTGCATCCACCATGGTCTCTTCACATAGCTCCTTTTCCTTCTAACTGGAATTATTTGTCTATGTTTACAGAACTTCAGCTTTGGTAGACAGAATCTCCCATAGAAGGTTAAGCCAGAGAACGTATAAATTGTTTTTCTGGACCCTATAGGTATCTCCCCAAAACTTAGAGGGTATGTTAGATAATGACCAATTTCCCTTTCCTTCACTTCTGTATTACAGGCTTTAAAAAATAGGAGTGGTCACCCATTTACTAAGGTTCCCAAGGTTTCCATCCCATCAAACTACTTCTTGCTTGTTGGTGAGAACTATAAGGCATTATAATGAATATAAAGAATTTGGAATGTATGAGAAGATTTACATAAATCGAAGTAAATTGAACTAAACAGAACCAGGAAATAATACACATAATAACTACAGCAATGTAAAAAAACCCAACAAACTTCAATCCTTAGCAATTATAATAAACAATCTTGATTTAAGAGAGGAATTGGCAGAATGTATCATCCTTTCTTTCGTGTAGAGGTGAGGGATTACAGATACGAAATGCCATCACACTGTCCAACACAGTTGATGTGTTTGCTGAACTGCCCCCCCTACCCCAGCCCTCATACACCATTTTTTCTCAATTTTTTTGCTAAAGAGATGGCTCCTAGGGTAATGGAGTAGGAGGAATATATTTGAAAATGAAAGTGATGCAAAAAACAAATTTCAATACATTTTTTAAAATACTAAGTACTGCTTTAAAAAATAAGTACGTGAATTTCAAGCTATAAGGGAAACAAAGTCTAATGCTGTTATAATTATTCATCTTTGACATATACTAAACTCTCAATAGCATGTATGGTGTTAAACTCAGCACTCAGAAATGACCTCTACTGGTCCGTTGAACGAAAGAAATGTTTGCATTAGACATCTTGATAAAAACAAAAAAAAGAGAAGTCCTTCTTAACTCTAAAGCAATAATACTAACTTAAAGGCAAATGAAATAGTGGAAATCAGATAATAAATGTAAAAACATAAGTCATATTTGATGCCCACAAGGTGATGTGAGAATGATACATTAGTCTATAAGACTCAAAAGGAGATTGAACATTCATGCTGAAAAACTCCAGATTGACTACGGTAAATAGATGTAACATATAGTCCTACTTAATAATGAAACTGCAGGGAGTTATTTCAATGTTCAAAACAAAGCAGCCTGCCCAGATAATAGTTAAGTGATCTATCTGAACACCGTAAGTGTACACACATATACTTTAAAAACATATTCAAAAATAGCACCACACACCTGATTCTACCTCCTGCTTCTGAAAAGGAGGGAAAACTTTCAAATATGTTATCTTGGCATTAGATTTCAAAGTCCTGGTCCTCCTCATCACATGGGCGAAGGAAAGCTTCAGGTGCTCTGAGACATTCTTTAGTTGAAAGTATTTGGTATTGAAGAAAAGAAGTGTATTCAAGAGAACTATTGGTGAGTAAGCGCCCAGCTGTTTGCACTCCCATAAATGCTCTTCCTCAATCCGAGAGAACATGTACCCTGAAAAGGGGTGTGGAGAAAAGAGACAGAAACAGCACTGACTCATCCGTGCCACACAAAGTGCAAAGCTAAAAAAGATCTCAATTTAGTGGCAACCAAACCAACCCTGAGGAGGGAGCATCCATGTGAATTTTCCTCTTCTATATTCAAATAAACATGGAGTACAAGGGAAAATGGAGAGCTACTATAACATTCCCTGATACATCATTAAGGTTATTGTTATTGCATGGTTTTCTTAAGATCCTTTAAAGGTGCTTGGCTTTAAAGGTTTTAAAAGCCATTAAAACCAGATGAGAAATTTCTTTTAAGTATCAGGTTTTGCAAAATGAAACGTCACATCTCAAACTCTTGTTGAATTCCGCCTAACTGAAAACTATGGTTTTCCTATCTGTTAATAAGGTAGAAGAAATATGTAATTTTTCTTGGATAAGAATGCATACAATTCCCAAAGACCAATCAATTTCTAGTCTCTCTTTTCTTCAAGGGACTCTGGGAGCTGAGAGAATATTTTACATAATATAACAGTTGGGGACAGAGTGATGACACTTATGGCAAAAATACAAGTGTCACCGTGACATGATTGGCAAAAGGCTCAGAAAACCAAAAATTTTTATATATGTAACAATATACATAAAAAAACTTTTTAAAAACCCAACCCATCATTGTCCTACCATTGGGAAGTATTGTAGGTTCCCATATTTTCAAAAGTTTTGTAAGTTCAATCATAAATCTGGAATAGGGTTCAGTAAAAATGTTGTCTATTCTCCCATTCTCAAACAGGTACTGCAAATAAAAAAGGAAAGATAGACACACATTTATTGGTACACAGAAAAAGGACAAAAGTTAAGTCTTTTCCATTTTAATTAGAAAAAAATGGTAAAGCATTCCTTTTAATTTCCGACCCCACTGTAATATGAAATGTTCTATTACCATTTACTCTACATAAAGGAAAACATCAGTGAAACATATAAAATATCAGTTTCAAGACAGAAAATCTAACCGTACGTTGGGCTCTGAAATACTTGAAAAAATGTTTTCTGAATCACTGAATGCTTATTGAAGTATAGAGAGATGCTTCAGCAAGAGAAATGATGACCCTAACAGAGGAGCTAGGACTAGAAGCCCTGAATGAAGAGAAAAGAGGCCTCCTTTCTGCCAATTCTGAGGTGTGCAGGTCAGCAAAGTCTGAATAAAGCTGGAAAGAGTATGAAAACCCAAGTGTGTGTTCAGGTGGGATCTACCAAGAGGCAAGTCTATCTTCCCTCTCTCATCTCCATTCCCACATCTGGCCACATCCTTCCTACTGCGCCCCTCTGGCATTTTAGTTCTAGAGTGAACAAACTTCCTTTCATTGTAGACCCTTTCTCTCCCTTTCTTTCTGTCTCCTTGCTTTTAGAGAAATCTGGCTCCCCCCAAGGTCCCTGCATGGCTGGCCATCCTTTCCAGCACTGACTCCACCTCCACTCACAACTCCTGATGCTCACTGGTTCTACAAGAGTAACTGGAAATATTTCTCGCTCTCCACAGCATCTCTCTGTAACCGTTAACCAGTAATTTCTCCTTTGAATATTTCCACCCTAACTTTCTATGCAGTACAGACAATTCAGTGACAGCTGTCTACAAATCATATTCCCTTCCTGCTCTCTCAATTCTTCCTCTGACACTAGGGAATTTCCGTTTCCACGCCCAATATCCCCCAAACAACCTAACTTTTGAGATCTTCAAATCTCTTTAAATTTCATGATCTATTCCTTAATTCTCGGACACATACAAGGAGGATCATAGCCAAACCTCACCATTAAAGTGTTCCACTTGTCTTGATCAAAAACTTACCATAACCTTCTAAGATTCCACATATCCATCACTCTCTCTACACTTCTGTATCTCTCTCTTTATGACCTCTAACCCCTTCACCCTTTGGTGTGTTTCTAGGCCATTACCTGTGCTCTCACTTCACTTTTCTCTCTCTCTCCTGATGTGATAATTGGCCAATTCAACACCATATTGTTTTCTACTCTCAATTCATCATCTTGTCTAACTAGCGATAAAAACCAGTCTTGTGCAACTGAATGGAACAAGAGGAAGTAACGCAACTGTACTGATTTACTTGACTATAAATATGTTATCAAACTTCAACTGGGCCTTCACTGTAGCAAAACAAAACCTTTTATATCTTCCTGATTCCCCATCTCAAAGCTATTCTGTCATCAAGCCTCCTCCCACCCTCTCGGTGGAGAATTTTGGTTGTAACTCTCTGATAAAATTGAGGTCATATTCCATGGGAGCTCTTTATTTTCTGTTTCTCTTCATCATCTCTTATGCTTTTCACCAATCTCTGACAATCTTTACTAAGGTCAGTGTGACATGTACCCTTGATTCCATTCCAGCAGACTGCCCGCCCTCTTTGTGATCTTCAGTCTCTCTCTCTACTCTAATTCCTTCTGTACTTCCCTCAAATATGGCCAAGTCCCTCCCTCTCAACATTAAAGAATTTTCATCTCTTTTCAAGTTTTCCTGACACATATCCTTTTCTCAGATACACCCCTAGAAAAAGCTGTCCACGCACCTTCCACTTCCCTTCATTACACCTTTGTAGTCCAGCTTCAGACCTCATCACTCCATTTACACCCCTCCTTCCAAACTTACTACTGATCCTTAATTGCCAATCTGATGGCCTTTTTTCTTAGCCTCTGTGCCTCACTTGACACTGATGACGACCTACCTTTCCTTCTGGATACTCTCTTCACTCTGGGTGAAACTGTTCTCCCCTGGTTCTCTTCCTATATCTGATTAGTCCTTAATTTGGCTGTTGGCCCATTACCTATATCATGCCCCTCCCCAACAGTGGGTGTTTCAAAAGTCTGTGTCCTGGTCCCTCTTTTCTCTTTTCCTCTTTGTGACCTCATCAGCTCCACAGGATTTAATTATCATCTCCATGCAGATAACACATAAATCTTTACAGGCAGGCCTAGTCTCTTCTCTAATTAGCATCAATTACACGATCAATTTCTTAACCGATGTTTCAAATTGAATGTCACTCAAACACCTCAAATTCAACCTGCCCAGAAGAGAATGCATTACTTTTATTCCTAAATCCCCCCTCTTCCAAACTTCTCTATTCTGATCAAAGGTACCACTATTCCTTAGTTTCCTGGGTTCACAATCTCAGTATTATCTTCGATCATTCACTATTCCTCTGAACTTCACATTCAATCTGTTTTTTGATCTGGCCATGTCCACCTCCCCATAGCATCTCTTCCATCTGACCCCTTCCCTGAGCACAGCGTAGTTCAAGGCCTCTTCACCTACTGGGATGGCCTCCTACTTAGTTTCCCTGCTCTAAGTTATCCTTCACACGGCTGCCAAAGTAATTCTCCTTAAGTGCAGCTCTGGGCATACCACTTCTCTATTCAAGACATTCCTGTGGCTCACCATCACCTACAGAGTAATATATAAATTATTTTGTTTGGCTTGTAAGACCTTTCAAAACTTGGTCCTATTTGATCTTTCTAGCCTCGTAACATTATTATTGCTCCTCTCACACTCATGGTCAGAGGAGGGCAAAGGTCTTCTCTCTTGGCATTGGAGGTTTCCAGTCAAGCTGTAGCTGCTTTCACTTGGAGGTTTTTTTGGGGGAAGGGGAAAGAGAAAGCCCACAGAGTGCTGAACCTAGGAAACAGGAGGAGGCTGGGGGAGGGGGAGAGAGAGGGAGGGAAGGAGGGAGGGAGGGAGAGAGAAAGAGAAAGAGAGAGAGAGCGCGCGCACGTGTGCACACACATAGTACTATACAGTAAAGTTAACAAAGGTGTTTTTTGAGAATGTGGATTTCTTTCAGAATTCTTTACATAGCTGAAATTTACATAATGCAAATTTATATAAGGTCAGAATTGTCTAAATTTGTATGACATACGGTCTTGATAATGAATAATAAAATAGAAATACACTTCAAATTTGCTGAGTAGATGTGTTCCTCAGAGAGTGGTTTTTAAAGGAATTTAATTTATACCAAAACATTTTTAAACAGATTCAAGTATGTACTTTAAAAAATCACATTTAAAAATGTAGTAAAGACAATTTAAATTTAAATATTTAAAAGAAATTTTTTTTTGGAAAAAAATTAATAAGAGCTAGCCAATATTAAGTGAACTCAGGTCCTTAACCCCAAAACAAAAAAAGTTTCTGTCATAAAAATAAAACACTTTACCTGTTAATTACAGTTATTAAGAGGAAAGAAACCCAGGCTTACAGTGCTGGACATGGAGAACGGATTAGGTTAAGTGTTAACCTAGTTTATCCAGGGAAACAACAAGCAGATGCAAAATAATAAGAGAATAAAATACAGCACATAATTAAATGCTAAAGAGCACAGCAGAGAATCCAAATGATAGAAAGGGTTTGATTTCTAATCAAACTTTATTTTCAAAGTGTCTTTTTCTTATCGATTTCTAAAGTTAACCATTTTTTACCTGTAGGTAAGTTGGAGGGAAGATGCTTTTTCTTTCTTACCCCAAGGTAAAGCAAAGATTAGATGACAATACAATTAGATGGCTTTAGATCTATCTAGCTGCACGACTGGACTTTCACAACAGGGTTGTGGCAAGACTCAAATGAGAGAATTTATGTAAAGGGGTTTGAAAATTTTAAAAAGGAGGATCAGTTATCATTGTGATTGTCACTATGGAAAGATATAAACATGAAGGGAGGTATCACTAGTGGAAGGTTTCAGTGGAATGTCCTTGGTCATTAAAGTTGTTCAAGGTTTTCAACCATGATTTGGATAACATAGCAGAGAGCAGCCCCCTTACTAAACTGCAAATGACACAAAGTGGGTGAAACAGTTAATATCCTAGACAAGAATCAGGGTCCAACAAGATTTCCAAAGGGAAGAGGGATAGGCTGACTGATTTCATAAGAAATTTGGTAAGGGTAAACATGAACATTTTACAGCAGGATTCAGAATAATCTATTGAACCAAGTATAGAATGATGAGGACTGCCTAGCCCTAGACAATGGATCATGTGAAAAATATCAGGAGGTTTTCAGTGGACTGAAAATTCAATTTAAGTCAGCACTGTGCCACGGCAGTGGGAAAAGACTTGTGTATGACAGTCTTGCTGTACTCAACCTTAGTTAGATTAGATTTACAATACTGAGATTAGTTTTTGACTATCTTTTAAGGAAGAAAATGGCAAAGGTGGGGGTCTGGGGGAGTTTAGAGAGATGCATCTAAAGAAAAGCAAATAAGATGCTCAAAGGACTTAGAGGTTAGGACATACAATTGTCCTGGAATGTTAAGAACAGAGAAGGCAGAGGGCTACCTTCAATGCTGTCTCCAAGTATTTAAACAACTGCCATTCTGAAAAGGGGCTAGACTTATTCTGCTTGGCTCCATAGGGCAAAAATAGAAACAGTGGAGGCAAGTTTTAGCTCAATGTAAGGAAAAACTCCAAACAATTAAAGTTGTTAAAAAGCAGAATGGGCTGCTCTGGGAGGAAGTCTCTACCCCAATTTGAGATTACTGTAGAAGGAATTCCTATAATGGAAAGTGTTGGATTAGATGCCTCCTGATATACATTCAGATATGAAATTCTGTATACTGAATCTATGAATAGGTTCCTTTAAATTGTTTAAACTTTTAGTGTTCATTCCAAAGGCGTTACTTAGTTTGAGAATTTATTTTATGACTCTTTAATGCGATTGCTTTAATAAATGTTGATTTCTTTAATGGAGAAGTAAGGCTTATCTCTCCACACAAATAATATCTCTATAAGATTCAATTGGTAATTAATGTTAATTTACTTTTACATAGTTAGAATGTCAGCTCTTTAAGGGTGAGGAAGAAGTCCCTTATTAATGGCCTAGTCTAGAAAAACAGCAGGCACACAACAGATAGTTGATCAATCTGACCACTGATAGAATTTCTTTTTTCCAAATGACTTTGGTAGGTTTCTATTAAACAGGGTACACGCATCATTTTATTGGTAAGTACAAGCATGTGAAGGAAATCAATGCAGTTGTCATATTTTTTTCTGAAAACTAGGTTTGGCCAATCTAAAATCTTAAAAATAAGATGGATTGTAGTTTCAAAGTCATTTGAACCTCATCCCTAAGACAGCCCCCAACACAATACTACACCAACCACAGGAACTGATTTCTGGGTTACCGAAAACAAATGTTCAAATAAGCACAAATTATTATATTATTTTTTCAAACTGATTCATGGGCTTTTCCAGAACTACTAAGAAGTAACAATTGCCAGTACCAGTAAGAAATAAAGAAAAGTAATTTAATTTGGTACCTGTTGAATTCCAAGGCACAAGTATAAGATGCTGTCTGGATCGTATTTTTCACCATTTGGTCTCCGTACCTCTTGGATAAACTGGCATAAGCCCAAACTCAATTCAGCAAAAGTACAGGACAAAATTTCTTCCTTTAGCTTTATAGGGCGGACTGTGGGAGGGTGGGATAAGAATACTAAATATCAACATCTAATAAGTTTGAGACCACATAGCTTCTCGCTATTTGTTATGCAGTTAGAAAAGGACCCCAAATTCCTTGCCCTCACATGAGACTAATCAAAACAGAACCACATCATAAAACCATTCATTCAAAAATCTGCATGTGAGATACTGATCTATCTGCCCAATGGCAATGTTTGAGGCAATTTGTTCAGTAATTTGATGTAATAATAATCTCAAAGTTGAAACTGTTGGTGTTTCCTGTATGGATGGATTTCTCAAGCTCCTTGGAGTGAATACAGATCTCTTCCCTCTGAAATGACACAGGACTTGATGGAAGAGCATCTTGAGGACCTTACCAATCACAGAGTGTCCCTCTTCGACCACAGATTTTGCACTATACCTTTTCCCTCACAAAAACCTTAAATATCTTTGACATGCATATCTTTCTTCTTTTATGCCTAGTCTAATTTTTTGAAACAGGGTTATTTCTCTTGCCATATCATCCAAAGACTGGAATCATCTTGATGCACACGGATAGGATATACATTGTAAAAATGCCTCTCACTTGGGATTTTTTTCTACCAAATCAAACACATTTTCATAATCAACCGCATACTGGGATCTTCTATGGCACAGAAAGTACAGAATAGCAACTTGGGCCCAGAGTTGAAGGAAGAGAGCACACTTAATTTCTTTCAGGAAATGATAAAGCACTCTTACTGACTCCCAAGCTTTCTGTGAAAGCAGAGACACAGCTTTTCAATACTAACTTAATAACAACTAACATTATAATAACATGCTAACACTGTTAAAGGACAGTAAGACATGGAACACAGCCGCCTTTGAAGAACTAAGAATGAATATCGCTCAGAGGTCAATGAAGAGGCATATGGTAGATATAAGCAGGCTGCAGTATGTGACCAATGAGGCACTCCAAGGAACAGGAGAAGACGGGCTAGTCAGGTGATGAGAGAAAGGGATGACAGGTGGATGGTCAGAGTGCTACACTGGACGGTACCCTTGTGATGTTTTGGGGGGAAATGAGGAAGACTTCGAGCATGTTAGACGGCCCTCCTGAGGCAAAATTTTATAGACATGAACAACAGTTGCACAGAATAGGTGCACGCGGAAGGCTTGTAATCTGTATAGTTGGTGAGAACTCTTGAATTGATGAGATCAGAAATTCATTTGTTATCTGATAATCCCAATAGTTTAGACTAATACAAAGATTTATAGTTGCAACATATTTTCATATTATCTCCTTTGGTATTCACAAACCTGTGAAATAGGTAGTATAAATACCACCTTTTATTTTTAAAAGTAAGAAAACAGAGTCAGAGATATAAAATTATTTGCTCCATATCACAATTAGTAATGGGAAGGGTTGACAAAACCTAAGTCCTGACTGAAAGATTAGTGCCCTTTCAATAACGTTCCTTTTTCACAATCTATAACTCAAAAAAATGTACAATGACATTGATATTTCTAAGTACACTGAGAAAATGAAAAGAGAATAGGTTTTGTAAAATAGTTATACCTCTGCAGCTGGGCTCAGAGGTTTCTTGAGAGAGTGAATGATCTTGGGTACTTCCCAAAGAATCAGAGCATGGAACAGGTTCAACACCTGACAAGGAAAGATGAAAAACTTAAATGAAAGGGTAACAATCTTCACACCCAGATTAGACTTGGAGATCTTTATACCTAGTTTACTGTACCAATATAGTTACTTTAACTGCATAAACCTGTGGCCCTCTGTGACTACCTCCACCCCCAGGCCGCTCACCTTTATTAAGGAAAGCCTACGTATGTTTACCTCCAAATTTCTGCTCCCCCTGTTCTTCCTTGGCATTTTTCCACTTAACCCAATTCTTCCAGGCATTTACTCCATACATGTATTTCAGTGTCATTGGGGGTACTGAACCACCTTGAATTGCTCCTTGAACAAAATTCTTGGGCTCTGCGGCTACTATAGACTTCTTCCTTCCCTACAAATATACAGGATATAATTTTTAGCTTTGGGCTCCCTTCTTAGAAAGAAATGACTTAATATATTAAGATATTAATATTGTTAAGATTAACAGTGAACTGACAAGACAACAAGACATTCCATTTTTACCTCCTAGGGAAGTAAAAGAGTGAAACATAACCAACTTTGCTTTAGAGAAAAGTTACCCTCTTTCTTATTTCTCAATGGAAGCAAGAAGAAGTGTAGGCAATGGAAAGACAAACTTTCCTTAATCCTTTTATAGTACCTTAATGGCTCTATAAATAAGTCAGGTTTTCAAAATTGGTGATGATGAAATTCGTGGAGTATTAGTATAATATAGTCACAAGTGAGTGTAAAAAGCAGAGTTAGAATTGACAGATCTTACAGGTCATTCAGACAAAACAGTAAATAAATCTTAGCATATTTATGCTAGCAGCTATAATACTGGAAAGTTTTCTATGTAAGAACAACAAACTTCCTATGACCTTTTCTGATGTGTACATATCTATTATCTCTTGCTCTATCATCATGGTCCCAATAACTCTGGCTTGAACTTTACAGTTATCTTTGACTTTTCTCTGTCCCTCACATCCTATATTCACTCAGCTGTCAAATTCTTTTGTTACCATTTCTGGAGAATCTTGTGTCTAATCTCTTCTCTCCAATTTTAAGACATCATCACTTTCGGCTTGGAACATTTTAGTAGTCATCCCTGCTGCCGGGCTCGTCACTCTCCAAGACATCCTTCACATAGCTGCCAATCAGTTTTCCTAATGCACAGATATGACCACGGCATTTCCCTACTCAAAAACTCTCACTAGTTTAACTGACTATAGGAAGAAACACCAACTCCTTAGCATTTATTTCCCCACAATCTGACTCCAAACGACTTTTCCAACTACTTTATTTCATTCTATTTCTCATCATACATTCTATGGTGCAGGCACAAAAGCTTACTGCTTGATCCTCAATCTTGTCCTGCCTTCTTCCAACTCCATTTAATCAACAAGCACTAATTTACGTACCTGCTATGAGCTTCAGGCTGTGCTTGAGACTTGGGATGCAAAGACAGAAACGAAAAGGTCCCTGTCTTCAAGAAGCTAAGATTCCCCTCCAGAGAGACAACTCATGGCCCATGCAGTTTCCTATGTAAGAACATACTACCCCAATCCTCAGTGCTGCCCGCAGAACTCTTTAACTTCCTTCAAAATCCAACATCATCTCATGAATGGAGTTTCCTACCATCTCACCTTCCCAACCCACCTTTGCCAAATGAGTTTCCCTTCTGCTATTTCTTGCAGCACTTTATCCTTACCCCTTGCGGCATTTCTAAGTTGCATCATTTATGTACTCAGTTATGTCTCTTGAACCCTTCTAAAATCAAGTATGAAAGCTCTTTGAGGGCAGAAGTGGTGTTCTTCACCTTTGTTTCCTCAGTAAAGTAGCACACAACGATTCTTACATTCATACACAGTATAAATGTTTAGGAAAAATTTACTGAATTGAACAGATCATTGGAACAGTTAAATGTTCTACTCTTTATATATGGCTGAAAGCTAATAATTGTTAAGTTCTCAAATTCCAACACAGCTATTTCCCTTTGGTTGGAAAGGCAAGTTACTCATGTATTTTTCACTAAGGATAGAAGAGGTTTATTTGAGACTATAGTTTTTTAAATTACTTGAGGGGTAAAGAAAACTTATGAGTAGAAAAAATGACTTATCCCTCTAAGTATTTTTCACAGAAAATTTGCCTTTGATCCAAGATTGTTTTTATTGGAAGCAAAAATGTATTCAGAAAACGGTGCTATGAAAAAAACCCATAAAACAAATTAAAATAATCTACACTGGAGGTGTCAAATATGCATGTGGCCCCTAATACTTCTGAGAGAGGCCTGAACTAGATTAAAATGTAATTAGCAAATATTTTAAAAAATTAAAATGCAATAAAATACAGATAGTATATCTTAAAACTAAATCAATAAGTGGTCCACAGGGATTTTTATGTATGGAAAAGTGGCCACCATTTTTATTTAAATTTGACACCAATGATCTACAGAGCAATTAGAAAAATGCCTGATGCACAGAGAATTTCAATAAATGTCTATTAAGTAAATGAAGAAAAAGAATTATCAGAGGAACTTATCAAGACCCCAATGAAACAGTTTCTGCTTACTCTTCGTTTGGGTTGTGGGAAGCCATCTCTGTGTCGGCGTCTTGGTCTTGAACGAGACTGAATTCCCATTCCCTTATTGAGGGGGTCAAAAGTTTCTATATCCAAAAGAAAATTACAAAGTGAATTTAAATGGACAAAAAAAATTAAAGTACCAGGAAGATTCCTATAAAGTGCTTTATTTGTTGGGATTAAGAAGAAAAAAAACTTCTCAGACAATTAAGAAAAATGAAGCATGGCAGTTTCAGAATGTGAATTTTAAAAACCCTTCACTGAAACTGGTAAAATATGTAAACAGAAGCTGATAAAAATGAAATGGACTATTTAAATAGGAATAGTTCTGTAAAGGTGTCAATCATATATTTTCAACATTATGACCTAAGTAATTATTCCTACTACCTCTGACTGCCTGATAAATATCATTTGAGAATTGTTCTAATCTAAGAAAGGTAATTTACAGCCCAGCACAAACCTGATGGAAAATCTGCCTCCAGATCTTGCTCTGTATCTACTTTTGGTGACTGCTTCAGCTCTAGATCCAATTCCTGTGTGGTATTTGACCTTAAGGCATAATGATTAAGTTCTTCCTCCCAACTATGCGGAGTAGACACTGCTTCTGATTCAAGATCACCACTGTATGTGCTTCCTTGATCTGAAATTTTAACACAGACAAAAGAAAATTTCTAAAACCAAACCGAACCAAGTGAGATACGTAGCACAGTATCTTGCTACTGACTAGAAAAACAGGACTGGGAGAAATCAGAATGTATTTAAAAGTACAAACCTTTCTCAAATATCTTGGTGTCAAGAAAGAGCTCATGCTCAGATGTTTGAGACCCTCAAGAAAAAAGAAACAATTTATAATGGTCAGGAAGTTACGCTCACTCACACAGAAACACAGATTTCTTTTTCTCATCCCAAATGACAAGCTATGGCAGGTTCATGAGCCAATTTAGAAAGAACTGCAGTATATCTTCATATAAAAAAAGAGATACTCATTATTTTTTTGAAGTCACTAAAGTTAAGAATTAACTTCATGAAGGAAGGCATACATATACATTTTACCTTTTTAAAAAAAATCATATACTAGAGGATCAGTTATCTCAGAAGACATATAGGCTAGGCTAATACACAGCAGAGCTTAGGTCCCTTTAAAGATCAACTTCTGGGCCACCATCTATACAAAGCTTTCCTTGCTTGACCTGAACCATACCCCCTGCAGCTGTTATTTCCAATCCCACCAAATCATTTTGCATTTACTCTCTGTGTATATATGGCATATCTGTATTTATATACATGTATATGCAAACATATCTGTTTATCAATATATATGTATGCATATATGCAGTTTTCTTTGATGGAATACGAGCTCTTTGATGGCAAAGATTTCCGTTTTTATATTCCAAAATGCCTGGCACAATGCTTGGTACATGCTAAGTGCCTGGTAAATGCTTGTTAATTAATAACTGATGGAATATTTAATGATCACTGATTGGTATGGTAGTAGGTTGTGTGTAGTGTGATGGAAGGGAAGAATTCCTACTCAAGTAGAGGTTGTTCCGGATAAATTCTGAGATCTCTTCTTACTTTCAGTGTCTACAGTTCTATGGATTTTCAAATAACTTGTTTATAGTAAATATACATATCATCAAGGAAAAGAAGGTAACACACAGAAGAAAATTACACAAATAATCATGATGGCTTTTGAGTATTGGATGACAGTGAACCTGAGACAAATTATGTTTCTAGATAAAGACTATACACTGTGGGTATCTCAGAATACAAAAAAAAAGCTTAAAAAAAGTTTTCAAATAGGCTCCAAGCTTAAAAGTCACCAGAGACCCTCATCCCTTAAGAAACTGCTAATACATTATCAGCACTGTCTATTATCATTAAGTTGCACAGTATTTCCTGACAACACCAACCTCCGTGGGACAGAGTTTTCTCCTTCTCTTCATCTCCTGCAATTATTTCTGCCATCTGAAGGAGGTCAGTCTCAAATGGATGAGGAGACATCTTTTCCTTAATGTCTTGGATGGGCTCGTTGACCTTATTTGCACTGTCCACTGTTGTAGGAATAAGCATGGGGACTGGCATCTAAAAAAATACTTATGAGTTACAAAACAGAACTCTAATTTTGTAATAAAATTAGAGAGCTATCTAGATAATGATTTTCTTGTTCAAAGTATGTTTTTATAAATGGATCTCTTTTGTGATGAGAAGATAACCTACTTCATGGGAATATTTTGAGAAGATCAAATGATATGTTAAATTGCTTTGAAAAAAACAGAACAGTAGGCAAATACAAGGTGTTTTAAAATTATTATTAAAAAGTTAAGGTTGGCTATCAGTTTATTTCATTAAGTTTTGGATCATCTAAGTAAAAGGTGAGTATTTCTGTCTGTATTTTCCAGTACTGTTTTCTGAACATGAATGTTAATATTCTCTTACAATCTCTAACATCTATCTTCATGATTACACGTGAATATGACAAACATGCACTCATTACTAAACAATGTAACTTCATATACCTACCTTACAGGACTGTAAGGACCAACTGAGATCATGTGTGTATGTGTATATATATATATATATATACACACACACACACACACACACAGCACCTTGTAAACATAATATGCTAAATATCAGCTATCATTACTATTAGACTCATCATCAGGTATATTATGAAAAAGGCTGTTTTCCCACTTTTATCAGTAAGTCCAATATTTGATATGAAAAACTATATACTACAGGGAAACCATAAATTAGATTTTAGTTAAATTAGAATAATCACGCACCGGTACTGGAAGCCCAAATGGGACTGGTGCATATTGTGTATAAAGATGCAGCGGTATGGGCACAAACACTGGTACAGGAACTGGCACCATGACGACTGGGGGTGGGCTTGGGATATCTTCTAATGAAGAAACAAAAATAAAGATAGGAAAAAGGAAAAAAACGTTGTTCAGGGATTAAACATCAGGGTGAGGTTACACCAGATGACCATTAACGTAAATCTTTACTCTTAAAAAATCTCAGTCTTAGGAGACATTTCAGTTATATTTCCAAAGTGGTCAGCAGTTATATAATTATATAGTAAAATGAATATAACACAACTACATAAATTAAGAGCTATTTCTTGACTAGTGGAGAAATATAAACATTTTTCAAAATAAGAAACACAAACTATGTATTATCACTCAAAATAAAATGTTCAATATCACTAAATTCCAAAAGTGAAATCAGAGAGGATCTGTCCAACATTTTGAAGATCTGCTTTGAGTTCTTCCTACATATACTATGAAGTTACCAATGGAGGGCATGGGCATGATTCTTGCAAAAAATCTAGCCCCTTTTTTCAACTGAACACTGTTGAGTATATTTTCTATCTCTTTTTAAGTTGGTGGTTTCTTTACTGATCTCCACCCCCAGTCAACTCTGCAACATCCCCCTCCCTCATCCCTAATCTGTGGGAGGAAAGATGAAGGAGGCAGAGAAAAAGGGAAAAATTATAAGAACCCAAGTCCTTGGACAGTCTGGGAAGGAACAGAAACCAAAATGAGCACCAAGTGAGACAAAAAGAAAAAGGGAATTGACAACTAAGAAAGGAGGGGCAGCTAGCGGTTGTGCAGTAGATAAGAGCACTCGTCCTGAAGTCAGGAAGATTCAAATTCAGCCTCAGACACCTTACGCTTATTAGCTTTCCAACCCTGGTCAAGTCTCTTAATGCCAACTGCCTTGCAAACAAACAAACAAAAAATTAAAATAAAAGAGATTGGGATAGGACCCAGGTGTTAAACAGGAGAAAAAGGTTGAGGTTTGAGGAAGAAAAAAATAAAAGAGACATGCAGGGTGGCATGTCTCCTCTGCCTTTGCCTCCCCAACCCCAGTCAGAATGGGCTAAAGTAAATAGACTTAAAACACTGCAAACTGCAGGTCCTGGTAAGGATGGTGTAGCATTTGTCTACCAACAGTGGAGAAGGAATATGAAAAGCCTGGGAAAGGTTGGGGATGAAAAGGGAAGAGCTAGGGGGACCCTCACATTCTTTTGAGAGAAGGCACCTCTCTCCATCCCTCCCAATTCCCCCACCCTCAGAGTAACAGGCAGCTTCACAGACCATAGGTACTTCTGTTGCTCTTATTTCAACATGTAAAGTCAACCAAAATAGATTCCTGAATTGGATGTGTCCCAAAAACCCCTTATCTCATTCTGCACTCGAGTCCTTTACGTCTCCTATCAAGAGCAGCTAGCATGTTTTATCTACAGTCCTCTGGAATCATGGACGGTCAATATGCTGATCAGACTTCTAATGCTTTCCAAGTTGTCTTTATTACATTGTCGTCACTGTATGAAATGCTCTCCTGGTTCCAGTCACTGCGTCCTGCATCAGGTCATACAAGTGTTCCTAGGTTCTCTGCCCCTACTCTCGTCATGACTTAACAACACAACCGTATTCCATCCCTTCTCTAGAACTTTTTCAACCCTCTTTGATTTCTGAGTGCCCATCAGATTCCCATTCTGTGCTACCTCAAAAAGAGCTGCATTTTTGTAAATTCCTAATTTGTTTTGTTTAGGATTAATTTCCCTTTTAATTCTCCTCCCTTCAGTTCTTCCTTCTTTCACCCCTTTTCCCTCATTTTCCTGCTGAACAAAATATATTTCTATACCCGCCTCTTTGTGTTTTTTCTTCTTTCCTTTGACCAGTTCAGATGAAAGTGAAGTGCAAAGGTCAGTCACTCTTCCTCATCCCCTTCTTAATATAGATGTACACCTTTTTCCCCCTTCTTTTCATAAAGTAATTCCTCTTCCTTCTCTTCCTATTCTTCTCTTAAAATCATCAAGACATAACAGAACCATTCCCAGGCTTTGTCTAATGAGACTCAATCTATGATACCTGGTGATGACAGGATTCGGAGGGAACACACATATTATCTTTCCATACTTGAAAACAAGAATCTTGCACATGTTCTATCCCTATTGTTTATTTTTATGTTTCTCTTCGAAGTTCCTACATAGCTCTGGTCTTTTCATCAGGAATATTTGGAAATCCTCTAGTTCACAGAAGGCTATTTTTTTCCCTTGTAGGATTATGTTCAGTTTTGCTGAACAAGTTATTCTTGGTTATAAGTGTCTATCCTTTGCCTTAGGAATAATGTATTCCAATTAGAAATATGTGTTCTACTCCTTCCTTCACTGTGGTGGCTGCTAAAATTATGTAGTGTGACCCCTTCCAAGGATGATAGCAGTATGTTTTTTTGTGACCTAAGAGATCTGGATTTTGGTTCTAATATTCCTGGGAGTATTCATTTAGGGTTTCTTTGAGATGATAACTAATAGATTCTATTTCCTCTGTTTCTAAAAGATCTGAGTAGTTTTCTTTTAAGATTTCTTGAAGAGGAAGATTCCTATGTAGTGAGCTTGAGGAACTGGGAGGATGGTGGTGCCCTCTGCAGGTAGGAGAGAGGGAGGGTTTAAGGAAAAGATAATAAAGAAACAAGGAAAAATAATAAAAAGAAAAGAAACATGTTTCAGACATGTTTAGTTTAAGAGGTCTACTAGACATTTCATTTGAGATGTCTGAATGGCAGTTGAAGATATAAGACTGAAGGTCAGCCTAGAGGTTAGGTCAAAATAGGTAGATTAAAAAAAAAAGATTTCTTGAAATATGATGTCAAGTCGTTTTCTTTGGTCATAGATTTAAGGTGGTCTGATGATTCTTAAATTTTTTTCTCCTTGATCCATTTTCCAGATCAGTTATTTTTGTAATGAAACATCCTAGATATTTTTCTATTCCGTTCCCCAGTGTCTGACTTTAATATTTGTTATTGCCTCATGAAATCATTGGCTTATGTTTGGCCCCTTCTAATTTTCAGGGAGTTTGTTGCTTGGGGCAAGATTTTATACGTCTTGTGGCAAGCCATTACACAGCCCTCAACCCAGCTCTTTCTTCCACAGTTCTGACTGCTTTTCTAACTTTTTCCTCTAGCACTCTCATCTTATTTATAGCTTTAAAAAACTCTCTACTTCAGGTCTTTCAGGAATTCTAGTTGAATTGGTAACCCAAAGTTTTTTTGAGGTTCTCAGTACTTGTTCAAGTCATCCCATTCCATCCTGTCTCCTCCAAGAGATAGATGATTCCACCAAAACTCCTCTCTCGAAAGTTACTATTAACCTCTTACTAGCCCCAATGGCCTTTTCTCAATTCTCATTCTCTTTGACCTCCATGCAGCCTCTAAAACTAATACTCCTCCTGAATACTCTTCCTCTCCATGTTCTGTGAACATTACCCTCTCCTGGTTCTCCTAACTGCTTTCTCTAGGTGCTCCTACAGAGCATGTCCTCTACTTGTAGGGGTCCCTCAGAATTGTGCCCTGTGCCCTTGTCTTCTTCATCTATACTACTTCACTTGGTGATTTTGGCAGCTCTTGTCACCCTGGCTTCCTTTAAAGCCCACCTTCTATAAGAAGCTTCTCCGAACCCCTAATTCTAGTGCCTTTTCTGTTAATTATTTTCTATTTATCCTATAGCTTTTTATATAGCTTGATTTGCATACATTTGTTTGCATGTTGGTTTGCACATTAGACTGTAAGTTCCTTGAGGGCAGGAACTATCTTCTGCCTCTTTATTATTAGCTCAGAATCTGACATAATAGGTGTTTAACAATTGTTTGATATAACGTCTGAAACTGAACTCATTATCTCCCCTCCCTTGTCCCTCTAATTTTCCTATTGCTTTTGAAGATGCCACCACCCTCCTAGTCAACCACATTAGTAACAGATGTGCCATCTCTGCTATTCCTCACTCCCTTCCCCTCAAAACCCTGACATCTGCCACATATACTTCCTTCTCTCCTTTGAAATGGCCATCACCCTTGTGCAAGGCCTTAGAACCTTCCACCTAGCCTGTTTTCAGTGACTTGCAGGTTGGTTTCTTTGCTTCAAATCTCTTCCTACTCTAGTCTATCTTCCCCTAAGCTATGAAATTACTATTCCTAAAAGTGTGGGTTTGATCATGTACCCTGCCACAATCAAAAAAATCTAGTAGCTCCCTATTATATCCAGGATCCAATATGAAATCCTCTTTTTAGCTTTTAAACCCCTTTGAAACCTGACCTCTTCCTATCTTTCCTGTCTTTTTATACCTTACTCTCCTCCATGTACTCTGCAATCCAGCAACAATGGCTTCCTTCCAAGACATTCCATCTTCTGATTGAGCATTTTCCCTAGCTGACCCCTTCCTTACCTCTGCCTCCTGGTTTCCTTAACTTTCTCAAAATATGAGTGTCTTTTCTCTGAGATATCTTTAGTTGATCTAGTATACATCTTATTTTTATTTTGTCATGTGTATGTTGCTTCCCCTCATAAGACCCTGAGTTAGTTCCTTGAGGGCAAAAACTATTTTTTGCCTTTCTTTGTATCCCCAGTGTTTAGAATAGTACATAGTACCCAGCACATACTACGTGCTTAATAAATACTTGCTGACTTGACTCATTACAACAACTGATGAACATCAGTTAAATTTTTCATGAAATTGTTACAATTCATGGCAACATTTTTTATTCCATATGTTTCTCATTTTCAGCACCAATTACTTGTATAAAAGTGTATAAAAAATTGTATAAAAATTTTTTTCTTCTCATTTCTCTTCTTTTTCTTCTAGCTCTAATAACTAAAATAACAATTTTATTTTTTGTGATATTTGGTGTTTGTCATATTAAATGTCTTTTATCTCAAAAGATTTGTGTCAACAAGTCTTTGGGCTGCCTCATACATTATTCCTAAACCACATTTTCCAATGTATTTTCCACTGTCATCTATCTGCAATCCCTCTATCTGCAATCAAGTCACTGCATAAAATAAATCTTGATTTAATTTGAAAGATCATATTGAACGCTATAGAGAATTTCTGTGCCTATTCAGCAAAAGTTAGTACGGAAAGACTTCATGGTGGATTTTGTTGCAAATAATCATTACAAATGGCTGGTTATCATATGAAATGACGTTTCCTGTTGCTTCTCACTGAACAATAAAACCAATTCAGCCAACTCCTTCATTTCTCTCTCCAAAAACAACCCGAGACAACTCCTGAAATGTCCCTTTGTCTTCTCCTGTTATTTAAGAAGAAATGATGACACTGATTTGATTCAGTTCCTACAGTAGTATGTCCACTCATCAGTCGCTGGACGATGATCCAACAGGTGAGCCAATGTTTAGAGACAACCTATACAACATGACTCTTAGCACCCACCAGTTCAGCTCCACAACCACTGTGCACCACGGCAAAAGAGTTTATCACCAAGTAGACAGTCTATGAGTAACGATTCCCTCTGTAGTTAGATTAGTCTTTAGAAAATGGACAAGCTGTTGCCAGAACTATATTCAAAGCCCTTCCATCATGACAGGACCTGGCACAACTTGTACTCACTGATAGCTTCTGAGAACCCAGAGTCAACTTCCTACCATGAGGAAGCACTGATGAATGAGTTTGTGGAGGCAAAGATTGGTTGCTCTTGTCTTACATTATCCCCGACCTCCACCCAGATGCTGTTTAGGATGCTTAAAAAAATGGGAAAACTCATTATTGGAGGGGCTCTAAGAAAATAGGAGCACTAATTCACTGCTGGCAAGAGGTAGGAATCGGTTCAACTATTCTGGAAAATAAATGGAATAATGCAAGAAAAGTTCCTAAATTATTCAAACTCTTTTATGCATAGACTGCACTACTGAAACTATATTTAAATAAAGACAACTGGTTGCAAAAGAGATCCTCATTTACAAAAATATTCATAAAAAGCACTGTGGAGAAAAACGCTAGCAACAAAATGTTTAAAAATTGAGGAACGGATGAATTATATACACTATAAAATAAAAAGGATTATTACATTTGGTATATGTATATAAAACAATAGAACAAATATGAACACGAAGCATTCAGAGAAATGTGAGAGAACTTGTACCAAGTGAAACGAAAAAGAAAGTACAGACCAAAGAACAGCATACCCCAACTCCAAAAAAGTAAAGAAGTCAACATGGTAATACAACAAAATGTGGACAAATATGATGATAAATGTTAATATTATACTTACTGTCAAGTTAAAGGGCATATCTTTTTGTTACTATCTACTTGTGTGACCTAGGGAATGTCACTTAACCTCAGTTTCCTTAGCTCTAAAATAGGAGACTGGATTAGATACTCTCCAGTTCTAGATTTACGGTGAGTCCACGATCCTTTCTGTAAACAATAAAATAATCCATCCTTTTTTTAAAAAACAGAAGATTTACATTGCTTTGTTTGGAAGCATCTTCCATCAAAATAAAAAATGTCAATGAATCAACAAAATAAATCAAACTCCTTCCCACTCCCAAGTGAAAGAAGATATTGCAAATGTTATGTGATAAAAAGGTAGAGACCAATGTGGCCTTAGAAGAGTTGGAAGAAATTCCATGGAAGAGGCTAGTCTTTGAAGAACGACTATGATTTAGTAAAGTGGAAAGGACAGCAGAAACGTTTCAAACATACTAAGAGAGAAACCAAACAACACATGGGAACACAATGAAGACTTCTGAGCTGACAAGTTTATTTAATGAACAAATGAACTTGGTAGCTCTATAAAAGATGGGCTATAGGAGGTAGAGACCTGAGCCAAAGAAGCCAGTGTTAGTAAGGCATTCTAATAATCTGTGCATAAGGTTATCATTGATTAGATGTAGACAATAACAGGAAGAAAGAAAAGAACATGAGATACTTTGAAAAAGAAACAATAATACTTGATGGCTGACTAGATAAAAAGGTTAAGGTTAATCAAAGGAAATTTAAAGGTTGTGCCTGAGAGTGAAAGATTCATTTACAGAAATAGAAAATTTTCATTTTCAGAGAAAGGAAGAATAGTTTGATTCAAACCATGTTAAGTTTGAAGTAGCAATGGGATATTCTAAAAAAAGCTTCTTCAACTGTACAGTGTGAGGTGTTTTACGTAATAAAAAACCTATTTTACAATCCTCATTATTCCATGAACTGCTAAGAATTCTATCCCAACAATAATTAAAGTATCTTCTCCTATTCTCTAATTCTATTAGGATGCAATGTTTTTATACTAGGATGTACATTCATTGAACCTCAGAGTGACAGACAGGATAACATCCTCCTCCAGAACTATTTTTAGCCAAGCTGCCTTCCAGTTTTTCCAAGTGGTTCATTGTTAACAGTTTGTACTCTTGGCTTATTCAACACTGAGCCACCATCTTGGACTGCTGCTTCTGGATCTTGTCTATCTACCATGAATAGTCAAGATGGCGAGAGTGTGCAAAGACAAACACTCCAGAGCATTTCCTGGAGAGAAACGAATCAACATAACCGTTCTGAAGAACAATTTGGAGTTAGGTAAACAAAGAAGGTAACATGCCAATACTCTTTGGCTCAGAGATTCCATTGTTGGGCCACAAGATGATCACTGATTGTTCATGAGTATAATGGAATATGGCTGTGCTGTACAATGAAGATGTTGAATACAAAGAACCATGGAAAGATTTATATGCACTGATGCAAAGTGAGTGAAGGAAGTTATCTAAGCCAGGACAACAATATTATGATGACTATGATTATGATGACAACTACGTGTAAACAGAATGAGCTCTAGGTATAAAACAATCAGAACTGAATGTTACAAAACTGTAAAGAACAATTTTGACCTCCAATAAGAGATATGAGAAACTAAGTTCTCCTGCCCCTCTGTAGATGGATGAAGTCAACAGGTAGGCAACACTGAATATGAGATTAGACTTTTTGATGTATTGATCTATTTTGCTAATCCCCCCCTTTTTTTCCTCTTTTTCCTTTCATTCCTTTTGTTTTTAAAACAACGTAGGAGAATGGAGAAGAACAGAAGGAAGGCTATGTAGGTAACAAAAACAAATATCCTTTAAAAATCTATTAAAAATAATGCCGCTACAATAACAAAAAAAAAGATTGGGAAAAAATTTTTATATTAAATATCTCTGACAAAAGTCTAGTGTCCAAGATTGATAGATTGATAGGAAATCTCAATTATACAAGACCTAGAGTCACTCCTTAAGAGACAAGTGGACAAAGATTATGAACAAGCAGGTCTCAAAAATAATGTAAACTATTAATGTTTTTATATCTAGCCATTAGGATGGCAAAGTTAAGAATACTGAATGACATTTCTTACAAAGACCTAAATTGTTTTCTAAAATGGTTTGGCCAACTCATAGCTTAATCAACAGTGTATTTAGATCTATGTAAGAAATGTCATTCAATATACTTAACCCTGCCATACCAATGGCTATATATAGAAATAAAGTTCCCACATATACCAAAATATTGGAAGCAGAACTTCTTGTGGCAGCAATAAACTCTAAAGTCAATAGTTGCTGACTGGGGAATAACTGAACAAAATGTGACAAATGTAATGGAAAAGTACTGTGTCACAGGGAATGAGAAAATGAAGAATTCACTCAGAAAAATATGGGGAGACTTGAAAGAACTGGTGCAAGACAAAGACAGTAGAGCCAGAAAAACAAAATACACAATGATTACAACAGAAAAACAACACAAATGCAAATAAATTCAGATCAAATTCAATAATCAATATTGGTCCTGAAGATGGTAAAACCCTTCTCAGTAGAGATTGGGGATGGGGTGAGAAAAGATGTATATGCATTCAAGATATTACATATACTGTCAAATGTAGTAGCTTTGTTACTAGGGTTTTGGTCAAATGTTTTTGTTAGCACAGTGAACAGGAAATTATTAGGATATAAAAATGTAAGGCATTAATAAATAATACAAGGGAGCTACCTCTAAGGTCTTTTCCAGCTTTAAAATTTTGTTGCTAATGATTTTATTCATGCGTATACAAATATTTAAGAGAATGTCCAACACAATTAGATTTACTGGAAATATAGAAGATTCCTGTCAAATCAGACTGCTCTTATCCAACCATTAAACCATCTTATACAAAATGGTGCTTGATATAAAATTCTTATGACTGCCATGCTAATTTGTTTTTATTAACCTTTCTATGTTAAAGTTGAAATATGTGTATCTTATGATTAAACACATTATTGGAACACATTCAAAAGCTATCTTGCTCTGTTTATGCAAATAAAGAATTCGAACACAAATAGCGTTAAATATAAGTTAAAGTAAGTAAAATGAGATATCTGACATAGAGAACTAAAGAATTAATGTAATTCTTGAAATTCAAACAATTTTTAACACCTTTGTTTCCTTTTACAATTAAAACAGAAGGGAAAGAAAATCCTCCAAAAATAAGAAGAATAAGGATACATACCTGTTTGACATTCTTTGTTTTGTGTATGTGGTTTGCAAGAAGTAGCCTTGGTCTGTGTGATAGGTTTGCACAATAATGCTTTGTTCTTTAAAAGCCGAGGAGGCTGTGTGGTTGGAAGTTTCAGGGCATCTGTCTGTGTACTTGCCTAATTAAAATAGATGTAGAAACCATGACTGTTGAAAATTGTTCGAATTTTTAACCAACTACAATTAATTTTTAAAATCTTAACCATAGGATGACATGGTGAGCTGTCTGAAGGAAGGGAAAATATCATCTTTATCATTGTAACGCCTGAGTACTTAGTGTAAAGGCTGAAAGTCTACTGGAATGAAATGGTACACCATGTCACAACAGCCATTACTGAATTAATACAACTGCCCAATAAGAGTGGTTATAGTAAAGAAGCTAGCCTAAGCTGTTGTACATTAACTCCACCATGCCCTAATTCTAATCAATTTAGCTTAATGAGAAAAATACCACTCCTCCAAGTTAGATTAGTATTAACAAGATTTCAGGATTGTTGTTTGCTTATACTACGAATCTTAAAAAACTTGGAATCATTTCCAGATAACAAGAAAGCAACATGAAAAATCACTTCTAAGGAAGTGTTCTTAAAGCAGATTTTTTTTTCCTATCACAAAAACACTAGAAATATGGTCTGTTTACTCTACAGATAATTAGAGCACTAAAATTGTAGAGAATATAGGTCAATATATGAGTGAATTGCCTGATGCCCTAATTTTTTGTGAACTAAGCTCAACATGTTAATTCAAAATACTTTATTAACCATAGCAGAAAGAACTAGTGATATGCAGTATTAATGCCACTAGTGGGAAGCATATACTGTAACCTTTTTTAAACTTTAAAAGGAAAATGCTTTTTTACAGTAATATGAAAACAAAATTAATATGCATAAAATTAGAAGTACTAAAAAAGAATAACATACCTGGAAGACAAATCTAATCCAACTAAGATCTGCTTAACTAGTTGATTGCTTGTCTGTTTCTATTTTAATACAAATTTTGTTAAATTTGAAGAATGGATAAAAAGTATACTGGGAATATGTTCAACTATATGGTACCTGGGTAGAAATAAATATTTAAATAGGAGCAGCAGTAACCGTAAAAGTATTAAAAAATAAAACTTACATCTCCAATGATCTTTGCTGTCACAGTAGGAACAGCACCTGTTAGAAACAAGAATATAAATTTAAGTTCTTCCACTAGAGTAAAACAAAACAGTGAAAATGCTTTTCAGGTCAGTGAACAAAAAGGAAATCTTTGAATAGGAACAAATATGTCATTCTATGTTATGATAATTGTGTTGATAATTTTCAACCTCAAAAGACCAAGCAGATTTCTTGTAATTAATCCATACCTTGCAAGACATTGTTAGAGTTCACTGTGGGCTGGGCAGCAGGAGTGCTTGCCAAAGACACCACATTGGCTATAACTGGAGTTGAATCTTTTCTTAGAGAAGGCGGTGCAATTGAAGCACTTGGCATCATGGAAACTTAAAACAAAACAAAATCGAGACCTGATGTTAACTGGCACAAAGATATAGTTTAATAATCATTATTTTAGGAAACACTGTAAATATCCAATCACATTTAGTTCTAGATAGGACAATTTTTTCCCCTTAAGTCAGGCCTGCCCAACATACAACCCACAGGGCACTTGAGGTCCACCAAAGGATTTCTAGAGGCCAGTGAAAAATGTAGGGTTGCCACTGTATACTTTCTTATTTGTCATGTGACCTACAGCAACCTGTCAGTCCGTCTCTAGTCTAACCTATCTTATGGCCTGAAGAAGTTTACAAGTTTTACCAATCTGCCCTATGCAAAATAACTTATTTTGGAGTTTGAGGTCTGATTATCTAAAATTGCAAACTCCAAATGCCAAGAACAAAGGTTATCAAAGACAACGGAGGAGATCAGTGGGGGGGATATACATTCATGTATGTGTCAATATAGTTTTATACCTTTTTCTAGTCCTTTCAGCTTGATGAATATACTTAAGTACATTCATTTTTGGTGACTTAATCCTAAATTTGAAAAATCTGTCTTATGTAACTGTCAGTTCAATATGGAAATCTATATAATCACATACTAAATCTCATGTCTCATGAAAGTAAGCACTATAACACAACTTGTAATTATTGAGTTTTACTGAATAAGTCAAATGAGTGAAATAAATTGCATAAGAAATAGAGCTAATATCTAAGTTCAATTACCTGAACTATTTTGAAGAGTAGGTGGGTCACATATACTGTGCTGATTACAGAACATCAATATACAAAGCAGGTTACAAAAATGTTTGACCTCCCCTCGCCATTTCATGGACTCACTGAGTTTACCCTGTCGCTTACAACCATCACACTTGGCCATCTAAGAAATAAACAAGAGACAGAGATGATGAAAGATTACATCGCAAGGTAAGAATAGGTAAATATTTCTAGCCCCTTGTACAAAACCCTAAAGCATAAGTCAAACTATGTCATTCCCTTTCTCCCCTCTCAATAAATTCCACTGGCTCCCTATCCCTTCCAGGATCTAATACAAAATCCTCTCGCATTCAAAAACCCTTCATAACCTAGCCCCCGCCTACCTTCAAGTCTTCTTACACCTCACTCTCTGACATATTCTTTTCTATCCAGTGACAATGGTTTCCTTCTTGTTCCAGGAACAAGATACTTCATCTCTTAGCTCTGGGCATTTTCTTTGGCTGTGCCCTATGCCTGTAAAGGTCTTCCTCCTTCATTCTAATTATTGACTACTCTGGCTTCTGTTAGATCCCAACTAGTAAGTTCTAAACCACAGAGCTTATGGAGAAAATAAGATTTGGGTACAATACTCAAAAACTTCATCAATGTGGTAGCACAGGTTTTTTTTGTTTTTAACATGTTAAATGGTTTCCCCACTGGATTGTGGGCTCCTAAAGGGTCTCTTTTTGTAACTCCAGTGTTTAGCAGTGCCTGGCACATAGAAAGCCCTTAATAAATGTTCACTGACTGACTTATGAATAGGGATTTTTTTTTTTTGTATTTATGCATCCAAGTACCATGCAGGCATAATACTTGTTGACTGGTTGTTAGGTAAAGTATAGGAAAAGGGAGTAGTTTAGAGTTAGGTCTGCACTATGTCACTTATTTTTTAGTAGTCTCCCTTCTACCACTGCCTGTTTACATACAGAAGAGAACATTTATATTCCTAGAACAGAGTACATCTTCAAAATCAAATTTCTTAACTGCCCATTAGATGGCAGGAACTTTGCTCAGTGCGAGGGATACAAAGACAAAAATGAAACATCTCAAGGAGCATCATTTTAAAAAGGAGACATGCAGTACATGCATCAGGATACACAACACACACATATAAAGCTGATACAAGGTGGCTTTGGAAGGGGAAGCACTGGTAGCTTGAAGGACAGGAAGGGCTTCATTGCTGAAGGTGCCTGAAAAGAGTCTGATAGGAAGGCAGGGATTCCAGCAGGTGAAGGTGAGAAAGGACAACCTTCTAGCACAGGGCACAGCCTAGGTACAGGTGGGACAGTGATCTAGATGAGAAACAGCCATGAGGTCCAGAATGGCTGAACCAGAGATGACATGGAAGGGAGTAATCTAAAAAAAAGACTGTAAAGATAGGATGTGGGCACACTGTGAAGACCTTTAAATATTATAGGAATTTATTTGTAATCCATGAGGTAATAAGAGAACTACTAAGGATTACTAAGGGTGGGAGGGGGGAACAGAAGAGGAGAAAGGGATCTGACATAGGATTGTACTTCAGAAAAACACTTTGGTAATTAAATGGAAAATGTCCTGGAATAGGGGGAGACCTGAGGGAAGAAGACAAGCTGGAAACTATTACAACAATTGAGAAGAGAAGCTATGAGGGTCTGAACAAGCGTGATAGCTATATACATGGTGAGAAGGAGATCCATAATATATGGTGGATGTATGTGAGAAGGATGATATTGAAGTTGTAAATTTGGGCAAATGGCAGGACAGTGACATTTGGAAGAAGAATGAGTTTGGGGGGAAAGGCAATGAATTCCATTTTGGACTCGGTGAACTTGAGACGGACTAGATGAACTGCAAGGTCCTCACTGATTCCAGATCGATGATCCTAATTTCAAGATCAAAACATCTGATGGGCAGATCAGATGGTGACTGTATAGACAGTTCTTACTTTTATGTAAACCTGCTTCGTGTAAATTCACATTACACAAATTTGACTTTATGTAAAGAATTCTGAAAGAAATCAGCATTCCCCAAAGCCAGCTATGCTAACTTTACTATATAGCACTGTGAGCTCTCTCTCTGCTCCTGCCCCTTGGCTCTGCACTCCATAGGCTGTCACCTCCCTCAACTCTATTCTCCACTAGAAAAATACCTAAAAACAGAACAAAAAACCTCCAAGTGAAAGTAGAAGAGACATGAAAGCAGGGGTTTGGCTTGAGATCTCCGTTGCCATAGAAGGGGCCTTTGCCTAGGCTCCACCCACTGGTTCAACAAGACCTCCCATGTTCCTTTCTGCCATCCATCTGCACTCAGGTACCACTTCTCTGTCCCCTACCCTGCATGTCACCTGTCCTTTCCTGTCTGTCTTGCTTCTCTATCCCAAGTCCCCATGTGTCTTTGAACAGTGCCCTCTCTGCCTCCTTCTTCACCACACTACATAAAAAATATTTTACACAGAGGTTCGTAGAACAGTTTACTTACATAGAGAGAGAACCACCAGTATTGGACATCAGAGAGGAGATTAGAAATGGGTACATCTGGGAGTCCTGCGCATGCAGACATTTGGCCTCAGGTGTGATAACAAGACGACCAAGAGAACATAAAGAAAAAAAGGCTCAGGATAGAATCTTAAGGGTGTGATACATCCACTACAGTTGTGAACAGTAGGGATAATGGTGTAACAAAAAACTGAGAAAAGTAGTTAGAAGAGAACCAGGAAAGAACAAATAACCTGAGAAAAAAGTGAGAACCTGGTGTCAAACGTCGGAAAGAAAAGGGGGATGACAAAAAGGACAGAACACAGAGAAAAGGCCATTAGATGTGATGGGTAAGAGAAAACAGACAGCAGAAGACTTAGAAGAGAATGACAGGTGGCCATAAAGAGAACAGGAAGCTTTTTCAAGGAGTCTGGCTGACTAAGGCACCAGAGATATGTATTGATAACTAAGTCACCTATGAAGGAAAGACCCAGAGATTCTGAAAGATGAGGAGATCTGGGCATACGTAGCAGCTGAGAAAGAACAGAAAGAGAAAGGCTGAAGATCAGGCGCTTGATTGTAGGGATGTAAAAGACTACATGTAAAAGAATTGGTTTTGGCGAGGAGAAGGGCCATCTCTTCATTAGAGATCCTGAGGGATGATCTTGAGGAGGGAAAGAAGGGAAGAAAAGGATTTCATGGCAAATGGCTTTGGCCTTGGCAAAGTATGAGGCAAGGTCCTCACCTGAGAGGGTGGGATGCTGTGGAAGGTAAAAGAAAAGAAAAGCATTTGTGAGATAAAGGATCAATCAGGGAGGAATAAAAATTGAACCAGTTAAAAACTGATTCAATAAGAACACAGTTGAGATCAGGTAACATAAATTTGTAGTGAACCCAGTCAGTATAATTATGTGACTTCCTTCAGTTAGGTTCAACAGTACATATGCAGAAATGAAGGAGGTGGATAATTAAAGTGACACAGGGAAGAGTTTGCTTCACGAGAGGATGGTGACATGAATGAAGTTTAGTCATGTCTGACTCTTCTCGACCCCATCTGGGGTTGTCTTGGGAAAGATAATGAAGTGGTCTGTCATTTCCTTTTCCAGTTCATTTGACAAATCAGAAAACTGAGGAAAACAGAGGTTAAGTGACTCGCCCACGGCCACCCAGCTAGTAAGTGTTTGGGGCCAGATCTGAACTCAGGTAGATGAATCTTCTTTACTCCAGGACTAACACTCTATGTCCCATCGCGCCACCCAGACGCCCTACAGTGATATGGTTAAGAACAGGATTTCGAAAGCAGAAGAGAATGGAATTAGATCACCGAGGGGTCAAAAACGGGCAGAAGAATGTGGCCACAGCAGAGTGAAGAGCCTAGGAAATACTGAAGGTTGGTGGGACTGAAGAATACGCTTATGAAGAGGAAAGCACAGGGAGCAATGGAATTGAAGGAGATAATGAAGGATTCCAGAAAATCATGTGATGGTTCCCCAGTCTCAAGTTATAACTCCAGAGTTCCTATGCAACAATTAATGAATATATTTCATAGTAAGAAAAGGAAAAATAAGAAAAATGGTTTTCTGCTACTGGGAACAGTAAATAATCTCAAATATTTTAAAAATATCAACAAAGGCAGTTTCTGATAGATGAAAACTCATTTCATTGAATTTTTTAAAATCATCAAATGCTTCTTTCTGTTGGACATAGAATTAAAAAGGAGGGGGAAAAGATATGCTCAAACCTCAAAATGAAATAACACAAAATACTGTCTACCTGATAAAACAAAACTGTAAACTTGGACATGCACTCCTCACAGCAGAACTCTTCCATCTTCCCCCCAAAATGATTCTGTACCAATTTGGGAGATGTTTGTAAACAGTAACTGCACATTTTACAGTGGCTTCCCCAGCGTTTTGCCAAGTCATGTTTATAGAGCAACTTGCAACCTAAAAACCCAAAAAGACAGTAAGAAAAAAGTCAAACTTAGGTATTTATAGCAAAAAAGAGGCAAACTGAATATTTATTTCTTTAATTTCATTGGTGGCAGACATTAGCTTGTTGGTAACAGGAACACCCCTCCCCCCCCATCCTTATCAGATATCACTAAATTAAAGTATATTTTGCATTTTAAATGTTCATCAAGACACAGTGAGCCCATTTCAACAAAAATTAAAAGCCACAAAAAAATGAAACAGGGATAGTGATTAGACAGACCTGTGATTTCAATGATATAGGTAACTTGAAAGTGATGAAACTTCCTCTACCAATGTCAGTACCTTCTCTGAACTAAGAGAATTATTTGGAGGTTAAGTCACTTGCCTAGGGTCACACAGTCAGCATAACCAGAGACAGTACTTGATGTCAGGTCTTAATGGCTTTGAGGTCAGCTCCCTATTCAATGTGCAACACTGCCTCTATAATAGCTATATAACATTTTGAGAATTTTTCAATTAAAGGACCATTTGGCAACTGAGTGGATATGTGAGGTGAGTGAGAAGGATGACACCAACCTTTCTGATTTCTCAACTGATGATCCTAATTTCAAGATCAAAACATCCTATGGGCAGACCAGATGATGACTGCACACAAATAGTTCTCACTTTATATAAATTTGCTTTATGCAAATTCACAATGCACAAATTCAACTTTGTTTAAAGAATTCTAAAGAAACCGGCATTCCTGAAAGACACCTATGTTAACTTTACTATATATTAATCACATCAATGTACAATGATAGATCTGAAAAGCTATTCAGTGACAAATGTATAATACAAAGCACTGGAAAAGCCACAATTTAAAAATATTTTATTTTATTTTGTTAAATATTTCCTAATTATTTTTCTTTAAATTTTTTTCAATTACATGAAAAAATAATTTTTAACACATTTTAAAAAATTTTAAATTCCAGATTCTCTCCCTACCTCTCCTTCCCCTCTCACAGAGAAGGCAAGTATTAAAATGCCACAAATTTACTGGGTGAGAGCCTATATAAACATCCTCACAAACTTATGTCATATGCCTAGCATATGACAGGCACTTAATAAAATGCTTGCTGACTTGACAAGATAAAATAAAAAAAAAAATTATCAAAAAAATTAACCCTTAGTACAGTATCTTCAGATGTTTTTTCATGATGTCCTTTGACTGAATGTGATTTTTTTTTTTTACCTTCACTGCAGAATGGCTTATCGATGCCTGAGAATCGCACAGTCTCCTTTATAATTTTCTCAATTTTACAGTATTCACACATGGCCATTACACTATTTATCTTCTTATATTCATCACAGCAAGTCTTGCCACAAAACTGAAACATTTTACCCTGTAATGAGAAACAATCCTTTTTTTCCTCCATCTGACAAATATCCTGTATATCTTTTATTGTTAAAGTAAATGGACCAACTGCAAAAGAGAAAAAGTCCAAAGTAGATTTATATTCAATTCAATCTATTTTCAAGAAGTGCAGCTTTACCTTGTAATCAAGAAGTTCTGGTTTTGTGGCAAAGAGTCTATTACAGTGCTGGCACTTGAGTTTCACAACAGTACGGGCAAAAGTGACCTGCTGGGATTGTGCAGCAAGCCGCTGGAGACCAGCTGCAGCGGAGCTACTGATGGAGCTGGGGGATACAGCAGAGGTGCTTCCTCCCCCTGCTGACACCGTTGTCCCTGTAGGAATGCTGACGATGACTTGACCCTGAGACAGGGGTACTACTGAAGAGTTCATGCCTGTTGGCTTGTTGAACAAATTCTGAAAGGAGAGAAAAATGATATAACTCTCATTTATTACATGTTAAAGTGGGATGAGAAACAGACTAGAATCAGAAAAAACTTTGGTTTCAATACAACCTCTGCCATTTACTTGGTATGTGACTTGGGGCAAGTCACAAACTTTCTCAGCTTTAATTTTATCAAATGTGAAATGAATACCTTTTCCTGCTTATCTCAGAGGGTTATAGAATATATGAGAGAATGTATAAAGCATTAAGTCATAATAATGATAAATGAGTAGATAAAAAAAAAGATGTTCAACATCAGAAAAAAGTAGAAAATTTCTTTATAGCAAAGATTTGTGACTCTAAAATCACACATATGTATAAATTACTGCAAGTCAGCTTATAGAAAGACTCCAAATGGCATGGGTAAAGGCAAAGAAAGAATTTTTTAAAATAAAAGATGAATGGAACTAGGATTAAAATTCCAGAGCTCCTAACACCGAGTTTTGACTCCACTAAAAAGCATCTAATAAAATCCCAGAGCTACAACAAATAATATGCAGGAAAGAGGTGAAGTAAAAAGTTCTTACACCATACCTGGAAAGCTACAACACAACTGTAGCTGCAGAAGTTGCGTATACTTCCATCAGACATAGCCAGGTGATACTGAGGGATGGCTGAGGTTTTACAACTGTTACACTGGACTTGTACTCCTTCGGAAGTTAGAATAAAACTAATAAGTAATGTAGTTAAGTATTTAAAGGGACTGAATTATATAAAGTAAATAAAATAGTGTACATTAACATAAAATTTGCAGACTAAATTTATTCATAGGATCGCAACAAGATCTATCAAGTCACATGTAAATTAATGTTAAAAGGAATAATCTTTAAAAGTTTTGCTTCCTCTCACTATCAAATACACAACTAAAAGAGTAATCCCAAATGAAACTGGATACAAATAAATACTTTTATGTTTAAGAAATGTCCTCAACTCATTTCCTTTAGGAAGTGGGCAGGGTATTCCTTAAAATATGCACACAAACAAAACAGATTAGAAAGAAACTAAACTCTGATCATAAGAATAGCTAATTTTGGACCTGCATCCCAATTACAGAAACAAAGCAATACCACAACATTTGCTAAAATTATGAAGTAAATTTTCTAAAGCACCAATATTACCTGCAGAAGTAACCATTTTAACTCTGTAAGCAGATAAGCAGTTAACAGAGCAGAAGAGTTCTGTTTTCCCCAAGTTATTGGTGTTTTCAATCATTTCAGCTGAAGACCTCAATGATTTGCAAAGAGCGCAGAGAGTAATTTTTGCTGATTTCTATTAAGAGAACAAAATCATATTCATCAACCTCTAATTTCCATTACATATATGTATGACATACAAAAAATAGCATTATTAAATGTCTTCAAAATACATAACCCTAACTAGAATAAAACTCAGCATTTTTGGTTTTCTGTCAGATGCTATGTGGTATTAACAAATGTCAGTAAACACACAAACTTAAGGAAATAAATTAATGTTAAATTACATTTTTAAAGAAATCAGCAATAATGAAGCAAAGCGTAAAAAACGTACAGCAGGTCACAATAGATTTTCCTCAACCTAGACAACCAACAAAGCCATGAGGAAATAGATCAGAACATATGGCTCTCTTCTCACTGTTACTATAGCTTGGTAGTGTCCAGAAAATTAATAGTTGAGTGCTATTACACATTTTAAGCTTCCTTAGTTGGTGGAATTTTTTTTTTAAAGTGCTTTTAATTCACACAAAAATCCTGTGGCAACCTTCTATTCTTCAAGGTTGGTTTCGCAACAATAAGTACACTTGATGGTAAGAATAAGCCTGTTTGGAGAAGCAGTATTATAAGTTTTCTTAGAAATATCGGTACAGACGAAAGACGCAAATACAGTGAAAATGTGAACTGTCATATTTTACTGTAAAAATGAGCCCATAGAATATTTCTAAAATGAAATGGCACTCACTGATATGATACAGTCTAGTTAATCTATCCAACATCTAAGAGACCATTTAGAATAGAACTATTTTCTGAGGCACAGAAAATACCTTTATGTAAATTGTATTCCTCCCAAAGGCCAGAGCAGAGGATTGTCAAAGGAAGAAATTAACTGTAAAGGGATACATTTTGCTAACAAAGGTGTACTGATTACTCAAAAGCAAATCTAAATGAACCTAATGGGTTTTTTAATTTAACATTTTAGAATGACAACTGAAAAAAGCATGACAGCCAAAGAAGTTCATGCAAATTTAAGCTGCATTAATAGAAGTATAGTATCGAGAAAAAGGGATGTCTGTTCAGTTTTGGGAGCCGTAATTTAAGAAGGTCAAAAATAAGCTAGAGCACATTCAGAAGATATCAGAATGGTAAAGGGACTTTAAAAAACTGTCATATAAAGAAAAAGTGAAGGAATTTGGCATGTTTGGCCTGGAAGACTTAACAGGGAAGGAGACAATCTGTTATGAAATACTGGAAGGGTCGTCATATAGAAGAGAATAGCCTCAAGAAATATATGAGCCCATACGTGAGCTCTGCAGATCCTTACCCAATTACCATTCTGACTGATGAATCTCAGTTCTGTTGTTGTTAAGGGATATGCTATAGTTAGACTATGCCTAGACTGCTACAAGAAACTAGCAAAGTTTGATGTTATTCTTGTAGAAAACAGAGAAAGGTCATGTTGCTTAGGTGATTTGCAACTGGTTAAATAGATAGACCAGAAGAGTATTCACTAATGATTGCATGTCAATTTGGAAGATTTCCATCCCCAACTGATAAATGATCAAAGGCTATGAACATGCAGTTTTCAGAGGAAGAAACTAAAGATATCTATAGTCATATGAAAAAATGCTCTAAATCACTCCTGATTAGAGAGATGCAAATCAAAACAACTCTGAGATACCACATCACACCTATCAGATTGGCTAACATGACAGAACAGCAAGATGATAAATGTTGGAGAGGATGTGGGAGAGCTGGAACATTAATTCATTGTTGGTGGAGCTGTGAGCTCATCCAAGCATTCTGGAGAGCGATTTGGAACTGTGCCCAAAGGGCTATAAAAATATACATACCCTTTGACCCAGCAATATTGTTTCTAGGACTGTATCCCCAAGAGATCATAAAAATGGGAAAGGGTCTCACATGTACAAAAAAATATTCACAGCGGCTTTCTTTGTGGTGGCCAAAAACTGGAAATCAAGGGGAAGCCCATCAACTGGGGAATGGCTGAATAAATTATGGTATATGAATGTAATGGAACAATATTGTGCTATAAGAAATGAAAACAGGAAGACTTCGGAGAGGCCTGGAAAGACTTATATGATCTGATGCTGAGTGAAAACATCAGAACCAGGAGAACTTTGTGGTCAGTAATGATCACAGTGAGAGTTTTTCTGGTAGACTTGGAGCTTGGTTGCAATGCAAGGACTTAAAAAAAAATTCCCAATGGTCTTTTAAGGAAAAATACCTTCCACATCCAGAGAAAGAACTATGGAATTTGATTGCAGAATGTAGCAGATCATTTTCTTTTGTGTTATGTTTTGGTTTGTTATATGCTTTCTCTCATTCATTTTAATTCTTATACACAACTTGACTATAGTGAAAATGTATTTAATAGGAATGTCTGTGTAGAACCCATCTTGGGGAGGGAAGGGGGGAAGGAAGAAGGTAGGGGGAGGAGAATAAAAAAAAAAATCTAAGTTATTTGGGAGTGATTGTAAAACACTGAAAATAAATTTAAAAAATAAAATGTCAAAAAATATTTAAAAAAAAAAAGAAAAAAGATATCCAGGAGATTCTTCTTAGGTATTAGTACTTGCCCTGTCCTGTTTATTGTTTTTCTTAATAACCTGAATAAAGTCATAAACAGCATGCTTATCTAATCTGCAGTGACACAGATAAGGAGGAATGGCTAATACATTAGATGACAGGATCATAACCCAAAAGAGTATACAAAGCTGAAATTAATAGGGATAAAAGTAACGTTTTACAGTGGGGTATACAACCAACTTTCTAAGATGAAGATAAAAGGAAGGGTTCCCTGCATAGTAGTTTAATTAAAAAAGATTAATAGGTTTGACTGGACTATTAAGATCAATGAGTTAATAGTATTGTATAGAAATAAAAAAAAAAAGTAGCGTGATTACATAGGGCCTAGATCAGATTATACCTGGAAAATTATGTTCAGCTTGGGGAAATCAAATTTTAAGAAGCATGTTAAGCTAGAGAACATCCAAGAAAGGTATTTAGGCTGGTAAAGGACCTTAAGGTTTACGACATGAAGAAATGTCATAAATGTCAGCTGAAAAAATAGTTATGTTCTACCTGGAGATGAGAATAATTGGCAGGTGTAGGGAGAAGAACAAACAGGGCATCCAAAATTCTTGTCTTTTAAATATTTGATGGGCTGTCCTGTGGGAAAGTGATCAGACTTATTCTTCTTGGTCACGAAGTGCAGAACCAGAAGCAATGAGTGCAAGTTGGTAAGAGCCAAAACTAATTTTGATGTAGAGAAAATTTCCTAAACGGCTATTTCACAAGCTTCTAAGTTCTCCCTCTTTGTATTTCTCAGTCATTACTTACTGCCATCAATCTAAGTTTTCTTCCATAATTTAACCCCATACCTCTTCAAAATGTGAAATAATATCTGTCAATAAGTTCTTAGGCAAGGAAAGGACCTTCAGAAGTTACTTAATTTAATCTTATCACCTCAACAATCATTTCCTATAAATTCCTAATGTCTCATATTATCAAGGCCTATTTTCTGGAAGCATTTTCTTTCATGAGAATGCAAAAAAAAGTTCCCTTTGTGTATTTCAAGCATCAACATACTTTTAAAGGATTATACAAAGTTTTACTTCACTTTATGCAGCATGAAAAAAATCTCTGAAAAAACTTTATGTTAATCATATTTTGGTAAATTGAAAGGTTATTTCAAGATGACTACATATAAAAATCTTAAGATGTACTTCTGTATAGCAAATAATCACCTAATTTTTTGTGAACCTAAATTTATAACTATATTAAAAAATCTACCACCCTAAATTTTGTAGTTTTTCTTAAATACTGTTTAAGTCTCCCCTGAAATGAACAAAAAATGATTTTATTCTCATACTAGCACATCTTATTTTAATAAGTCACTCTGGGTGCCTCGATTAAACAAGATCACATACCTGCTTGTATGCAGTGACACACGTTGAGCTGCAGAATTTCTTGGACTGCCCCTCGATCTGGAGCAGGTGGCACTGGCCTGAGCCACTGTAACAGTAACCCCCACAGTTCTCACAGCAGTTCATTGTGAGGTTGTTTGCAGAGCGGAACTTGGAGAAGCAGGCATCACTACAAAGTTTATGGACCACATTTTGGTAATTAACTTCATGCCGAATCTTAGAATGAAAAACCACAGTTAAGTAGTGTCATTCAAATGTCTGACCACTTTAAACAGAATTTCAGAAAGTTCAAAATGTAACTTACAACTGCATTCTTCTGGCACATGCTGCACTTGGTTGAAATGCTATTAGTATGTATGGTAACAATAGGTTTTCTTTTTAATTCATATGTAGATAGACATGACTGACTGCAAAAATCTTTGCTAGAGCTTGTATTGTCAAACTGGGCAGTGATCACATCCTTTGGATTTAAAATATCTCTAAAAAAATAATGAAGAAAAATATGAATTGCTATTTTATCACAATTGTTATTTCTATTTTGTGTGCTGAAATGACAATTTAATGAAATGCGTTACTAGAATGATAGTAGAATGGCATTACTTTCATTTAAAAGAAATATTGAGTATTTACAGAAACAACCTCGAATTACTGTAAAATCTCAGCTTATCAGAACCCTCAGGGAATGAATAATTCTGGACAGTATTTCCCCAGATACCGGAAACATTATTCCTTCGAGTCAAAAAGTTTTAAAAACAGCAACCATCAATCAACAAACATTTATTAGGCACCTACTATGCGCCAGTACATGTTATTCCTTCCATTTCTAAAGGAAGCTAAAATAATTTAGCTTCTATGATTCATGAGTCAGTGAACCTAGCATAAGAAACCTGATATTAAACTGACCCAGATATGTCATTTTAGAGCTCTGAAGTCTTAAACTTTTTATATCTCCTTTCTCTATATCCTAGTGCCTAAAAACAATGCCTGGCACACAGCAGGCACTTTAATAAACGCCTGCTGAGTAACTGACTATCAGACTGTTATTTCCATGCCTATTAACTCCCACTTTACTTGGTAGTGGGATGGAAACATTAAAAAGTTTATAAGAATTATCTATTACAAGGATATCAGTTCTGAATTAGGACCTCAAATTAGGACCTTCATTTATGAAGAAAATACATGAATATTTAGAGTATCTCCTTTGGTCATTCAAAGGCTCTCAAAAACAATTCATTATAAAAAGACTTAAAAGCTTATCTTTAAAATTCTCATGTAAAAAACTAGGGAGGTTATACATCATAACAAGGCTACATTTTGACACAATTTAATATTTTTTTAAAAAGATTATCTTATGAATGCTGTTAATTAGAAGACCTCAAATATAAATGAAGACAAAGAAGTAGAGCAGAAAAATCTTGAAGTCCAAGTGAAAAAAAAACACAGCTTTTACTTAAACAAACTAAGTAACTTTTTCCAACACTAACAATGGTTAGTTGTCTTTCCTATGGCCCATAAAACTAACTCGTTTTGGGGCAAAGACAATTTGACGTTAGAGGCAAAGGAATTTCTTTTCTCACTCCTATTCATAATTCACAAATTAAAATTTCTGTATATTTAAGAAGGATTTACAGACTAACCCCACCCTATAGTCTGAGATATACAGAATAGAACATTATCGTGTAAATCCTGCAACTGAAATAGTCATAAGACCTTGAACAAATCTGTGAACTTCAACCAGGCCTGTTTCCTCAACTATAAAACAAGGAAATTGTAATGTTCTAAAGTTGTACCCTTGGGGATCTCACCTGAACTAATGATTTCAGTCACCCTAGAAGCCAGGAGACAGAACAGACTGGGAGAAACTGGGGAAATACTGAGTTGGGATTAAATAAGAACAAAAGAAGTCAAGTGGAACAAAAGGGTTTAAGTGGTCTAAGAAAGGTGCTGAAAGAGGATGTAAAACCAAGAACAAGATGGCAATGAACACGGTGAGGGAGCTGAGGAGAAGGGTGAGAAGAAATAAAGGTAGAAAGAGAAAAGGATCATGGGGCAATGAGGTTAGAATAAAGGGACTTAAGGATATGAATACGAGCCTAATAACAAGGTTGGTCATTAAAACGCAAGGCAATGGGAAAGAAGGCACACGGCAGGTTTGTACAGAGATGGGGGAAGCATATAGTAAAAACTGGAAGGAGAGGAGACAACAGCTGATAGAGAACAAGAAAGGAAAGTTTTGGAGAGAGCAGAGGGACATAGGACATGCTATACCGTCTACGAAGGTAAAAAAAAGACTAACTGGGCTAGTAGTAAGCAAAGTGATGAACACGGGGAACGTAGACAAAATGTGGGAAAGGAAGACTAGGTGAACAAAGGAAATAACAAGCAAGAGGTAGACAAAAAATCTACAGCAAAACATTTTGTGGATCTCTATAAAAGTTAAAGCTATAATATTCCCATCATAAAGTAAATTTAGCACCAAAATTTGTCTTCAGTGGATGAACACTTAAGAAAAAGTTACTCAGAGCCATAAGGACTCAAAGTTGGACGGCACTTTTAAGACACCTAGTTCAGGGTTTTACCTGAAGAACCCTCTTTTTAACATCTGATAAACATTCTTAAGTAGTCACCTGGCCTTTGCCTGAATAATTCCTGCAAAGGGGCCTTAACAATCTATCCTATTCCATTTTTAGACAACTTGAATAATTAACTGTCCTCCCTTAGTTTCCATTTATGAATAGACAGTATAGTTCTATTTTCTGAGACTAAGCAGAATGAATTCTAATTCCTCTAACATGTGACCAACTTTTATATACTACAGATAGAAATCAGGTCTTCTCTTTTCCAGAATAAACATTCTCATTCCTTTTACATACCATTTCCAGTCTTTTCATCAGATTCTTCCTTAGAATTCACACCAATTTGTAAATACATATCCTAAAATGTGATCTATATGCTGATCTATATGTAATACTCAAGAGATTTAACCTGACAAAACGATACTAGACCACAAAAATCTTTGCTAGAATTTGTATTGTCAAACTGGGCAGTAAACAAATTCTTTAATATCTCTTAAATATAATGAATGGCAAAAGATAACATGAATTGCACTTTATATCCATTGTTATTAACAAAAACAGGAGACTATCACTTTCTTTGTTCTAGGGACCATACTTCTTTTTAATAATTCAAAGATAGATTAGGTAAAAAAAAAAATGTATAGCATTCTATGGTCAGGAAAGTATCTTGGCTCCAACACTTGTTAGGCAAATAATATCTTCATTTTAAAGATTAGAAAACGGAGTCTCGGTAGTTACTTGCCAAAGTCTATAAAACTAAGTTGCAGAGCTAAGAATCAAACCATGGTCTAAAACTATTTCTAGCAATAAATTTGTATCTATTGTGTTGCTTCCCAACAGAAGGATAAAGTATAAAAACATAAATATAAAGAAGTAAGAGTTGAAGCAGATTATCTCTAAGGTCTCTTCCAATTCTGAAATTCCATTCTATGACCTGATGAAAAATAAATAAAGGAGCCAAACAATAATACAAGAGAAAAAAGCATGTGCTCCTCTAACTTTTGGTTCTGAGAATTCAATCTTGGCACCGTTTTCATTTGCTCATAAGTCAGAGGCCGCGAGCTATTGAAGAGAACGACTATGGGATATCATCCCTGTCACAGATAAACTGCTTCAGAACCAGACAGGGCCGCACAAGTTATATATCACTACAAGAACTCCTCACTCTAAAACTGGTTCCCATAGTGCCTGTGCAGAGACATTTAATTATCTTGAACCTCAGTTTCTTCACCTGTCAGATTAGATGTCAGAGTAGATGACCCATTAGATCCCTTTCAATACTAAATCCTATAAATCTATGTGGGTTTTTTTGTTGTTGTTGTTGCATGATCATGAAAGCAACAAAACTGGTATTTCAAACAAATATATAAGATTATACCCATTCAATGGGCATTGTCCTTAAAAGTATTCACCCTGGGAGGGCCCATAACAAGTGGAACAATGCCACCATTATGCAAAAGATTTTTCAACTTATTTTAAGACCAATTTTTAAACCATCACAGGGAAATCAATCCCACTTTCCAATCACATCAACTTTTGGACCAAAAGTGGTACTGCTAGGCTTATGGCTCAAATGCTTATTTTGTTCATAAGAATTGGCTCCAAATAATTTCTGACTTTTAAAAAACTCTACTACCCCTCAAACACGAAAAACTGCTACCATCATAACAATCCAAAGCAACACAATACATGCTCTTAAAGGACATTTATAAACAGCAATTTTAAAACTTGACTGAAGCAATGTATAACTGAATTAAATTTTTTTTGAAAGGAAAAACATATGCTTCTAATATATGCTTAAAAAAAATTCATGCATCAAACCAATGGAAGATTCCCTAAAAGATTAACCTAAAATCTTCCTTCTTGGTTTAGCTCCATGGAAATGCTACAAAAATAAATAGTTTTATAACTATGCTATTTCCCAAGTTTGAAAAAACAAAATCATGTAAAAATACCTATATCTATCAAAGAAAGGAAAAATTCAACTTTCTTATACAGTTGAGCCTTTTCCAAAATGCACCAGTAGAGGGAGATTTCCCTCCCCTTACCAATGAAAGAACCCAGTAGCATCCATTTTAGGTACAAATGCTCCTATCAACTCAAGATCTTAAGAAATGAATGATTTTAAATGTCTTAACAAATCAGCTCAGGTAGAAGAAAAAGGAAAGGATTTGCATATTATCTTTTTCTAAAACACTTCTCTGGCTTTTAGTTTAAGAAATTCTCTACTAATTTAGCATACTATCATATCACACTGTAGTCCTAGATTTTCATTAATATCCAATTTTTGTTAGCCTCAATATTCCAAAATCTCATTTTTATGGTATAGAAATAAAAGCATCTTAAGTTTTATGAATAGAGATTCATTGAATAACTCTGACAAAATCACTTCTCTCTAAACCTAACTTTCTTGACTTATGCAAGAAAGGTCCAAGAAGATCACGGATTTAGAGGTAGATCAATCCTTATGCCAACTGACCCAGTCTCTCCCATTTTGGGGATGAGGAAATTGAAGCCAAGAGAAGTTAAACAACTTGTTTAAGGTCATAAAAGTATGAAGTAGCAGAATTAGGTCTCAAGTCCTAGCCCTGAATGCAAATTCAGTACTCCTACTATATCATATTTCCTACCCAGCAGCATTCAGTTACATAGGAATATTGTAAAGATAAATAAATGTATTTATGACCACAATGAATTCTGCCTAAGGCATTTAATATACCTTCAATTATCATTATAAGTTTTCTATTATTTTGTTACCTGCCAATACTTGGTCTATCATTATTTAAATAAATTCAATTTTAGCAATTGTTATCTATTCTTTAAGTCAAAATATTATAATTTCCTAATTAGTGGATGTTTCCTTAGAATACATAAAATAAAAAGTATACAAGTGGTTTCAGCTACTGCAAAGTTACACTGTTTAAAGTGGAGAGAAAACCAAGCTATTCAGAACTTGTAAAAAAACAAAAACTTGTAAAATTCTTAACTAGCAAAGCAGCTATTTCTGTTAGGGAAAGTGAAAGGCACAGCCAACATGCTTATACTGGACTGACAGGATATTTCCTCCCAAAGATGGAAGGTTGGAAAACTGAACCCTGAGATGCTGGTAAGAAATCTGTACTGAAAGAGAAAATGAATAAACAAGAAAAAGAATTGAGATCTCTGCTGTACTTTGAGCAGCTTGAACAGGTTTTCTTGGTAGGGGCTGGTGGGCGGGCAGATGGAACGGTGTATCCAGTGAGGCACAGTGTGGAACAGAAGAGCTGAGTAGACCCTTTTCTCTGATAGGCCGTTTGCCCTTTCTGAAGGATTTTTTTACATCCAGAACAGGAAACTCGAACAGCTGTGGATGGAACTGAGGGAAGCATTTTGTTCATGCCAGAGGATGCCAGAGAGGGCTGAAAGCCTGTTGTCAACTGCGGAGCTATAAAAAACAAAACAGGAAGGGGAAAAAGGTTTTGGTATTTACCATGAATATTAAGTATATATATTCTACTTTTCTTTCAGTTCCAATCTCAGTCTTGAAGTCTCACATAAATTATGTAGTCTGTAATTAATGAGTGCTGGCAAAGATCAGACCTTACAGTCTACATCATTAATACAAGAAGATATGTTTCCTAATACAGATCAGAATAGGTAAGTGGATAACTTACAAACTTGTTCTTACCAAGAGGGCTGCCACTGACTGAAAAAACAGCACTAATTTTCAGTTCTCCTTCTGGAGTTTTCCCCGGTGGGCCATGACCATATTCCTGAAAGAAAGGGAGGGGAAAAAAGGATAAAAATGCCCTCAAGAAAATCAGACATTCAAGCAAGAGAAAAAAATTATCTTTAGCACACACACACACACCACAAAATCTAGCATTCCTTCAAAATATCTTAGAGTCAAAAAATTTAAAAACCTTACAGTGGTTACTAGTGATACTTAAGAAAGAAGATTTGTTAGTCCCTTGAGATCTCTTATGGTTGCTAAAGACAATCTCCCATTTTACTGGGGTCAAATAAAGAGGCTAAATGAATGAATGGCAAACGTGACCAAATCCAAAGAGAGCTAATGCAAAGGCAAACTGATGGCTGACTTATACCCTACTTTAAAAGCTGTATTTTAAAGGGGTCACGGCATTTAATCTTCATTGAAATCTCTGATTTGAATTAAACATTTTTGAATGACTAGGTTGGTTTAAAGTGGCTGCCCAAAAGGACCTGTAACATATGGGCCAGCCTGCCCAAGTCTTACACTTCTCATTCAAACTGTTGTCTTTTTTTAGGTAATCATGCTCTAAATTACAATTTATCCTGAACAGGATGCTTAAGTACACTATTTCAGAACACTATCAAACTGAAATAAACTTTTACCATATATATATTTTTTAAAAGTTCAATTAAAGGCTTTTAATACATTTTAATTTTAAACTATATAGTTTATATTATAAAACATACTAATTTGACTCATTCTACAATCAAATCAAGGCAAGTTTATTTTATTTGTTCAAACTTCAGGAAGCATGTTTAAAAACTGCTTAAGTGCTCATACTTATAGTTCTTGTTGGGGTAGCAAAAATCTAATGGGGTTGTTTTCAAGACTCATTTCAAACACACTGTCCTGAGTCCTTAGTAAACAAAACAATCCCAAAATTGATAGACTATAAAAGGGGAACTTTTAACCCCAGAGAACAGTTACCTAGAATTTTTTAAAAATATGATTTTGTAATACAATAAAAGTTCACAATCAGATTAGATGAGAAGCATGAAAATTCTAATCTTCAGAGAAAGTCTGTTTTAGAAGGTCTTCAATAACTTAAAAACGCATAAAAATTTCTTCCTAACAAAGAGGACCTATATTTAAATGAATTAAAACTGATTTGTAATTAGCTTACCAATGGTTTACATTAATATGGGTACTCCTACCTCCTCTCCTCTTCTTTGTACAGGTGAGGGACTGCATACATGGAATACTATACGTGGACTGATGTGGTGTTCTTAATTACTTTTTTCTCCTCTATTTTTATTCACTGTAATCAGAGATAGCTCACTGAGCAAGGGACTGGAGAAGGATTTATTTGGGAAATAAAGGGGATGTAAAAGCAACAAAAATTTAAACACATGTATATGGCTTCCAAGTACTTGAAAAGTTTGATGTTTATTTTAAAAAATCTGATTTTGTGAATTTTTCAAGCAACATCACACTATTAATTTGAAATAGGAAAAATACTTGGTTTTGTTGGAATTTCTGAAGCAACAGAATCCATGAGGTCTCACTATATTTTTGATTGACATGTTCTTAATTAATATAGTTTTTACTAAAATTTTAAGTATCTGAAAACATTTATATGTTAAAAATTTCACCACTCAAACTATTATCTCAGTAGCAAAATGAGCACAGGCACAGAACTTCAGAGCTTCCTTACCTACAGTGAAAAGAAAAACCTACATGCTTGGCTTTTGTCACTTATTACAAAGGCATGATGAAATTGATACACTCTATTTTCCAAATGGAGAAAACAACTCAAGTGTCCCATTCTTCAAAAAGTATCCCTCTACATTCCAAAATCCTCAATTCACTAACAGTAAAATCTCTGTGTTCCATCACCTAAGAAAGACTAACACCTTCGAGATCATGATTAGACATAAAATATGTTGAGAACCATAATGTTCATATAATATTTACTAAATCCCCAGTAAACGTGTGTGTTACAGAAGGAATAAAAGAGAATTTTCACAATTACACTCTTGCTCTCCAAAGGATTGGTTATATGCTAAATGCACTGGTGACTTTCATTAATATAATTAATACAGCTGGGTGGAAAAATGGATAAAGCCCAGAACTTAAGAGTCAGAAACACTTGAGTTCAAATCCTACCTCAGACATTCATTGGCCGTGTCACCCTGGTGAGGCCACACTCTGTGCCTCAGTTTCCTCATAAGTAAAAATGAAGGTAGTAACAGCATTTGCCCCTCAGGGTTGCTGTGAAGCTCAAATGAGTTACAGACAGAAAGTGTTCTTCAAACTTTAAAGTGTCATATAAAATCCAGTTGTTAATACCAACTAATACTATAAGAATAAATTAGGATTCTAAGACTAGCTATTATTATTAGAACACTACTACATCAGGAAGTAGTCTTACGTTTCCATGTCATTTTGACTCTTAACAACAGTGTGACCTTGGCCAAGTCATTTGTAAAATAGAGGTGCCTGTATCACCAAGGCAATATTCACAGCACTGGTCGTGAGTATGAATGTGCCTGCGTAGCTCTCAATCGCAAAGTATAACAGACTCTCCATTTAGAAGGCAGAAGAAAACATTTATTTAGATACCAGAAAGCCAAATCCCAGAACTAGAAAGTAAAATCTGTCACAGCAACCAAGAAGTCAATATGGGTTATCACTGCAGGGAGCAAAGCCATTCCCAAGCCTCCCGCCCCTGCTAGGACCTTCCCATAAACAAACACTCCTGAGCCTAGCTCTGTTTGCCTGTGTCTTTCTCAGTTCTGACTAGCCTGACCAACTTCCTCCCAGCTCTGTTCCACCCATTCAGCAAGTTCCTCCTTAGCTGTAACTTAGCTCCTTCTCACATATAACTTAGACTTCCATGTGATTTAAGCAAGTTACATGGGCCTATTAATGAATGGGAAAGATTTTCCCATTTAAATTATCATTACACTGCCATGGCTAAAATGTGAGCTGCCACTGTCATGAGACTTGCAGAAATCAAATGAGATAATATCGTAAACATGATGTAAACTACAGAGTGTTACTACTATTGGATTTTTCAGTTTCAAATATTTATGACAGCAATGTTACTGTGCTGCTGTAACATTCATACTCAACATGCTGTTGTATTATTTCAGTCAAGAACAATATAAGTTGGTTTTGTAGAACTGTGTTATAATTTAGGAAAGAAAATGGAGTTGTTCCAGTGACCTTTCCTTTAGTCTGCTTAAAACTGGCTTCTGAATCCTAAAAAAGCCCTTTTTTCTACATCCTTACTCATCTTTCCTGAGTTTTCTTGCATCTTATGATCCTGTTGGCCTCTTGACATGCTTTCTTCCATCTACTTTCTTTGTGCCTCTCCCTCTGGCTCTTTCTCAAACTTCTTTGATAATTCATCATCTGTTCTGCCTCCCCGACTGTGTAAGTATACCTTAGCCCTCTGTCCTGGGCCCTTTTTCTCTAAATTATACTACCTTTTGGTGATCTCATCACCAAAACTATGAGTTCAACTGTCTCTACGCATGTGACTCCAATAACTACATTATATGCCATCATCTCTCACCTGAGCTTCAATCTCACATCAACAACTATTTGCAAGAAAACTACACTTCAATGTCCCATCAACATGTCCAACTCAACATGGTCAAACAGCCCTTCTTTCTAAATTCCATATTTCTGACAAGCACACCACCATTTGCAATGAACATTCACAACCTCAAGAATCATCCTCAACTCTACAACTCTTTCACATCCCAAACCCAACCTGTTGATTATACCTGCACATTTTTCTCATTTACCCGCCTTCTCAACATTCCAGTGGCTACCACTCTAGTTCAGGTTTTCATCACCTAGCTGGGCTCCCTGGTTTATTCCTCTATCCAACCTACAAATGGTTGCTAAGGTACTATTCCTAATCCATAGTTCTGACCATGTAACTTTCTAGACCCATCAAGTGGTTCCTTACTGCCTTTAGGATAAAATATAAACACCTATTTCTAACTTAAATCCCTTCATAATCTGACTCAAACTTATCTTTCTAGACTTATTTTAAATTTCCTTTCTTCTTTACCCACTCTCTAGCAATTAAACCTTTCCATACATGGCATTCCATCTCCTTTTGTGTCTTCTGCACAGGTAATAATTAAGTTAATCAAGTGAAATGAAATACAGGTGGGGTGTTGTTGCTTATCTTATCAGAGGAGGGTTGTCAGCATCTTCCTGCTCTACTCAACTGGGAGTGACCTGTCATAAATTCACAGATAAAAACTAGTTGCAATATATCGACAGATAGAATGTGTCTATGGTGGTTGTATGTGTCTTGGTATCTATTCATTTTTCCTTCTCTCCACCCTCAGTGAACCGTGATTTTTATTAGATTTCCGAGTCCAAGGAAATATCCAAGCTAAGAAAGAAATAGTAGTCAAAAATGAGTTCTAGTTTCTAACTCTCTGATAGTCTCGGTTATTCAATCTGCCCTCTAGAGATAACAGAATCCCCAAACTCCCTGTTCCAGCTAAAATAATGATAATATTATCAATAATAATCACATTTATATAGTGCATTAAGGTGTATACTTTAAAAAATACATCCCTGTGATTAAGCATGATTATAGGCCCATTTTACAGAGGAGCAAGCAAATTTAATCGACCTGCTCACAGTTATCTAGTTGGTTTCTTTGTGTATATATGCTAGAGAATTATATGCTCAAATTTTTTTTATAATAATCTTTTGCTTTTACATTGCTTCATTTCCCAAACATATCCCCTACCACTGCCCACCCATTTTTCATAACAGGTCATTTTTAATAAAAGTTTGGGAAAAAAGCAATTCAGCAAAACCAACCAAGCACATCAAGTCTAACAGCATATATACAGTGTTTCAGTCCAGAGACCACCATGACTAAAAAGAAGGGATGAAGGTGCATTCTCCTATTTCTTCTTCAGGAACAGGTCTTGTGGATTATAATTTCACATGAGTTTTTATTTTTTGGTGTTGCATTATTCTTTCCATTTACATATTCTTAAAATACAATTCTACTGATCTTTGGTTTTTTTATATCACCAGACTTTCAGTATCCCTTCCTATCTCCCCTCTCAGACAGCCAATCCACATAATAAACAAAGGAGAGAAAAGAAAAACTAGCAGAATCATTTATCTAATCAAAAAAGTCTTAAAGTATATGTGATACTCCATGCCCATGCACCTCCCACCTCTGCAAAAGAGTAGAATCTTCTCATGTTTTCTCTGGGGCCATTACTGTCCTTTCTAAATTTTGCAACATTCACTTTTAACTGTTGTCATTGTGTATGCTGTTTTTTTGGGTCTGCTTATGTCACTTGACATCATTTAAAACTGTCCACTTGTTCAGTCATTTAGTCATGTCTGACTCTTCATGACCCCATTGGGTGGTTTTCTTGGTAAAGATACTGGAGTGGTTTGCCATTTCCTTCTCCAAAAATCTTCCATTCTTTTCTATATTCGTCATATTTATTATTTCATTACATTCATGCACTTGTACCACAATTCGTTAAGGCATTCCTTAATCAATGGACATCTACTTCATCCCCAATTTTTCTGCCTCTACAGAAAGTGCTTTGTAGTACATATGGGGACTTTCTTCCTATCAATAACTTCCCTGGAGTAGAAACCTAGTAGTATAATCGCTGGATAAAATGATATAGATGTTTTAGTCTTTTAGTTGCATAATTCCAAATTGCTTTTCAAAATGATTGTACCAATTCATGACTCCACAGAAAATGCACTGGTATGTCCTTCTTCCCATAACTTCTACACACTGTCTTTTTCCAGATTTTACACCATCTTTGTCAATTTTCTGAATATAGGGTGAAACCTCAATGTTGTTGAGACTTGGATTTTTCTTATTAATGATTTATTATCCTGGGAGCACTCATTCCTAAGGTTAATAATTGTGGTCTTTGTTTTGGGTTATTTTTTGAGGGAGATGGGAGAAAAGTTTGTTCATCTCTTTTGATCAACTATCTACTGTATAATGGCTTTTTAAAAATGTCATTGTTGTGGCCACTGTGTATACCCGTTCACTGGCTGTGCTTACTTCACTTAGTATCAGTTTATCCAAGTATTCCTATCCCTCCCTACATTCTTTATATTCTGCATTTGTTATGGTACGCTAATAAATTCATTTAATCATTACAGTCACATACCACAATTCATTTAACCATTTCCCAGTCAGTTGGTATCTACTTTGTTTCCACTTCTTTGTTACTACTACTAGTACCACTAAAATTATGCTGGTGTACTGGGGCCTCTTTTAACTTCATGGGATATGCCTAGTAGTAGTTTCTTTAGATCAAAAGGTCTATTGTATTCACTTTATTAGTACATTCCAAATCTAAGATGAATGGACAAATTCACAACTCTACAAATATATTAGTGCCTGCTTTTCCACAATTCACTCAATACTGATTATTTCCATTATTTATCATCTTTACCAATTTGCCAGATGGGAAATGAAACCTCAGTTGTCCTGACTTGCATTTCTCTAAATGAGTGATTTGAAGTATTCTTTTATGGGGTGGGTAATAGTTTGCAACTACTCTGAGAAACGTCTGTTCCTATTCTACTCTAGGAAATGGTCCTTGGATATTCTAGACACCAAACACTTCTTGGAGATACAACAGCTTCCCCCTTTTATCTTAGCTGATTTTGTCAGTGCAAAAGCTTTTCAATTTCTTACACCCAAACTTATTTTATCTTTTTTGATTGCTTCTATTTCATTTGGTTAAGAATTATTTAATGGAAGAACAAAACAAATTACAAACAAGTTTACTAAGTTGGGTAAAGATCTCATCATAATGCCCTCCAGCCTAGTTTGAGTGGTCCAGCTTTAAGGGCCATTTCAGTCCAGTCTCTCAGATTTCTTCTGCCTTCCAGTGAGGTTCTCTGCTTCTTTCCATTTTGCTGCAGCCTGGGTTCAGAAGCAGCAACTGTCACCCAAGAATAGTATGTTTTAGTCCTATGAGACCCTCAAGCTTTTGCAGTGATGGTGGTGGAGTGGAATGGCAGTAAGAATCACACCATTTGTAGACCATCTTACTTTTAACTAAGGTATTGTGAGATTACTTGTCCAAAGACCCTAGAGTAGACATACTGCTGAAGGGACTGAATCATATCAATTTCAATATCCCCATTATAGAAAAAAGCAGAAGGAAACTGTAGCTAAATGTAAGGAGAATTCATAAGTAAGACTTAGAGAAGCAAAATGTAATTGGTTTGATGCAATGTTCAAAAGGAATATTGTTTCAAGGGATATCTGTCATCTCATTACAGTATAGACCAAGGTTTGCAGAATGACCACACCTTGAAAATAACTGTAGATTATATGCAGATGGTGAAGAGGTAGAGAAATTATTTGAAGAATTCACTCAGGCCCTCCAAATTAAATCAACATACATTCTGACTAATGCAAAACTAGGAATAAGAAAGGCCATGGTAAAATATGTCAGGAAAAATATGGTTCAAGAACAAAGGAAAGAGACTAGCGAAAAGGGGTAAACATAAAAACTTCATGTCTTACATCATGAACTCTTCTGCAAAAGAACGATTAGGGTGCTAGACAAGACAAGGACTAAATAAAGTCATTTCAACAAGAAAAAAATTATTACTAATATGTAAGTCATGCCCTGAAACACTTGCCTATGTATAGTTAGAACAACGACTTGTCAGAACAAAGGATCAGAATTTGATTCCACTTGAGATTAAGTAATTAAAACTGGACATTATGTGCACCGAAAGTCAACAATTAAATTCATCAACCAATTATTAAATACCTGATATGAACAAGGCACTGTGTATGTGTGTGTTTATCCTTCGTTCTCCAAGAGGACCATGACATCACAATGATGACATGACATGGAGCTGACTGATTTGAGTAAGGGAGGGCTGCACAAGGTCACCAACCTCACTTTCTTCTACTGAGCCATCTGGATTCAGTGGCCTGATATTCATCAGGACAACTGGAGATGGCCCAGGATGCAATGTGAGATCCTGGCCCTTTCAGACTAAGATTTTATCACAATCTCACTTTGTATGAGATACATCCATTCAATGAATAGGTTTCTTTAAGTTACTCAAGAGATGGCCCCTCTAACAAAAAAACAAACAAAACAAAACAAAAAACAAACAAAAAAAAAAACCTAAAAAGCATTTTCTATAAATATTACATAATTATCTGTAAGGAATGAAGACTTTTTTAAAAATTATTTTTAAAAGAAGCTCAAGAGGAAAAAATTAGGAGAATAAAAAGAAGATAGTGAAATAGAAACTATCTAGTTCTCCAAAGTTGCCCAACAAATAAAATAATGCCTGAAAGTAAATTTTAGGGCAGCATAAATCATTAAAAGCCAGGGTAAAACATTCCTTAAGCCAAAGACAAATGGCAGGAAGTGAGGAAAGAAAGGTATGACCTCATTGAAGTACAGATGCTTCTAAACAGTTACTGCAGAGTCAACAAACAACAAACCCTCAGGGCAGCTGTGTTGGGAGAGTCTTAACTTCAGGAGCTTTCATTCCACAAGTAGTATGGGGGTTCAGCACCAGGTAAACTGACCAGATGGTGAGTGTGGTCATAGAAGGGAATGGGTCCTCCTGGTTGTGGTCACTAGCACAAGAAGAGCAGAATCTCTGATTTCAGTTCCAGGGCAGAGGGGTAAGTGGATGCTTGCCATGTGAGGGACCATAGGTAGCAATAAGTTTCAGGATGGTAGCAGGGCTGGGGGCCCTCAATGCAGCTCAGGGACAGAGGGAAGTGCCTGAGTCAGTTACAGACACACACACACACACACACACACACACACACACACACACACACACACACACACACACACACCAAAGGTTCCCAGAGAGAGCTAAACACACACACACACGGCCAAAGGTTCCCAGAGAGAGCTAAACACACACACACACCCCCAAAGGTTCCCAGAGAGAGCTAAACCCACACACAGAGACACACAGGCACACAGAGACACACACACACACCAGGAAAAACACAGCATGCTGGAAATGTAAAATGGTCAAAAGCCAAAAGTGATAAAAAAAAATCAAATCAAAGAGGTTAAGGAAAAATTGAGAAAAAAGAAGTAATAATAAAACTGGAATAAGAGGAATATAAGAAATGAAAATTATGAAAAGAAAGGCAAACAAAAACCTGAAGGAAATAACTCCTTAAAACTTACAACTGGTATAAAATCACTATTGGATGAGAGAAATAAACATTAAAACAACTCTGAGGTACCACCTCAAACCTATCAGATTGGCTAACATGACAAAACAAGAAAATGACAAATGTGGGAGATGTGGGAAACTTGGAACACTAATGCATTGTTGGTGGCACTGAGAACTGATCCAAGCATTCTGGGGAGCACTTTGGAGTTATGCCCAAAAGGCTATAAAACTCTGCATATCCTCTGACCTAGCAGTATCCCCAAAGAGGTCATAAAAATGGGAAAAGGACCCATATGTATAAAAAATACTTGTGGTAGCTCTTTTTGTAGTGGTAGAGAATTGGAAACTGAGGGGATGCCTATCAATTGGGAAATGACTAAATAAGTTGTGGTATATGATTAATGGAATTTACTGTTCATAAGAAAAGACAAGCAGGCAGACTTCAAAAAGACCTGAAAGATTTGCATGAACTAATATGGAGTGAAGTGAGCAGAACCAGAAGGTTAATATACACACTTAACTGCACATTGTGCAATGGCTAACTTTGACAGACTTAGCTCTTCTCAGATCTAAGATAACTCCAAAAGACTCATAATGGAAAATGGTAGGTACTGGGAATACAGAGAAAAAAGAGAACACATGTGACTAAAGTAATTTTAATTCTACTGCACGGATATAATCTGTTTACAATTGAGTAAATTCAAAGAATTTTCAAGAGGAAAAATGAAGGGAAAATTGGGAAGATCAAGAAAGCCCTCTTACATGGGATAGCACTGGAGAGGTTTTCTGAAGAAATTAAGGATCTAAGAGTTAAAGGTGAGGAAGGAGTGGAGTCTAGGCATAGTAGGACCAACTAGGCAAAGGAAATGGAATATTTGGAGAACCTAGTAGGCCAATTTGATAGAAACTGAGATTGCACAGAGAACAGTACAAAATAAGTAAAAAAAACAAAACTATATTTGGTTTTTAAAGCCAAAATCATGAATTTACATTTTATTCTAGAGACAATATGGAATAACTGAAGATTTCTGGGCTAGAGGCATGGGGTCAACATGATCTGATTCATATTTTAGTAACACCACTTTAGCATCCAAGAGGGAAATGGGCTGGAGAAGCAATGGATTTTTAGGCTGCTTGAAAGCTGGGATGATCCTACAAGAGTGCAAAAGATCATGAAAAATATTATTAACCCTCAAAAGAGAATCAACAGTGAAGACTGGTAAAAAAACAAAATAGTAGGGGTAGTCTCATCATTATAAAGTCATTTTAAGAATAATTTATGCACTTACAGAAGGAAACTGACAAACAAGAAAGAAGACAGGTTTTTAAAAACTATTTTCTATAGGATACTACAATTTTATAATTATACATTTGATAGGGATAAAGAGAATTTATTATAATCACTAACTACCAATTATAATAAAGCATTTGATCCAGAAAAGCAAAACGTGTCAAAAGTTTCCGTCTAACAATGTATCTCCCATGTAAAGTATGTTGATAATAAGATCTTTTGAACTTTTGCCAATTTTAAACCCCACCAGTAAAGTATGTCTTAATGTTCTAATAACTGAAAAAGCATCAACAGTTCTGTGAAGTTAGGAAAAAAAAGTCAGGTTCTTGTTAACTTGTGCTTTAAAATAAAAACTTAAGGATCTAGTTCTTAACTATAATAAGGAAGGATGGTGCATTGGTCATTTGGGATAAATGATGATCTCTAATCAGGAAAAACTGTTGTGAAGCTTAGAAGTAGAATAAATAAATGGGATTACATCAGTCCCAAATTTGACAGTCAATGTTAAGATCTAGGAAAAACAATCTACTGCCTCATTAGTTTAAAGGCATTGTTCTTGTGAGCTCCAAAACTCCTTTATCTGATCATAATCTTTTATCATTCCGTTGTTTCTATGCTTTAAGACTCCTCACTTGTGCTTCAATCTTTAGTGTGGCCTCTATTTTCTCTACCTCTCAGTTCTTTCCCAAGTCATCACATCCTGCAGTAGCTACACTCTACTCCTTTCTGTGCATCAACACCTTGAGGAACAAGTTCAAAGCTACACTATCCTTTACTCTCCAATCTCTTGCTCATCTATCATTAACTATACCTTGCCAAATCCCAACTCTAGATTACTCCCACCAAACACCTTCTGCACTCCTATTCACATGCTGCTGAATAAAATTGGGGGGAAATCACACAAAAAAATTGGGCCCATAATAAATTTGTAATATCTAATCTTGTGGGGCCCTAAAAATAACAAAATAATAACAGCATACCTAATTAATTTGCCACTGAATTGTATACTGGTTGTTCTTAACCGTTCTCATATCTTCTCAAGCCTCCCACAGTTTACCCTCATCCACCCTCTACTAAAGATCTCACCTCACACTTTACTGAAAACATTGAGCCTATTGTTCTCTTCTCATTTCACAACACTCAAGACATCTTCCCTCAATAGCTTTTCCTTTACTCCTGTAATGAAGAGATGGTCCTTTACGGCAAGGCCATCCCATCTATGTCCTGTGTTTCTCCAGCAGATGGCCCCCTATCATCCCTACTTTCTCTAGTCTTCAGTCTCTCCGAAATATACTTTATCTTTCCCTGATAAACAAATAAAATCAAACCCTCCCTGATTCCTGCCGTCCTCACTTGCTATAGTACTGTATTTATCCTCCTCCCTCTCAGCTAAACTACTTGAGAAAGTCAACTACAGTAAGCACTTCCACTTCCTCCCCTCTCACTCTTACATACTCTGAAATCTGACTTCCAGCCTCATTCAACTGAAATTGCCCTTTCCATAAATACTTATCATCTTTGAATTACCTTTTCAATGGCCTTTTCTCAAACTTCAAATTTCTTGATATCTCTACAGCATTTGACGATACTGATTACCTCCTTCTCCTGGCTATTTTCTCTCCTCCATATCTTCATTACATTATTCTATTGTGTGTTTGGCATTTAAAACCTTTCATAACCTGGTTCCTTCCTATACCAACCCCTACAACACTTGGTAATCCAGCCATACTGGCTTCCTTGATAGTCCTCACATACAAATCTTGCACTCACATCTCTGTACCTTTGTGCTGGGTGTCCTATACTTGGAATGCTCTTCGTCTTCACCTCAGCATCATACAATCATTGGCTTTCTCTAGATAAACTCCAATGTCATCTTCTGGAGAAAGTCTTTCCCAACTCCCCTGGGCCCTACAGCCTTCCCCTCTTGTCATCTTCCACTTACTTTGTATGTACCTATATATCTATATGTTGAGGCCTGAATTAGAATATAAGCTCCATGAGGGGCAGGAACTATTTTATTTCTTTATATCTGCAGCTCTTAGTACAATATATGGTATATCATAAGTAATTTATAAGCAATAAATGCACACACACAAACATAGACAAACACGTGTCTATATGTATGCATGTTTTTTATGTATGTGTATATATCTCACACACACATACACATTTCCACCTCTTCCCCTCTCCACTCACTCTCTCAATTTCAAAGAAAAAGGAAACTTTTAAATATCATCACCAAGTAGGAAATTTCCTGAACTCTTATTAGTCAAACTACTCTTATCACTGTGTTTCACTATGTGCATCATCCCGACTTCATACCACTGTGCAAAATTCCTGCCACACTAACACTGCTATTCTTTTATTCTGTCTTTCTCACCAAATCCAATCATCCTTCAAAATGTGGCAATGAGACAGAGTAATAAAAGTAAAAAAGTTAAAAAACCTGAGTTTAAACAGGCTTTTTATACTTGCCCAACTTTTTAATGAGTTATATTTTACTCATTTGTATCCTCCTGGGGGTTTATATCCTCAGAGCTCTCTCAGCACAGGATCTGTAGGATCTAATAAAAGTTTATAGACTACTGAGTTGTGTAACCTACTAGCAAGATTCTGTGAATTTCTTCATCTTTAAAATGTGGATAATATTCGAATTACCTACATCACAGGTCACTGTGAAAAAAGCACTTTGTAAATGTTCAGATGAGAGCTTATTTAAGACCCAAGTAAATCTATGAAGTGTTTCTAGTCCATTACAACAAATCCTGACCTTCAGATTAACTCCCATATCACTTATTCATGCATTCCAGTGCAAACAACCAGGAATTATCTTGTACAATTAGGGCATAAGATTTAGATAAGATAGGGTCTGATTCTGTTGAACCTACCACCATCCTTCCAGTCACCCAGGTTTGAAACCTCAGGGTTGTCTTCAACCACTCACTCCACATATCTAATCAGCTGCTTGATTCTTTTTTCTACCTGGATAACATTTCATTATGTGCTTCTCAAAATCAGCCTACTTCATTCAGCCCTTCCAAGACCTCTTGCCAGGCCAAATGTATTAGCATCATAATTGGTTGCCCTCTCAGACACCCCCCTTTCCAATCCATTCTCTGTACAGCCACTAAAGCTATTTTCCTTAACCCTACGTCTGATTATGTCACTGCCCTAAATCCATAAAGTCTAGTGGCTCCCTTTTACCTCTCAGAGCCCCTCTATTTGGCATTTAAAGCCCTCCACAACCTAGTTTGCCCAGCCCAGCCTGATGTCACATTATTTCCCCTCACATAGACTAAAGTCAAGTCCAAATGATTTTCTGACCATCTTTGATCCACAGTATCCTATCTTTTCTGGGCCTTTGCACCGCACTGGCTGCCTCCCATGCCTAGAAGACACTCTACTGCACTTTCAACTCTCAGAATTCCTAGTTTCCTTCAAAACATGTTCACATACCACCTTTAAAATGAAGTCTTTCCTCTAATGACATCTCTCCAAATCGTTTCATATGTATTTTGTATGTATTTATATATACTACAAACATACATGTGCATGCATTTCCTCCTTGGGCTAGATTAACTAAGTGGCCTAATAAAGGCATATTGGACTTGGAGTTTAGGCAACTTGAGTTTGAATTCTGATTTAAACTGAACTGATTAAAGGAGCTTTTAAAAATTAGTCTGTTTCAATTTAGAGATAAGAAGGCTGGGCTGCAGGGAGGGTAAGAATTTTGCTCATGCACAGAAACAGTTAAAGGTTTAGTGTGGAATTATAATGGCACCAGCTACACACTCATCAAGACATGACTAAGCCTGACACTGCTGGGCCAGGAAAGGTGAAGTGTTTAAGACACTACCATATTTGCTAAAACACATTTTTCACATGTTTCTTCTTCACATCACCTCCATTTCCCACTGTAGCCTTACCCCTTTTCCAAGAATGCCATACCTTATAATAAAGAAGAGAAAGAGAGGGAGAAAAGAGAACTTCCACAAAGTCCACCAGTACACCCCAAAGAGCCTGGAGTTATTATGCAGTACTGCACATCCATGGAACCCCATGTCTACAAAGGAACAGGGTAAATAGGTTTCTTCTCATGTTACTTAAGCCAAGTTTGGTCTTTCTAAATTCCCAGTATTTTGTTTCAATTATTTAGCTGTTGCTCTTTCCACTTACACTGGTGTAGTTATTGTGAATACTATTCTCATGGTCCTGTTAACTTGTTTGCTTTTCTGTACTCACTCTGCCGTCATCATTCCTAAGTCTTATTCCATTACATACAGGTACTATTATTGGTTTAGCCATTCTCTCATTAATAGGTATCAATCATGATATTCGTATATGAAATCTAAGGTATCAACAGATAGCTTTCTATCTCTGACCTACATGAAAAAGGGAGAGTGGAAACACAGTATGGCAAAAAAAAGCACTCACTGGCTGTGGAAGTTAGAGGCCCTGAGTTCAAATCCCTCTTAGGGCACTTAGTAACCAATGTAGAATTTCAGAGTTGAAAGGAACTTGAAAAATCATCTAGCTGAAGCTCCTTATTTTGCATATGAATAAACTGAGACTTAGAGAGGTAAAATGGTTCAAGGTCAGAGTCAATTAATGGCAGTGATGGGAATAAAACCAAGTCTTCTGACTTTATAAAGTTCAATGTTCTTTGCAATATATAACTCCATCCCTTAAGTTTTTCTCTGTAACTAGATTCTAAATCTGTGACAACAACAATCAACATCATCTTATTCCTTTTATTTTAAAACATATTTTATTGACATATTTATTTTTATATTGCCTAAATGTTTTCCTTTATTCTTGTCACGAATTATCCCTTATAACAACAAAAAAATTTTTTAAAAAGAAAAAGATGGAGAAAAAAGTATAGGCATACAGGGATCTTTCAAATGTCTTATTAATATTATTAACAGTAACAGGAACAAATTCATTTAGATAGTGCTTAATAGTCTACAAAGTTCTTTTCTCACAATTTTGTGAAGTATCACAAATAGTTTTTTTAAATTAACAAATGGAAAAGCCTCACACTGTCTCATTTTTTGCTAGTTCATAATGGTATATATATTTTGAAAACTTTTTCTAATAAGCTTAGATTGGTTTATACAAAAACGTCAGATATCCATTTCACAGATGAGGAAGCTGTGTCTCAAACAGGTCAATAGATTTATAGCACAGTAAGAACTTTCAGATCTTGTGGCCAAAGAACCCACTGACTTTTTCATTGTACTCCCTCTCTACTTATTTCTTTATAGCCTTTACATAAACTACCATAGTAGATCGCTCCTTTCCTAGAAGGTAATTAAGAATGTTACTCCTTACCTTTGTGTCTTAATAAACACTAGAATCAAATTCCTTCTCCCTGGGGCCCAAATTCTACAAACTCCACAGAAAGCAGGAAAAAAAAAATCTATATACTTAACAACAGGATAAAACTTGGCATGATTATCATAACTGCTTTTTTTAAAAGCCACAAACTTTTGAAAATCACTTGTTATTTATTGATTAAGTTAGAAAATATCAGCTTCTTGCAAAAAACTTACTTACAGTAGTTTTATGTCGTTTCCCTTCTCATGTGTTTAAAATTAAAGATGACTCAATTTGAAACTATTCAATTAAACTTAAGTTGTTTGTATCCTTTAACTATAAGTAAGGTAAACCCATTACTAGGCACATATCCCAGGGGAGTCCAGGTCAGAAAAAAAAAGTCCAATACTGTATCTACCACAATATTCAAAGCAGCACTCTGTGGTAACAAAAATCTGGGAAGCACAATGGGTACTCATTAACTGGGGAATAGCTGGAAAAGTTGTGTGAATGTAAATAAACAGGAAGATTTACATGATCTAACATAGTAAAATAAATAGAGCAAAGAGAGTAATATAGTAAATGAATACAGCCTTATAAGTGAAAAGATTACTAAAAGAAACTTAAACTCTTACATAATGAAAATACTAAGGAAAAGACAACTAAACATAATTCCTCCCTTGTGGCAGAAAAGTGGGTATCTAGTAGAGAAAAATAATGTGTATAATATCAGACTTCGTTTCTGCCATTGGGTGTTTCTATTTAAAAGCTTTTCATTGTCACCATGGAAGATTCAATGGGGATTAACTAACGAAGACAAAAGGGAGTAAATAAAATGAAAGCTTAGACTAGATGAGCTTTAAGACAATTTTCCCTCTAAATTTGTGAATTATGACAGGACAGTTCAACACAGTAGTTACATTATTTCTTTATTTGGAAGAGCATTTAGAATATATTCCATCTCTTGGCAAATGGTGAGGTCATTCTATCTCAAAAGTTATGTATAAATCTTTTATGTTACCAGAGTGACTAGATGCCTGAGAAGAACAATATACTTTTTCCATTTGAATATGGAAATATATTTAATTTTTATTATTACTAGAATCTATGAATAGAGACCTCATTTTTAATTAAGTATAACATTCAATTAAAAGAGTTGAGGGAAAATACAGTCAGACAAGTAATATGTTTTATGGAAGTCATCCCAACAAAATATTCTGCACCAAGATTTGACATTAAACAAAGATAATGAACATTCCCTTCTAAAATAAGGGAAAGTACATACATGCACATAAAGAAGTTGAACTTTAACAGAGGTTTATAACTGAATTGTTAAAAACTGATGAACAAAAGAATTTAGTGAAGAATATATTTATTTACCTAGATTAGAAGCACAAATTGCTTTCTTTTCTTTTTTCAAAATCCATTGTATTTAAAGATTAGTTGCCACTTTTTTTTTTGACCAAGAGCATCTATCTATTGACTAAAATCTCGACTTTGATAGAAACAAGAAATAAAATGCCATTTCTCTCCTTTTTTCAAGTGGGGTATGGACTGAGGCTCTTTACTATTTGTGAGTAACACTCTTGCCCTAGCCTTTTTTTCAACCATCTCTTTTTAGAAACTCATGCTTTAGGAACTGCATTTTCTTAACTGAAAGACCCCTCTCAGAAGGTATATGTAACTTAAGTCTAATATTTTTATTGTTCAATGTACTTGCACTGGCCAAGACTATGCCAAAGTCATTAATGCCCTAGTTTTACTTTGCCAAAAGTGAGAAAACTAACTAAATAAATAAATAAATGAAAGGAACCATGGCCCAAAATGAGAGATGATTAAGTGAACATGTAGAAAATGAAAGAGTGATCATAAAGAGGCAGGATAACTTCACCAAAAAGATCACGTCAGACTAACCTCACTTCCTTTCTTGACAAGATCATAAAACTGGTATGCCAGGGAATGCTGTAGATGTAATTTACCTGGATTTCAGTTCGCTAATTTTGATCAATTCCTACTTTTTTTTGTAGAAAATATGGATATGGGTAAGATGATCAGAGTTAGATGGATGAGAAACCAAGTAAATAATGTGATTAATGGTTATGATTTCAACTTGCAAGCAAGGTTCCAACAGGGTGTCCCAAGGCTCCATGTTTGTTTTGGCTCCATTTAACATTTTTATCAGAGAGAAGGAGGGAGGGAAGATGGGAAAGAATAAAGGGAGAAAGGAAGCGAGAGAGGAAGGAAAGAAAAGATGGCAGAAAAGAAGGAAGGAGGAAGAGAAGTAGGCAGGGTGAAAGGGAGAGAAAGGGAAAGAAAAAAAAGGAGGGAATGAGGCATAAAGGAAAGAAGGATTTATTAAGTACCTACTACAGAGTGCCAGGCACAACACTAAGTGCTTTACAAATATCTCATTTGAACCTCACAACAACGCAGAAAGGTAGGTGTGTATTTATTCCCACTTTACAGCAAAGAGAGGTTAGATGACTTGTACAGGATCACATAACTATTAAATGTCTGATAATAACGCTGGCTAACATTTATAGAGCACTTACTTTGTGCCAAGCGCTTTACAAATTCTGTCTCATTTGATCCCCACAATAACCCTGTGTGGTTATTATCATTTTACAGATGAGGAAACTGAGGCAAACAGAAGTGACATGACTGCCCCAGTGTCACAAAGCTAGTTAAGTGACTAAGGCTAAATTTGAGCTCAGATCTTCTTGACTACAGGTCCAGTGCCCTATCTATCCCACAACCTAACTTCCTCAAAACTTATGTTTATCAAATTTGGAGATGAGGCAAAGCTAGGAGGAATAGTTAACATACTAGATGCCAGTCAATATTTGAAAAGATCTTTGTAGGCTAGATAACTGGAATGAAACTAATAAATGTAAAGTTCTAACACGGGTTCAAAAAACCAACGTCAGAAGTACAAGATAAAAGAAGTATGACTAGACAACAGCTGATGCTTTGAGGAATAGTGATAGCCTAACTATCCTCTGTCTTGGTCCTACTACATATAGAGTGCTACAGACAGTTATTAGGGACAAATTTCAGGAAGATACTGATGAGCTGGAGGAGAGTGCACAGACAGGAACAACCAAGGTACTGAAAACTTTTTATTCGCCATATTGGTCCTTTGACTGAATCCAAACTTTACAGAAGAAAATACTCTTAATAAAAGGATTTGTTCTGTAAAACTTGGACTCAGTCAAAAATCTGCATGTGGCCTTGAGACTGCAGCTTCCCCAGCCCTGATCTAGGATGTTCAGAGAAGACCTGAGGACATATATGCATACTATCTCAAATAGGAATTAAACTATAGGGCAGAATTAAGAACAATGAGTTCAAAGTACAAGAAAAAGAAATTTGAAGCTTGATGTAAAGAAGTAACTTTCCAACAATCAGAACTTCAGCAAGATGAAACAGGATGTTTTGGAGAGGCAATAGTTCATCAAGTATTATTGGATATGCTATAACAGAGATTCTTTCCAAGTATGGGTCAGACTAGATAGTCAGTGAAGTCCCTTCCCCTGTCAATTTCTGTACCTCTATGACCATAATTCTTTGTTTAATAATACTATTACTATCTTTAGGTTGTGAGGAATCAGAATTTATGTTTTCAATCACAGTTTTGGCTTACTTTTTTTTTAAAGAAAGAACAAGAGAATATAGGCAATTTTCTAGAGTAAAATACATTTTTATAGTCACACATCTGAACAAATTATACAAAGTCAATAAGAACATGTTGTTATTTCTGCTTATTGGTTTCACAAAAGGATTTGACTAAGTAGAATAAAATGCAACCAAGAAGGATCTCTTCAAACAAGATATCTTACACATACACTGAAATCTTACACAGCTCCACGGGAGACATAGCAACAGAGAGAGCCCTAATGAGTAAAAATCCACCAACTTATGGAAATCAAGTGAGATATTTAAACAAGGAGGTATACTTACCAAAAATGTTCAAGTCAGTATCATGACATGACATAACACAGTAAGATACAAACAAAAAAGGAAAAGACTTTGCAAATGCTCCTAATTTGAAAAAGACATTGTAATAACTGAGTCTCAAAATACTATAGTCTTCTAGGGGAAATCCTGTGCATTTTAAGTAATTTAACCATTGACATTAAAAAAACAAAGCAGATGAAAGACAGATATAGCTCAGGTTATGCCATTCAACTGAGGCAGTTGGGTTTGTACAGTGGATAAAGTGCCAAGCCTGGAGTCAAGGAGATCTGAGTTCAAACACTTACTAGTTGGGTAACCTTGAACAAGTAAGTCACTTAACCTTAGTTTGCCTCAGTTGCTCATCTATAAAATAAACTGAAGAATAAAATGGCAAACACTCTGGTATCTTTGCCTAGAAAACCTCAAGGGTCACAAATATTCAGACACAATTGAAATGACAAAACAACATGCCAAACTGCCAGTCGCCAAACTACTTTAAGTAATGTGTTGTAAGAAATGTTAAAGAGGATAGTTTCAGAAAAACCTGGGAAGATTTATATGAACTGTTAAAAAGTGAAGTGAGCAGAAACAGAATAATAATGTACACAGTAATAGCAATATTGTAAAGATAATCAACTGTGAAAGTCATTTAGCTACTCTGATCAACCCAATGATGTACCAACTCCAAAGGACTTCTTATGTAAAATGCTACCCATCTCCAGATAGAAAATTGGTAGATTCAGTGCAGATTGAAGCATTTTTTCCCATTCTTTATTTTTCTTGCTTATTCTTCCTAAAACATGGCTATTGAAGAAATATGTTTTATATGAACACACACACACACACACACAAAGGGTATCATATTTCTTGCCTTCTTAATAGCTGGGAGAGAAAATGGAAGAATGGAGAGAATTTGGAAAATGAAATAAAATTAAATTTTTAAAGTAAAAAATAATAATTAAGTCTATCAATATGTACATGTACTCTAAAGTAAGAACACCACAAATGCAATTATCTGGGTAATGAAATTAGGCTGAAATACATTTATGCAGTCCTTTTGATGACCCAAAGTGACTGTCACAGCAGAAATACTAAAGGCAACATGGTTATAAACAGCACAGCTCTGGAATCAGAGGGCTTGCATTTAAATGCCACCCCTGACATTTATGCTCTGCATGATCATGAGCAAGTCACTGAATTATATTAGCAGGATCTCAGTTTACTCCTCTATAAATGAAAGGAGCAGGCAGATGGTCTTTGAGGAAACTTCAAACTCTACATCTATAATCTTTAACCAATATCGTCTTCCAATGACGGAATTAATTAATTATGGGATTTAAGAATTCTACCAAAATTCAAAAATTATGTTTACATCGTAAAGACACATAGGCATGCATCCAAGAACTTACACAAGAGGAATAATATAACTCATCATCAAGAATGTATCCAACCAAAAAAGGACTTTAAGGATATTAAAGGAGAATAAGAACAAATGAGATGACATAGATAAAACACTTTGCAAACTTTTAATTGTTATATAAATACGATCTTTTAACCACCAATAATAGTATTCATCAGAAATAACAGGTGGAGAGGCTCAGTGGCACACTGAAATCTAAGAGGAAAGCCTCCAACCCACCAAACTGATCCTTTATGGAGGATCTTTGGGAAGAGACTGTTGAAAATTAGATAGGAAGAAACCTTGTGAAGAGAAGGGCAATGTCTAGTTACAAAAAGATTAAACAAAGCAATGAAATCATGACTCCATCAAAATGACAAATTAAGAATAATCTGAGGCATATATATATATATATATATCTCCCCCTGTTAGGGTAAACTCACTGTATGACTAACAAGCTTTAAAATTCTCATCTTATTTTCTTCTAAGTCACTTGATGCTCACCAAACTAGAACAATTTCACACTAAAAGACAGCACATATTGTCCACCACTAGAGGTGGTAGAGCAAACAAAACAATAGCATTATCAAATGCCAAATACCAAAATCTCTTCAAATTTTATTTTTTTCTTTCTAAGCTTCTAGGCAAATAATAGCAAGAGATTTCTGAACAGCTACTTCTCTGTTAAGTAATAAAGAATGATATGCTCAAGAAAACACCAACAAAAAGTACATATCAACAGTATTACTCTAAAAGAAAAGGGTGTCAGGAAATGAAGAGAACGAGAACACAAACTGATCCAAAAGTAAAAAAAACAAAGACATATTACCTTTTTTCTGCAGAGAAAAGAAAACTGGATGATATAACCCTACTTGTGTTTCTTTGTTAATTTACCAATATATGTGTTTAGACCTCTAGAGGCAGCTGATGGTGAAGAGAAAAGAGCACTGGGCTAGGAGTCAGGAAACCTAACTTCAAATCTGGTCTCGGGCACTTAACTAGCTGTATCACTCTGGGAAAGTCCCTTAAGCCTCTCTGTGCCTCTCTCCTCAACTGTACGATGGAGATTATAATAGAACCTGCCTTCTAAGGTTGTGAGGATCAAAGGAAATAAAAATTTGTAAATGGCTTAGCATAGCGCCTGGCACTTATTCCTTTCTTTCCCTTCCTACCCCACTCCCTACCCCCACCCCATCCCCATATCAATTAGAGAAATAAGTGTTTTAAGTCATTTCAAACCCAATACCAAGAAGTACCTCATGGAATTAATCAAATTATTTTGTGAAATAAAAAAATAAAGAGGAAATGCTTACTTGAGCAGTGTCAGGCTCATCTTTAATTTTGTCTAGAAGTCCTGGCTGTGGGGCCATTGCTTTGTCATATTCATCATCCAAAGGTTCTTCTTTAATTCTAATATTTGGTGCAAAGGAATTCCCCAGTTCTGGACCAACAGATTCTTTACTGGGGAATGAATAGCTTGATTCCTAAAAGATAATATAAAACATTAATGAAAATTTACATTTAAATATTAAGTTTATCTAACTTTCTCACCCACAGCAAAACTCATTAGGAAAAAATTAACTGTATGGCTACTTAGGAAGTTCCCTATACCTAAGAGTAATGGTTCTGTGTAACTCTGAATACAAACAAAATAAAAATAAAGCAGCTATAAATATAGGTTTCTAAGAACCTCTCTCAAGATAATTTTAGCCAAACAAACAGGCAAACATAAAAGAAATCAGCACTTGACCTGACAAGCTAAATCAATTATTTTGTTAGGAAGAGATGTGAATACAGCAACCTTTTGACAAGAGTTATGTCACATTGATAGCTATCTGTATACACATTGAAAACTTACCCTGAAGTTTGTTTCTGGGGTTTGTGGTAATTGGGTATGTAATGTTTCCTCAACTTGATTAGCTACTGGAAAAAACAAATGTGTATATAAATATAATTCTTGTAAGAAGCAATTTGGAAGGGTAACAATTATTCATTAGTTCCCCTTTTCAGCAAGATATTCAAGCTGAAGTAGGTAAAAACCCCAAAGGTAAGTTGATTCAAGGCCCTCTACAAGCCGGTGCCTTTCAAACAACTCCCATGACTCCCCCCAGTACCAACCCTCCGCTCATGTCACGAAGCTTTCCTTACTGTCCTCTGAATATTCATTTCCCACCTCTAGAGGGCTGCTTTTGATCCAACAACCATTTGCCCCATCCGCCAGAACACTTTGCTATTTGAACTTATTAATTTTTTGAAGAGTAAATTCAACTGCTACCTTAAACTGTTACTTAATATTGAATAATTAAATCTTCTTCTTATCTTTCCTGTTTACTAGATAAGACTGTCTTTGTAATTCCTAAAGCATACAGCAAATTGCCTTACATATAGTAGGTTCTCAATAAGTGTTTATTAAATTTTCCCTATTATTCAGTTCCTTGAGACCTGAGACTGTTAAACTTTCTCTGTATCTCCAGTGCCAATTACAGTGCCTGAAACATAACAGGTGTTTAATAAATGTGTGTTACCTGATTCAATTAGATTAACTCTACTAAGACCCTGCCTTAGTAATGTCACCCTGTTATTCCCTATCACAAAAACACTGAGAATTTTCCTTCTGAATTCAATGTACTTTAATTTCTTATAGAATTTCATTTTGTTAGCATTTCTTTTCCTTCCAAGAGACAAAGCACCTCCTACCATGAAAACCTTGTTTATTCAGACCATTAATCCTAAATGTGATAATTCCAACAGGAAAAATGCAACCCTAAAGAAATTTAACAAAATATGAATGTGATGTTTGAATATAATCCTTCCCCTTTTAATAATTACACATGATCCTTATCTGTTCATCAAGGCACTTCTGACAAGATTTCTCTACTTTAACATACTTTATAAACCATTCTTTTATATGTACTTAAAATAATAAACATACTATAAAATATGAATTTAGACTTTTTTACTTCCAGTCATTTGAATCAATGCAATCTAACTATACTTCACCACACTTGCTATCTGCTGCATAACCAATCAAACCCTCACTCATTTTTATGTCTTGTCTCTTTTAGAAGAAGCTTTCGGAAGCCCAGAAACACATTTTTCAGTATGTCCAAATATAGTACCCAATATACTACATATGCCTTATAGATGTTATTAAATACAGATCATCCTCAGACCTTTCATATTCCTGGATGCTGCTCCACAGATGCTATCCAGTTTCAATAATTTCCTGGATATCAAAGTCCTGTTAAAATATCATTACTAGATATGAATATTGGGAAAAGATGTAACGTGGTTAAATAAGAAGCCTATCAAAGAACATTTCTTTACATAAGAGGAAACTCATCTTAATCAGCTTAAGACTAAGCTTATAAACAGGCAACAGCTATTAGCAGTTCATTAAACAACACAGTTGTAAATTTTTTGGGGGGGAGGGGGGAAGGCAAGGCAAGTGGGGTTAAGTGACTTGCCCAAGGTCACACAGCTACTAAGTGTCAAGTGTCTGAGGCTGAATTTGAACTCAGGTCCTCCTGCCTCCAGGGCCACCTGACTCCAGGGCCACTGCTCTTTTCTTCTAGCTATTCCCATATTTGTAATTCTATGATAATAGATACTCATTTTTGAGTTTCAAAATTAACTGTTTTCATGAGTACTATTCAATTAAAAATATGTAATATTTCTTGCTAAGAAATATCTATGGAATTCTCACATACAAAAAATTTCCAGCACATTATCTCTTATTAATGAGCTTAGAGTAATAAAAATATGGTACAATGGAAAAAGCACTGTCTCGGGCAAGGTAAGTTTTGGATTTGATTCCAGACTCTGACCTTTGTCAGTCATATGACCCTGAGCATAAGTCATATCGTCTCGGCTTCTTCACCGTAAAATGGGGTAATAATACCTATACTACTCACCTTAGGGGCTTGTGAAAAAAATCTTTGTAAACCAAAAGGTACTACATGAATGTGAGCCATTTTTATTTCAAGCAGTAAAGAGTCCCAAGTGTAAGGAACAAAAGATTTTAATTAACAATGCAGGTCAAAATGAGATTCTAATTAAAGAATTTGGTAAAATCTTATTCATTATAATTTCATCCTTAGTCATAACATAAACAACTAGGTCTTGTTTTCATTTTTTCCCCAAAAGTAATGATAACCTAGAGTTAATTTATCAAATATTTGTTCATGTCTATAAACAGTCAACAAATAATCAACTTGAAAATGTGTTTGGCAACTAAATATTAACACATGGAACTTCCCTAAATGGAAGAAAAAAATTTTGAGTGTTTTATAAAACATGAAGTTCAATCAAACTTCATATTTTAATGGTCAAACAAAATGCAACAAGTAATTTGTAACTTTCTACCTTTCCATGCAAAGGAGCAGAGGGAAAAGGAAATGGTGATTAACAGTATTTTTCAACGCAAACCACACAGAACATAATTGGATATCTGGCAAAGAACAAGGATAAGACAAAAAGAGCATGCCTTCATAAAATTCAATTGGCCATTTCAACCTTAAGAACATGTGAATGCTACAGAAAATGACTGGGTTAACTACAAATATATCTGTGTAATCTTAACTGGACAATTTTTTTAGTCATCTTTTAATGAGTTTCCCATTTCTCAGTACCATAGTTTCACATCTTCTCTCAAGCATCTTTGGCTAGTAGTTCACATTCCTCAGCCTCCTTCACCTCAATTGACTTATCTTTTTCTACTGAGAAAATGGAGTATATCAGAAGTGAGCTCCCTCAACTCTAGTTTCACAATTCTAACCTATTTAAGTGTATACTTATCCTCTTGTTCTCCTTCCTCTACCTAAGATGATGAGACTGCTCCTACCTTTTATTATGGCAAACTCTCTACCACTGCCTGTATCCTACCTCATTCCAATTTCCTGAGATCATTTTAAAAAAAGAATGCAACGTGGCCCAAAGATCTCTTACAGATAATCTCCACCATTTCCCTCTCTACTAGTTCCTTCCTCTTTCTTCTAAGCTTGTTCAAGCTGAAAATAAAGTATTCCCTGTATTCTGCTGGTCCTTTCATGCTACTGTCTTCTTTCTCTTCTTTAGCTGCCTACCATCCAGAAGTGTCCTAAACTCATCATCTCTACTTCCTCACCCATCATTCAACTCTTCAAACTTCCACACTAGCTATCATTCAATTAACTATTCTCTCTTCAAGTTCGCTAATGACAGATTTTAAAGTTGGAAAGGACCTGAGATCACCCGGTGAAATTCCCTCATTTGAGAGATGAGGGGACTGAGGCCCAGAATGGCTGACTTTCGCAAAAGTCAAGTCTTCCCATCCCAAATCCAGTAGCTTTCCATTGCACCATGATGCTTCTCAAATCCAAGAGCTACTTTTTTTTTTCCTGTTTCCCTTCTCCTTGACTGCTGGCAGGGTTCTTCATATTTTGGCCTCTTGTGACCTCTGTGATACTGTACTTAAAGTCATCCCCCTACCTCTTTGAAAAGTTCTTCTGCATCTCCATCCTCCTCTTGCTACAATGCATAAAATGTGCCACCTCATCCTCCCTCATCCCCATGTTGGCCCTTAGCCTACTTCTCTCCTATAACACTCTCTCCCCCAGGGTATCTCCTTTACTCCCATGAGTTCAGTTAACTATAGAGATTACCTACAAATCTAACCCCTCTAACCTCACTCCTGTTCTGGGAGTTCATACTTGTTCTACATTACCTTCACTTGGATGACTCAATACCTCAAACTCATCATATTCACAACTGAATTCATCACTTTTTCTCAAAAAACTAAGTCTTCCCAACTTTCCAATTTCTATCCATAGCAACACCATCTTCCCAGTCATTCAGATGGTCACAATCATTTATCTTTGACTCTTCAGAATTATCTTTGACTCCTCAATCCCTCCACTGTTAGTTACCACATCCTATGGATTTTACTTCACAAATATATATTCCAACTACCCTAATTAAAGGTAGTCTACTTCAGGCTACTTTGGATTCTGTAAAAATCTCTCCTCCTCTCCAGGCTAAGGGGTTCGTAACTTGGAGTCCATGTACCCTAAAGGGGTCTTTGGATAAATTTAGGAGGGTCACAAACTTGGACAGGAAAAATATTTTAATAACTATTTTTCAAGAAAATTATATTCCTTTGTAATCCTATATATTTTATCTTAGGCATTTAAAAACATTACTCTGAAAAGAGACAGTCAAAGAGTTCCATGAGACAAAAAAAGAATTGAAACAGTACTCTAGGGGCAACTAGGTGGCACAGTGGACAGAGCACTGGCCTTGGAATTAAGAGGGCCCAAATTCAAATCTGGCCTCAGGATGTACTAGCTGTGTGATCCTGGACAAGTCATTTAACTCTGACTGCCTCCCTGAGCCACCACCACTGCCCTCAGAAAAAAGAAGGGGTGGGGTGGGGTTGGTTGAGGAGAAATGGTGTTCGAGTTCCCTCTAACTTACCCTGACACTGGTGTCCTGGTAATCTACCAAAACCCTTCAGTCATTTCCCTCTCAAATGACCTCTTAAGAGTACTGCACAGATAATTTCCCTAACATACTACTCTGATATTATTACTCTAATTAAAAATCTTCATTGGTTCCCCAGAAAAAGTGGGGTACCAAAAACACTATCAAATGGTTTTTCTTGGCAATCAAGGTAGGTCTGCAATCTGGCTCCAATATATGTTTTCAAACGTAACTCCTATTCACTTTACTCCTTAGCACTCCACCTGCACCTCCCCTGACCCCAATTCTCATCCCAGCTTTCCCCACTACGTGCTTCTGTACCTTATCTCATGGCATCTCTCTTGCATAAAATAGACTTTACCCACCTTCACCTCATGAAATTCTTCCCTCTTTTCATGACATAATTGAAACAACTGAAGTATTCCATAACCCATTTTCTTACCCAATTGAAAGTCATTGCTTTCTTCCTCGATATTCTTGGGGCAATCTGTCTCAACTTTCCCCTTTGAATTTAATCACATTCTAACATTTACCTGTCTTATTTCATTAGACCTAAGCTCCTTGGGTGTCAAAATGTTTATGATTTGTTTCACCTGTATATACCCAGTGCCCAGAACAGTTCCTTTTACAAAACAGATCCATGGCAAGCAGCTGCTGAATTAACTACAATCAATTATTTGAACTGACATTTCATCTAGTTCTTGTTGTCTCTGTCCTGTAATTTTATTCCAACATATCACACTATTACCTGCTTTATCAAAAAAACTGCTTTTCAACCTGGAATCCACCTCTTTTGGGGGTTTATCCAACCGTTTTTCACGTTCTTGATAAGGTATGTCTCTATTTTTCTCCTTTCCAGAAAAGGTCTCTTTGTTGTTTTCTCTTGCTAGACTAAAATCTTTCCGAATGGACTTAAATACAGAACCCTGATCAAACTGTTTAGGAAAGTCCTTTTTAACTTTATTTTGAATATGTATTTCTTTTTCACTGTCTGATTCATGCTGTGTTACTCTTCGATCTACTTCCAAACTATCAGCAGCATGAATTGCAGATGTGAGATTGTCCTTTGTACTAAAATCTCGTTCATCCTCATTGTCACTACCAACAACTGGAATCCCTGCAAGATCCCCAGAGTTCAAAAAATAATCATCTTCATCGAGCAATGAATTTTCAGATCCTGTTTGATTCGGCATTCCATAAGACATGCTTTCAAGAGTAGGAGTTAAGTTGTGGTCCATGTCTTCAGACATTTCTGTATCCATGATAACACCACCTTAAAAAGTAAAAAACTGCTTAGACAAATTTTCTAATATTCAAGTAGACATCAATTACAAGACTTTACTGACATTCAAAGTATTATTTCATCTAATAAGAGATTCACTAAATTACACTTTAATGTTAAAAGTATTTAATATATTACTCATTTAAATTTTATAACAACCTATTGAGATAGGTATAGTACATATTCCTATGTAATTTGACACATAAGAAAACCTTCGGAGAAAGGCTGAGCGACTTCTCTAAGGTAGCAGAGAGAACCAATATTAGAGTTAAGACTAGAACCCACTCCAAAGGTTCCTTCCAATAAATAGTTCATTATGCCTCCTTCAAGACTTTACAGACAAATGTACTTTAGTTATTTCTGTAAGACTAAAAATAAGGACATTAAATGCATTACAAAGTCTAAATTAAGAAATATAAATGTTTAATTCTCATCACAGAAGTCAGTAACATATCGTGATTTGTGCAGTGTTTGCTATCTCATAAAACAAACCCCAAAATTTTATTCTGCTCCCATAGGTGATAAAAAGTTATCTTACAATGAGTTATCAGTATCTAAGCAAAGTACCTATTTTAAAAAGCATGAATTTATTTAATAACTATATAATGAAAATAGGATATCATAGTTTTGGAATTCAAGTACTGTTTAAGTTAAAATAACTGCTTCAGTTAAACTTCAATTGATATTCACATTTCATAATAACTTTTCATTTGCACTTCATTTGTAGTAAATATTTTGTTTTTAACAACCCTAAAAACCAAGTACTAAAAACAAGGCATCACAGAAATTATTTCGAAATCAAGGCAGCTAATGAAAGAGCAGAAAATTCTTAGTTTCCTGGTTTTTAGTGTCAGGATCTTCAAGAAATAAGATGAAGGGTGGGAAACATTGTTCCTGAAAAAGGTTTCATTCCAAAAGCAGTCAAAGAATACTGCAGACCTAGCTAAGAGTTTTAAATTACTTATTTTTTTTCTATAGTATATACATACAATCTTATTGCAGTTTTAATCATAAAACTCTCTCTTTCAAAGCAGACCTATTCTCATTCTTTATGTGGATAATTCTCAAAATAATAGCTTCAGATCTTATCATCTTTCTCCAGAGCTCTGTTTATATTTCCAAATGCCCACTGATTATGATCCCTTAAGGGTTTCCACCATCATATTCAAATCCTCAATACTTCAAGGAAACAGTTTCATGATGTCACATGAGCTCTATTTTACCTCAGTTATGTAAAGGAGAGATGTTTAGGAAGGCTTGTTGATTCTTCAAATCAAAAGACACTAAAGCTAGAGGAAACCTAAGATATCATTTTGCCTAACTCCATTTTCAGATAAGTAATCAGAAGCTTCAGAGGTGAGTGGCCTGCCCAAGGCTAGATTATCAGTGAGGTGGCACTAGAAGCCACTGTCTGACTCTTTAGGACCCCATGGGCCACACAATCCACAAGGTATTCTTAGCAAAGATACTGAAGTAGTTTGTCATTTCCTTCTCCAGTGGATTAAGGCAAAGAGGGGTTGTGTGATTTGGCCATTTCACACAGTTAGAAAGCGTCTGAGGCCAAAATTAAACACAAGTCTTCCTGAATTCGGACTCAGTGCTTTAGATAAAGCATAGATAAAGTAGATACTGAGCTATCTAGCTGCCTCTACTAGAATCCATATCTAGTGCTTAATTACCAGGCAAGTATTTTCTACTACAATCACACAAAGAACAAAAGTCAATCATAACAGTAACGCATTAAGTTATATTCTCTGAAGGGGGTTTACCCGGAAGCAAAAAATTTGTAACTAGTGTAAGGTACCCCATCCACCAAGGCATATCAGAACCCTTCTCTATGATTTATTTGATGGTTTTTATGAGTTGCTGAACCAAACGGTGAGGTGGGGTGAAGAGAGAGGAAGGCCAACCGACTGCTGCAGAAAATGAGCCACTTTAAAACCAAACAATTCATATTTGCCCAAAACTTGTATCTCAACAAATCCGCTACCTCTGTGACTGATACAATTGTTCTACTGGCCTCAAAACTTCAACCATCTTTAGCTCACACTTTTCCATGGCATATTCAACCACTAATTCCTATCAATTCTTCCAAGAATTATACTTCCTAGGTCAAATCTCCCCTACATAGTATCCTTTTTGAAACATGGCTTTCATCATTATATATCCTTTAAGCAAAAATATTTTATGGCTGTCTCTTGCCTAATAGTATGAACTGCAAACTCCTCTGCTTTGCATTCTACTGCTGGACTCTTACTAGTCCAATCTCATCTATCATTATTTCATAGTGAAATCTCTGCTCTCATGAAAATAGTCTCCTCACCCCATTTCAAATATGTCAACCACGACCATTACCACATTGATACTTTGGTTCATACTGCTTTCTGGCACATAATTCTCTCCTTACAACCAAAATCCATTTCCCAAGCCACAGTCTAAATCTGTTCTACCTCTCTTTTAAAATTACTAACTTGGGGGTGGAGCCAAGATGGCAGAGTAGAAGGATGGACCTGCTCTAGCTCTCCCTCACAGCCCTTAAAATACCATAAAAAATGACTCTAAACAAATTCTAGAGCAGCAGAAGCCAGAAAATAACAAGAGTGAAACAGACTGGGCTCAGAGCAGAGTGCAGCCCAGCACAGGTCACAGACAGGGCAGGGACAGGAATGGAGCAAGCTTCAGGGCACGGAATCACAAGTAGCTGCTGCTGTTTCCAGATTTCTCAACTCACAAAAACCAAAGACAGCTTCAAAGGTCATTAAGAAAGCTCTTTCACCTGGGTGAGTGGGAAGCTCTGTCTGGCCCTAGCCCCAGCTAGGCCATGGCCCTAGGGTGGCAGCCACTGTGGCAGCAGCATCTATTTTATGAGCCTGAAGATCCTGGGGTAATCAAGTAGCTGATCTGGGTCTCAGTCCTAAATGGTGGTCCTGGGTGAAGAGGAGTGCTGGCATGGTGGAGCTGGTAACAGCTGTAGATAAGGAATCCCACTCACAGTTCCAGGGCAGAAAAGACTGCTTTTGGTTGCTCACAGACCATAGCACAGGCCAGGAACATAAAACTCCTTTCCCTTGATTGTACCAGCATGGAGGAACTGAGACTTACAGGTCCCTAGAGATAGCTCAGAGAACAATTGCACAAAACCTCTGAAGATTAGGGTAGTATACCCCCTACTTGACAAAGATCTCAAAAGTCAAGTAACTAGTTGGGAAAATGCTCAAAAAGGGGAAAAAAATAAGATTATAGGTTACTTTCTTGATGAAAAGGTATTTTCTTCCATTCTTTAAGATGAGGAAGAGCAAAACATACAATCAGAGGAAGGCAGCAAGGTCAAGGCTTACAAAAAAAAAATATGCAACGATCTCAGGCCATGGAAGAGCTCAAAAAGGATTCTGAAAATCAAGTAAGAGAGGTGGAGGAAAAATTGGGAAGAGAAATGTGATACAAGAAAATCATGAAAAGACCCCAAAAATGCTAAAAAAATAACACTTTTTAAAATGGACTAACCCAAATGGCAAAAGGAATCCAAAAAGCCAATGAAGAAAATAATGGTTTAAAAAGCAGAATTAACCAAATGGAAAAAGAGGTTTGAAAGCTCACTGAAGAAAATAGTTCTTTAAAAATTACAATGAAGCAGATGGAAGCTAATGACTTTATGAGGAACCAAAAAATTATAAAACAAAACCAAAAGAATGAAAAAATAGAAGACAATGTTAAATATCTCACTGGAAAAACAACTGAATTGGAAAATGAAATAGATGCAGGAGAGATAATTTTTAAATTATTGGTCTATCTGAAAACCACGATCAAAGAAAGAGCCTAGATATCATCTTCCAAGAAATTATCAAGGAAAACTGCCCTGATATTCTAGAACCAGAGGGTAAAATAGAAATGGAAAGAAATCAGCAATTACCTCCTGAAAGAGATCCCAAAAGGAAAACTCCTGGGAATATTGTAGTCAAATTCCAAAGTTCCCAAGTCAAGGAGAAAATATTGCAAGCAGCCAGAAAGAAACAATTCAAGTATTATGGAGACACAATCAGAGTAACACAAGATTTCGCTGCTTCTACACTAAGGGATCGAAGGGTGTGGAATAGGATATTCCAGAGGTCAAAGGACATAAGATTAAAACCAAGACTCACATAGCCAGTAAAACTGAGTATAATCCTTCAGGGTAAAAAAAATGTAATATCAATGAAATAGAGGACTTCCAAGCATTCTCAGTGAAAAGACCAGAGTTGAATAGAAAATTTGACTTTTAAAAGCAAGAACCAAGAGAAACATGAAAAAAATAAACAGGAAAGAGAAGACTTAAGGAATTCATTAAAATTGAATTGTTTACATTCCTACATGGAAAGATGTTAGTTGTAATTCATGAGACCTTTATCAGTATTACAGTAGTTAGAGGGAATACACACACACACACACACACACACACACACACACACACATACAGATAGATAGACACACATATATATGTATCTATATATGTAGCTGTGTATGGGTATGTAGGTATGTGTATCTTATATATGAGTAGGTATGTATATGTCATGGGTATATGTGTGTATGTACATACACACACACACACACACACACACACACACACACACACACACACACACACACACACACACATAGAGGGCACCAAGTGAGCTGAATATGATGGGAGAATACCTAAAAAATAAAATTTGCTGTTGAGTGGAATGTACTAGGAGTAAGAGAAAGGGAGAGGTAGAATGTAGCAAATCATCTCACATAAAAGAGGAAAGAAATAGCTTTTATAATGGAGGAGAAGAGGGGAGAGATGAAAGGAAATAAGTGAGCCTTACTCTCATGGGATCTGGCTGAAGGAAGGAATAGCACACACTCAATTGGATACAGAAATCTATCTACCCTGCAGAAAGACAGGGGGAGAGGGAATAGGAGAGGGCAGAGGATAGAAGGGACAGCAAATTGAGGAAAGGAATGATCAGAAGCAAAGCTTATTGTGGGAGGACAGGTCAAGGGAGAGAATGGAATAAATGGAGGACAGGATAGGGCAGAGGGAAATATGGGTAATCTTTCACAACATAACTATTATGGAAGCATTTTGCATGGCTACACATGTATGACCTATATTGAATTGCTTATTTTCTCAATGAGGGTGGGTGAGGAGGGAGGAAGGGAGAGAACATGAAACTCAAAGCTTTAATAATAAATGTTAAAAACTATTTTAGCATGCAACTGGAAAATAAGATGTACAGGAAATAGGGTATAGAAATCTATTTTGCCCTACAAGAAAAGAGGGGAGGGGGATGAAAGAAGAGGTAAATAGAGGAGAAGACAGATTGGAGGAATGGATGGATGGGGTACATGCTGTCCTGGGGTGGGGGTAGGGAGAGATGGGGAGAAAATTCTGAATTTAAATTCTTGTGGAAGTGCATGTTGGGAACTGAAAAATAAATGAAATATATCTTTAAAAATGAAATAAAATGACTAACTCAGAATGCAAAATCTCTCAAATTCTAGTGCCCTTCCTCTAAGACTATTCACAATTTATCCTGCCTATATTTTGTTTGTCTATAGTTGTTTGCATGTTATTTGCCTCTTTTGATTGTGAACACCTTGAAGGCAGGGTCTATTTTTGCCTTACTCTGTATCCCCAGCACCTAAGCATAGTGCCTGGTACAACAGTGTTCTTAACAAATGCTAGCGGAATAAATAAGTAAATTTATGCTGTTACCTAAGTCATATGCATAAAAACATACAGAACCAAGACAAAGGAGAAGGACCTGTGACATTCCACTATAGATTTCCCTCTCAAGTAACAAGGATTGTTATAAAGGAACAGCTTGATATGAATCTTATATATAACACTGGTTAGATGGAAAGGGATCATCTGACTTTAAGACCTTTTAAGACTCATAATTTCATGGAAGAAAAAGTAAAGCTTAGAGAGATGATTTGTCTAAGTTCACAAAGGTAGTAAAGTCAAGAACCCAAGCTTTATGATTTCAGTCTAGTGTTTGTTTCATTGTACCCTGCCTTACCCCCATGAATGAACCAATGAAAATGTTTTCTCTAGATAGCGGCAGCTGGGTGGTAAAAAATATTAGCATATTAGAATTAAAGACCCCAATGTTTGCTGCAAGGGTGCATCCATGAAGCTTTATTGCATTTAGGTAAATGGAAAACAGTGTTGGTGATGAGAAGGTCATGTGATGCACAAATCTTCAGCAGTGAATGACCACGGCTGTTGCTGTTTCCAACTCCATTCCTCCCTAGGACTCCCTGCCAAGTCTGGTAGTCAGAGTCTACTCTAGCATTAAAGTCACCCAGAATGATGAGCCTGTCCTCTTTTGGCACATTGATAAGGCCCCCCAAAATAGAAAAGACCAAAAAGGTCTTCATAAAAATTTTCTTTGACTCATGATGGGAGTATAGGCACTGATGATGGTGGCATGGTGTTTTCCTGCAAGTGGCAATCGCACTGTCATGAGCCTGTCATTCACTCCTTTTGGTAGGCATACCTGCTTGTTCACTATATTAGTTCTGACTGCAAAACCTGAAGCTTCACGGCACTACCTTCACTGCAACCACTCCGGAAAAATGCGTATCCAGCTCCAACTTCAGTAAGCTATCCTTCATTTGCCACCCTTGTTTCACTCAGGGCTGCTATTTGGATCTAGTACCTGTTGACTTCCCTTATAACAAGAGCAGTTCATCTTTCAAGTCTACTAGATTTTGTGTTGTCTATAAACGTCCTTCCATGTGCCAATGGTGAGTGGAATCACCTTTGCACATGTTTTTGTACATTTTGTACATTTTTTTGTGTTTCAACTGCTGAGTGGGATTCCCTACCTACTGTCGTAATCAGGCCAGGGTTGGGTAAGCAGGCCATTTTTAGGGTACCTTGTCTAACCCCCTTCCTCACACCAGGAGGTGAGCAGTGCAATCCTTAAAGGCTGCTCAGATACCCAGGGGGCTATCGAGTTCCATGCTGCTTCCAATGAGAAACGACCCTACGGCCTGGGCCACCTGTGTGCAGGGTTGTGACAATAGCTCCCAGCACCTGCTGCTTCATCACTTGCCTGTTTCCACAGGACTTTGAGGTATAATACTAAAATGGTATGGATGATGTCTTTTGATTTGTGCGTAAACTGGATTTTAGTGAGGCAGAGTTACACAAAGTTGTCAGCCTCACTTTCTCCTCCAGAGTCGTCACAGTCCAGTGGCAGGACAGAGTCAAGAAGGCTGGCAATGGCTCAGGATGCGGTTAGGCATCTTCAGTGCCTAACCAAGCTCTAGGTGCTCCGTGTCATCTGCTTCAACTGTCTTCATGGCCGTTGGAACAAACTATTCTCATCTGCCCATTCCACCAGGGGAAGTCTTCACATGCTTGGGGTAGACACCCCTCTAACTCACTAATGGGCTTGGGACCCCTTGGTTACCTTCAATCTGGTTTGGCCCATTTGCATAAATGGTTTACCGGGGTGTGGCTGCTGCGCATGATGCAGCTTTTTAGAGCCACAAGTGAGAGTTGGGGTGAAACAGGTAGACACCAAAGGTGGACAGCAGCCCTGAAAAGGGCTCAGCAGCCATCTCACCAAAGGTACTGCCTCCCTGAATACACTAATAGACTATGTCATTGTAAGGAGAGGAGGAGACTGAAATTTTCCAAGTTATATGGCAAGGGGAGGTTTCCCCCCAGGAGTTCAAGGATGCCTCTGTTGTCCATCTCTATAAAGGTAAAGGGAATAGATTATCCCACGACAATCACGGGGATGGGGTGTCTCTCTCTTAGTCACTGCTGCCAAGATTCTTTTTAGAGTCCTCCTTAATAGGCTGATCCTTCACCTGGCACATCCCTGAGAGCCAGTGTGGTTTAGAAAGCGCTGAGGAACACCTGATACAATACTATGTTGCCCAACAACTCCAGGAGAAATGCCAGGAGCAGAACAGAGGTCTGTACACAACATCTATAGATATGATCAAGGCCTTTCACACTGTTAGTCATGTGGAAAATTTTGTCAAAATTTGGTTGCCCAGAGAAGTTCATCAGTATTGTATGTTAATTTCATGAAGGCATGTTTGCTGGGGTTCTGGATAGTGGACAATGCTTTCGTGTCCTCCCAGTCACCAATGGAGTGAAACAGGACTGTGTGCTTGCTCTTGTGCTTTTTAGGATGATGTTTTGAGTCATATTGTCAAATGTTTTCAATGAAGATGAACACAGAATCAAGGTCAACTACGATACTGACAGTAAGTTCTTCAATTTGAAAAGGCTACAAAGCCAAGACCAAAGTGGAGGGAGTGTTGGTGCATGATTTTCTGTTTGCACTCAGTGCAGTCTCTGAAGCTGAGATACAACAAAGTATGGATCAATTCTCTGTTGCCAGTGCTAATTTTGGTCTAAAAATTAACGCCAAGAAAACACAGGTGCTCCATCAGCCACCACCACATACTAGCCATACATGGAACCCTCAGTTACAATAAATGGAAAAGTTTTCAATGCTATGGATAAGTTCACTTATCTTGGTAGTGTACTTTCCAGGGATATGCATATTGACAATGAGGTTGACGCACACACGGCCAAAGCTAGACTTTGGGAGGCTCCAAAGCAAAGTATAGGAGAGAAGAGGTATTAGACTGACTACCAAACTGAAGGTCTACAGAGTCATTGTGCTGACCTCACTGTTGTATGCCTGTGAAACATGAACAGTCTACCAGTGCCATGCCAGGAAACTGAATTACCTCCATTTGAACTGTCTTGGGAAGATTCTGAGGATCACCTGGCAGACACTGCTCAAACTAAACTGCCAAGCATTCAAACTATGCTTCACAGAATGCAACTCCAATGGACTAGCCAAGTTGTTTGAATGCAAAATGTACGCTTGCCAAAAAGACTATTTTATGGAGAACTCACATGGGGCAAGTGATACATGGTGGTCAGAAGAAGTGATACAAGAATACTCTCAAGGTCTCTCTCAAGAACTTTGGATTTGATTGTGCAACATGGGAGACACTGGCATAAGACCACTCAGCACAGTGTGCCCATAACAGAAAGGATGCTGTGCTCTATGAACAAAGCAGAATTGAGACAGCACAAAACAAGTATAAGATTCTCAAACTTGCAGTATTCACCCCAAACATTCACACAGCCCAATTGGTGGTAGAATATTCCGAGCTCGTATTGGTCTGATCAACCAGTTGGACATAACTGAAATTTTACCTTATCATAGTGATGTCATTTTGGTCCTCTTCAAGAATGAAGGACAACAACCATCAAGCAGAATTAGAGACAGGTAGACTTCAGTTAAAATCCTGTCACACTTGGTAGCTACATGAACCTGGGCAAGTCACTTATCTTCTGTCCACCTCAGTTTCCTCATTTATAAAATGGGGAAAATAACAGCACTTGCCTCTGAGGATCAAACTAGATAACATTTATAAAATGCTCTGCAACCTTTGAAGCACTAAATAAATTCTAGGAATTATTTATTATCCTTATTCCAAACCATTTTCTATAATAACCACTGCTTTGCTTTGGGTTACAGGAGAAAAATGTCAACTCCTTCTGCAAATCCGCTGATCGTCTATACCTGCCATCAGCTAATGTCCCAACAGGATAAGATTCAGGATCTCCAGAATGTCCTTAAGGTGATCATTAGATCATTTATCATAGAGGTGGAAGGGCCCCTGGGGATTATCAAGTTCAACACCCTCAATTTAACTATCTAGTTTGAATTTATATTAATATTTCTTACCCTCACATTCCTTATCTATAAAGTAAGGGAGCTGGACTAGACAGCCTCTGAGGTCTCTTCTAGCTCTAGAGCTAGAGTGTCATAATATCTCTGGAAGATATTTAAACTTGGAAGCTATACTAAGTGAAAACTCAGACTTGTTTGCCTCCTTTCAAACTTACCACAATAATATGTTAGAAGAAAAGACTCTGATTTTCTAAGAGCTAACAAGAAATTACTATTAAAAAAGACATAACAATGTATGATCTTGAGCAAATCACACCTTTTCTAGGCATTCCTATTCAGTGACAACTCCTATTTGCAAGCCCTGTTAAGATCTGCGCAGTGCTTCTTCACCACAACACTGTGAAGAATGTGGTCCAAGTATTATTTCCATTTTACATGAATGAAACCAAGTGAGATGTTAAGTGAAATGCTCATAGTTTCACAATTCATAAATGTCAGTGGCAATATTTAAAACCAGATCTCTTGACAATTTCAGTACTCTATCCATCACACCACAATGCTTCTCAAATGTATAAACTTAGGATAAGATCTCCTGAACTCCTAAAATTCCACCAGTCTAGGAGTAAAAAAATGAATCCCTTATTGTACAACCTATCACACCAAGATAAAAATGACTTTGCAAATGTTAAGTACTATATGATGTGAATGATTGTTTTTACTACCAGGAGAGACTAAACATCAATAAAATCTCATTATAAGAAACTTAATCATACTGACTACCTAATTTAGGGAAATATTGGTAAGTCAACAGGATTCATTTTCTTTATTCTAAGAACCTCATCATTTAATTAGGAATGCAATAATGATACGTAATTGAGGGATAATTAACTCATTGCACCATTAGGACGTTGTACATACCCCAAGCCAAGGAACATGACCATATATTAGCTATTATGATATCTCTCACTTATTTACAGATGTTACTCAATTCCTGGTACCCAGATGGCACAGTAGATAGAATACTGGGCCTGAAATCAGGAAGACCTTAGTTCAAATCCAGCCTCAAACACTTATAAGCTCTGTGATCCTGGCCCAGTTACTTAATGTGTCTACCTCAGTTTTCTCATCTGTAAAATGGAAATAATCATAGCACCTACCTGGCCTCCAGGGTTGTTGTTTATATCAAATGAGATAACAATTGTGTAAACCTCTTAGTACAGTGCCTGGCGCACACAACTGGCACTACAGAAATCGTTATTCCCATTCCCATCTTTCTTACACAATATTAGTTTTCCCTCATTCATTTTTTTCCATAAATACTTACTGAAAATATGGTTTTCCAAATTAAAGAAAGATAAGTACAATTTTATCTGAAGAATTCACACAATTGTGTTATCAGCTATCAGGCTAGTTCCTTTTCTCTACTAGGATTACAAAGTACAAGAAGGGGAAAAATACTGTAAAACCAAAGTTAAAAAAGGTTGAAAGAACCAGGATTTGTTTCTTCCACTAATGTCTTAAATTTTTTTTTAAATTTTGCCATTGAAACTATTGCTAGCAAATGCAATAAAGACTGAAAAGATGACAAGTCCATTTTAAGAACAGATCAAGACTTCTTTCAATTTCCATAACTCATACATAAAAGTGTTTATCAAAATAACAGATAATATATAAAGAATAAATCTTGAGCTCAGAAACAAAACTAACAGGATTTGAGCTTTTCTATTTCATGAGAAAGATACAAAAGGAATCCCCAGGCGCGGAAACCTGCAGACAGCTATTATGCTTCCTGAGGGGGGAAGGCTTAAATGAATGGGTTGCAGTGGACACTGTGGATTTCTTCAACCAGATCAATATGCTTTAGGAGACCATCACCAACTTCTGTACTGAAGAAAGCTTCCCTGTGATGTCAGCTGACCCAAAATACAAGTATCATTGGGCAGAAGGAATAAAGATAAAGAAGCCTGTTAGGTTCTCTGTACCAAAGTACACTGATTACCTGATGACTTGGGTACAGGACCAGTTGGATGATGAGACACTATTTCCATCTAAAATAGGTGTCTCCTTCCCAAAGAACTTCATGTCAGTGGCAAAAACTATCCTGAAGTATCTGATCAGGATATATGTACATATTTACCACTAGCACTTTGACCTACACCCAAGCTGCAGAAAGAAGCCCATTTTAACACATCATTTAAGCACCTCATTTTTTTTTTCTGGAGTTCAACTTAACTGACAGAAGTGAACTCACCCCACTCCAAGAACTGACTGAAAAACTGACTTCAAAGGACAGATGAGAGGAGGGAGGGCTGTTCTGATCATATCTTACTTAAATCAGGATCTTAGGAATATATCTGGGAGTTGTTATTTGTTTGGTTGGTTTGGGGATTATTTCAATTTACTTTCCTTTACTTTTGTTCCTCCTAAATAAATGAAAACCTTTTCTGTTACCTAAGAGGCAACCAAAATTAAATTCTATCTGTAAATCAAATGACAGAGATGCTTTCTATTTAAGGAAGCTGTATCAGAAGAGAAAAAAATGGTGTTTATAAGAATACACAAAAGAACCAGCTTGAAATGCAAGACATTCAAGCATGATTAATTAACGCTAACTCACCTGCAACTCAGAAATAAGTGTGAAATGTAGAATTTTGAATAATATAAAACACTGAGTCAAAGACAAAACTATTGCCTGTTTGGTATTTGGTAAAACTATGAATTATTTGTTCATTATAGCAATAATAGAAATAGGACACCAAAACACTATTATTTTTTAAATGTTTGTTTACAAGTGAATGAACTGATACAAAAACAAAGCAAGTAGAAACAAGAGAATATACATGACTATCATAATAAAAATGACACCACTAAAAGGAAGTTGAACTCAAATTAAATGCAATGACTAATACTGGTTCCAGAGGACAGATGAGACAACATAACTCCCTCCTCTCAATATGGGGGAAGCTATGGATGCTGACTGTTGCAAAGGCTGACAGATTTAGTGACTGTGTTGATTGGTTTGCTTGACTGTTTTCTTTGTTAAACAGGAGGATTCTAGGGAGCATATCAGGAGATGACTAGTGTAAAAAAACCAACCCAAAAACATCAATGAAACTAAACTAAAATCCAATGTTTACTTATCTAGGAGACTCAAACTGCTATAGATCTGTTAATAATTCAACAATTTAAGGGCTGATTTAGACTGAATGCATTTTAACATAGTTATACACTCAACGAAGAATTCATTTTGTGGCCATGCCACCATTCAAACTCCATCAGAAGTCTCAATTATCCGAATCACAAAACCTTCTCTTTTAAACACCAAAACTGCTCCAAGGATAAACTATGATTGTAAATGATACACAGAATGCCACCATCTCCAAAGAATAAGTACCAGAGATGACCCCAAGAGTAAAAGAGATAAAGAATCAATGAAAATAGACTTCAGCACGTTACCAACAAGGACTTTCTCAAAAGTAGTAATAGTGTAAGGAAATATGAACTGTCTGAAAAAGAAGTGGGTCTGTTAGATAATAAGAACAAGGTGATAACAGCCAGTCACAATGTTGCACTGCACCTAAGAGACATGGAAGAAAACCTCTTGCACATTAGGTAGACCTTCTTCTTGGTAGAAAACAAACAAGAGTCAAACTAGTCCAAAAGGTTCAGAAGGTATGATTAGGTTCCAAAGAGTAGCCACACTGATAAAATCACAGATATAGCGAACTGTTCAATGCATGATGTCAGTTACAAAAAAAAGTAACATAGGCGATCCAAAATTCAGATACACACTTAAGTACGTTTGCGTGTATGTGTGTTTGTGTGTCATCCTGGATAGCCCCAAAAACTGCATTTTCAGCACTTTTTTTCTCATTTCCTTTCCTGATACCTTAGAGACCTTATCATTATTTAAACCCATCCCCACCTTCACCCAACTAAGATGTGTACGTGGTATCCCAAACTGGAACCCTGAATATATTGATGGCCAAATCAATATAGCTCCTACTGGTTTTTGTTACTAACGTGTATAAAAGGAGTTTTGATTTTGAAACCACCTACTCTGCCTGGGTTAAGTTCTCTAGGCCTCAGTTTCCTCATCTGTAAAATGAAGGACAATAATTAAAAGTTCTTTCAGGCACTAAACCCAATGAGTCAGAAATGTTGCTAAAAAGAGATCTACTCTCCACAACAAAATAGAAACAATTTTTCTCTGAAAAGTAAAATGAGAGAAGATATCAAGAATGCCCCCATCTACAAACTTTAGATGAGGATCAAAATAATTTTCAAAATGCATCTTTATCCAAATTTTTTAATCCTGAGATTTAACTATTTTCATTTTCAGAGAGCAGCACTAATCAGTTAATTACATCTAAAGTACACAAGGATAAAGCACTAACAACACTGCTCACACAAAGACTTTTACCTTTTAACCACCAATAAAGGGTCCATTTACAAAAAAATAAATGTGATTTTGATAGGGTATGATTAAGTGGTCTGTGAGGTTTGTTTTTAATTCTATAAGACATAGTTACAAAGAAGTCCAAACTGGTTTTTACAATTTAATTAGGTTTCATTTCAAAGTATTGCATCCTTTGTTAAAGAAAAAGTATCATCATTCTGCATCATAATTGATAAGCTTTGAGTTATAACCCAGAAAGGTAAAAAAGAAACTATTACAAGTATTTATTTGGAAACTGCATCTGAATATCCTGAGGTTCCAGGGAAGCAATTTTGTGTTTTGATTTAGAGGGACTGAATTTATAAGATTCCTAACACTTGAAAGGATGTAATTTATAAACAGACTTGCCTGTGCTTACAAAAAGACCATACATTTTCACAACCACTAGGAAATTAAGCTTAGGACTTTCGAGTATTTAGAAACAGAGAGACATAAAGCAGGTCTGTGAATCTATTTACTTGATATCCATAACTACAGGTAACACACTAGGAAAAGATGTTACTTTAAGTTTCAAGAAAGTATGCTCAAACTTTTACATGCTTCTCTTTCTGCTCTTCTATTTTGTTTCCTTCTCAATCCCTATAGAATTTCACCTAACCCCACCCCCTCAATCAATCCTGGTATTATAGGATTAATAGTTAGTAATAAGAGGATTAATAATATTATACGTTCTATAAACCTCTCCTCCTCTGTCCTTTTGTACCGCTGTCTCAAATCTAATTGAAAACAGGCTACAACTCTGTTTCTGCTCAAAAAAGAAAAAAATGAATAAGTACATTAGCCAGAAGACGAGAGACACTACACTTCATGGATTAGGTTGCTGGACATGGAATTAGGAAGGTCTATGTGCAAACTCCACCTCAAAACAATTTCTAGCTGTGTGATGTTGGTGAGTCAGTGAACCTTTCTCTAAGCCTCAGTTTCTTAATCTGTAAAAAGAGACTGGACCTGACGGCCTCTAAGGGTCTCTCCAGCTGTTTCATTTGTACTCCAATAGACAGCACAGCACTGGCACATTGTGAGCATTTAACAAATGCCTGCTAACTAAGCCTATAACCCCACGACTTTATCGCTTTTACTTACAAATATTTAGGCAGTAATAACGATCTTTTTGTCCAGATTTAGAAAACGACAGGACACTCCAAGACACCCTCGTCTTCCCCAGAATATTATCATCCCGAATTCAGAGTGGTCTTGACAAATACATTTAACTAATTAAACACATATATATTGTAGATGATCAATTATGAATATTAATTATAAAATTCGCTTATTACCTAAAGCAACTCAACTACCTGAATAAAAGTGGTGATAATAGGTCAAGTAAAACTGGTAATAAAAGGTCAATTTTCTCATTACAGTAATTAGCCATCTACCTTTATCAATCAAGCAACTAATTAAGCTAATATACTTTAAAAATTATTTAAACCGAACCATTATTTTTTTAAAAAGATACTTACATTTATCTGCAATTTCATCAAAAACTGCCCCAGCCTTCTGTTCAAACTGTTAAAAAAAAAAAAGAAAATAGAAATCATGTCTTCTGGCATCATCCATCCACAAGGGTTGTCTTTTTCAACTCAAATGTGTAAAAAATACAATAACCAATACATGCGGTTATTTCAAAAACTAATGAAAAAATATTTGAAAAGGAAACATAATCACAGCACCTAATTTCCTATCACTAAAGTAACATATCCTCTTAATGAAAAACTACTAATTATAAAAGCCTAAATGATACCTAATATCATACCTGTTTATTTCAAACGGAGAAACAAAAAGTTAAAAGGGAAAGTAGATTTGTGCAAGTCCCCAATATTCATAAGAGCTCAAAATAATGCTCTGAAAAATATACACAAACAACCATACTTAGGACCATATTGCAATCTTCTAGGATGACCAATTTTAACAACATGGAAATATTACCCTTCATTTCTACTACACAACATTCTCAATCAAATCTTACCATTCTATGACGTGGTATATACTAGAATTGGTAACACAAGTAACGGTAGAAATTTACTTTAATATTCAATAATAATAACTCTGGAGTGAGTGGGCTTCATGAAGTAACCCTGAACAAGTCACTTCTCTTGGCCTCAGTTTCCACATCTGTAAAATTAGGGGATTCAACTAAGTCAAGTCTCTAAGACACCTTCTAGCTGATTACCTATGCCAAGCAAATGAGAATTGCTTTTATTAAATGTTTTTAAAATTATTCAATGGTTGAGTGAAAACTCACTTAATCTATCAAATTTATTTCAGTAGCCAAGGATATTTTCTAAGACTTTATCCTATGCCCATTTCAATGCAAAGAACACTTTGCTTTGATGCTGCACTAAAAATGACTTAGTAACTTGTATTCTATTATAAAAATTATACCATTTGCCCATCTCTGGTTCTTACATTAAATAAGCCTCCCCCCTCCCGAATGTTTCTAACCAAGATACCTTGTAAGCCTCCCCCCTCCCGAATGTTTCTAACCAAGATACCTTGGCAGCTAAACTAGTTACTTTTCTTTAATGTTTTCATCTGCTAATCTATACACTGAGTAAGCAATCACAGATTTAGAACTAAGAAGGCTCCTTAGGGCAACCTTGTCATTTCGTAAATGTGGGTACTGAAGTACAGAGAGGATAAGTGACTTGTTCAGTGTAACAGGTATTAAGCTAAGGTTCAAACTCAGGCCCAAATTCAGTGCCCTTTCTAAGGTTTAAAGATTTATCTGCTTTAATCTCATACAATTTTATACTTCAAATTCAAGGCCAGGTTTTGATCAGTGAATGTTCTATGTCAATGTACTGCAACTTTTATGCTGTATTTAATCAGAGTTGTTTAGTATCCAAAATACTCCTAAGGATAAACCAAGCACTTTGGGAGGGATATTACAGCTAGTAAAGATATCTAATTTATCATAGCAATTTAGATTATTTAGAAAAAATGGCTTAACTCAAATATAATTGAATTGACCGTCATAGAATCCCAAAACATACAAGCAATTATAAGAAAGCTAGACAGTTAAATTAAGAGTAAGTGTTATTATAGTCTGGGCCTATTCATAAGTATTTCTAAGAAAGAGCATATAAAACTAAGAATTTGATTGTTTAAGAAAAAAGATATTATAAAATCTGTCTTGGTTAAAAGTGTTTTCAAAATATAAATCTCCTCCTATCCAAGCCCAAACTACACTTCAGCTCTGCTAACCGATATATTTAATCATACTACCATAATAATGTAAATAATAAACTACATTTATGTAGTGTTTTACACCTTTACAAAGTGCTTTGTCAACATTATTTCTCTTTTGATTATGGTTCTGGATAGCACAGAGTAAAAGTTAACAATCATTCAACAAACATTTATTAAAGGCTTGCTCTGTGCCAGGCAATGTTCTAAGTTCTGGGGACACAAAGAAAGACAAAAAACAGTCACTTTTCTCAAGGAGCTCACTTTCCAACAGGAAAAAACAATCAACTATTATTAATTAAGCAACTGCTATCTGGGGATACAAGTATAAAGACTAAAATAGGAGTCAACATATTCATAATAAAAAACTTATACATGCAATACACAGTAGTAAATGACCATGAGAACTAATGTTTGACAAACCCAAAGATCCAAGATTCTGGAACAAAAACAAAAAAATCACTAAAAAAAAAAAACTGGAAAGCAGTCTGGCAGAAAATAGGTATAGGACAATATGTCACACTATTATACCAAGATAATGTCAAAATAGGTACATGATTATGGACATAAAGGGTGATATTATACTAATTAGAGGAGCATGGAATATTTTATCTGTCAGATTTATCAATAAAGGAAGGATTTATGACCAAACAAGAGAAAGAGAACATTACAGGATGCAAAATGGATAATTTTGATTACATCAAACTAAAAAGGTTTTGCACAAACAAAACCAATGTAGCCAAGATTAGAAGGGAAATGGGAAACTGTGGAAAAAATTTTATAGCAAGTCTGATAAAGGCCTCATTTTTCAAATATAAATTCGACTGGGTCAAATTTATAAAAATTAGAGCTATTCCCAAATTGGTAAGTGGTCCAAAGATATGAACAGGCAGTTTTCAGAAAACAGCAAAACTATCTAGTCATATGAAAAAATGCTCAAAATCATTTTTGATTAGAAAAATGCAAATTAAAACACCTGTCAGGTACTACCTCACACCTATCAGATTGGCTAATATGGCAGAAAAGTAGAGTGACAAATACTGGAGCAGAGGTGGAAAAATAGGAGAACAATTTGGAACTATGCTATAAAACTGTGCATACACTTTGCCTCAGCATTATCATTACGGGGTCTATATCCCAAAGAAATAAAAGAAAATGGAAAAGGAACTCTATGTACAAAAATGTTTTTTAGCAGCTCTCAGAATTGGAATTGAGGGGATGTCCATCAATTGGGGAACAGCTGAGCAAGTTGTGTTATATGATTGTGATGGAATACTATTCTGCTGTAAGAAACGATAAGCAAGTGCACTTCAGAAAAACCTGGACTTACACGAACTGATGCTGAGTGAACTGAGCAAAAGCAGAACACAGTACACAGTAACAGTCACACTGTGTAATGACTGACTGGCAAATTTAGGTCTTTTCAGCAATGCAAGAATCTGAGACAATTATGAAAGATTCATGCTATCTATATTCAGAGAAAAAACTCTGGAGTTTGAATAGCGATGAAAACATACTATTTAGTCTCCTTTTGTTTTTTCTTTCTCATGATTCCTCCCATTAGTTCTAATTCCTTTATATCATGAATAATGTGAAAATATATTTAATGTGAATGCATAAGTAGAGTCTATATGAGATTGCACAACGTCTTGGGAAGAGGGGAGGAGAAGGAAAGGGAGAAAATCTGAAATTCAAAATCTTACGGAGGTGGATGTTGATAACTAAAAATAAATAATTTTTTTTAAAAAAAGAAATGATAACAAGCAGGATGCTTTCAGAAAAACCTGGACAAATGTACATAAACTGACGCAAAGTGAAGTGAGCAGAACCGTGCAAACACTGTGCACAGTAACAGCAAGATTGGATGGCGATACACTATGAACAACTTCACTATTCTCAGAAATACAATGATCCAAAACAATTCCAAAGGCCTGATCATGAAAAATGCTATCCACATTTAAATAAAAAACTGAGGTAAATAAGATTGAAGGGTAATTTATTTACCTTATTATTTTAGGGGTTTTTTGGTCAGTGTTTTCTTTTGTAACATAGCTAATATGGAAAGTTTTCCAAGACTGCAGTTATATAATCTATATCAAACTGGTTGCCTTCTCAAGAAGGGGAGGGAGAGAATTTAGAACTCAAAACTTTAAAAGACAAATGTCAAAATTTTTTGTTTATAAGTAACTGAGAAAAAAGTAAAAAATGTAAAAAAAATCTTATCAAGCCTGGCTATGAAGTAAATAAGTACAAATACATACAAAATGGTACTACAGATATATACAGGTATACAGTCTGAAAGGGAAGTTACTGTCAGAAATAGTACTGTCAGCAAAAACTTCATGAAAAAGGTGATGCTCAAGTTGCATCTTAAAAGAGAACTCCATAAAAACAGAAATAACTAGTTCCATCCACATTTTACAGATTAGGAAACTGAGGCTCAGAAAGATTAAACCATAACACTAGTAAAGAGAAGACAAGGAATTAAAATTCCAGGCTTCTGATTCCTAGTTCAATGTTTATTATGGTATACTGCCTCTCCACTACTATTTATGTGGTCACTGCAGGGAACAAAAAGAATAAATACGCTGCTCCCAAAGAATTTGAAGTCCAGAGTATGTCATAAGGAACAGAAATTACTACCTTATAATACTACCCACATAAGTGATCAATGTTTAGTGAAATAAATACCAAAACTTTCTAACTATCTTTTTTTTCCTCTAAAAAGAAAAGGAATACAAGTAATGTACTGAAAAGAACTGTAAACTTTTAAACCCAGAAGATCTGGGTTAGTAAGTACAAACGATATGCAAGTAACTCACTCTTGCCGAGTTTAAATCTGCAAATGACTTCAGGGATTTATTTATTCTTTAGGTCTGTCTACAAAAAAGTTCTCTGCACTGAGAGGCTATGTTTTTTTGAGTTCTTATGTCTGTTCTATGCCTTTTCTCTCTGTCACTTCGCTATCTTTCTGGTTGATATGTTCTTGCCTCTAATATTATAGAAATTCTAAAGCTGAAAGGGTCATAAAAACCAGTTTATTAACTCTGCTTAATGCCCAGATGTTAGGTGATTTCCTACTTTGATAGAGATAAGTCATGCCATAACTGAAACTAAAAGTCATTTTTCTGAATCCCACTGAGTGCTATATATACTACCTTGGCTGCTTCTAAGTGATTTTGGATTTAAAAACTAGATAAACCAATTTTGGAGAAATATGTTTGAAACAAAATTTAATAGGCTCTGGGTGACCAAGTGAGGGCTCTCCTGTGATCACAGTTGGTCATCTACGACATTTCCTAGGTACACTAGATGAAGAAGACAATACCTATACATAAAAAAGTAATATCAGGAAAGACAGATGCCAAATGAATTATACAGATAGTAAGAGCTATAGGAATCATCAACTGGAGGGATTAATGGGACCTGGAGAGGTCAGGAAAGGTTTCAATATTCAGCCTTGATGACTTTCTTTTTGGCTACCCACAGTGCCTGAAATGCATTCTACTTCTTAGAAATCTTTTACTTCTTTCAAAGCTCAATTCATGCTCTACCTCCTACAGGAAACCATTCCCTATCCCCCTAGCAGTAAAGTGCTGTTTTCATCCTTAAATTATCAAGTAAATATTTATCTGCTTACATGTAGTTTCCTCTTACAGAATATAAGCTGAAGGGCAAAGTCTATTTTTCATTTGGTTTTTGTCTTTGTATCTACAATGCCTTGCTTAATACATTTGTTTATTGTAGTAGATGGAAGGAACTGAGCTAATAATAAGCCTGTAAATATGGGTACGATAAACCCAGCAAGTTAAAGGAAAGAGGGGACATTCCAGGCTAGAGGAAAAATGTGGCAAATGGGAGGTTAATTTAGAAAGCAAATTCATGGCACAGTCAAGGGATACCTAAACTCTATCTAAAGAGGTAGTTCATATAAAGAATAGTTGAGATGTCATGACCAGGACCATGAATAGGAATTAAACAGGTGGCATAGCAATGTAGGGAGCCTACAAGGCCTAAATTAGGATTCTGACAGCAAAGGCAGAATGAAAAATATATATTTAAAGACATTTCAAAGAAAATTATCACTGTGACTTTACGAATGATTGAATACATAAAGCAAGGGAACACAAAGAGTAAAGCATAACATGTTTCTGTGCCTGAGCCAATAAGAAAAAGGATGCCCATATCATTGACAAATATAGCCAATTCTGCTATAATGCTTGTTTTGAAAATGAGTTCCAATTCAACTAATATATCAGGGGAGAAATCTGAGCACTAATATAAACTTCGCTTCATTTGCTCATGTTCAATTTTTTCCTCAAGAACACAGAAAACTGAATCACTTCATAAATCACAAGTTGTAACCCTTCCATTTCCACAAGCAAACCAGGGTAAAACTTTCTCAGGGTCATTATAAAACTTCTGATGTAGTAGGAGTTGAGGACAGAAGAGGTCTGGTCCCTACAAACACACTACTCCTCCCTGGGTTTTCCTTCTCCTTCCAACCTTTCCTGAAGTTTCAGGGAAGTGGGGCCCAGTTTTCCCAGTAGTCCTTGACTTTGACAACCCAGACCCCCTAGGAACTGTGGCACAGGACAAGCCATAGCCCAAGGCAGACATTTCCATTATTTTATTATAATATTTATTGATTTCTCAACCATTTTACAGGTAAAAAGCTCTGCTAATATTTTTATTAGGTTCCTCTATGTATAACTTACAATGGTTTTTGAGTGTTGTGCTCCAAACCCATTTTTTTCCATAATCCCTGTGGTTTTTATTGCTCAACTTTGCATAGAATGGTGATTTTTTGGGACATAAATGTCCCAGTATGGCTGTACTGACTGTAGTACAGTAAAGAAAGCAGTTTGTTTTCTTAGGAATAGAAGGGTAGGATACCCCTCTAAATTTTATTATCTAATAATCAGCTGGAACTCTTTATTGACAGGCATTTTTGAACCTCTACAATACAATTATTTAAAAAAGCTCATACAATGATCCCTATAACCCCAGGGTATTTTGACAGTCTCAATGAAAACATTACTAAATTATGTTTATGATAGTTTCAGTGTTGAGCTTATTTTATTGTATTCTAATTCTCTGAAAAGGTATACTTCATGATGCCTACTGGAAAAATTCAACATAACTAGAATATTTTGTTAAACAAAATAATTCATTTCCTAACCATGCTGCTTACCAAATAATACAAAGATCATTTTAATCAAAAGATACATCAAAGGTCAAAAATTTCAACACAGTCTAAGAGGTGGTTACTTGTCAATGTGTGAAATGTTCTCTGAAAAACTATTGTAAAAGGTCATAACAGATGACACAAATTTTGAGCCGCTGAAGACTTAAAAGTATCTGAAAATTACTCCTCATGGAACCACAATTATGATAAGATTCAAGACTACCAGCAAAATATTTAAGAAATAGTTTTGCTTATGTGGTTTTTACAGATTTGTCATTCATGCTCTGATACAGACAGCTGCTATCATTACACAGAAAGAATATAAAAATATTCTTTTCATCACAATTCACCTGTTATAAACTGAATTTATCATATTTAAAATGAAAAAATCACATTATAAGTAATAAAGATTCAGAGTTTTAGGTAAAATCCACTTTTACTTACTTTACTTTGAAAATAAAATATTCAAAAATTAATTATTAGAAACTTAGGCTAAAAAAGAAAAATATCTGTAAGTTTAGTAAATAAAATCATTCCACTTTCTGTCACAGGCAAAGTGAGTCTGTGGAAAAAAAGGGAGTACACAAGAAATAGCTCACCTGTTAAAAATATATATGGACATAAAAAGATAAAGAATGGAATAAAATAAGCTAAATAAAGTATATGCCTGTAAGTAGGTATCTCTTTTACAAGGGCATCTAAGAATCAGCATGATGTAGTGAACAGTGTGTTGGACTTGTACAATCCTTGGCTCAATACTAACCTTACAACTTAATCTCCCTGATCCTTATCTTCCTAAGCTGTAAAACAGAAGTATTCAGATATGTTATGAGGTTCAAATGAGATGATAATGCATTTAAAAGCACATTATAAATATTTTTAAAGACTAAGTGTAAGCTGTTATTACAACTAATTTTTTGGGGGGGGAGGATTTTTTCAATGAAAAAGTCTTCCTAACTGGTATTTTAAAACCTTAATGAGATGTTTTATTTTCCATCACAAACAAATAAGATACACTGTTTTTCCTTACTTTTATCCCCAAAAAAGTCTGAACTTCAGCTATAATTAGATGGCTAAATAATTTCTAGATTTATAAATTATTTTCTTCATTAAAACTATGCAGATAGCAATTATCTACTTGTACTTTAACAGAAAAATCATGAAACATAACTATATTTTGAAATGTAAATCACTCAATATTTATTAGTCTAGTATTCAACATACCCACCAACCAATAAATGCACCAATTAGGCAAGTCAATGAATACTCACAAAGTATGCTTTGTTACTTTTTATCACTAAATATCACTCCAAAGATCTTGTGAGGTCAACAAAAGATTCTCCTTTCACCAAGACAACAGTCCCCGGACATGTTAGATGATCAAAATTCATGACCTTGCAACTAATCAGGTGTTGAGGCTCTGTATAAACTTAAGCTAATATGGTCCTTGGAAAACAGGGACAGCTTATCATCATCAATAATAAAATACATAAAAAAGTAAAAGGCCAAAACACTTCTAAAAAATGAGACAAGAACAGCCTTTTTAAAAATATTGTTTTAGTCTCTAAGATCTTTAAGAACTCAATTATAGGGTCACTGGTTAAAAAATTGTCAGCAAATGTACCTACGAGAAAGGTATTCACCTTTAATCTTAAAAATAAATACACATTTCTAAAAGCATACAGTTGAAAAAAAATTCCCTCGATTTTCATATACCTTTTCCAATTAGGAAAATTCAGAAAATTACAAATTTAACATGCAAACCACATTAAATCAGAAATCTGCATCATTAAAATTAAACTTCTATTTTTTTAAATGCCAATTAAACAAAGTAGTAAATTCTTGTCACAGTTTGTCTCTGCAATGCTAAGAAGAAATCACTGTTATCAGCATGGCCTCAAACTGTGACAGTAATCTTCCTTCTTCTTTGTAGGCCCTGCGGCCACAGCTGTAGTACACTTCACTATCACGTTAGGCTTTTTTGACAGGTCAGTGAGATGTGCGGAATTATTTTCTTACTCTTAAAAGATTTTTATTACACAGGATGGAACAGTTCTGAGACAGCATAAAGAATAACAGGAAAGAGGTAATGGAAAAACAAATTATATTAGTACAAAGTAATTTTTTTAAAACACAGAAATGATCTATTCACTAAAGCAAGTTAATCAATGAGGTTATCTTAGTTGCAAGATGCTATACTGTACCTCAAAGAAATAAAAATAAGCTTCTTTTTCTAAATTCTTTAATTCACATTAGTCTCCTATCGATCAATCCAAATTAGTGAGATTTCAATGTAGAAACACAGAATAGATGTAGGGATCAGAGGTCATAAAAAGAGGACTGTGATAACACATTAACCATGCAAAAGAAATATTTAAGTTGAAATGCAATATTGGCCTTAGCATACCTCACTGGCATTCAGGGCACACAAAATTATTTAACTAATCATGTCTTTTGCTTTGTTTTTAAACCATCTGAGCTAATTTTATGTAATATTTTTGTTGCACAACTGAATAAATACCAACTGATAAATGTCATGTTTTTTTGGCATGTTCTCACACTGTATTTTGACTGTCAACACAGTCTAACTAAATAACCTAAGGTTATGATCCATAAGTCCCCTATGTTTTGCTTTAAAATATTAAGACCTTGAGAAATTTATTATTATATTTTTAGATAGTATAGAAAATGCTGGAAAAAAATTTCACACAAGATTTAATTGTGAATTTACAACCAAGAAAGATGGATGGTTCCATATACATAGGATTGTACATACAAATGCACAATTTTGTTACATACAACACCCTTTTAAAGATAAAATAAACAACAGTAATTTTAAAAGTTGTCCTACTTATCTGTGATTTCTTCTGCCCATTCCTTTGTTCTCTTTTGTGATTAGGGGAAAAAAGCTTCAAAACACCTCTGCTTTCGTTTCTTCTTTAATTTTTGATCATCCTATCACTTCCCTTCTCCATCCTATTCCCACCACTGCCACAGAAAAAAATCCCTACAGCAAGTAAAATAAAATCCTATACCGGCCATATCCAAAAACGTATTTCTTATCCTGCATGTTGGGTCTATCATCTCTCCATCAGGAGGTGGGTTGTCTTCATCATCAGATTTCTGGAATCCTGGTCACTGGATTTATCCACATTCTTAAGTCTTTCAAAGTTTTGTTTTTGTTTTTAAATGCCTACTCATTTTTGTAAAAATATTTATAGCAGCTCTCTTTGTGGTGGTCAAGAACTGGAAATCAAGAGGATGCCCACCAACTGGGGAATGGCTGAACAAGTTGTGGTATATGAATGTAATGGAATACTATGCTATAAGAAATGATGAGCAGGAAGACTTCACAGAGGCCTGGAAGGATTTCTATGAACTGATGCTGAGTGAAAGGAGCAGAACAAGGAGATCACTGCGTGAGGAATTTTTCTGGTAGACTTAGCCCTTCACAGCATTGCAAGGATCTAAAACATTCCTAAAGGACTAGAGGCAAAATGCCATCCACATTCAGAGAAAGAACTATGGAACTGGAAAGCAGAATGAAGCAGAACATTTTCTTTTGTGTTATGTTTTGTTTGGGTTTTTCTCATTATTTCTCTCATTCATTTTAATTCTTCCATGCAACATGATTAATGTGAAAATATATTTAATAAGAATGTATGTGTAGAACCCACTTAAGATTGCATGCCGCCTCAGAAAGGGAAGGTGGAGGGAAGGGGAGAAAACCTAAGACTCATGGAAGTGATTGTGGAAAACTGAAAACAAATAAAATAATAAAAAAAAAACCTGCTCATTTCATTCTCCCTCAGTGTTTTCAAGTCTTCTCGCATTTCTCTAAAAATCATCTCTTTCATCACTGATAAGCAACAGCAGCATTCTGTTACAAAACCATAATTTGTTCAGACATTTCCCGATTAATGAACATCACTTTAGAAAGAGATGCTATTAATGTTTTCATGTATGTTGGTCCTTTCCCTCTTCCTCTGATTTCTTTGCAGCACAGGTCTATGTGGTATCACTGGATCAAAAAGTATGCACAGGTTAGTGATTTTTTTTGGTCCTAGTTCTAGATTGCTTTCAAAAGTTGCTGGACCAATTCACAGCTCCACCAACAGTGCCCCAGTGTATCCAGTTTCCTTCAACTCCCTGAACAATGACTGTTTTCTACTATTGTCTTTTTTAATCCGATGGTTGTGAGGTGGAATCTCAGAGTTGTTTTAATTTGCATTCCTTTGATTAAGTGATTTGAAGCACTTTTTTCATCACTTGGATATTTATCCTTTGAGAACTGCTTGTTCATATCCTCAGAGTATTTATGTATTTGAGAATGGTTGTTATTCTTATTATATATCTGAATAAGTTCCTAATGTAATCTTGGCTATCAAACCTTCTTCAGAGAAATTTGTTGAGAAATTTTTCCCAGTTGCCTGTTTCCTTGCTAATGTTAGCTTCACTGATTTTGTGTAAAAATTTTTCAATTTTATGTAATAGAAATTGTTCATTTATATCTTCTAGAAAATTCTCTATCCCTTGTCTTATGAATTCTTTCCCTATCTATAGTTACAAAAAAGTTCTCCTTCCTTGATCCTCTGATTTGTTTGTGATGTGACATTTTATATCTAGGTCATGAATCCATTTGGAGCTTGTATAGTTTTAAGTTGTGAAATGCTGGTCCATACCTAATTTCTGCCATGCTACTTTTGAGTTTTTCCAGCACCCAAAAGATCTCTTGAAAAGATTAAAATGAAGTTAAGAAAACTTACAGCAGTTACAGCTATCATTCAAAATTGGAAAAAAAATAAATATAAAAGTTTATAAATTTAGCAAATAATGACTTTAGAATGGAAATAAATTTTCTCTGCATTTTTATTCCTTTTAGGATTTATGGAAATGGAATACTACTAATAGTGCTAGATTAGCTTCTTTGAATAAGAATAGCATTACTTTACTCATTCATTCTAATAAAAAAGGCCAGTGGGTAAGCTACTGACAATTTGCTTTTCAAAATCCTTGATTAAAACAGGTTTCATTAGCCGTTCTTAGTAGAAAAAAGAAAAAAAATTTCAAAACAAAAAAACCTTTTTGCAAAATGAATCCTAAAATAGCAGATTTCTCTGAACTACAATGAAATAATGTAACATGCTACATAGCCACTGAACTATTTTCAAATGGAGGAACATGAAGCAGAGTATCAATTCTGTTAGAAGATATTCTACTTAAACTGCTATATACTTGGAGTATATAGCAATTATTTGTAAATTTGACATTAAACATTTTAATGTCAAACCTACAAATCAACAAGGGCATATTACAATCCTAAAATATAAAAATTTGGTTTAAATAGGTTTTTTCCATATGAATAAATTTAGATGACTTAATTTATCTAAAATTTTGCGAAGTGCAGGCTTTCTGCTAACAAATCATCGTCATAAAATAATACTATCTAACACTAATATAAAGCTTGAAGATTTGCAAGGCATTTTGTTATCTTTTACATATATACCACATACTACATTTACTACAAAATATTTTATATACCAAATATATTTATTTTGTATTAAATACATTTATAACATATTTAAATATATTATATAAAATATTAAATAACAAATATATTAAAATGTATTTATTTTAATATTATCTTTTTATTATCAACTCTGTGAGGCAGGCACCAGTTTTAACCCTACTTTGGAGATAAACTGAGGTTTATAAAAGTTAAGCAACAGAGTTACACAGCTAGTTAAGTAATGAGTTAGGATTTGAATTCACAATTGTCCAGATTCCAAGTCCAGCCTTCTACGCATCTACATGTCTTAACTGCAACTTTAAGTAGTAACAACTGCTAAGTGGTAGAGCAGGATAGTAGAGTAACAGGAAGTATAGATAAGCTCTCCCTCACAATTCCTCTATAAAGACCTAGAAAATGAACCAAACTGGAAGAGATGTTAGAAGAGGCACACCAGTGCATTGCTGGTGGAGCTGTTAATTGGTACAATGATTTTGGAAAACAATTTGGAAATGTGCAAATAAAGTAACTCAAATGCCTATATCCTTTGACACAGAGATTCCATTTCTTATACCCCAAGGGTTTAATTGCTGGGCTTATGCCACAAGGAGGTTGATAAGAATAAATATTTATAGAACTGAGAAAAAAGTACATGCCTACTAACTGGAAAATGGCTAAATAAATTGATACTTGAATGTAATACAATATTACTATGCTCTAAGAAATTATAAATCTGATGACTAAAAAGAAACATGTGAAGATCTACATGTACTTAGGCAGAAGGAACTAAACAAGAAGCTTATACACAATGACTACAACAACGTAAATGAAAAACTCAAAATATATACTACCACAATGATGTAAATGAAAGAACTATGCTCAAAAAATTAATGTTGCAAAGTTATAAAGAACAAGCATGGCTCAAAAGAGAAATATAAGAGATACTTCCAATACATTTCTTTGCAGAGATGAAAGATCCACAAAAATTCACATTGCACATTATCTATACTGTTTAGGTTTACGGATCAGTTAATGCTGATTTTTTTCTTCTTTTCTCTTTAAAAAATACTATTTGTTATATGGAACATCTTTCTGAAAGGGATAGGAGAAGGAAGGCTGCAGGGAAGCTAAGATACTATAAAAAACAAAAGGCAACAATAAAAATGTTTTTAAAAGATTTTGCAAAATAGGAAATGTAGCAACCAGAATCCTGATTGGGAAATCCAACAAAAAAATCTGCAAGTCTCTTTCCCAGCCTTAGTTAAATCAATGGTTGCCTAAATTTAGCCTTTTAGCAAATAAGGCAACAACTATCCCTATGTTTTTAAATTAAGCTTTTACCTTACCAAATTTAATTTACAAAGTGGAGAAATACCACATTTTTTAAAAAGGGGGTGCTTTACAATTCCTGAAGATAAAAAAGCAATCTCTGGATTACTGCTCCCTGACTAGGTATGTGATGTCATGGGAAGGGGTCATTAGTTACTGCAGTCAATCAACATGTCTCTCTTAATTTAAAATTTCACAACACAAATGGTTAAAATTATTTTACAAGTATCTACTGGACACTTTTTTGCAAAAAACTTCAAGCATTTGTGCCTACCTTAAAAGTAACTTATGTAATTAATAGGGACAGGAACAACAAAGAGCTAGCCAGTCTGCAAAATACCTGCAACAGGAAAAGCTTTCAACAGGAAGAGAACCCTCTAGAGATCAAGAGAGCCATAGAGTATCAGATTTAAGGGAGCTACAAGGGGAAAAAACCATAGAGTTCTATACAAAAGTCAGCTGCCTTTTTCTACAGAGCCCCCTAGCAGCTTTTACACTTATCGGCTAACTACCTATAACCAATGATTTTTACTGGGTAGAACTTCAGGATTATTATTAGTGTTTCTTGGGGCAAATTATTTCTTTCATTTTTATTTCTAAAACAATACAAAGGTTTCCAGAAACACATGACCAATCTTAATTAAAATATACATCTAAATCAAATCTAGTAATTAAGGGTTTAAATAAGCCTACAATAAACTTTGAGGCAGCTAGGTAATGCAGAGGATTCCAAAGGGTCTCAGACACTACTAGTTGTGCGGCCATGGGCGTCACCTCACTTCTGTCTGCCTCCGTTACCTCCTCTGTAAACGAGAACAATAATATTGCCAACCTTCCAGGTTAGCCAGGTGGCAGTGTTTGGTGTCCCAGGCCTGGAGTGAGAAAGACTCATCTTCCCGAGTTCATATCTGGCCTCAGGCACAAATTAGTTGTATGACTCTGGACAAGTCATTTAACCCTGTTTGCCTCAGTTTCCTCATCTGTAAAATGAACTGGAGAAGGAAATAACAAATCAATCCAGCATCTTTCCCAAGAAATCTCCAACTGGGATTATATAGAGGCAGACATGACTGAAATGAACAATACTAAATTCCCAATTTCTTACCATTTGAAAAGGGAAGAAGGCATTATCTAAAGTTACATTTTTGCATTGTAATACAGAAAATGAGATTTTTAATCATTTTAATTTAAGGAAGGAGGGAAAAATAATTTTAAAAAATTAACAGAATTGAAGGATTCGTTTTAAAGGAAGTTATAATAAATGCTCCAGACAACTCCAGCTTTACTTACAAAAAAAAAAAACCGTAGATTCCTTAGCAATATACCTTAAAATTTTCATGTTATGTAGAAAATGTTAGGCAGTGCAATGCTGAGGACTGTGATTATAATACACAGCACATCATAATACACTCTACAAGTGCTTTAAAAGTGACAAAACAGTGGCTGGAAAACTTTAAGATCAGCTTTACATATCTGGTTAAAGTGATTTTAAGTCTAAATTTTGTGTGGCCATTTTCAGTTGCAGAGGTCACTAAAGGAAACTTTAATTATATAAAAAATAAATATCAGATCAGGACTGTAATTCTATACTAACTATGTGTGCCAAATCCAAATAAAGTAGAAATAGAATTGCAACGGTCTCCAACTTGGGATTACAGTCAATGATCCTAATGCATAGTATATATACATTGTTATCGAATTATAAAACATAATTTCAATTGCTAGAAAAATTTCAAAGTCATTTACAAACACAACACAAAATTTTAGAATACAAAAATTTAATCACTGGAGTAAAAATGTGATGACTGCAACAATTCTCCCCCAAGTACTGTCTACAGGGAAAATTAAATTGTGAAACACTTCAAAACGTGTTTCTCTGTATTGTATCCAATAATGCTCCAAATTTTAAATTACTTATTGACAGCAATCAAATTTTTCTCTGTATGCAAGGTGTTTATAAAAGATTGTTAGAATCTTTTTGAAAAAATGCTTTAATCCTGCATTTATTAAGTACTTACTACATATAAATTATGAGAGATAGCAGGGATGAAAGGGTCAGTCAGGAAGACCTGGGTTCAAATCTTACTTTTAACACAGAGCTAAATGACTATGAACAAGTTATTTAACCTCTCGATACCCATGGCAATTCTGTTAGTTCCATGGGCAAGTCACCTAACTTCTGTCTGCCTCAATTTCCTCCTCTGTAAATGAGGATAATATTGTCAACCTTCCAGGTTAGCTAGGTGGCATACTGTTTGTTGTCCCAGGGCCTGGAGTGAGAAAGACTCATCTTCCTGAGTTCATATCTGCATAACTGCAATGATAGTTCCTTATATCAGTGAAATCATAGTTACAGATCAAAAAACACCTATAATATTATGTTTGGCACTGGAGATACAAAGATGAAAACCTAACATTCTCTGTACTTAAGAAGCTAACTAATCAACTAAAGTGACAAACAATATATATCCAAATAAGAAAATACAAAGTCTATATAGTTACATATAGTAAAAGAGTATTAAGCAAGGTCATGCCAATACAATGAAAAATGGTAAAACTACCTAAATTAAATGATTATTAAATGTCATATTAATCAAGCTACCAAAGAATCAATTTACAGGGGTAGAAAAAGTTAAAATTCAACTGGAAGAACAAAAGGTCAAGAACCTTAAGGAAAAACGAGGAGGGGAATGGAATGGATGGGGGACTGGTACTATCAGATGTCAAACTATACCATGATGCAGTAATCATCAAAACTTTTTCGTACTGGCTAAAGAATAATGAATCCTTTGGGGCAAGAACTTAAAATTTTACAAAAATTGCTAGGAAAACTGGAAAGCAGTCTGATAGAAAACAGGTATAAATCAACATCTCACACTGTTACACCAAGATCAAAATGGGTACATGATTTAGACATAAAATGTGATACCATAAGTTAGTAAGGGGAGCATGGAAAATTTTACCTGTCAGATTTATGGTAAGGGAAGTGTTAAATATCAGAGAGATGATTACATGAAGTAAACTGGATAATTTTGATTACATGAAATAAAAAGATTTTGCACAAACAAAATCAATGCAGTCAAAATTGGAAAGTAGAAAACTGGGGGAAAATTTTAGAGCAAATTTCTCTGATACAGGCCTTGTTTCTCAAATATATAGGAAATGGAGCCAAATTTCTAAAAGTAAGTACCACTGCCCAGCTGATAAGTGGTCAAAGGATATACGAACAAGCATTTTTCAGAAGAAAAAACCCATTATCGACAGTCATAGTAAAAAATGCTGCGAAATCATTGCTGATTAAAAAATGCAGATTTAAAAAGCTCTGAGGAAACGCCTAAAATACCAGAAATAAAATGATATGCGGGAGGGGACGTAGAAATCAGAGACACTAACGTACTGCTAGTGGAGCATCAGGAACAATTTGGAACTATGCCCAAAGGGCTATAAAAATGTGCACACCTTTTCAGCCAGTAATACCACTGCTAAGCTGGTATCCCAAAGAGGTCAAAGGGAAAGGGAACACTTCTACAAGATTCCTTATAGGGGTTCTTTTTGTGGTGGCAAATTGAGGGGGTGTCCACCAACTGGCTATCGGCGGAAGTTGTGTTACATGATCGTTGTAGAATATTATTCTGCCATAAGAAATGATGAGGGGGATGGTTTCAGAAAAACCTGATCTGACTTACATGAACTGATCCAAAGTGAAGTGAGCAAAATGAGCAGAACATTGTACACAGTAACAGCAACGTAAGAAACTATGAAAGTCTCAGCTACTCTGATCTAAACAATAATCCCAGACAACCGCAAAAGATTCACTTTGGAAAACATGATCCACCTCCAGAGAAAGAACTGATGAACCCAGTGCATATTGAAGTATATTTTTTCCACGTTATTTTTTTTGCCCTCCTCCCTTATTTTGCAACATGGCTAACATGGAGATGTTCTGCCTGACTTCACATCAATAATTGATATCACATTACTTGCCTTTTAAATAAGAGGTAGGGAGAGAATTTGGAACTCAAAATTTTAGAAGTGTTTAAAAATTCTTGGTCCTGTGCTGACATTAGAAACTTAAACTTGTAACTTAAATACAACAGTACATTTGAAAACATTCACTTAAAAAAAGAAGCCCAATTCAAATGTGCTCATTAACACTTATTCTTTAAAAATCCTAATTTTTTTGATGAAGAGGCAGATTTCAGAAAAACCTGAAAAGACTTGTACTTATGCAAAGTGAAATGAGCAGAACCAAGAAAACAACGTATACAGTAACAGCAACACGGTGCAAGGATCAACTATAAACGACTTAGCTCTTCTCAGACACAATAATCCAAAACAATTACACAGGACTCACAATGGAAAATGCTGTCCATTTCTAGTTAAACAACTGATGGTACTCTGAATGCAGACTGAAGCATACTTTTTTCACTTACTTTATTTTTTTTCCTTTTGGCCTGTTTCTTCTTTTACAATTGTGACTAACATGGAAACATGTTTTACATGATTGCATATATATAACCTATATCAAATTACTTGAGGGATTGTGGTTTGTCCTTTGTTCTTGAAGAGGACTGTGACATCAGGAAGATGATGCCATGACTTGAAAGTACAGTGAGGAAAGACTGTGCAGTCACTAGCCTCACTTTCTCCTCCAGAGCTATCTGGGTCCTGTGGCCAGCTATACATACATACATATATACATATATATAATATATATATATATATATATATACATATATACACACACACGTATATATACATACATATATGTATATATGTGCGTGTGTGTGTGTGTATATATATATATATATATATATATATATATATATGTATGTATGTATATATCTCACAACAACTGGAGATGGCCTTAGCCTTTTTAAGCTAAGCCTGCCCACTGAGTCATGAAAAGAAGAGGGAGGGAGAGAGAAAAATTTGAAACTCAAAATCTTTTAAAAATGAATGCAAAAAATTGTCTTCATATATAATTGGGAAAAAGTAAAATATTAAAATACATAAAATAAAATTCTTGTTTTTAAAAATTCTTATTTTTATTTTTGCAAGTGTCCCCAAATCCTCTAAGTTACATAATCAAAATAAACATTATTTTGCAGTAGAACAAAAGTATGAAAATCATGCCTTTGGTAAAATTAACAAAAATCTCAGAATTTAAAGGGACTTCTGAGACCCTCTTGTCCAATCTGTACCTTCATAACATACCTGTCAAGTCATCTAGCCTGTGCTAAAGCTCCTTGGAGGTATAACTCACAACTTCCTAAGATAGTTCATTCCATTTCTGAACAGCTTCAATTGTTAATCCATCAACAAGCATTTTTCAAGTACATACTCTGCAATCCACCTAGTGCAAAGCCCTGGGGATACAAAGAAGACAGTTCTTGCAATCTCTCTTAAAGCATGACCTTGTGGCCCTTTACCATCTTGGTGACCCTTACCTTAGGAGCTCTACATATTATCACTGCCTTTTCAAAAATATGGTACCCAAAACTAAACACCACAATCCAGATGTAATCTGATCATGGCAGAGTACAGCAAGGCTATCATATCTGACTGGTGTTGGAGAGGATCTTGATCCAGCCCAAGTCCAAGATCAAAGTAACTACTCTGGTTGCCTTATCACACTGTTGACTCATAATGACCTTGAGTCAAAAGGTGAAACACTTTTGAAATGCACTTCTACCTAACCAGAACTTCCCCACCTTTATATTTATTAAACAGCCTTTTTCTGGATATGAGGATAATACTTTATATTTATCCTTCTAAATTTCATTATCAACCATAGGTCCTCATCTGCCAGGATCTCTCTGAATCCTTACTGTTACCCAATGTATCTTAAACTTCTTAGCTTTATGTCATCTGGAAATCTATGTCTTTCTCCAAATAGTTAAAGAAGATGGGAATCCTTTTCCATTGGTTACTTCAGTTTTAAGTCAACTTATATCAACGATGGTTCAGTATTTCTAAGATGAAGAATTACATTTCTTACTTTTATCATGTTAATGAGTTTCTTATTTTCAACAGAAAAAAATAGTTTTAGGTTCAATTGATGAGCCTGAAAAAACTTTTTAGACTCTATTTCTTTCAGAATTTAGAGTCTATATTCACACGTGCCACAGTAATAATAAGCACACTTATCAGTACCCCATAAATGTTGGGCTAACTTAACTGAGTTAAAGAGGTAAGTTATAAAGAAGTGATTTAACATTTTCCAAACAAAACATTGACTATATGATATTATAAAAATATTATAAAACTAAGACTTATTATAGTAATATAACTGATAATTTTGGAATCTTTCAAAAAGAGAAAACTTAAGTCAAGGTAAGGGGATGATGGCATTTTATGTTTCCTTTTGATCAGTTCATCTATTTGAAGAGGAAAAAAAAAGGTTGACAAGCAACTTGCTCTTAGATTTAGGGTTTGATGTTAGATGGGACACTGAATCTTTCACATCTTTGGGACCATTAGTATGTTCACTTTGGACAAACATTGCAGATAGCAATGAGCCAGACTTATGCTTGACAAACTGATTGCATTTAGATCTAGTCTCTGTTGAATTAAAAGTGGAGGACCACCCAAAGGGCAACCAGGAGATATATGATGGACATTAGCCTGCTGCAGCAATTACCAATGAAGAATTGTAAAACAGAAGAAGCCTAAAAAGATATCATTAGGGATATGAAACAATGGAAAAGAAGACTGGCTGGTCACACAGCAAGAATGAGGTATATTATCAGTATTGATGAAAGTATTACTGTATTCTAAATACCATAAAGAACTACTTTTTCCTTCAACTTCTAACATAAAACATGTATGAACAATCATAAGGAACTAAAAAGAAAAACTTTGCACTGTAATATGAGATGATATATTTATCCCTTCAGAACTCTTACCTTCAATAGGGGCATAGAGAGAGTCTAATTTGACTAGACAGAAGCCGTGGGAATATTTTAATGACCTTGGAAGAATGGAAAGGGAGAAGTAGAACACACTTGAGGGGAAGGGAGAGAGAGAAAAGATGAGAAAAATTCTCTCATAATTAGGGTAAGCAAAAAGAAATAAAAGAAGGCTTAGAAAGGAAAAGGGGCATACTCTAATCTTATTTTCATCTGAACTGGTCAAAGGAGGGAAGAATGAGTGTACATGTACACATAAACATATATACACACAACTTAGATACAGAAATAGCTCACTTAAAAGGGAAAGGAAGAGCAGATTAAGGGAAGGATAAGTCTTAAATTGAAAAAACTCTTAAGGAGGAGGTGGAAAACAAAGAAAAGTTACAAGAACTAAAAATACTACGGAGAGAAATATACAATTAACAACCATAAGTGTGAATGTGAAGAGGATGTAGCCATAAAATGGATAAGCATAGCAAAATGGACAAGAATGTACAATCCAACAATGGGTTTTCTCCTTTTTTCCCCAAATTTATTAGTTTTATTTTACTTTATAAACAAAAGACTGTTTTCAACAATCACTTGCATAAGTTTTAAATTTTCTCCTCTTCTCTCCCCAAAACGGCATGCAATCCTATATGGGCTCTACACATGCATTCCTATTAAACACATTTGCACATTAGTCATCCAACAATATGTTTTCAAGAAATATATCTGAACCAAAAATGCACAGTTAAAATAAAGTGCTGGAGCAAAATCTATAATACAAATCTATAACAATCTATAAGTTGAAGTTAAAAAATGGTATAAGTAGCAACCATGATGCCAAACAACAGTAAAAAACTATTTAGAAACCAAAAGGGCCTAGGTTAAAAGAGGTAAACAGGGAAACTACCATGAAAGGTATCATGGACCAGAGATATTAAACTCACAGCAGGTAAAACTCCCCATTGCTATCACATCAAAATGTAAAAGGGAAATGTTTAAAAAAAAATAAATAAAAATTCAATAAAACATAATGTTAATTTGTGATTTTCTAAGTCAATAATATGTGGCCTACAAGAATACAATCCTGTCTGACTTTGACCACATGGCCATGGACTATGAATATCAATACTAAACATGTATGTACCAATGGTATAGCATCTAAATTCTTTTTTTTTTAATATAAATGTTATTTATTTTCAGTGTTCTACAATCACTACCATATACCTTACATTACTTTTTCCCCTCCCTCCTCCCTCCCCAAGATGGCATACAATTTTATATAGGTTCTATACATACATTCCTATTAAATATATTTTCACGATAGTCATGTTGTGTAGAAGAATTAAAATGAATGGGAGAAATCACATAACAAACCAAAATGTAATACAAAACAAAATGATCCGCTACATTCTACAATTGAATTCCAAAGTTCTTTCTCTGATATGGAAGACATTTTGCCTTAAAAGACCATTGGGAATTTTTTAAGTCCTTGCATTGCAATGAAGTTCCAAGTCTACCAGAAAAAACTCTCACGTACTGTGGTCACTGTTGTGAACAAAGTTCTCCTGGTTCTGCTCCTTTTGCTCAACATCTGATCATATAAGTCTTTCCAGGCCTCTCTGAAATCTTCCTGTTCATCGTTTCTTACAGCACAGTAGTGTTCCACTACATTCATATACCATAATTTATTCAGCCATTCCCCAACTGGTGGGCATCCCCTTGATTTCCAGTTTCCAGCCACCATAAAGAGAGCTGCTATAAATATTTTTGTACATGTGGGACCCTTTCCCATCTTTATGATCTCTTGGGGATACAGTCCTAGAAACAATATTGCTGGGTCAAAGGGTATGCACTTTTTGTAGCCCTTTGGGCACAGTTCCAAATTGCTCCCCAGAATGGTTGGATCAGCTCACAGCTCCACCAACAACGAATGAGTGTTCCAACTCTCCCACATTTTCTCCAACATTTATGATCTTCCTGTTCTGTCATGTTAGCCAATCTGATAAGTGTGATGTGGTATCTCAGAGTTGTTTTCATTTGCATCTCTCTAATCAATAGTCATTTAGAGCATTTTTTCACAATGATTATATAGATATCTTTAATTTCTTCCTCTGAAAACTGCCTGTTCATATCCTTTGACCATTTATCAATTGCAGAATGACTTGTATTCTTATACATTTGACTCAGCTCTCTATATAGTTTAGAAATGAGGCCTTTATCACACACACTAGTTGCAAAAATTCTGTCCCAGTTTTCTGTTGCCCTCCTAATCTTGGCTGCACTGATTTGGTTGTGCAAAAACTTTTAAGTTTAATGTAAATAAAATTATCCATTTTGCACTTTATAATGCTTTCTATCTCTTCTTTAGTCAAAAATTCTTCCCTTCTCCATAAATCTGATAAATACACTATTCCTTGCTCTACTAATTTGTTTATAGTATCAATTTTTATACTTAGATCATGTACCCATTTGGACTTTATTCTTGCGTATGGTCTCAGGCATTGATCTATGCCTAGTTTCCGCCACATTTTTCCCAGTTTTCCCAGAAATGTTTGTCAAATAGTGACAATAGTGAGTTCTTATCCCAGAAGCTGGGGTCCTTGGGTTTATCAAACAGCAGACTGCTATATTCATTGCCTACTGTGTCTTGAATACCTAACCTATTCCATGTGACTACCCTTCTGTTTCTTAGCCAGTACCAAGAGATTTTGATAATTGCTGCTTTATAATACAATTTGAGATCTGGTAGAGATAGGCCACCTTCCCTAGCATTTCTTTTCATTAGTTCCCTTGCTATTCTGGACCTTTTGTTCTTCCAGATGAATTTTGATACTATTTTTTCCAGCTCTAGAAAATAATTATCAGATAGTTTGATTGGTATGGCACTAAATAAGTAAATTAATTTAGATAGAATTATCATTTTTATCATATTGGCTCAGCCTATTCACGAGCAACTGATATTTTTCCACTTAGATCTGACTTTATTTGTGCGAAAAGTGTCTTGTAAGTGTTCATATAGTTCCTGGATTTGTTTTGGCAGGCAGACTCCCAAATATTTTGTAGTGTCTACCCTAGCTTTAAATGGGATTTCTCTTTCTATCTCTTGCACCTAAATTCTTAAAGGAAAAAGTAAATGAGTTATACTGAGAAATAGAGAGCAAAACATAATAGCAAGTAACCTCAATTTACTCCTTTTAGTCCTAGATAAATTTAAATTTAAAAAAAGAAAGAAAGAAATGAAGGACTAAAGAGAATTTTTAAAAAGCAAAAAGTGATAGATCTCTGGATATTATTCAACAGAAACAAAATGAAGCATACTTATTTCTCAAATGTGCATGGAACCTTCACAAAAACTGAATGAAATAAAACCTCACATATAAATTAAGACATAAAAACCTCACAAATAAATGGAGAAAAGCAGAAACCTTAAAGACATCTTTGACAGGCCACAATGCAGTAAAAACTATATTCAATAAAAGCCTGAAGCAAAGATTAAAAACTGGAGACTAAAAAACTTAATTCTAAAGAATACGTGGTCAAAGAACAAATCACAGAAAAAATTTCATTAAAGATAATGATGAGACTAACATACCAAAATTTTCAGGATGCAGCTAAAGCAGTAATTAGGGGAAATTTTACATCTCCAAATGCTCCCATGAATAAAAAGAGAAGGGTAAAAAACAGACCAACATAGAAGACATACAACTAAAAAAACTAGAAAATCAACAAATTAAAACCCTTCAAAGAAGAATCTTGAAAATCAAAGATTAACAAAATTGAATGAATAAATAAAAAACTACAAGTATAGTTTACAAGATACGATGGAGGTTCATTATCAACATTACCATGGTGCCAGAAATGCTACTTATAGCAATAACATGAGAAAAAGAAACTGAGTCAGTAAGAATAGGTTAAAAAAAAAAAACAATCAAAATTATCATTTTTTGGCATGATGACCCTTAGAGAATCAAAAACTAAATGAAAAAATCAACAAAGTTGAACGATAAAAAATAGAACCACATAAACAATTACCATTATTAGATCCCCCCCAAAAAAACTTAGCAGTAAGAGTTAAATAGACAAATTTCATTTAAAATAATCACAAGAATAGTTGGTAACATAATGTTAAAATAACTGGGAATCGACCTACCAAGGTATATATTAGAACTATACAAACACAAAATTACAAAACACAGTTTCCAAAAAATAACTACATATAAAGAATTAGGAAAATATTAACTCTTCATGAGTAGGCCAAGTCAATAAAACAAAAATGACAATACTGCTGAAACTGATTAACTTACTTTTACTCAGTGCAACAGCAATCAACTTACTTTATAGAGGATTACTTTATTGAGTTAAAAAAATTACACATTTCATCTGGTGAAACAAAAGATCAAGAATACCAAGGGAATTAATGAAAAAAATTGGCAAGGAAGGAAGCCTAATAGTACCAGATCTTATGCTCTACTATAAAGTTATACTCATCAAAACAATTTGGTAGTGAGTAATAATTAAAAAGGCTTGATTAGTGGAACATAATAAGTACAAAATATATAGAAATAAGGTGGCCCTGTTTGACAAACCCAAAGACCCCTACTATTAGGGCAAGAATTCAATATATAAAATAAAAAATGTTGGAAGAACTGAAAAGCAGTCTGACAAAAACCAAATATAGGCCAACGTCTCACTATATACCAAATGAAGACATGACAGACATGAAAGGGAGATATCATAAATAAATGAGAGCAATGAGGAAGTTACAGAGAAAATAAAATGGGCAGTTCTGGTTACATTAAATGAAAAAAATTTGAATAAAAACAATTTAGCTAAAATTAAAAGTAGATAAATAAGAAAATTAGAAGTAGATAAATGAGGAAAAAAAATTTGCAGCTCATTTCTCTGATAAAGGTCTCACTCCTAAGATAGATAAGGAACAGATTCAAATATATAAAAATCATCCCCCTAAATGGTAAATGATAGGAAGATACAACTATCTAGTTTTAGGAGAAAAAGAAGATTAAAAAAAAAAAGTGGAGCTAAGGGCAGATTGGTTCTGTTCAAAGGGAGGGTAAAAAGGATATATTAATACAGAAAAAAGGAAGAAGGGAGATAAAATTTGCTATTTTTTTCATAACTGGAGTAAATGAGAGGGGGACTATATAAACATGGAGTAAGGGAAGGGGGTAGAAGTTATCACATGAACTTTATTCTCCTTAGGACCTATGATAAAAAATGTTACTTAACTCCTGATAGAGAGATGATGGACTCACGGCATATATAGATGCATTTTAAATGTGACCACCATGTAAATTTATTTTGCTACACTATATTGATTTGTTATAGTGAGTTTTACCCTCTTCCATTTTTAATTGGGAAGGACTCCGAGATGAGTAGGTTGGTAACAGTGATCCCCTCACAAAGAAAAAGTATCCTTGAAATTTGTTTTTGCACAAAATAGCCAAGAGACAAATCGGATAATTTTGAAAGAAAACATGTGAAACTTATTATATAACTTTTTCACAAATAAATTATATGAAATGGAGTCAATTTCACATTCAATTTTCTTTTATGTACTCTACTATATATATGTAAATGCTCTTTCTTTTAAAAAATTTTAATTTAAATTCAGAATTTTTTTAATAAAAAAATTACTATATATTTGGGAAATGTTATAAATCATGTTTCAATATTTATAATACTTATAACTTTACTTCTATGGATACTCTCCCAACTCATTCAGACTACAGACCTTTCATAAACATAACTCACTGTATTACTGTAGCTAATAATAATTTTTTTTAAAAAGCATTAACTATGTGAGAAAAATGCTCTAAACCCCTAATAACTAGAAAAGTGTACCTCACACTCATCCGAGTAGCAAAGATGACAAAAAAGGAAAATGACAAATGCTGGAGGGGGCTGTGGGAAAATAGCCGCATTCAATCAAGTAGAGTTGAAAACTGGTCCAGCCATTCTGGAGAGCTATTTGGAGTAACACCCAGAAGGTTATTAAACTGCTTCTGACACAGCTATGTCACTAATATGTCTATATTCCAAAGTAATCAGAGAAATTTCTTAAAAGACATACATGTACAAAAATGTTTACAGCAGTTATTTTATGGTTGAAAAGAACTGGCAACCAAAGGTGTGCCATATCAAATGGGAAACAGCTGAACCAATTATGGTATATTTATAATAGTACTGACCTACAGGAAATTATGAAGACAGTTTCAGAGAAACCTGGGAAGACTTTTAGGAATAGATGAGGTGAGCAAAACCAGAAGAATAATTTATGCATTAACAGCAATATTATAAAGAGAAATAACTTTGAAAGACTTAACAACTCTGATCGATACATAATGACAAACTGCAATTCCACAGGTCTTGATACCAACTCCTGAATGAGAAGAGTTGAACTCAGTGCAGACTGAAACATATTTTGTTTTCACACGATCAGTGCAGGAATTTGTTTTGCCTGACCATGTCACATGTTTGTAACCTGCTTTTCCCTCTTGGCTTTCTCAATTGGGAGAAGGGCTGAGGGAAAGAATGTGGATCTAAAAATAAAATAAAATTTCATTTTAAAACCAATCATTAGTAACTCTGGAGTAATGATGAAGTCAGAAGACTGCAAAGGGTTAAGGCAGGAAAGTACAGGTACCTACTACAGACAGTCTATTCAAGGAATTTTAGCCACAAAAGGGAAGGGAGATATAGGATAGCAAGTAAGGATGGAAAGATCAAATGAGTTTTTGAAGATGGAAAGGACATGGGCACAGTTACCAGCAGGTAGACAAGTAGTCAGTAGATGAAGAGAAACTAAACATAAGCAAAACAGTAGGGATGAGAAGGCAGGATAGAAGAGGATGACATGCATGTAGAAGGGTTTGCCTTGGCAAGGAGAAGGGCCACCTCTCCATGTGGGATAGAAGAGAAGGTAGAGATAGGTGCAGAAGGCATCAGGGTGATGCAAGATGAGAAACAAAAGAGATTTTTTTTAGTGAAATGAAACAAATTTTTCAGCTGAAACTATGGGGGAGAGAAAGGTGTGAGATGTTTGAGGAGGGACAAAAAGTATGGAAAAGTAGCTATGGTGAGAGGGATGGAGTGAGTTAATTGAGGAGGTGTAAAAGGAGTGCCTTGCTACAGAGAGGGCCCAGTTGAGATTACAGAACATCAACTTGAAGCGAATCCAGTCAATATTTTTAAAAAATTTTCTCCATCTTCAGTCTACAGCATGAGTATGAGCAAAGAGAGTAGTAGATGGTGAGAGTGATCCAAGACTAGTGTTTAGAAGAACAAGCTCTTAACTAGGATTAAGGACAAGGGACTCAAGAGGACAGCACAGAACTTAACTGCTTCACTAAGGGGTCAAGATTAAGAAAGGGAGGGGAGTGTAGCCAGTGAAGAGGTGATGGCCTAGAAAACAAGTGAGAGGTGAAAGAACTAGAGGTTGTAGTAAAGTTGAAAAATTTTTGCAGTAGCAAGGCAGAGGAAAAAAAAAATGACCAATTATCACCAGATAAAAGAATTTCAGTGTTTACGAATAGAAATGTGGAATACTTCTGGGTGGTGGTCATCTGTGTGTAGCTGCAGTATGTTGGGAAAATATGCCTCTTCTCTTGTCTCTCATAAATACAATGTCTACTCCCCTTTGCTTCTACCTAACCAAATCCTAACCACCTCTTAAATCAAATTCCACTTCCCACACCAGGAGAAATAATCCATTTTTATTTCTTCATACATACCAGATTCTGAGTACTATGTTACTCAATGAAGCAAGAACTCACTCTGAATGCAAGTATACTTTCTTTTTCAAAAAAAGTAGCCATAATTACTGAACTTAGAACAATAGACTCCATGAAGAACAAATAACAAACTTAGACAAAAGGAATTCAGTTCCCATGAAATTAATGTTTACTGTTTTTCAACAGTTCTAACTGAAAAGAAGTAATGTATATGCATACCTCCAAAATAATACTACTCTCAATGTTATTTTGCAGTAAGTTCATTATCAGAGATGTCATTATTATGAAAATCAAATGAGGCCATATATAAAGCAAGAATTATATATACATGGCAGCTATTATTAGTAAAGCCAAACTCTATCCCTCTACCGCTGTAAAAAACCACACTAGAAAATAAATTAATCTGATCACACAAATCAAATGGTTTAGTGATCAAAAATCTAAAACTGGAAAGGGAGACTTCAGAGGCAATCTCGTCTAACCTCTTCATTTTACAAGTGAGGAAACTAAAGTTCAATTGAGTTTAAATGATTTGTCTACAGTCAAACATAAAGGTCACACACACACACACAATCTGAAAATAGGAAATCTGATCCAAATCCAGTGCTCTCTGTACCACAATGCTTCTTTATGAGCAACCCTATCAAACATCCAGCAGGGTTAACAATCTTAATTCCGTTAGTTTATCACTATCATACTGCCTAATGGATAGGTATGAAGATTATTCCTTCTAATTGATTCAAAGTTGTTTTACTTTGAAGAACAGTTTACATAATGATAGTCTAATGTTATGGGATCAAAGGATATAATTTTCATTCCATGATAAATGAAAAACTGGTATGATTTTTTTAAAAATTTCAGCAAAAAAATTTAATTTCCCACTATTCAAACACACAGATAAGTATATTTTGTAATTTAAAAATATTTTAAATATATAAATAAAATATAAAAATAAAATATATTTTAAAAATAAAATTTTGTAATTACAAAATATATAATTAAAAATACTATCTTGGACTTTTATAAAAATATTTTTAAAAAACATTTTAATTTGTTATTTATTTTTAGCACTTTACATTTCAAGTTCAAAATTTTCTCCCTCCTTTGCACCTCCAGAAAGCAAACAATATAACAATTATTATACATGTGAATCATGTAAAACATTTCAATATTAATATTTCCAAAAATATCAAGAAAAATAAAGAAAATTATACTTCAATTTGCACTCAATTCTTCAGTTCTCTCTCTCTAGAGATGGACAGCACTTTTCCATTATGAGTCCCCTAGAATTGTCTTGATTGTATTGTATTGATCAGAGCAGTCAAGTCTTTCATATTTAATCATCACTTTAACATTGCTGTTACTTTGCACAATGATCTCCAGGTTCTTCTCACTTCACTTTGCATCAGTTCAGAGTTCTTGCCATGTTTTTCTGAAACCACTCCCTGTTGTGATTTCTTACAGCATAACAGTACTCTATCAAAATCATGTATACCACAACAAGCCACTCCCCAACTGATGTGCATTCTAACTTCCCTTATAAGAGATACTGGGTTCTAATATGGGCTTATCAACTCATTTTGTACTTGACTTTTCATTTCTTTTGAACTTATGATTTCTCATGTGTAAAATGAGAGGGTTGAAACTAGATGACTTTTAAAGTCCTGTTTGGCCCTAAAGCTGTTCTGTAATGAACCTAAAATCATCTGGAATAAGTACTATTAATTCTCTTTGACGGAAGAATTGAAACTGAGCTATTAAAATCTAGATAAAACAAAAAACCTGAGTCTACATAGAACCAAAACTAGTAGTGAGTTTGTTCAAGACATGGTCAGCAAAAAATTAGTCAATCTGGTTATTTTATTCAGTTGGGTGATGCATTTAATCTTAATTCATTTTTTATATCTTTTCCAATTATGCAATTCTCTACCCCATCCACTCCTGTAAATTTACCTCACTAGGTCTATCCAACATGTTTAGTTGACATTGTGTAGATATTCATGGAGAAGAGGGACTATCCATTGGTCATCCTGAATTATTAATGATTATAAAACTTTAACAGAAAATATATTTATTGAAATGATTCACCCTTATTTGATATTATGGAGGCATAATTCCTGGGTGCTTACAGCAAAATAACCTTTTTTCAGCAGTTTTATGATGATCTTGATACCAAATAGTCAATCATCTATCACAGTTAACTGCCCTACTTCAGTCAATTTGTAACAGTCATATTGCTTCCTAGATAGGTATCAAGATAATACCCTCTAAATGATTCCTTTCCCTGATACTGTATTTTCAAAGAACTAATTAACATTAGGCAGCAATAGCTGTACTGTCAAAATTGGGAGGAAAAGGAAGTTTTCCTGAATGGCGTCTCACAAATAAAGTGTTGATTAGAATTAGAAGACTTCATACGGCTTGGCACAACTGATGACTAGGTGTATGACTTTTTTCAAGACATTTGAGCATCTCTACATTAAGGAAACTAGAGAAATATTTTGACTAAACTTTGCTGCGAATCATGGAGTTCTACAAACTTAAGCTGAAGATCAACCAAAAGGCAACACAGAGATACATGGTGAACAACAATAGGCTCCAATAAATTAAACCAAGAAATACGTGACTAGGAAAAAAAAGAAGAGTTAGTCATACTATGACTATTTGGTGCCAGGAATAACCTGAAATTACTGAAAAGTGTTAGCTGGCTAGGAGAATCCAGGAATACCTCCAAAATACCAACAATAAATATATATTTGCTATTAAAGTTTTATGATCATTAACAGTGAATTGGTAGAAGTAATATTTGGACTCAGATGCTATTTATATTAGATAAATCAAAAAAGGAAAAAGTGTATCTAAACTAAAAAGACGGTCATTTACAATGTCATTGATCTTATACGGATCAAATACTCGATTTGGCGGATGGGAAAAGCTCAACCAAAGATCCCATTTCTGCCATCATCGAGAACCTATCACAGACTTAACAGAGCAAACTGGTTCCTTGTCGTAACAAGGATATTCTACGAAGACAGCACAAAATATGTGAACTAAAGGACACCACACAAATGCAACATCTAAAAGGACCAATTGAATGTTGCTATGGCTTACAGAAAGACAGTAAGAATTTAGTTCCAACAAGGGCCCTGGAAGCCAGAAGACGTTAGCCTTGAAATACGACCTATCTAAAGTGATTGTGCCTTCACAAACAAGTAAATCAAAGACCAGAAAGGCTGTATAAGAATCCTACCAGAGGATTCTCCAAAGGATCATCTTTGTAAACAGGAATACTCTCCTTAACACACTGGGTTGGGAATACAAATAGAAAAGACAGGCCCTGCTAAGGATATATAAGCAATACCTGTTAAAACATTACATACTCTTTTCAATACCATGTGAAAAGTCTATGATTTTCTATGGCACATCAGTGGTACTTTTACCATCTTACAATAGTCCAGCCTTGCTGGAGTGCTAGTTTTCCAATATCATACAAATATTATGAGCATGAGATTTATATAGGTATTGAGCTGGCCCCAGAATCAGAAAGACCTGATTCAAGTACCAACTCTGGGAAATTTACTATGTGACCTTGGGCAAATAACTTAACCTTCTCAGTGCTCAAGGTAATACTCTGGGGCTTTAAGGTAATTCTAAATTGCAGAGCAAGTGTCAGAATTTGGTGTACTTAATAATAATACTCCTGTGTGTAATAATAATATTTCAACATACTTCTTAATATAATGCTGATATATAATACTTACGATGTTACACATAATAGTGAAGATAATGCTAGCTAACAAGCATTTAAATAGCACTTTGAAGTTTACAGAACACTTTATGAATATTAGCTCATTTTATCCTCACAACAATCCTTGTTACTCTAAACATTAAAGCCATGATGGGTTAATGAAATGAGTAAGAGAGTTAATTATTACCTTGTCTTTGCTCATACTATTCCCCATGCCTGGAATGCCCTTCATTCTTGGCTCCCCCATTTCCACCTGTTGAAATCTTTATTTTTCAAGGCACACAACTCAAATGTCACTTATTCCATAAAGCCATCTCTGATCTTCTCCAAAGATATTTCCTTACTCAAACCACAAAAGCACTGTTCTTCTCATAAGCTCTTACCATATTCTGGATTATAGTTACTACATTGTTATAGTATATTTATAATTTACAGTATATTTATACTTTATAATATATTTATACTATGTATAGTATATTTATCATAGTTATTAAATGTTTATATTACATGAGAGTAGGAACTATATATTAATTATCTGCTTCATTTTCATAGTAGACATAGTAGGTACTTTATGTATGTTTACCCCCATTTTAACAGCAATATCTTCCTTTTGTAGGAATCAAAATAGTATTTCCTTAGTATAAATAAATTCAACCTAAATAAGGTTTGGGAACTGAAAAAAAAACTTCAAATTTCTTTCCCAGCCTGTAAAGAGGAAGATTAATGAACCAACTAAATAAAATATATTAAATTATAATGCTAACCTTGCTGAAAGTCCATTCTGCTCTAAAAAAATTTTAACTTTCAAATGTAAAGATGTAAAAAGTTGTAAAGGAAAAAGTAAAAGTTTAAAATATATGTACAAAATATATTGTTAAAATAACTAACTTCAGAATACATAATTTTTTTATGTTAAAGAAAATGTAAACATTTTGTTTTGGATGATGGCTATTATCCTTCTAACTGCAAAAACATCCCCCAAATATTCGTTAACTTGTTAGAGATACTTGTGGCATAAGAGAGGAACTATCAGTTTTTATCAAGTTTGACAAGTAAAATAACTTCCAAATGTTTTTCATTTATTATGTGGAGGTTAACCATACCAGAAAATTGGACTACATAAATGAATACCTTTAACTTTCTTGTCAAGGGACTATCTAATAGATTACATGGTCCAAGTTAAGAAACCCTGTAGTGGAAATAGATTTGTAGAGATCAATAATGCTCTAGCACTTCAAATACTGTGGCCAACAGTATACATTTGCATTAATGGTAAATTATAGGTATAATCCATAATATGAAACTAACATCCTTACAGGTATCAGACTAATAATCTGAGCTTTACTAGTACCATGTGCTAATCGACTGAGCTAATACCAGCCATTAATAGTAAGGACTATCTCAAATATAAAATGGGATGCAAGACCTTCTAAACATAATTGAGATTTACTATCCCAGAGGTCCACAAGACAGGTTACTACAGCAAGGTGTGCCAAAATTCATATTTGGAAGAGGGCACTGTGAGGACTCTCTACAGTAGGTTGATAAAATAATATATCAGTATGACCCTTATAATCCTAAACTCTATGTGGATTCAAAAGGATACCAGATAGCTTAGAGAAAACTCAACTCAACTCAAAAATGAAAACTTTGAACTTGTTTCTATCGATACCCAACATCACCTGGTTGAGTAACCCTTCCTATCAAAATCAATTAATATCTACCTGAATGTATATTGTGTATATGGTGGTCCACCAAGCCCTGAAAGCCAAAAAAAAAAAAAAATAGTATAAGATGTAGCAGCATGGTAGACTAGAAAGAAAATAAACTGGATTTTTAGATTCAAAAGATCTATGCAAGAATTATAATTCCAATATTTAACAACTCTCAGCCTTACTTTCTTCATCTATAAAATCTGGTTAATACGTGTACTAACTATCTCAAAAGGTTATCATGACAAAAGCACTTTGTAAACATTTGCAAACATTAAGAATATAAATGTATGTATATTACGTACGTGTGTATGTATGTATATATGTAATTTCGCTAACTATCACAAGGTAATAATACAATGTAACATGATAAAAGTCAAGGATCTGGGTTCAAATCACAACTCTGCTACATACAAACCAGACGGGCATGTACATGCAACCTTTCTGAGCCTTAATTTTCTAATCTATAAGATGAGGAGATTGAACTACATGACCTCTGAGGTTTCTAATCAAAGTCCTATAATCCTGAGATCTATTTGCTAATTTGGAAAAACAGAAACTATGCACTATTTCAAGGGGCAGTTCTGAAGATCGCACTCTACAAACAAACCATAACTGTAAATATCAATTCAAATTATTATTACAGCCAATACAACATTATAATTTACAAGATTATATTTCTTTATGTTATTATCTAATCATCATTCATTAAATGGATTAGTCTTTTTAGTGCCTAATAACAGATACAATAATATTTTAATCATCTCTGATTTAGCATGGACACATCATTAAGTGGAATGCGACTCTCTTATATAGTACATAGTATTAATAAACAGCTTCGCAAAAACAAAAACTTGGTGGTTAACCTGCCAGTAAAGATCATCTACAAACTTTCCAAGGTTGCTCCTTGAGGGCCAAAAATATACCATTCCTGCACCTGATCTCTAAGGCCGTAAAACAAGTCATTGTACTCCTTGAAACCATAGAGTCAACATGATGTCAAAAATGGTCAAAGGACCACAGACTTAGAGCTAGAAGGGACCCACAGAAAGCCATCCAGTTCAAAACCCCTCACTTTACACATTAGGAAACTAAAGCCCACAGAGGTTAGGTGACTTGTCAAAGCAGAGGCATTAGCAGAGCAAAAATCTGTATTATTATTTTAAATCACAGCATTTTGTCCAGTTATTTACTGAATTTGACTGTGATTTAATTGTTAATCTCTCTAAGCTTCTGTGTCCTCATCCATAAAATGAGGGAGTTTGACTATTCTTTCTAGTTCAACTATCCTATTAGTTGGCGGTTTAGTATATATGTGACTAGGAGTATATTACCAATGACTGTCCCCCACAAGTGGCTATTCCAATGTGAAACTAAACGCTGAAAGAACGTAAAATTTAAACTACCTACTCCCTGATAAAACAGAAGCAATCTTCCTCTAACATACAATGGAAACTGAGCAAAGGAAATTCAAATACGCTACACATATTGTGTAAAGATAACCTCAATTTCCACTACAGTGATTCAAGTATCTTTTAAAAGCATGAAAATCAATTCAAAACAAAGAACACATACTCTACAGGAGATCGTTTTAAGTCTGAAGTACTAACCTTTGACAGAAATGCAGAATAGGAACTGTCATAGTAATAACAGTATTTAATTAGTTTGATGTGTCCAGCTCCTAATAGTGAACATTACATATCTAAAGAGGTACTTTACCTTGACATTCTGAGTCGCTGAAAATATATTTGGAAAACTTCTTGGGAAAAGTATTATAATCCCCCCAGCTACCTTATACATCATTCCTGTAAAATGAAGACCCAAGTTTAAACCCATTCATAACTTTGAAAAATAACTACTCAGTACTCAAAAGTTTGTATCTATTGCATTATATATGTATAAATACATCTATACACACAAACCAAATGAACTATCTGAAGATATCGTAATGAAGTTTAACAAAGCCCTATGACAGATGCATCCTTTTCCACCTTTATAGAACTAAAAGACCTCTAAGAACCTCAATTTACTGTCTACTTATGAACTAATCTGGATGACACAAAAGTAGTAACTAATAGCTGTAGACATTTACAAGTAATAGTACACATACGTAACAAACAAAAAACAGAGAACATTTACCGTAATCACAGAGAGCACCCAGAAAATGCATACAAGATTCTACTTTGAACAGAAGGGCTTTCTAGAAATGTTCATTTTTTCACTCAATAGATACAACTCTCCTCCCATCATTTTATGACCTGTTTGTTCATGGGGAGAAACTTACTGGTATTGAGTCCTCCAGCAGGTAATAAGAGTAAAGTAACAGTTTTAAAAAAAAGACTGCTAAGTGGCTGACACAATCATATCGTTTTCAATGTGAAGGGAAAACTCAGAATCAAATAAAAGTTCTGAGGAGAACTTTAACAGGACATTCAACTCAGACACAACTGGTTCTCTCTCTTGCAGAATGGACAGACCTGCATCCTTGAATTGCCAGAATTTCTGTCATACTCTTCAGGATTCTCAACTAGAGGCAAAAAAACCCCTCAGTATTTTTAATTCTGGTGGCACAAAGTCCCCTTCGGATGACCAAACCTGACATTACCCCTCTACCTTTCTCTAGGTAACCGCACACCGTCCCTGCATCTCCATAAAGGGGGAGGGGTTTACAAGAGGGGCAGGACGGACAAACAATGAATTAATGTTTTTCGGGTAAAACGGATCTCCCATTAACTCCTGCCTAGAAAGCCTCGGAGCTCCTCCTTCCTTCCAACAACTCAGGCCCCACTGGGGTTTCAGGAGCACTGATTTTCTACATATGGAACATACAAATCTGTCGACTCCCCCTGGAACCCGCCGCCCCCCGCCCCGCGCTGCCCTCCCACCCCACACGTACACACACACACACACACTCCAGGGGCGATCGGCCCCACCACCCCCGCCACTCCACAGCGGGGCAAGAGTTGGACCAAGTGCCCCCTCCCGCCCCCGGCGGAGCTTTGTCCCACCTGCCTCGGAGCCACTTTTCCCACCCCATCCCGGACTGGCTCTCCCCTCCTCCTTTCCCCTGCCTGGGACTCCTCGACTCGCACCCCTCCTCTCTGGGGCCCCCACCCCAAGACAAGATCCGCCATGTGGGGGCCCCTTCCCCGCCCCCCCAGCGCACGCTCAGGGAAGGGGGGGCTAGGTCAGCCCCTCCTCCTCCTCCTCCCCTCCCCTCCCGCTTCTCCTGGGACTCCCCTCCCCGCCCCGCGCCGCGCTCGGGGCTCCCCAGCCGCGCGCCCCCCCCGCCCCGGGCGCGCATTTCCTCACGCCCCCGACCGTACCCCGGCCCGCAGCTCACCTCACCTACCCTCTTTCGGGGACCGGGCTCCTCCGCCTCTCGCTCCGCCATGTTGGGCCCCGGCGGAGGCGCCGCTCGGCGCGGCTCCGGCTCCGGCTCCGGCTCCGGGCCGAGGCGGCCCCCGGGCTGGTGGTCTGCCCCTGTCCCGGCCCGGCCCGGCCCGGCCCTGCCCTCCCGCCGCCGCCCCCCCCGTCCGCCCGCCCCTGCACACGCACCGGCGCCTCGATGCTGCCCTCCCCGGGCCGGGCCTCACCTCGCCTCCCTCAAGTGGGGAGGGGGCGGGTCCCGCACTCTGGGAGGAGGTGGCGGGGTGTCTGACTCCCCGGCTTGGGGAGGAGAGGCAGGACGGGTGCGGGGAAGGGGCGCGGGGAGCCCGGGACTCGGGGGGTTAATGGTGTCTAATGGGCCCTGGGTGGAGGATTATTTTCTGTCGGAGAAATTCCTCCGCCTGCCCCCTTCTTAAAGCGGTCACCAAAACCAGCCTCTTGCGCGGGCCTTCACTGCGCTTGCGCGCAGCGCCTGCGCACTGCCAGCCCCTCCCTCCCTTCCCATCACTCCACCCTTTCTGGGCATGCGCAGTGAGTAAACTTGGGTAGGCCAAACCCCTGGAGCCCTCTAGCTACCAGCTGCTGCTCCCTCCACTCAGTTATGGCTGCCCTCTTAAAGGCCCCAGGAACAAATTTTGACATGAGGGTTAGGAGAATATGGGTACAAGGCCTTGTGTCTGGGGTCTTGAGACCCCATAGTGACTTGCCATGGTGATCACCAAGATGATTGCACCTGACCCAGGTCTAATGGGAGGTTCAAGGAGTTAGAACTGGAAAAGGCGTTAGAGATGCTTCGACCTGACGCCCTCATTTTGCAGATTAGGAAACTGAGGCTTGCGAAGGGATTTGCCCAAAACAGCCAAATGAGTGAAGGGGCGGCACCCAGAGCCTCTTCTGTCACATCTAAGTCTCTCTTCTAAAGGCCTAGGGTAATACCTGGCTGGGAGCCAAACCAGAAGGATCCAGTCGACAGCCCAAAGGAAACCCCAGCTTCTTTCATGGGCTCAGTAGCCCCAGTCTGAGGGGTCAGGTGAGGCTGGAACTGAATTTACTGGAGCCTAGAGCACCAAAGAGCCAAGTACCTCCCAACCGCAAGGACACTTCAAATGAAGAGGAGTCTGCAGTAGAAAGAGTAGACCAGTTACTGGAGCTAATGGTTCTAGCAGCCCTGCATTCCAGTGTTCTTCATCTTCTCTGAGATGCCAGTATCATCCCTAGCCCAGGTTGAGGATGAGTAACGGGAGGATCCATAGCATACTAAGTCCAGTTTTGTTCTCCCGGAGCTGGTGAAATAGGAACATCTTGGCTTCTCACTCCTACTGATAGAATGTGAGAACTTGGCTAAAGAAGGAGAAAGGGTGCTCTCTGCCATGAAAAGTTGAAGTAGATAAACTTGTCTTTTAGAATCAGTTTCTGACTATGTGGTAGAGGTGGCATGATTGTCCTTGTTTTATACCTCTCTTTACTCCACTTTTCTACAGGTCAGTAGAAAGTGGGTCATCGTCATCATCAGTATCAAATATAAAGGAGAATCATAAAAAATGCAATGATTAGATACTTCTCTGTGATGCCATTGGTGTGGATGCTAGTGCAGATTGAAACTCCTTCCACACTCTCAGCATCTTCTTATCCTTTATGATTTCCATGCATGTTTTGATGGATGAAGAACCATGATAAGAACAAATAAATAAAACCTTGAAGGCCTTTCCGTAACAAACCCAATATGTACATGTGAGATAAAAATAGTATTTTGAATAATTGCAATTATTGGATATGTTATATCTATATATAATCCAACTGTACATGTATGTGTGTGTTAATTTAGAGATCATAAGAGCTTGACCAGAGATAAAGTCAGAAGATGAAAGATGACCTGTATCAGTTTCTGGACCGTCCATTCACACATTGCTAACCACTGATGACCATGAAGATCCAAGTAGAAATATCCAATTCCTACTGAATTCAAATCCTGAAGATTTCCTGTAATGATCTGTATGTGAGAATATTGAACCATAAGGAGGGTAAAGAGCAGAAATATACACTGCACACAGTAGTAAGGATATGCAGAATTTCTTTGATCACATAAGAAATGAAATGTTTCACGCATCTGGGGCACATGCTTGAGAACAAGGACTATGTTTATCTATCTTTGTTTTCCCCACACTGAGCACAAGGCTGAAAACACAGTAGACACTTAATAAATATATATTGAATTAATGTTGAAACAATAAATAAAAAATGTACTTAAAGCAGTTTATCACGCACAAGCTAAGTCATATGATTAACATACTGGATCCCATAGGACCACAGCAAACCAATTATGAGGCTAAGAACATAGTGGGATCAGCCACTGGTCTAAGTGTTTAGACAGAAATGAATACGGGATAATCATTTTTAGTATTTAGTAGACGTATGCTCTTACCAGGTTGATCTACAACAGATCCAAATATAATTTCATATTTCTCTATTTTGCTGCTAATGTGAAATCCAGGAATGAAATCACTTAATTTGTGACATTTCATCTTTAAACTGTCCACAAAATTCCCAAACATAGATTTCCTTTCTAAAGCCAGCTTATCTTTTAATTAAGCACCTGAGTGGTAGAAGGAACAGAACTTCCAGGGGGAAAAAAAGGATGAAGAAAAAGGTTTCACTTGACTAAACAGAAAGCTGCCAGAACCTTCTCCCTTGTGACAAATTGTACAAGAGCAAAAGAAATCCAAGTATAGAGGGAAAGTGGTTTATATAGGAAACAGAAGAAGAAAAATAATCTTTTGCTGGTAGGATAAAGGCCTAAAGAGGAAAGAAAGCGGAAAATATAGTATTGCCCACAATGAGCTGGATGTTCTACAACTACTTTTTGTAGCAACTACATCCTTTTCCTTCAGGAGCTTGCAAACTGATCAATAACATAGGACATAAAGATATAAGAATTTTTTAAAAGCATGTTGAAAACACTATAAAATATCACAAGGGAGTCTATAATTAATTGCCTAATGAGTAGTTAGAAGAAGTTCAAAGGAAGGAAAAGATCACTGTGATCTGGGAAGTCCAGGAAGTAAGAATTGAGCTGGACCTTAAAGGATAGTTAGAATAGATAGAGAATAGGGATACTAAGACCCAAATGCAAACCTTCAAGAAATGAGTCTTGGGCTGTGGGAACACTAGCGTCCTTAATACACCTTTGGTGAAGTTATCAATTGGCATAACTGTTCTGGAAAAATTTTAAACTTCAAGAAAATTTCACTAAACTGATTAAACCCTTTAACTCAGTGATCTGAGTAAGATATAATGCAGAGGAGACAAAGTCAGAAAGATTCTATAAATACTAAAATATTTATAGCAACATTTTTTGTTATAGCAAAGAACTGGAAATAAAGTTGTATAAAGTATACTATAATTTCTGCCATTAGGGAATGACTGAATCCTGTGCTATTTGAACATAATGGAATGTTATTGTCTACTCAGATGAAGAATACAAGAAATTCAGAGAACTATAGAAAGATATATGAATTGATGGATAATGAAGCAAGCAAAGCTAGTAGAAGAAGAATATATACCATGACAATATATATAAATGAAAATAATATAATGAATATAATATAAATGAAAAGAATGCCAAAAAACAATAATTCTAATGATCAATCTTAGTTCTGGAGAATAAATTGTGAAATATACTCCTCTCTATACAGAGGTAGGGGACTGTGGCAGTGGCAGATAGTCACTGTTATAACTGGTTTTGCATAACTTTTTCTTTGTTAGAAGATTGAAATCAATGCTTAGGGCGGGATGCTATATGTGGAAATGCTTGTGATATAAAAAAACAAGCACAATCTATAAAAAATTTCTAAAAGAGTTTTAAGTTTAGTATTGATAAGGTAATTAAAGTTCATCTCATTAAGTGATTCTTTTAGTCATGCTAGGATTCCTTCTTCCTTATTCCTGACTGATGATTATTCAGAATCCACTGAAAACCTTCAGGGACAGGAAGCTCTAGGCTTCATGTGGTAGTACATTCCATTGTGGGACAGCTCTAATTATTAGAAGGCTCTTTCTATCGTGCTGAAATCCGTTTTTTTGTAAATGTCACCCTTTACCCTCAAGCTCAGACTCCAGAGAACTTTCTACATAACACAACATGAAATCATTTTGATTTCCCCAAACCCTATGACCTTTTCTTTCCTTTGCTTCTAACACTTTGCTTTCCTAGCACTCTCTGATACACTTTGCATGGATTATTTTGTGGGTTATGACAAACTTTTGTATATATGCCTTATTCCCCTAACCAGACTAAACTCCATGGGGTCATTTGATATTTTCCCTAAGGCTAGCACAATGCTCTGCATAGTATTGAATTATGTTGAATAACACTTGACGACAGTTACTATGCTCTCCATACCCAAATCTTCTCAAGGTTCAATACCACTAGTTTCCCTGAGTCATCATTCCCATGACATTTTCCCAGATAGGACACTATACTGATCATGGTCACCCAGATAGTCTCTCTAGATTTACAATGCCCTTAAACTTTGGCACATATCAATTAGCCAAGTATTTATTAAGCATCTATTATATAACTGTGGTAGGGGTCAGATTATATGAGTATTTTCGGTCCCAACTAGGGAGTTCCATCATTGAATTCTCAGATGTGGCCTGAACACTGGAGAACTCAGTGGGATTATTACCTCACAGAGTATGAATACCCTGCTTTAATTAACTCTATTTATTAGCCTTCTAGTAAGTTGTGCCACACTATTGGCTTATGTTAACCAAAGATCAAGCAAAAACCCCAGATCATTTTACACATAAACTGTGATCAAACCATGTCTCTTCCCTGTTTCCCAATACTTATATAATTGAATGCTTGAAACTAAATGCAGGTTATCATATTTATACCTGCTAGATTTCCCCTTTTTGTTTCTGGCTACATTTTCCCAGACAACTAAGATCATTTTGGATTTTGACTCTATCTTATTAGTCAGTCATCTCAGCTTTGAATTATTTGAAAATTTGATAAATGTGCAATATTTTTCATTCATCTCTTCTCCAATCTATCTTCCATCTAGATGGAAAAAACCCCCAACAATCCTGAAGCACAAGCCTCATCATGTTACTCTCTTCTACAGAAGGCCTCACCAGCCTCTAAAAAAATACAAATTATCTTCTTTTTTTCTTGTCTTTCTTTTAATTTACTTTTTAATTCTGAATTTAACAAACATCCCCAAAACAGAGAATATCTATATACAAAGTAGAACAGAATAAGATTTACATATGAAAATTCAAATGTCTTATGTACAACTTGCTTTCTTAAAGTGTTTTAATTCAATTCAAAAAAACCATTTACTAAGTGCCTCTTATGTGCCAGATACTGCGCACTAAGCACTGGAGATATAAATAAGAAAAAGAGGTAACCTGTGCCTTTAAGGAACAAGAATATCCAGTTTAGGGAATGTGTTCCTAGTCTGCTGCTAGAAAACGGAGTTACCAAGGTTTTGAACCCTTTATAAAGGGACGACTGGGAGTAGTAAAATGCTCAATTCTCCAACCCTCCAATCAGAGGAGAGAGGTGTCAGGGTGAGGTGAGAAGCTGTTGAATATCAAAACCTGAGTTTATCTTCTATTCAAAGGAATGAGATTTCAAGTGATCCACTTATTCTTGGGAGGAGGAAGGGTGAGAGGGGAGAAGGGGTGTTTGGGAAAGGGGGAATATTGTTCCTGTGGAATTGAAACCAGACAGAGCTGCTGATGGAAAACAAGAGTTTTAACAATGGAAAATGAAGGAGTATATAACAAATTCATTGTTACTTTCAAAACTCTCCTGCTTGTCTGTGTTTCTGAACAATTCTCCTTCAATTCTCTTCTGTACATATTTTAAATGCTTCCATGTCCCTCTTTTTTTTTTCATTTTTTTATTTTTTGGAAACCCTATCACTAGATTGCCTGTACTCCCAAGATGTCTCCCCTACCCAAATACAACAACCCACCTCCCCCGCAACACACACAATCCTTGTAATAAATAAATATAAGCAGGCAAAACAATCTCACACATTTACCATGTGCAAAAATAAATGTTATTTTATGCCTTGAATCCATAATAATTCTGTCTGCGTAGCGTGCTTTCTCCTCTCTCCTCCAGAGTCCTTATTGGTCATTGCATTGATTAAAATTTTTAAATTAAGTCTTTCCAAGTTGTTTTTCTTTACGGTGTTGTTCTACATTGTATACCCTTCTCTGGGTTCTGCTCACTTCACTCTTGTATCAGTTCATACAATTTTCACAGGCTTCTGTGAAATAGACTTTTTAAAAATAATTTCTGGTGGCATGATAATATTGCATTATATTACTCTACAATAATTTGTTCAACCATTCCCTGGCTGATGAGCACACCCTTTGTTTATGATTCTTTGTATAATAAAAAGTGGTGCTGTAAATTTTTTTCTCTTTTTCTTTTTTGCTTGTGTGTCCTGTTTATCTCTCTTTTATGTCTTACCACTATAAGTCTAGTGATAATATAGCTGAGAGAAAGAGTAAGCAGTTTGGAGACTTTTTAGGGCATAATTCCAAACCGCTTTTCAGAATGCCTAGACCAATTCACAGCTCCACTGAATGCCCCAGTGTCTATCTGCTAGCAGCCTCTCCAACAATTATCATTCTTTCTTTTCCCATCCTTGTCAATCTGATATATATATATGGTATAAGGTGAAACTTCAGTTGTTTTAATTTCTCTAATTATTAATGATTTGGAGTATTTTTTGTATGGCTGTTGATTGTTTGAATTTCTTACTTAGAGAACTGTCTATTCATAGATCTTTAAGCCATCTGTCTTTGGGGAATTGCTGTAATTCTTATATATTTGAATCTTTCTTGGGTAGCTTGGATATCAGTCCTTTATCAGAGAATCTTCCTGCAAAGATTTTTTTCTCAGGTAATGGTTTCACTACTAATTTTAACTACACTGACTTTTTGCTCAAAAACTCAATTTTACATAATCAAAATAGTCCATTTTATCTTCTGTGACCTTTTCTCTCCCTTGTTTGGTTATGAATTCTTCCCCTATCTATAAATGCAAAAGGTTATTTTCTTCCTTGCTATTTTAAATTTATATCCAGTTCGTTAATCCACTTGGAGTTTATCTGGATAGAGGGTGTCAGATTTTTTTTAATCAATCAATAAACACTTATTAAGCATTTACTACTATGTGGCAGGTACCTTGCTAAGCTGGAGATACAAAGGAGGCAAAAGACAATGCCTGCCCACAAGGAGCTCACAATCTAATGGAGGCAACATGCAAATATATAAACAAGCTATAAATATGATAGGTAGGAAATGATTAACATAGGAAAAGCACTTGAATTAAGAAGGGATAGGAAATGCTTCCTGTAAAAGTTGGGAATTAAAGGAAGTCAATGGGCAGAGTTGAAAAGGGAAAGCATTCTAGACATAAGGGACAACCAGAGAAAATACCCTAAGACAGAAATGGAGTCTTTTGTTCACAGAACAGCAAGGAGGCCAATATTACTGTATCTAAGAAGACATGGTGAGGAAAAAACTGTAAGAAGACTAAAAGACAGGAGAGGGCCAAGTTATAAAGGATCTTGAATACCAAACGAAGCATTTTTGTTTTGTTTTGTTTTACCCTGGAGGTAATAAAGAGCCACTGGAGTTTACTGAGTTGGAATGGAGAGGGGGGTTATTAGGGTGTCATGTTTGAATTTCTTCCAGATTGCTTTCCAATATTCCCAGCAGTTTTTTATTGAATAGAGAGTCCTTATCCCAGTAGCTAGCAACTTGGGTATATTGGAGGCAACTTGGCGGTACAGAGCCATGGACCCAGTTTCAGGAAGATAAATTCAAATCTAGCCTCAGAAACTGAAGCCATCCAAGCTGTGTGAACCTGAGTGAGTCACATAGCCTTTGTTTGCCTCAGTTTTTTTCATCTGTAAGATGGAACTAACAGAATCTACTTCCCTGAGTTTTTGTGAAGATCATATGAGACTATTTGTAAAGTGCTTATAGCACAGTCCCTGGTAGGTGCTATATAAATGCTTATTCCATTCTTCTATAGTAAACACTAAGTTTGTGTTTCTATGTGTTATATACCTTCCCATTGATTAACCTCTCTCTTTTTTAACCATTACTAAATCATTTTTGATTATAATTGCTTTGTGCATATTTAAGATCTTATACTTTTAGGTCATTTCTTTTTTTCTTTATTTCCTTTTAATATCTTGATCTTTTGTTTCCTAGTTTGCAAAAATAATACTTTGGTAATTTGATTTGTATAGCACTGAATAAGGAAATTAAGTAGTATTATACTCTATAATATGTTGGCGTTTGTCTGCTTTTATTTAGGTCTGTTTATTTTAATAAAGAGTTTTTTGTAATTATAGTCATATAGTTCCAGTGTTTTTTAGTAGGTAGACTCCCAAATATTTTATACATACATATATTTTAACTTGCCAGAGCCTAACCCCTAGACTACTCCCATCAACCCTTGCCATCACTTTGTTTACCTCTTGCTAAAAGAAACTTGAGAAAATCATGAAACTAAGCTGAGTCCAATACAAGTTTATATATGTTATATAATCTCAGCTGAGCCTTCACTGTGGTAAAGAAACTTTTACACTTCCCTAAATAACTCACTATCCCACATCCCAAAGCTCCTTTTCCAAAACTTTTCATCCCTTCTCAAACCTCCTACACCTTTCCCCCACCCCACCCATTTCAACTGAGAAATTTACCTTAAATTTCACTGAAAAATCTCCCTCCTCTTCATTTCATATCACCCAGATGCTTTCTGCCATTGTCTCCTCCTTCACCCCTGTCTCGGGGTGGAAGCTATGCAAAAATGATCCCATTGCATCCTGTCTCCTCCAGCAGATTGTCTCTCTATTATCCCTCTTCTCTCCTTAATTTTCAATCATTCCCTGTATATTGACTGGTTCCTTACAAATATGCCCATGCCTCTTTCATCTTCAAAATCTTCCCTTGATTCATCTCTGCTAGTTATTTTAGTTATTTTCCTATATCTTCTCCCTTTTGAGGCTAAATTCCTTGAGGATAGTCTTTAATAGTTGTCCCCACTTTCTTTCTTCTTTCTTCCTTAACTTTGCAGTCTTCTCACATTGTTGTTCCAACCTCGTCATTCAACTGAAAACTAATTATCTCTTAACTTTCAAATCCAATGGCCTTTTCTCAATCCTCATTCTTCTTGACCTAGCTTTTGACACTGTTGATCACTCTCTTTTCCTGCAACATTTTTTTCTGTGTGGACTTTGCTTTCTCCTGATTCTCCTTATACTAGTATGACCACTCCTCTGTCTTCTTTACTGGATCTTCACTCCATTCCCTCATTAATCATGGTTGTTCCCCAAGAGTCTATCCTGGGCCCTCTCCTCTTCTTCCTTTATACTACTTTATTCGGTGATCTCATTGCTCCTATGGATTCAATTATCATCTCTATGTTGATGATTTTCAAACCTACTTATTCAACCTTCACCTTTCTGCTGCTCTCCAATCTTGCACCTCCAGCTGCTTATCAGACATGGATGTCTCACAGACTTTTTATCTCAACAGATCCAAAACTGAACTCATTATCTTTTCCTCCCAAATCCTCCCCTCTTTCTAAGCTCTCCATTACTGTCAAGAGTACCACCATCCTTCCAGTCATTTAGGCTCAAAGCCTAGATAGCATCTTTACCTTCTCACTTTCACTCTCCATATCCAATCAGTGGTCAAGACCTATCATTTCTACCTTCATAATAAATGCTCCCCTTCTCTCCTCTAACACTGCAAACACTCTGGTACAGACCCATATCACAATTACTCCTAGATTAATGCAATAGCCTGATTTTTTCTACCTCAAATTTCTCTATTCTCTGCTCAGCTAACGAATTGTTCTTTCTAAAATGCAGGTCTAACCATTTCTCTCTCTCTCTCTGTCTCTCTCTCTCTCTCTCTCTCTCTCTCTGTCTCTCTCTCTCACATACACACACACACACACACACACACACATTAACTAAACTCTATTGCCTCCATGACCAAATATAAAATCTTCTCTTTGGTTTTTAAAGCCTATCATAATCTGATCCTCTCCTACCTTTCCAGTTTTCTGACACTTTATTCCCATTTGTACTCAAGAATCTGCTGACACTGGCCTCGTTACTGTTCCCTGTACATGATGCTCCATCTTCAGCTCTATCTATCCCTCAGACCTGGAACTGTCTCCCTCCTAATCTCTGTCAACTAGCTTCTCGTGCCTACTTCAAGCCTCAGCTAAAGCTTAACCTTCTGCAAAATGACTTTCTCACCATGCTATCCACCTGTGAAATAGAACACAGATTGAGGCATTTTTTTTAACATGGCAAATGCAGGAATTTGTTTTGCTTGATTATATATGCTCGTAATAGGTTTGTTTGCTTTATTTTCTCTATGGATAAGGAGGGGGTGGATTGAGAGGGAGAGAATTCAGAACGGAAAATAAGAAAAAATTCAATTTAAAATGAAAAATAAGTCTTTCCTAGTTCTATTTAATCTTAGTGCCTTCCTTCTAAAGTGGTCTCCAATTTGTCCTGTCTATATCCTGTTTGTATGTTGACTCCCCCATTAGCCTGTGAACTCCTTGAGAGCAAGGAGTTGTCTTTGTATCTCCAACTGGCTCAGTTCTGGTAAAAGGTAAGTACTTAATAAATGCTAGCTGAATGAATAAATAAATTTATGCTTCTATCTAACTCATATGCATAAAAATGAACAGATCCAGGTCAAAAGAAGACATTCCACTATATATTTCCTTCTCAAGTGATATGGATTAGATAGCTACAATGGAACAGTTTAATCTGAGTTCTGGGCCTAACATTGCTGAGAAGGACTATATCACATGACCGAAGACTTTCAAGAATATCTAATTTAGTCGCATAATTTTAGTAGGAAGTATATACTAAAGCCTCGAGAGGGAAGGGATTGGTCGAAGTTCACAAAAGTGAGTAGAGCTGCCAGGATTTATGACCCAAGTCTAGTGTTTTTTGTTTGTTTTATTATACTTAGTCTTATCTCTATGACTGAACCATTGAAAATATTTCCTCTTGATAGAGACAGTTGGTGGTGAAAATTAATGGCGTATTTGACTTAGAGTCAGAAAGACATGAATTCAAAGGCAGCCTCAGACACTTATTAACTATGTGACTTTAGGCATGTCACTTATTCTCTCACCCTGCTTCCTCATCTATAAAATGGAGATAATTATCACACCTACCTCACAGTTGTTATAAGGATCTAATGAGATAATTTATATAAAGTGCTTTGCAACCTTTAAAGCACTTTACAAATGCTAGCTATCATGAGTCATACCCCTTTGCTAGCTATCATGATTCATACCCCTTCGCTTTGTATCACAAAATTAAAAAATTAATTTTAAAAATTTGATACCTCCCACTAGCTTATGTCCATTTATTCAGGTTTTATCTGATATGATAGGATTCAGTATCTCCACAGAGCCCCTAAGGGGATTATTAAGACTTAGAAGGGACCATCGAGATTATTAAGTACAACATTCTCAATTTAATTATTTTGAATTAATGTTCATCTATTATAAATTTAAGGGTAGAGCTTGCAATCATCATACATTACTTGGTCCTAATACTTTTTATTATTATAATTTTATTTATTATCTCAGGAATAAATCAATCATAGTTACGAATTAGGTGTGAACAAGGTCTGGGAACCTTCTCCTATTTTAACAAAATGTGACAGGAAGTCTGTTCGTATTGGTGGGAAACTTCACCATGACCTGCGGGTCTTCTAGCTGTCAACTAGTACAGAATCGAGAGATTCAAACTTTTCCCAGCATATAGGAGGATCTTCCAGCCAAAGTACTGAAAAGGTACGACCTAGAGAAAAGAAGAAAGTCCTACTCTCAACCGCATTCTCTATGTTGGATGGAAAAGGATCTTCTGGATTCAAAGGGCTTGAAGGACTTCACATTGGTGTCCTGGCAGTATCCTTGGAACAGTCGTATCAGGAAGCAAGGGCAGAATGAACAAGAAAAGAAAAGGCATATTCAAGTCTCTGAAAGGAGTCCAGCAAAAATACTGCACCATACCTAAGGAGAACTTTTTGCGGATTCTAGCAAAATAACTTTCAAGTTTTCCCCTTGACTCTCTATATAATGATGGGAGAGTGTGTTACAGACTTTTAGGGAAATGTTTGTACAACCATAGTACATAGAGAATAGTAAATACCCACTTCTAAAAGCCAATTAAATCTGACTAATTGATATCAATTGATAATCAAAGAACTACACTGGTAGGGGTTTTTGAGCTTGTAAACTATGCCCCCTCAGGGCTACCCCTAGTAGGAAGTCTGAAGGAAGATGTAGTAGCTATCATCTAGGAACTCAACCTACCAACTCTTCTGGAGGTTGGGAAAGTTAAATCCAGAGCAAGTGTTATACAAACTATAAGGAATCAAATGAACAAAACATGGGAAGAAATCAGACACAAAATCTTAAACTCCAAAATACTTATAATTTGCTAAATAGAAAAAAGTACGTCTATAAACTTAAACAAAATATCTATTTTCATTGTGGCCCTTTTGACTCTTCCATATTCAATCAATAAACATTTATTAAGCTCTTCCTGTGTGAATTTCCCCTCTCATTTTTCATCTATTTGTAATATATGTATATACAGTAGAACCTCAGTTTACAAATTTAATTCATTCTGAGATTATGTTTGTCATGCAATTTGTCATGCAATACAAATTGCTAAGTGAATTTTCCCATAGGAAATAATGTAAACTTGGATGATGGAAACCACATCCCCAAAAATATTTATGTAAAAATAATTATTTCTAATTTTAAGTTTTTTGTCCTCAATGTGCCTGAAATACAATAGCAATGATTAGTACACAATATAAACCGAAAATAAAATAAATTAACCTGCACTTTACCTTTGAAAAGAGTCGTGACTGGAACGAGGGAGAGTAGAGGAAGGAGGAGGAGGAAGGGTTACTTCTTGGAAGGAGAATCTCCTATTGGATGATCGGGGATTTCAACGTGGCAAGTGTTCTTTATTATACTACTTTCACTAAAAATAAGACTAACGCTGCCTTCACTTGTTTTTCATCTTTTTAGAATCACTTTCATGTTTTGACTCACTGATGTTTTTCCCTTTATATTCGCTTCTTACTAGGAATCTGACAATACTTATTTTTGACGTTTTTTCAGAATGTCACGGAGATGTGACATTTTATTATTGTTAAAAAAAAAATTCATGGCTTTAATTGCTACTGCCTCATTTGGGTGATGTTTTTCAACAAAATTTTGATATTCATACTGCAAATTTCTGCTTGTCCTACAAGACGAATTTTGTGAAAAATTTTTCCTCATCCAGGGAAGGATAAGTAAACCAGGTTACTCGTAAACTGAGATTCTACTGTATGTATATGCTATTCTGATTCTTCTCTGTGTGTGTACTATTCCGATTCTTTCTTCACAGGCCTCTCCATATTTCTTTATATTTTCATATCTGTCATTTTTATAAGTCATAATTGTCCATTTTATTAGCATAAGGCAGTTCATTCAAACATTCACCAATAATTGTATATACAAGCTAATAGTTTTTAAAGACTACAAACAAATCTATTGTGAATATTTGTATACTGATAAGTCTTCTACCCCATATAATAACACCCTTTGGATATAGTTATAATATTAAGGTCACTGGGTTGAAAGTTAAAGTCAGTTTTGTAATTCTTATATTTTCAGGGCCTTTCAAAAATGACACCAATTTATATCTCCACCAACAGTGGAAATTACTCCAAAGTAGTGCCAATATTGAATATTATAAGATTTAAGTATATTTTTAATTTGATAAGCTTAAGTGACAGCTCAACATTTTTCATTTGACTTTCTTTGATTATTAGATTTGAACAATTTTCAGATGATTATTAATAATCTCTGATTTCTCCTTCCTATTTCCTGCAGGGTCAAGCACGGTACTTTGCACACAGTGGCTACCTATTAGTATGTGTTGAATAAATGACTTTTTAACATCCTTTGACAATTTAGTTAATTCAACAAGCATTTATCAAGTGCCTAATATGCACTTGTACTTTGCTAAAGAATGAGAGAGATGGAAAAGGGAATAAGCATTTATATAGCACTTACTGTGTGTCAAGCACTATTTTAATTACAAATATTATCTTATTTGGTCCTCACAATAATCCTAGGACAAAGATGCTGTTATTATCTCCATTTTACAGTTGGGGAAACTAAGGATAATTGACTCACCCAATGCCACACAGCCAGTAAGTGTTATGAGCCCAAATTTTAACTCAGGTCTTCCTGCCTCTAGGCCCACTGCTGTACAATCCAACTGCCCTGGGAACTGGGGATAAAAAGACAGAAAGAACACCTCTGCCCTTCATAGAAATGAAATTCTATTGGGGAAAGGCAGAAAAATAAAAGCAGAAAAATAAATACAATATAGAACTCAAGGAGGGAGGGATCACTAACAACTAGGAGTATCAGGAAAGGTTTCCCATGGAGAGAGGGAGGTCTGGGTTAAATATGAAAGAAAAGTTGAGGAATCAAAGAGGAGAGTATATTCCAGGTATGGGGAACAGGCACAGAGGTAGGAGACGGGTTGATAACTAAATGAAGAGTAAGCAGACCAATTTCGCAGGAATATAGAGGATACAAAGGGAGGTAATATAAAATAAGCCTGGAAAGGGAGGTTAGAGGGGCTTTAAATGTCAAATTGAGAAGTTTCTATTTTATCTTCTTTTTTATTTAGTTATTTTAAAATAAACACATTTATTTCTTTCATTTTAAAATAAATACCTGTTTAGTTTGTTTTAAAATAAATTTATTTAGTTTACTTTTGAAATAATATTTATTTAGTTTATTTTTAATATCTGTTTATTTAGTTCTTTAAAAATAAATGTCTAGTTTATTTTAAAATGAATATATATACTTAGTTTATTTTAAAATAAATATATTTATTTATTTAGGAAATAGGAAGTTAAAGGAGATTTAAGATTAAGAGTGACACAGTACTATGTTTTAGAAAAATTATTATAGCAGCTGTATAGATGATGCATTGGAGAGGTAAGGGATTGGAAACAATTAAACTAATTAAGAGACTATTATAAGGTGAGAGGCTTTAAGACCCTGAAGTAGAGTAATCACTCTCTGACAGAAGAGAAAAAAAGTGGTCATGAGAAATGTTGTAGAAGTACAATTGACAAGACACAGCAAATTGGTTGGATATTTGGGAGGCAAGGGAGAGGGGAAAGTCAAAGACAACTCGAGTTTGTGAACTTGGGTAAATGAGAAGTTGATGATGTCTTTTGTATAAACAGGGAAATTTCAAGATGGATAGTTTTAGGAAAGGATGATAAGATCCATTTTGGACATGTAGAGGTTGGGATACCAATGGGAGATCCAAGTGGGGCTGTCTAGCATATAGCTTACAATGCAGAGCTAGAATTAGGACTGAATACTGTATTTAGATTCAACAGTCATCTGCAAAAGATGATGGCTGAATCTCTGGAAGTTGACAAAATGACCAAGAGGGAAAATTAGAGAAAGCAAAGGACCCAGGAAAGAGATATGGGGGATATGGAGATGGATGATGAGCCAGCAAGGGAGCCTGAGAAGGAATCATCTCACAGGTAGGAGGAGAACAGGCTAGCTTGAATCTGGAAGCTAATGGAAGAGAGCACATTGAGGAGTGGGTGGAGATCAAAAGATGGAGAGGCTGAGGATGAGAACTAAGAAAAGGTCATTGGATGCGTTAAGAGATTGCTGACAACCTTGTAGAAAAAAGACTAACAAGAATGAGAAACAAGATGGATAGCTCTGGGGATGCTTGGTATCCCTGAGATACACAAACAGACTTCACAAGTTGTCAGCTGCACAGGGTCACACAGCTATGCTCTCAGTGGGACCTCCAAGGAGACACAAGGAGACAGCTAGAGAGCAACATTTTGCTCTACAGAATCAAATGGGTTTTTTGGGGTTTTTTTGGTATTCAATAAACACAAGAGGATTTTATATGTCCTTCACCTTTCAGTCACTTGTATACCTATAAAGATTTGGTCTAACACTTACTAGCTGTGTGACACTGGACAGATCACTTAACCCTGATTGCCTAGCCAAAAAGAAAAAACCAAAACTAAACAAAAACAAAAACTTTTAGTCCACTACAGAATATTATTTGTGAAAGTCTGCCTTTTTATCTTCTCACATCTTCATCAAAGATGTCCTTGATTTATATGTTACAGACAGTAATTTCACTGTAAGGAGTTCCTGATGAAGCAAAGAACTTTCTTTACCTGTACAAATCAGCATCTTCTCCACAATCTATAGTTTTAGAGAGCTGTCTGAGGCACCAAGAAGTTAAATCATTTGACCAGGTTCATGAGACTGGTATTTGTCAGAGTCAGGATTTGAACTCAGCTCTACCTGACCCCTGAGACGTTATCTGTCCACTGTACATCCTGTTTCCCACTATGTACAGATTTTTGTCACAACAATTTTGTTTCAGATTGGCATGGTTAATGCACACCTATAATTCCTGCTACTAGGGGAGACTGGGTCTGGTGAATAGCTTGAGTCTGAGAGTTCTGAACTGCAACACAACTGAAGTTAACCTAATGTCCACCCTAAGACAGGCACCAATATATTGAGCCTCTGGGAGCTGGGGGCCAGCAGACTCTGCCCAAGGAGCAGCAAAACTGCAAAGAAGGGAACAGAGCAGGTCAAAATTTCTGTGCCAATCAGAAATAGGGACAGGCCCATAATTGGTCTCTGCACTTCCAACCTAGGAAAGACAGAAAGACTCAATCTCAAAAGATAAAATAAAACAAAAAAATTTATCAACAGGAAAGTTGGCACATGGGTCAGAATTTATTTATGGGTCAATTACCTATTTTTAGTAATAATAGTATGTGAAATCACTTCTATGCTTTTGAGAGTTTCTTCTTTTTAGATACCTTGAGAATTAATCTCACACCTTCAAAATCGTGTTGTCTCCATAATGGTCTTCTACTGTATATACATAACTTAGGTCAACTGCTTTTTTAAATTTTTAAAAAATTTTTCATTATGAACTGAAGAATCAAGTAACATGATCCTTTAAGATACGAAGAACAGAAATGAGAATTTTGTATGAAACTGAACCTTTGTTATAGTTTTTGAAGTATATTACATTTAATATGATAGCAATTGTCCTGTTTGAATCCCCTTCTGAAATTCTATTTATTTCCTTCTGGGTATTGTACATTTAAAAATATTTTATTGATGTTATTTTCTGTCTTTTTCTCTTTTAAATCTTCACTGCTATCCACTTACTCACTTCCAATCCCACAGAGAAGCCCTCACTTGCAACAAAGTCAAGCAAAGCAAACTGACTCATTGGCCATTTCTGGAAATGTTCATCTTGTCTGCACCTCTAGTCCATCAATCATCTCTTTGAAAAGAGGTAGGTGGCATGCTTCATCATCAGTCATCTGAAGTTATGATTAGTCACACATGGATCAGAATTCTGTAGCAGAATTCTCCAAGTTACTTTCACATTATTGTGGTCATTCTGTAAATCGTGCTCCTGTTATTCTCATTTCACTCTGAAGTAATATATACAAGTTTTTCTAAGAGTCTTTCAAATTATAATGCTAATCATTTTTTACCAATAATATTTAATTACTTTATATGCCACCACATGTTCAAGCTTTCCCCAATTGACCAGAATCCATTTTGTTTCCAATATTTTGCTATAACAAATGCTGCTATAATTAATTTTGTTGATGTGTTTATATATATATATATATATACTATAAATATTTTGTTGTATGTAAATCTATTTCCTTTGTCTTTGATTTCTTTGAGGCATATGTCTAGTAATAATATTGCTGCCCTTGAGGATGACAAGAGTTTATAAGAAAATTTTTTTGCAGATCTTTCCCATTTTTCATGTTTGTTAAACTCTTACTAGTTTCATCCTTAATTGCACTTGGGATGACTTTGCTTACTTGGGTTTCTTTCCAAAATTTCTGCAAACATGTTTTTCCTCTAATTTTCTTCCTGTTTCATAATGCTAAACTTCCACCAACCTCCTTCATAAGGTTTTGCGAATAAGTTATTGTAAAAATGGTTGTCATATATTTCCACTTGGAAAGGAGATAAAATATTTGCTAGCTGAAAAAGTCTATAGATTCTTTTAACCTCTTTGTTATAGCAACTGATTTGTATAACTTAAAATTCTTTAGGAGACAGATATAATCTGTTATGATGTCTTCACCACCATTCATTTCCCATTTTTTAGCAACATCTTATTTAAAAAATTCAGATTGGAGTTGTTTTAATTGCATGTCATTTTTCCTTCATTTTTATTCTTTCTTTTAATTTATTCCATTTCAGCAAGCATTTATTAAGCATCTACATGCTGTGCACTGCATGAGGTCCTGGGGTTATAAAGACAAAAATAAAATCGGACCAGTCCTCAAGAAACTTACATTTTATTGTCAAAAAGAGATACATAGAAAAGTAAATATTATACATACCACATGTATATATACATACCTATATATACACACATTTATAGAACCAGATTTGGAACCCTTTATGGGAGGAGGAATCACCCTGCACTTCACATTATATATGTATATATTATATATTTATACACAATTTTGCATGATTTCTTTGTAACTTACAAATATGTTTCTAGTTATTCATACTATAATTTATAATGACTTGTTATAATTTAATTTATATAATGTTTATTTATTTACATAAATTTACATAAATATGTAAATAATATGTATACATACATATATAATATATATATATATATATGAAATTTGAAGGATAGAGTGTTCTCTCCTCCTACAAAGGCTCTAGATCTGGTTCTGGATACAACTAGATGCAGTATTAGAAAAGATATACCTAAAAAGGTAAGGTACGTGGTGATTTTTGGACTCCCTGGCTTTTTATGCCTCCTCCTGGGAGTCCTAAGGAAATCTCTTTAACAAAGTCTGATTATGGTTCATATCTAAGGTTTTCCCTACAAAAGGATATCCTCTTCTAGAAATCATGTTCAATGTACAAAGTAGATATTAGGTATAGGGCAACTATTTATTTCCTTTACCACCAAAGAAATGCTTAAAACACCAAAGATTTTATAAGTAAGCATTAGCAAATGCTTAAAATGTGAAATAATAAGCCATCAGAATGGAAGGCTAGGTTAGAAATGGAAAGGGCTGACATGTATGGATATGTAGGAAGGCTCTATGTAGTCTTTGTGTAACTGCAAGTTAAACATCAAATTAATTAAATCCTGGTTTCTTTTACTTTATCTCTTACATAGTTTTACATTAATTTTGATCTTTGCTTTAACACAGCAGGTCTAATTCCTGAATGATTTGCACACCAGTAATGAGTCATTTCCTGTCTGTTAAAATATAATCAATTTTATTTTTAGCTGCTATTTAGTGCTCATGTCCATCTTCTCAAAGAAAATGTTCATAATGCATAGCCAAGGAGGCATTTGGGTGATACACAAACCTTTGGTCTCATTCATGTCTTACTCCCAATTTTACCACTGAGGAAACTGGGCTTCAAAACTTGCCCAAGGTTATATAGCTAGTGTAAATTTGAGTCAGGATCCTTCCCCCAAGTCCCATGCCCTTTCCACTATGTATCAGTACAAAATGTATATATCCTCATCACTCTTCCATCTAAATTCTAAATTGCATGAGAACAAAAAACAAGTCTTCATTAATTTTTCCATCTTTCTCAGCACCTAGCGCGGATAGGTAGGGGATTAGTGTTTGTTGAATTGAATGTCCATATTGCAATATCATATCAGAAAATGTCTCCTTTGGAATTCTCATGAAGACAACCAAATAACAAATTTTTATTTTATTTCCTCTTAACTGAGCATTATAATCACATTATTGTGAGTTCTGTTTCTTACAAAGATTCTGTAACATAAAAACTGACACATGGTGCTTTTTCTATTTTCCAAAGCAACTTCTCGGCATTATTTTTCATTTGTGTGGAAATGAAAAACAAGAGATTTGGAGTGAAAAACCCAATCCATACATATTATGCCAAAGGAATAACACAGGAAAACTTCAGGAGCACAGGATGAGGTACAGAATAATACATGAAAACCCAAAGAGAAAAAGCCTTTGAAAGAAAGCCAAGCTGGAGTGGAAGAAAAAAAGAGACAAACCCCCAGGCCGAAAAAGAACAAAAAAGGAAAAGGAAAAAGATAGGGGAGAAAATGGCTTCCTGGTATTTCTGCCTCCAGAAATCATCCTGGATTTATACCCTGGATTGGGGCTGCCCCCAGCCTGGCACTGTGAGGTACCCATCCCTTAGTATCTCCAGTCCCTGTGGCTGATCGACAATAGCAAATGCCCATGCTCAGACCCTTCTCCCTGAGTTGTTCCTTTTCTCCAGTACACTTCCCTCCACATTGCCCACAAGCAGCTCAGTTCAGCTCAGCTCTGCCCAACCCAGCTAATGGAGAGAACACACGCAGCTGCTCCCACCGTCCCAGTGAGGGAGATTTCAGGAAGTGCCTGGTCAGGGGGTGGGACAAAAGGAGGAAGGCCCAGTTGAAAAGAGAATTTTTTAGCTCAGTCATCTCCTGTAACAGATGTCCTCCTGAATTTCAATTGCTTTGCCCCTTCATTCTCCCAGGGCAGTCAGACATTGTGCATGCACAGGCAGGGAGGACCAAGCACCTACCGAGAAACAAAGTGTTTCTTTTTAGATGGGAGCAGTTTTACATTGGCTTGCAAATCTGTGTTCAGTTATATCCAGGCACCAGATGGGATATGAAATGTGCAACGCTAAAGCACACCTTGGTGATGGGAGCCCAATAACAAGTCTTTTCAGTTTCCTCTTTTTTCTTCTCACTGGAAAACACCAGATGGTATCAGCTGAGTTGACCTATCAGTGGTTAGTACAGCTGAATGCTGTTGGCCTAACTAACTGCAGACCTTGTGGGTCTTTAAGGCAGCTCAGTGAAATAACAGAGCAAAAGGATTTTCTGTCTTAGTGCTTCCTCCATTTCTTGTGTGTTAAGGGACAAGAATCTAGCCAAGCTCTTTTTTTTTCTGATTCATTAATCTGCTTTCCTTCCTTCTCCCATTAGCCTCCCTCTCTTCTTATTCTTGAGAATTAATAAGTTCTCCTCCTTTCCCCAACAATGCCTCTCTATCCTTGAACAATATTCACCATATTAAAAGGGGAGATTGCCCTACTAATAAGCCATTAGGAAAATCCAGGTTACAGTTGTTTTTTCTAGTCAAGAAGGTTGGTCTTTGAAAAAAAGTAGGTTGACACTTAGGATTTATACCAGGAATGCAGGACTGGTTCAATATAGCAAAATTGATCATATGCATAACAAAAGCAACAAAATCATGTCAACAGATGCAGAAAAAGCCTTTGACAAATACAACATAACTATTTTTATTAAAAACACTAGAAAGCATAGGAATAAATGGAGTCTTTCTTAAAATAATAAGTAATCTAACTAAAATCAAGAGCAAGCAATATCTGTAAAGGGAATAAACTTGAAACCTTCCCAATAAGATCAAGGGTGAAGCAAGGATGTCTATTATCACCATTATTATTCATTCTTGTATTAGAAATGTTAGCTATAGCAATAAAACAAGAAAAAGAAATCAAATAACTTTAAATAGGCAATGAGGAAACAAAACCATCACTTTGTAGTGATATGATGGTATAAAAGAACCCTAGAGAATCAACTAAACAACTAAATGAAACAATTAACAACTTCAGAAAAGTTGCAAGATATAAAATAAACTCACACAAATCATCAGCATTTCTATATACTAACAACAAAATATACCAGCAAGAGATAGAAAAATTCCATTTAAAATTACTGAAGAAAACATAAAATACTGGGAGTCTACCTGCTGAGAAAAACTCAAGGATTACTTGACTACAATTATAAAACACTTTTCACACAAATAAAGACAGTTCTAAACAATTGGGGAAATATTCATTGCTCATGGGTAGTTCAAGTCAACATAAAAAAAAAAGACAATTCTACCCAAGTTTACTTATTCAATACCATACCTATCAAATTACCAAAGAATTATTTTGTAGAGCTAGAAAAAATAATAACAAAATTCATCTGGAAGAATAAAAAGTCAGGATTATCAAGGGAATCAACAACAACAAAAAAAAGTGAAAGAAGGTAGCCTGCCAGTTCCAGATTTCAAACTCTATTACTATTAATTACTATTACAAACTCATTACCGTTACAAAATAGTAATCATCAAAACAGTACGGTACTGGCTAAGAAATAGAGTGGTAGATCATTTGAATGGATTAGTTATACAATCCACAAAAGTAAATGACCACAATAATCTAGTGATAAAACCAAAGACTAAGTTTGGGGTAAGAAATATTGTTGGAAAAGCTAGAAAGCAGTTTAGCAGGAAGTAGGCATAGACCAACATCTCACAATGTATACCAAGATAAGATCAAAATGGATAAATGATTCAGACATAAAGGGTAATAGCATAAGTAATTTTACGGTATCATGGAAAAATGTGTCTGCCAGATTTATGGATAAGGGAAGTGTTTATGACAAAACAAAAGACAGAGAGGATTATTGAAAGTAAAATAGATAATTTTGATTACATGGAATTAAAAAGCTTTTGCACAAACAAAACTAATGCAACAAAAATGAAAAGGAAAACAGGAAAATGAGGGAGAATTTTTACAATAGGTTTCTCTGATAAAAGGCTCAATTATCAAATATATAGGAAGCGAACCAAATTTGTAAAAAAGTAAGAATCATTCCCCAGTTCATAAATGGTCAAAGGATATGAATAAGAAGTTTTCAGAAGAAGAAAACAAAGCTAACAATAATCAAATGAAACAATACTCTAAATTACTACTGATTAGAGAAATGCAAACAGAACAACTCTGAGATATGCCTATCAGATTGGCTAACATGACAGAAAAGGAAGATGACAAATGCTGGAGGGGATGTGGAAAAATTGAGACACAAATGCATCATTGGGAGAGTTTGTGAACTAGCCTAATCACTCTGGAGAATAATTTGGAACTACTCCCAAAGAATTATAAAACTGTTCAGAACTTTGACCCAGAAATATCACTACTAAGTCTGTATTCCAAAGAGATCAAAGAAAAGTGAAAAGTTCTAGATGTACAAAAATATTTATAGCAGATCTTTTTGTGTTAGCAAAGAACTGGAAATCGAGGGGATGTCTATCAATTGGGGAATGGCTAAACAAGTTATGGTACATAATTGATGGAACACGATTCTGCGATAATAAATGATAAGGGGAATGGTTTCAGAAAAACCTGGGAAAACCCATATTAACTGATGGAAAGTGAAGTGAGCAAAACCAGGAGAACATTGGATAAAGTAACAGCAATACTGTATTAATGATCAACTGTGAAAGACTTAGCTACTCCAATCAAGACAATGATCTAAGACAATTCCAAAGGATGCATGAGAAATAAAAAATGTTATCCACAGAGAGAGAACTGATGATGAATACTGAATGCAGATTAGAGCATACTTTTTTACTTTATTTTCCCTGGGGTTTTTTGGTCGGTGTTTTCTTTTGCAACATGGCTAATATGGAAACATGTTTTGCATGACTTCACGTGTATAGATATTATCAAACTACTTGCCTTCTTAAAGAGGGGGAAGGAGCTATAGGGAGAGAGATAATTTAGAATTCAAAAATTTTTTAAATAATTGTTAACATTTTTTTACATGTCATTGGGAAATATTTAATTAAATCTACAAAGATTTTTTAAACTTGAAAGCTCTCTAGAAAAGTGATCACTACTAGGTCAAAAAGATGATCTCTAAATAGAACATTACATTCCATTAATATATTAAACCAATGAATCTCTGATGATATATCTTTATCTACATATATCTATACATACACACACACACACATATATATATATACATATATATGCATGTGTATATACATATATGAGGAAGGCACTGTAGTGTAAGGTTAAAAGAGCACAAATTCAGAGAACCTGACTTCAAATCCTAACTCTACTAGAACTTGAGCCAGTCTCTTAACTTCTGCGGATCTCACTTTCTTTATTTTCAAAATGGAGGAGTTAGATGAGTTGTGGTCCCTTCCAGATCTCAATCTATGGTTCTATGTAGGTTGAAAATTCATAAATCAGTATATAATTTTAGAAAGGGATTACGATTCAGGGGCAAAAACTAATGTCAAAACCTGAGTCTGAAAATTTATAGATTAGATTTTAGAGTAGATATTTGCTGGCTATGTGTTCACGAGCAAGTTATCAAACAAAGCCTCTCTGCATAACAGAGCTGTACATCTTAAACTATCTTAAATTTTGATAGAACAGAGAATGGCACAAGTGGAAGGAATCTCTACTTAGTTCAGTTCAACAAATATTAAGTTCATGCTACAGGCAAGAGGCTTTAGCTATGGATATATATATATATATATATATATATATATATATATATATATATATATATATATATATATATA
>CM053771.1:68521715-68543807 GCA_028658325.1 Potorous gilbertii
GGAGCCCCCCAAACTTCATGAACAAGGAGGAGCATGTCCAGACTTGAGCTTTTGGGAATATCAGTTTGGCTGTGTTCTAAAAGGCATATATCTTTGCATCACTAGCACTCAGTGCACTGTCTAGTATACAGTAAGCACTTAATAAATGATTTTTGATGGATTGAAGGAGAGAGACTGGATGCCAGGGGACCAGTCAGAAAGCTTTGATAATAGTCTAGGTGAAGGGTCATGGGGACCTGAGAAAAGGAGAAAAAGATGGATGATATGGAGGAGGTCAACTCCATAAAACTTGGCAAGGGCTTTGGAAATGAGAAATGATGAGTAAGATTGGAGGGTCAAAGGTGATTTACTGGTTGCAAATACTGAATGTTCCAGAACATTTATATGGGTGTTCCTTAAGAATTTATTTGTTCTCAGCCTTTTCTGTGATCTCATTATCTTTTGTTCTTTGTTGATTTAATTTATTCCTATAGCTTTAACTACTACTCTTGACCTACATGTTTACCAACTGCATACATGCCATCTCTCACTGAGATCAAAGCTTCTTAAACTTTTTCCACTTTTGACCCCTTTTTTCATCTTTTTGGCAGTATTCATTGGCATTGTGTGGCTTGAGGGCATGTACAGTACAAAGTGGGCATGCTTTGTTTTCAGAACACAGGCAAACACTGCTAGGAATATGTCAGATTTACTACATATTTGATTTTTAATTAATTTTTGGTTGTTGCATGTTCATAAACTTTTTACCATTGCCAAATTTTTCACAATCCCATATCAAGTAGCTACCCACGGTTTAAGAAGCCTTGATTTTAGATGACCCATTTCACTACTATATAGGGTGGTGGAAAGAGCTCTAGACAATACTGAAATACCAAAGAAACAAGGGATCATACCAGCTTGACTATTAAAAGATTTTCTTAGGGTTAATTAGGTTGATTGGGTTATTTAAGAGAGTTTACTCACAAGAGGACCATTGTCCTGGGGGGCAGCAAGACTGGGTAACAACATGGATAGCTATGCCAACCCTAGGCCAAGTCAGGCCAGTTATTATATAGAAACAGAACAAAGAAGGCATAGTGCCAAGATGGCCCAAGGTCATGTGCAAGTTTTACCGTAAGATAATTGGAGCTTCTTTTGCTGTTGACGTTTACTCAAGTTAGTTTACTTTGTTTTTTTTATAGTTCACATTCCCATTCTGGCCTATCTCCATATACATACCACTACCAGAATAACCATTCTCAATTATCTCTTTCTTTTGCTAACAAAATTTATATAATAAATGTCAGCTATCATCATCATCATTAGCATTTGTTCAATCAAAGGATCAATTCAAGTGCCATCTTTTCCATGAAGTTCTGACTTATTGCCATAACTGGAAATAGTCTCTCTCCAAATTTTTCATTTGTTTGAACCTTTCCTTTATGCTTCTCACATTATGTCTTTATTTGTATATAAATAAATATCCTTTATTAAATTGAAAGCCTCTATCTTATAATTACTTTTCTCTTTTTTAAAAATAATTTTTTGGTTCTAATACCTAAATCAGGAAGAGCCAAAACAGAGAAAGAAAATTATAGACCAATTTGTCTAATGAATATAGATGCAAAAATTTTAAATAAGTTATTAGCAAAAAAGAATACAGCAACTTATCAGGAGAATAATACATTATGATCAGGTAGGATTTATACCAGGAAGGAAGGACTGGTTCAATATTAGGAAAATTATTAGCATTATTGATCATAACAACAAAACTAACAGAAACCATATGATTATCTCAGTAGATGCAGAAAAAACATTTGACAAAATACAACACCCATTCCTATTGAAAACACTGGAGAGCATAGGAATAAATGGAACTTTCCATAAAATAATAAGCAGTATCTACCTAAAACTATCAGCAAGCATTATATGCAATGGGAATAAGCTAGATGTATTTCCAATAAGATCAGGAGTGAAACAAGGATGTCCATTATCACTGCTGTTATTCAATGTGGTGTTAGAAATGCTAGCTGTAGCAATAAGAGAAGAAAAAGAAATTAAAGGAATTAGAATAGGCAAAGAAGAAACTAAGTTATCACTTTTTGCAGATGATATAATATACTTAGAGAATCCCAGAGAATGAAGTAAAAATAATTTTTTTCTGCATGTCTTTCTGTTCTTCATATTTAGTTTGGAATCAAATCTTTTTGATTTAAAGCTTATGAGCCATCTTAAGTGATCCTCCAAAGAAAAAACTGTTTCACTTTGATCTTTGTATGCTTGACACATAGTCATTGCGTTCATCCTTTGTTGCCAAAATAGACCATGCTGTCAGAGAAATGATGACATGACTTGTACTTGACTGTTTTGAGTGAGGGAGGGCTGTGCAAGGTCACCAGCCTCACTTCTTCCCCAGAGCCATCTGAATCCAGTGACCAGATATTCATCAGGATGTCTGGACATGGCCTAGGATGCAATGAGAGATGCAATGGCCCCTTGAGGTTAAGGCCTATTCAGGTACTCACTCAGGGTGAGGTATTGCCCATTTAGTGAATAGGCCAGTCAGGGGATGGCCCCTTTGTTTTCCGACCAACTTAATTTAGTTCTTTTTCTTTGCCTCAATTGAACTGAATAGAGACATAATGATATCTTTATGTTCATGAGAAGCAGACAACTATATTGCTAGAGTTTGAGACTGAGGCAAAAGCCATTGAAGTAATCAAAGAAAGAAAAAAAATGACTTTCCAATAACATTTCCAAGCATTTAAATTTGTTAAGGCATATGATTCAATAGGTGACTCACCACATGTATAGTCAATGTATAAAATTACAGCAGACAGATAGGATGTATAACTTGCATACCACAGACTTGTTCAGATGTTTTTCCTAAGTTAACAAGAAGGACAATACTATGAACTTGTATATGTTACTTCAAATGTCTCTTCAACTTAGATTTTGTATTTAACTATAGGTGCTTACTAAATGCCTATAGATTTTTAACAACTAACATCTTTTCCCATTCCTGTTTTGAATAGTCTTATTATCTATTAGTCCCTTTCACATACTTTATATAGTCTAGCCATACTGGCTTTAGTGACTCTTGAGGTTAGAGGTACTGGGGACCCCCAAAATACTGACACGCCAGGTCCTGCTTGAATAAATTCGACACAAGCCTTCTTAAAATCAAAGAAAAACAAATTTTATTAAAGATTTGCCATACTGGGTTGATTCTTAAGGAGCCTAAGCATTTGTAATGCTTGTATTAACAAGTGGGTCAGATAGAATCTCAACTAGACAGAGTCTGAGCTGGATTGAATCTGAGCAACTTCACAGAGATGAGATGGAACTTAAATACAGACAAAGACTGAGGGAAGAATCCAGGTGTTTCCAAGTAGTCTGGGGTCCCAGGATGGTCTTGATAGGGCAGGTCAGCCTGGAATGTGGCCAGGGAGGACCCTGATGGGAATGGCTAGACAATCTGGGCTGGGCCACATGGACCTCAAGAGAATGCTAAATAGTGGCCAGTAGTGGAGACAATAGGATTTTGATAAGGATCAACAGTGCAGTACATCCAGGCTGGGCAATATGGATCTCAAGAGAATGCTAAATCAAGTAAGGGGAATCCAAAGAGCCCCTAAGGCCAGACTTTCTGGAGCCTTCCAGACAGATGGGACCAAAACCCTCCTGGTCCAAGAGACTTGGGCTTGTACCCCATCAGTGACTTTCCTTATTCTAAGGACTCCATCTCCCACATTTCCACTGACTGTCCCCCATGTTAGGAATACTCTCCCTCCTCTCCTCTATCTCTTAGAATAGCTATTTTCCTTCCAGATTCAACTCACACACCACCCTCTACATGAGAGAGATTTGGTTCCCCAACTCTGTCCATGTAGGGAACAAGTTGTTGATATGATAACAAGGTATTAATACCACCTTGATCCTTTTAAGTATAAATATTATGGGGCAACTAGGTAATGAAGTGATTGGAGACTAGGTCTAAAGCCAAGAAGTTATTGTTGTTTTCAACCCCTTTGGAGAGATTTTTTTTGGCAAAGATATTGGAGTGGTCCGTTATTTTCTTCTCCAGCTCATTTTACACATGAGGAACTGAGGCAAACAGGGTTAAATGACTTGTCCAGCTACTAAGTGTCTCAGACTGGATTTGAACCCAGTTCTTCCTGACTCCAGACCCAGAACTCTATCCATTTTGCTACCTAACTTTTCCAGAGCCAGGGATATCTGAGTTCAAATCCAGTCTCAGATACTTACTAGCTGTGTATCCCTGAAAAAGTTGCATAACCTCTGTTTGCCTTAGTTTTCTTATCTGTAAAATGAGAAAAATAACAACACCTACTTCCCAGGGTTATTGTGAGAATCAAATAAGTTGATAACTGCAAAGTAGAGTATTCAGGAAGGACTAGCCTTTCTGATGGGAGGGCTTGCCAAAGCCCTTCTCACCCAACTCTTAATTGTGGCTCCAAGAAGCTGCAGCATGTGCAGCAGCCCCATCCTAGTAAAGCTGTCTTGGCAGAAGAGCTAAACCAGACCTCAAACCCACTGATGAGTTGGGGGGGCAGGGTGTCTACTCCAAGAAAGTGAAGACAACCCCCAGCAGAATAGTGTAAGGGCAAGAAAAGTAGGACCTTTTGCTGTTTTTGTTTTAGTATAATCAAGATGTATGGTGCCTCTACTTGTTCCAGGATCCGTGGCCATTTAGATTGTAAGGCCAAGGATCCTGGAAGAGTGAATTGAAAGGGCAAGCAAAGTAGGAGTTTTTTGCTGTTTTTTAGTGTAATCAAGTACCTCTGATTGAAATCTTGCCTTTATCAACCAAGAGTGCTAACTAGGAGTAAAGTACAGAAACAAGAGTTTCTTTAACTAGAAACAGGATATGTATTTGTTTTGTTAATGTGATTAAAGATCTTCCCCCACCCATTAATGGGCCTGTGGATTAAAGGAAGTTTGATTACGGAAGATCTGTAGGAAAGCCCACCCCTTTTGTTAATGGGGCACAGGTTCTCAAGGGTGCCCTCTGGCTCTCAAAAAGGTATAAGTACTCTGATGGTAAGATTTTACACTGGGGCTTAGTTTTTAGAACAAGCATTATGTGTCAGAGGAGACTCTAGGAAACCACCAAGGATTCCCCCCTCCTCTCCTCCTCTGCTTTGAAAACTCAGATGTTGGTGCTTCCCTCTCTGGCAACTATGGTCAGACAGTTGGACCTGTCTATTGATTTGTGATATACGTATTGCTTATGTCAGACAGTTTGGAAGTACTGTCTATTGATTTCCTGAACTAAACGAATGATGTATGTGCTTGATTAAAGGAGATTGTTAAACCCTCAAAAGTTGCCTTTCCTTTTAGAAAAACAGATCAAAGAACCTATGATAGTAGGTCCCCTGGGGTGCTTACTAATACAAATAGATTCATGAGAACAATTTGTTCCAGTCACTATGAAGGCAACCATGAAGATAGGAACTCTTAGACCTTAGTAAAACATGGAAGATGCCAAGGTCATCCTCTGCATCCTGGGTCATCTTCAGGCATCTTGACTTTAGTCCTCTCACTGAACTTTGAGGATTCTGAAAGAGAGAGTGAGACTGAGGACTTTGTACAACTCAGTCTCACTTAAATCCAATTCCAGAGGAAGTGAAGACATCACCCATGATGTCACTGTTCTTTGAAACCAAAGGATGAACAATACAATTGTAAAGTACTTATCACTATATGTCTGGTACATAGTGAGTACTATATGCTATCATTATTGTTGCTGCTATCTTTCTCTGAGGAATTAAAGGGAGCCTGGGGCAGGTAGGTGGAGCAGTGGATAGAGCACCAGTGCAGGAGTCGGGAGGACCTGAGTTCAAATCTCACCTCAGACACTTGACACTCACTAGCTGTGTGACCTTGGGCAAGTCACTTGATCCCAACTGCCTCATCCTGGGTCATCCCCAGTCATCCTGATGAATATCTGGTCCCTGGATTCAGATGGCTCTGGAGAAGTGAGGTTGATGACCTGCACAGCCCTCCCTCACTCAAAACAAAGTCAAGTGCAAGTCATGTCATCATTTCTCTGATGGCATGGTCTTCTTCAGCAATGAAGGACAAACACGCAAGGAGAGCCTGGCCATTAGATAGGCCAATAAAAAAAATGGCCATGCCTCTTGATCTTTAAATAGCTGAGTGCTGGAGACAATCAGACATAGGGACAGTCTAAGGCACCTCTGGCAAGAGCCAATCTCTGGAAGAAGAGTGTGACCCCCCTCCGAGGGAATCTCTCACTCTTCAGAGGAAGAGAAGGAGAGGTGATTTCTACCTCTTTTTGCCGCCACATGTCAGTCATGGAATCTAGCAGGGAAACTAACTACACACTGGCTTGTGAAAGCTCATGCAGGAGTCAGACATGCTCTAGAGAGACACAAATACAGAGAAGTTGCAAAGATGAAAGTTAAGGATTCATGTAGGGAAAACTTCTTAAGAATTTATTCTAATCTATCTGTTCCCAGTCCCCGAGCCTCTACCAAAGACTCAGAAGCCTCCCTGTGGAGCCCCCTACCTTTCTGAGACTTTGTCTCTGTCCTCTGACCCCCTTCTCCCACCACCATTTTCGTATATTTCCCACCAAGGAAAAGGAATTATATTGTATGTCCTCTATCAAGAGTCTCTGCTCTTTGCAAGTAAGGGTGATAACCAGCTTCCTTCTAGGACTAAGGATTAAATCTGCATAAGAATTCAACAGAGAAGATCCTCATTATTGTTGAGGGGACCACAGATGATTATGATGAAAAGACTCTAATAAAGGCATTCAGGAAGAAATTTGCTTGCCATGGTCCTGTAAATGAGCATCCTAGGATAGTATATATAGTGTATAGTGTATAGAGTGCTGGGCCTGAAATCAGAAGAACTAAATTCATATCGGTCCTCAGACACTTAACTAACTGTGTGACCCTGCGCAAGTCATTTAGCCTCTGCCTGCCTCAGCTGGAAAATGGGAATAATAGCACCTCCCTCCTAAGGTTGTTGTAAAGATCCAATGAGATAATTAATAACTGTTAAGTGCTTAACCCAGCACCTGGCCCATAAGCTCTTTATAGATGTTAGCTATTATTGGCAGCCAGAATATGGAGAAATAATTCAGCCACAGGGTGACCAGCACAAGAATGTATGCCAATCCCTTGTAGATATTGGACTAGTAAAGAATGACTAACTAAAGATTCAAGGATTTTAAGTCCCTTTGGCTCACTGAAGTTCAGGTGAGTATTTCCTTGCAGTGAGTAGAAAAATTTCCTGCTGTCCTTTGTCGTAAGTTTTTAAAAGTCGCATCTTGTAGAATGTAACCATTTGGGGTCCTCTGTTTAATTTAGACTAGGATAATGCATTCATGTAATAAACTGGAAAGAGCCAAAAAAGAATATTAATTTATCCAAGAGTGGAATGCGTGGTCTGAAGAGAAAGTAGGTCTCTACTCCAACCCTCCCACCCCCAACCTTGGGTCCACTCTCCCATCTTCTGCTGGACTATAAGGTTGGGTCCCCAAAGCCTTGACTCCTCCCTTCAGGACTCTAGGGGTAATCCTGAGGGATTGGAGTAGATTTTCTATTCCATTTTGTACTTGTCCTTATCTGGTTACTTGTCAGGCTTAATTAGCTTTTAGAAAAAGCGTATTTATTAATATAGCATGATAAGTAGGTACAAAACACCTCCACCTCCCCACTCAAAAAAAAAAAAGTCTGGTACACACAAGGTCTCTGAGGAGAATGGACAGAAATGTAGAGAGCTCATGTAGCCAAAGGGTAAATTCATGGATCCTAATTATTAGAAGTTCTTTGCTCCCTCCCTGGAGTCCTCATGAAGGTCCCTATTGGGGAAGCTCTCTGCTGGGCTCCCAGGGTAGGTGCCCCTGTAGAATCCTAAAGCTGCCTTTACTCAGCGTATCCGTTTGTCCTTGGCTCCATTGCAGAAGCTACTGTCAACCATGGCTGTTCCAGGGACCTCTGATGATGAAAAGTCCAAACCTTTTGACATTTACAAGGGGTCAAGGGCAGGGGGCAGGAGAGAGGAGGCTCTGTCTGACCTCCCTCCCTGGCTCTGTCTACCCCTGCCCCCAAGCAGCTTTGTCTCTGGGGCTTAGCTGGAGCCCTGGGACGGTCTCTGAAACTCATATGCTGAACTGTCTTGTCAATTTAGGCAAGCCCCCATAGAGTGACTAATTCTCTTCATCTGGGCACCAGAAATTTCCCAATACAGGGTCATCTACTTTGATTCAATTCATATGTAGTTTACATCTTTGATTAACTGTTCAATAGAGAGGTACTTATCTTGACCTTTATCTCTGTTATAGTTTGGTTCTGTATCGAAATCAAAGAGCAAGTCTCACCTGATAAAGCTATCAGGGGCAGAATTATCTTGTTAACTTACATCAGTTGGGGTTTTGAAGAGTGTCCTTGTACTGGCGAAAACTAAATGATTAACTAGCAAGGAGGCAGTGTGATACAGTGGATGGAGCTATGAGGAGCTAAGTTCAAATCCCACTGCTAGTGCAATGCTTATTTTATACGTGTGACCATGTGACAAGTCTCTTCACCTCCCTTGGACCTCAGTTTCCTCATCAGTAAAATTAGGGGTTTGGAAAATATGGCCTTCCAGCTCTCCATCTATGACCCTATGTTTTTGAGGGGGTTCTTGTTCAGACAGAGGTCAGTCTTGGAGTCTCTTCCAGCACTAAGATATAGCAATGTGGCGCTTTAAGGTATGCAAAGGACCTTCCTTCCAACAGCTCTGTGAGGTAAAGTGTTCAGGCATTAAACCATTTTGTCAATGAAGACAGTGAGGCCCTGAGGGATAAGTGATTTGTCCTTGGTTACCAGCATCTTAAGAGGGATTCAGATTCAGGAATCCTGACATCAGGACTTCCATGATGGCCTGTTGCCATATGTGGGATTTCTGGAACAAGTGAGCCTGGGTGGAAGATTTTTGGAAGAAAATATCCCTGTTTCAGTGTGTTCTCACGGCAGAATTGAGCTCATTTACACCTGTTCACTAAAATTTATATTCAACTGCTGCCGGACCCCACTGCTGCTGACAGACTCCCACAGTGCCTGCGGGGGATTCTGAATTCTCTTTCCAGCTGTGGCCTAGTTTGAAGGATTTGTCAAGAGGCAACAGGGACCCACAATGCACTTAGCCTGAAGTGTAGTGATGCATGAGGAAGGGGGAAGGGAAGAAATATCATCTTGATGGAAATAGGTGGACAGCATCTGCGTAAAGCAGCCCAGATCAGCTCATGCAGAATTGCAAGCTCACCCAGCCATCATAAAGTGGTGCCACGTGGAATATGTTGGGGAAAATCAGAAGGAAATACTTTATCTTTCCATTGTCACACAACAGAACTGTGAGGGCCAAGTAGAATGAAGCTGTAAGGAGGCTAATAAAAGAACCAAGCATTTGTAGCACAGCCCCCCATTCCCCTCCCTGCCCTGGCCCAAGTCTTCAAAGTCCTTTTAAACCTATCTTTTCTATTCTTGGGCAGTCAGATGGTGCAATGGATAGAGTAGCAGACTTGGAGTCAGGAAGAGTCATCTTCTTGAGTTCAAATTCAGTCTCAGACACTCACTAGAAGTGTGACCCTGGGCAAGTCGCTTGACTCTTTGTCTCAGTTCCCTCATCTGTAAAATGAGCTGGAGAAGAAAATGCCCAACCACTCCAGTATCTCTGCCAAGAAAACCCTACATGGGGTCAAGAAGAGTTAGACATGATTGAAAATATGACAGTAACAAGTTCTATTCCCATCTAAGAAGTAACAGGGAAAGAATTGATTCTCACTTTTTAAATAGGGAAAACTGAGGCAAACTTTTTAAAGCATATAAATTATAGGAGAGGCAGGAGAGAGAACTACTGAGCGTAAGGATGAGCTTGGTTTAATTTTTCCTTCTCATACTATTACCTGTGTGATTCTGGTGGAGTCGTTTAATTTCTCAGTGCCTCAGGGCACTCTTTAAGGCTATAAATTGCAACATAGTTGCCAATCTTCATCAGAGTGAGGATTCCCCACACTCTTGAAATCACAAGTCTGGACCAAAAAAAATAAATATCCCTGAAAAGGTAGAGACTGTGTATATTTTAATTTTTGTAGTTTCGTATAGGGGTGGACCCTTCATATTTGCTGTTGGAAAGCTTGATATTGTGGGAAGAATATTGGACTGAAAGTCCCAATCCTGGGCCTTCAATCTCTTGACTCTTGGAGTCTCGGTTTATTCATCAATAATACCTTCACTTCTTATTCAAGCAGGAGAATATGTGCAAAAGTGTCTTGTACTCAGAGAGTTAAATAAGTGTGAGTAATCTTTATTACCTATTGGTGATCACAGGACAATATGATGAAAGGTATTTATATGGTACTTCAAGGTTTATAAAGTACTTTGCATGTTTTAATTCATATAAGCCATGTATTTAACTGACTTGATCCTCATAACAATCCTATGAGGTAGATAATACTATTATCTCCATTTTTACAGATCAGGAAACTGAGGCAAAGAGCAGTTAAGTGACTTGTTGGAGGTGTCTGTCAGGATTAAAACTCAGGTCTTCCTAACTCTAAGTCTTGCTTTTTCATACATTATACCATCTAGCTTCTCCTAGAAGAGATTTGTGCTGGGTCTCATCAAGACTTTGGGGCTACTGGGTCAATCTTCTGCCCATTGACTATTCCTAGTGGGCATAGGTAGAGTGATCCTCTAAGATGTGGAAGGGCAGCAGAATAGGGATCTTGGGCAGCTGCGTGGACTCGGTGGCAGAAGAGTAAGGAAATGTCTATGGTATATGGTTCAAGGGGTGCCAAGTAGGTTGTCTGCTATTGCCTATCTTTCATAGATTTTTAACTTGGAAGGTGACCTTAGAGGTCCACCTTCCTCATTCTAAATATCTGTAAAAATAAAACTGAAGCCCAGAGTTGCTTTCCCAAGGTCCTCTGCCTCCAGATGCAGTGTTCTTTCCACCAAACCATCTCCAACCAACAGCCGCAATTCCTGCTAAAAACCACTTGTCTGACTTCACAAGAGAGTTGGCCTATACACCATCATTCTTTGTTTACTGTCTTTGAGAAGGCAGCAGTCAGATTTCTTTATTGTCATATCTCCCTTCTCCACCTAAACCTTCCTTCAATGCCTCCCTATTATTTCTCATCTCTCCAAAACATGGGTCATTCTAAATCTAAAACCTTTTTCCCCTACTTGAATTCTCTGCTCTATCCAAGCTGGTCCTCAAACACACCAGGATTACTTTGATTTCTAAGCCTTTTTTGCACTGCTCTCCTTCTATCTCGCCTTACCTAAAATGTTCTCATTCTCCTCTCTATTTGTTCGAACTCATCCTCCAAGTCCTAGATCTAGTTCCAAGAAGTCCACTATCCATCTCCTTTCTCTTACCTCCAACAGCATATTATCCATACTATGCAAGTGACTATTTTAACAGGCATTTCAGGTAACTTTTACATATAGATGTGATCACCACTTTGTAGAGGATTTCTGGATCTCTATATATCCAGCCTCATGGCTCCAGCTCTACTGCTCATCTTTGCCTATTGGACATTTCAAACTAGATGTCCCACAGACAGAAACCTCAGTCTTAATATATGCAAAACAGAACTCATTGTCTCTCCTGCCTGATCCACCTCCTTTTCCAGACTTTCTTAGTTCTATTTGGAGTATCACTACCTTTCATGAGTTCTCCATTCCAGTCGGACTAGTTTATTTAATGTTCCTTGAACTCACCTTTAATGTTCCTACCTCCCCCTTTGTATAAACTGACTCTCTTCTAGGAATACACTTCACCTGTATCTCTGTCTCTTGGAGTTCTTAGCTTTATTGAAGGTTCATCACATATGACACCTCCTACAAAAAGCCACTAGTAGTTGTAAGTATTCTCTGCCTTTTAAATTACTGAATATAAATGGAAGCCACTAGTAGTGGTAAGTATTCTCTGCCTATTAAATTACTGAATATGAATGGAAGCTACTAGTAGTTGTAAGTATTCTCTTCCTATTAAATTATTGAATATAAATTTGTCCCCACCCCTCCCATACCCTAGTAAAATGCAGGCAGCTAGATAGAAAAATGAATAGAATGCCAGACCCGGAGTCTGAAAGATTTGACTTCAAAACCTGTCTCTGGTTTTAGCTGGCTCTATGACCCTAGGCAAGTCTTTCTGTCTACCTCAGTTTCTTCATTTATAAAGTGGGGGTGATAATAGCATCTACCTCCAAGGGCTGTTGTGAGGATAAAATGAAATAATGTAGGGATAGAGCACTGGCCTGGAATCAGGAAGAACTGAGTACAAATCTAGGCTCAGACATTTACTAGCTGTGTGATCCTGAGCAAGTCACTTAACCACTATTTGCCTCAGTTCCTTATCTATAAAATGGAGACACACTGGAGAAGGAAATAGAAACTATTCCAGTATCTTTGCCAAGTAAACCCCATGGACAATGTCTATAGGGTCATGTTACATAGAGTCAAAGAGAGACCATAGGACGGCAACAACAAATCACTTTGTAAACCTTACAAATGTTATGTAAATGCTAATTTTTCTTCTTCTTACTTCAACTCCTGGAGGTCTGAGAATATTTAATTATTGCCTTTGTATCCTCAAAGTCTAACTGAGGGGCCTTGTACATAACAGGTTTTTGGTAAATCTTTTGCTAACTTGGGTAGGACTAAATTGGGCTGGGCCTCTTATTTCCTGTGTTCAAATTACTTTGCATTTAAAAAAAATTCTTGTGTACTTATTCCCAACAATGGAATTGCTGGGTCAAAGGGCATGAAGAATTTAATAACTCTTGTTACACTTTACTAGATTGCTCTTTAGAAAGATGAAGCTAATTTATAAGAGCCTGAGTCACATTTAAGTCAACCTGATACTCCCGCAAACCCACCAATGGCTATGTCAAATCCTGGTCATATTGCTAGCTCAGTAGTTACACAACAATACTTTCAAGTTGTTTTAATGTGCATTTCTTTTAATTAATTAATTAGTTTATTTTTAGTTTTCACAATTCACTTTTATAAGATTTTGAGTTCTAAAAATTTCCCCTCTTCCTCAAGACAGCACATAATCTGATATAGTATGTGCAATCATATCAAACCTGTTTCCATATTCGTCATGTTGTGAAAGAAGAATCAGAACAAAGGGAAAAACCATGAGGAAAAAAAACAACAAAAAAGGGACAAAATAGTATGCTTTTATCTTTTAATTTGCATTTCTTTAATAACTATCTAGGCTGTGCATTTTTTTTTTGAGATTTCTGGTTTGTCCATTTTTCTCTTCTTCCAGGCTCACTCCCCTCTCTGCCCCTATTCCAACTCCCCCGGAATCCAATTGATGAGAGCTGGAAAGGGGAGGTGAGACCCCCACAAAGACTGGAGTACCTGGGGCAGATCGCCTGGAATGAATTTGTGGACTCAACAATTGTAGAGATCAAGGTAAAGAGTTAGTATGCTTATTTACTTATTATACTATTAAATCTTTATTATGCTTTTCAGCATGTAAGAGTTCTTAGGGAACCTACAACCTTAAAGTGGTACAGGGAAAGTTTATCGGGGATCCCATATATGAAACATGTGCCAAATATGCTAACTAGGTGATTCAGGGTGGGATTACCAAGTAGTTAAGGAGAGGTTAGTCCTTAAAGGAACATGCACTTTTGATATCTACTGTGCAGGTATTTTACCCAGAGTTCATTGGAAAACAGCCCAAGGTGGGATTACCTGAAGGTGTGGTTTTAGGCCTGAAATGTCACTAAGTCAACCAATGGTCAGGGCTGACTGAGAAATACCCAGGCCTCTCTCATTAATGTCTTATTAGACAAGATAAATGTTATGTCTTAAGTCTAGGATACATATGATAGGTCAGTGAGTAGTAAATGTCATTATGACCCAGTGCGCAGCCAGTTCCACCAGTACACAGCTGGTTCAGACTAATATGTTCTATAGGAGCCGCTGGCCGCTATTTCAGGAAGGGAGATAACTGTTGTTGCTGGGGCAGGCTGTGTGCTTGGTCTGGGGAGAAACTGCCCGTGACAGTGTTTTGAGGCTAGGGAGAAATGTGATTTTTAAAGAGAAATGTGATTTTAGAATTGGAGGTCCAAACACATGCACCCAAGTACCCCATCACAATTAGAAGTGATCTCTCCCCATTCTAGTCTCATAGCACATTGTTTCTACTTGTTTTCTATGGAAGAGGAGTTGTATGTGTGTGTATATGTAGATCTATATCTATATACATACATCTATGTATATGTGTCTATATCTACATCTATATTTATATATACATAGACATATAGATAGATATATAGATATGTGGGTATATATAGATATATAGACAACATATATATCACATTGTATGTGTGTATGTATGTATGTATATGTATATACATACATACATATATATATATGTAATGGTTATTTGTTTACCAGTAATATATTCAATTCAACATTTCAACAAACATCTAACTTATACTGAACTTAATGGTATACAGATCTCATTTCTCTATGAAACTACAAACTCCTTGAAGGCAGGGAGCTAGCACAAGTGTTTAATAAATGTTTGTGGAACTGAATACTCCTGAATTAGGGTGGTTGTCTTAGGAGTGGAGAGAAAGGGATCAATGGAGGTAGAATTGACAAGACTTACCAGCTAATTGGTTATGGTGGGTAAGGCAGGGTTTAGCGATGCGGATGAGTCTGAGGATGTGAACTTTAGTGTCTGGAATAACTCTAGTACCCTTAACAGAAGATGAGATATTGGGAGAAGTGAGTCAAGGAGGAAAGATAATGGATATTCTTCAATATTCATCAATTTATTTTTCATCAATGGCTAGACCACATATATGTGCATACCTCCAATTTGGATGTATTCATCCACAGAATTACAGTCTTAAGGTTAGAAGGGACCCCTAAACTGATATCATTAAGAGTAAAAAAGAGGGAGATTATGCAGAAACACTGGAAAGTCCATATAAAACATGACCAAAGTCAAGTCAAACTCAGGATATTCACTTCAATAAATATTTATTGGTCACCTATTATGTGATTTTTAAAGAGAAATGTGATTTTAGAATTGGAGGTCCAAACACATGCACCCAAGCACCAGGCATTGTGCTAAGCACAGTGTGTTTGGGGATACAAATAAGAAGATAGTCCCTGCCCAAGAGCTTAAAGGTTGCTTAACTAGGAGCTAAGGATCTGCCAGTTTCTGTAGCTCAAGTCTCTGTTGCCAGGGTCATCTGAGTCCATAGCCATAGTAGTTTTTGGTGCCAGAGGTCTTGCTCCTTGAACCTGTTTCTGACCTTGAGGGACTGTCTCTTTCTATTTGTGTCTGCCTGTAGCATAGATCTCTGCTCTTGCATCTTTGCCTTAAACTCTTGAAATGACAAATGTAGAACTGACTTTCTGACTCCTGAACCAGCTGTCTTCTGGGCCAATGGCTTTGCTGCTAAAGCTATGGCTGATGGAGGCAGGAGAGGATATAAGAAGGGACTTTCCCTTGTTGCTCGTGGGTTATAGGCTCAGAGATCACAATTCCCAACCATTCCAAGTCTCAACTAATTCAAACTTCTGGACAATGAATTTGTCTGTTTGTTGGTTGGCTTTTCTTTCTGTCTTTCACACTTTATCACTGCAGGCCCTTTAGCTGACCTGATCACCTTGGGGATTGTCCACCGTCTTCTAGTCAATGAGGAACTACCCTTCTAATTAATCAGGGCCTTCATGCTTCCTAGCTATTAGCAGCTCTTTTGTTTTTATTACATTTTGGAGGAGAAGATCATTTGTACCACCAACAGCCTTTTTGGGAATGGGAATGGGAAGGAAATGGAAATGTTAAACCCAAAGAAGACTTTGTTGGGGGAGGAGGAGGAGGACATACTAGGTATCATTAAGTATGTGAAAGGCTCTCCTGTGCAGGATCTGCTTGTTAGAATTAGACGGAGATTTTAGATTTCTGGTTGTTATAAAGAAAAACTTCCCAACTTAAAACTCTCCAAAATGGGAACAGGTTGGCTAGGTTGGCAATGAGTCTGGAGAGCCACTTTTGGAGGATATGTTAAAAGACTTTCACTACCAACATGGGTTGAACAGGAAAGGCTATGAAGTTTCTCCTTACCTGAACATGCTATAATTCTGTCCAGGTATGGAAAAGCTGTCAAGAAAAAAAAAATAGTGAGTTCTATGTAACTAGAAAGTTTCAATCAGAAATGATGTCCTTTCTTAGGGATATTATAGAGGAATTGCATTGGACAGAAAGTTGGTCCTCTCAATGACCTCTCTGATTCTTTCTTCCACAAAGTTTATCAGTGTATACGTATCAGAGAAATGGCTAACCATGATTTATGGTTTGAATTGCCTGCTCAGATAAAGATTAGAATGGATCCTGTTTCTCAGTAGATATGAGAAGTGAGACAGTACAGTGGGGCACCACGCCTGGAAGATTAAGTATGGCCAAGATAAAAACAACAGTAAAATATATCTATCCTGCAGGGCAGTCTGCAGATCAACAGAGGGAGAGAGAAAGGGAGGGAGAGGATGACCACTGCTTGGTCACCAAGAGCTTTCTTCAAAAGAAGCTGTGTGCCAATGAATTTTCCCCTTAAGGATTGTTGTGGGGTCTGGAAAACAACCAGGCCTGATGGTTTGCAGGAGATGTTGGCCAACATGGTTGAAGGACATGGGTGGCTTATCAGAAATGATTTTAAAAAAAAAAATATTTTCTCCTGTCAATACATGTTGAGGAAAAAAAATCCAAAGATAATAGAGTACATCCTTTTTTTATACTTCTGAAAAAAAAGTTGTGTGGGAATAGACAATACCTTCTGAGAAACAAACAAAAATGTATTCAAATGGCCATAACAATAACCTGGAGGGGACAATGAGAAGAGAAGGAGCACTCTGTGATAGAGCGAAGAATACACTGTCAGAGCCATGCTTTGGAATGAGGAGAAAAATGAATGAACTTCTCAATTGTGGAAAGAATCCTAGACTAGGATCCAGGTGATCTGGGTTCTAATTCTGCTTCTGGTTTCTACTTTCCAGCTCTGAGGCTCTGGCATAGTGGGGAAAGCACTGGCTTTGGAATCAGACCTCCTCTCTTTTCTTTTCTAATGTGACTTTGGATGAGTCATTTCATTTTTATGGGCACGTATTCCACATCAGGAAAATGAGGGGGTTGGCCTTTATTCATGATTCGATGATGCCCTTGTGTGATGGGGGACTCTTATATGACTATGGAGGCCCCTAGTGGTGGAAGCGTGGACTGCTGCCCATTGGGAGGAAGGAGGAGGGACAACTCTGGGGATGGATATTTGCATCTAGGAGGGGTTGAGGCTTCTGGCCAAGCCCATGACTCCACCTAGAGACCAGAGAGAGCTACAGAGAAAAGTGTTAACTAGATGGGAGACCTTTCAGCTTTGGCTAGTCAGCCCAGATGCAGACCAGTAGGAGTTGTCGAGGCAAAGGATGTAGTGAAGACCATTAATTAATAATATATTAATCTTCCTTCATATTTATTAGGTGTCCTCATTGTGTTTCATCTTGCATATTACTTGGATCCCTTGCCCTCTAGGGAACTGCATAATTGCACAAATATATACTGTATAATTAATAAATTATATACCACATTTATTGTACTGATCGTTTCTGTGTTCCGTCTTAGAAATGGAGGAACGAAATGCGTGTGGCAAGCATTTGCAGTGGGTGGGTGAGTGGTGGTGGTGGCTTAAGCTTAACCTGAGTTGCAGAAATCTGGGGGTTGGTTACCTTAGTGACTTTGGAAAGGAAGAATGAAGCCATACCATTGGTGAGGTGCTTTAGTGATAACTGCTGGATGAGTCACAGTAGAACTCTTAGAACACTTCGTTTCAAATTGATATAATAGGAGTAGTCAGCATTTACAAAATATTTTGAACTATGAAAAGCACTTTCTATGTCATTTCATTTGTTATTCCTTACAAGAACCGGGGAGGTATTTTAAAAAATTATCTCCATTTTATAGGAAGTTTTTATCATTTCCATTTTACTGAAAGGCAGAAGTTAAGTGACTTGCCCAGGGTCACATTGTGTAGGTGTGTGTGGAGGGCAGGGTTGTTGCTTCCAAATTAAGATCTTCTCAGGGTATTGTGAAGTTCAAATGAAGTAATGGAAATAAAGTATTCTGCAAATCTTACAACTATGATTATAACATGTATAATAATATTATATATTATACATAATATATGTAATATGTAGTTATAAATAATGTGTAATAATAAAAATGTCAGTTATTAGTACCATCATTTCCTACCAGCTACACTCCTTAGATTCAGCTCCATCATCATCATGCCCTTCTCTCTGCCTCCTCTGCCCTCACTTTGTGTCTTCTTCAATTAGACTATAAGATCCTTGAGGGTAGGGCCTGTCTTTCTTTTTCTTATTTGTATCTCCAGCGCTTAGCACAGGGCCTGGCACAGAATCGGCACTTAATAAATGTTTATTGCCTATTTAAATGTTTATTCACTTTTCCCTTAGCTTTCTGCACTCCTGTTAAACTCAAGAATAATAGTCATGTTGTGAAATACTAACTATATTCCCCTCCATTCTATCTTGCCCCCTATTTATTCTATTTTCTCCTTTGACCCTATCCCACCTCAAAAGAGTTTACTTCTGAATGCTCCTCCCCCCATTTTCCCTCTTTTCTGTTATCCATTATTTTATCCCTTTCCCCACTACTTTCCTGTAGGTAAAATAGATTTCCATACCCAATTGAGTGTGTAAGCTCTTAAATGTTTAACAACTGGATTCTTGGCGGGGTGGAAATGTATGCACACATACTTTTAAGTCTAATCTATTATATTAACATTTTCTTAAGTCTAAACAATCAACTAAGCAATAAATCTGAGCTATAAATGGAAATGAAACAAATCACTTTCCTTTAGGATTGCCTCCCCCAACACCCCTGGTTCTTCCTGACTCCAAGTCTGGCACCCAGGTGCCAGCTGCCTCCTCCACTAATGAAAAGTATTGGTGCATCCAACCCCCAAACAAGATCACAACAATGATTTTGAAATGCTTCAGCAGCTCCCCATTCTACTCTCTGGGGCCAAGCAGAGCCTCCTTCCATAGGCCAGCCCATGAAATGGGGACAGTCATGATATTCCTTCCAAGTTGCATCTTCTCCAGAAAAAAACATCCCTTGTCCCTTCAACAGATCCTTATATGATATCTCCACCAGTGCTCCCCAAATCTTGGAAACTCTCCTGGGAATTAGCTCCCAGTTTATCAATATCCTCCCTAAAACGTGGCACCAGGAATTGAAGTCAGATCTCCAGATGTCAATTCAGATGTCATCAGGTGTTGGGATTAATCACTTCTCTTATCCTGGACGGTGGGCTTCTCATAATGCTGTCTATGATTAGCAATTTGGTCTCTAGGGCATTAGGCTGATTTTGAGCACTGAACCACAGACATACTGTTCCTCCTGTTCTGCACTTATGCAGTTGTTTTAAATTTAAGTGTATGATGTTACCTCTATAATTTACATTCAACCCACAGGCTGGTTGAGGTATTGTTGGATTGTTACCCCTTTCATCCAAAGTGTTAGTTACCCCTCCCAACTTTGCGCCATCTATGCGTTGTTCAAGTCATTAATAAAAAAATGGCACAGCAGAAGATCCATAGCTCATTGCTGAGGAGCTCCACTAAAGACAGGTTGGACTAGGTGATCTCTGAAGTACCTTCTGTGGATGGAACTATCATCCTAAAAGCCTTCTGGGTAGCATCAATTCTTTCATTACACCTTTTCAGGGATGTTTATTCAACCAGGTCTGAAACCATCTAATTGTGTACTATCACTAAACCCCTATGGCTCTGTCTTTACTAAGAGATACTTTGTCCAATGCTCTGTTGACATCCAGATATGCTATAGCTACAAGCTTAGAAACCTTGTCAAAAAAAATGTCTATATATACATATGTATATACATACGTGTGTGTGTGTGTGTGTGTGTGTATGGTCTCTAGATAGGACCATTCACTGAATGGATGTTACTTCACTTTAAGTGAGTACCAGAAAAGACATTAGCCTAAAAGGACAAAGGTCTCCCATTGCATTCTGGGCCATCTCCAGTCATCCTGATGAATATTTGGTCACTGAACCCAGATGGCTCTGGAGGAGAGCCCTCCCTCTCTCAAAACAAAGGCAAGTGCAAGCCTTGTCATCATTTCCCTGATGTCATGGTCCTTTTCAAAAATGAAAGACAAACACACAAGATACAACTTATTTAAAAAATTTTTTTTAATCAAATCTTTAAATGTAAAATTTCTAATTTAATTATAAGCTGAACAAACACCCATAGATATAGGGATTTCTCTATAAAAATAACAGGATAAAGAGCATTATCTACAAAATAGTGAATTTTTATTGTTTGAAAGTTTATTTTTTTAAGTTTATGTTGAACTTAACACGGGAGCACCAACATTGTTGTATTTGTGTTTGCCCTTCTGAACTTCCTTCTGCTCTCTTTTGTATATTTTTAATCTTTCATTGGAACTCTTTTCTTCTATTTTTTTTTTTTTGCATCACTATACCTCTCCCTCCTCTCTCTCTGCCAAAAGTCTTTCCTTAAAACAAATAAAAATATGGTCAAGTAAAACAAATTCATTCATTGTCTGTGTCTTATAATGTTTGTCTTATTCTGTACCGGTAATCCATTCCCTCTCTGCCAAGCAGGTGGCAGCAGGTTGGATTTCAGGAAAGGCAACTGTTATTTATTTTATTTTTTTTGCAGGGGAGATGGGGAAAGAGGGACAGAGAGAATACAGAACTCAAAATTAAAAAAAAGTATTTAAAATTATTGTTTACTTGTAATTGAGAAAAAAACCCCCACAAAATTTATCAAAAAATTTTTTTTCAGTTTGAGCAGGTACATGTTGGAAATCAGCAACTGCTACAAATCAGGGCTTGATTTATCGTTTCATTAAGAAAGCTATTGAGAAAATAGTGCAGATTAAAATGAAAAGTGTGTATTTTATTTTTCACATAGCAGGTTGTTAAGCATTTACAGCACACCAAGGGAAGCAGGTTTCCTCCTTTGGTCTTCTAGAGTCTTCCATTGGCCCTTGCAGGAGTAACCTATGTAAAATGCTTTGCAAACCTCGGAGTCTATAAATACACTGGTTAGCATTATTTACAACCTTATCATCGTCGTTACTAATGATAGTCAGGACTTTCTTTCATAGCAGACCCTGTTGGTGATGAATGCATGAAGACAGTGACCAGAGTTTCGCTTTCTAAATGCCAGCAAACTACCACTAAAATAATTCTAAACTTTTGCCAGGCGTCTTTTATAGTTTTTCATTAGCCCTTGCTATATTTCTTCATAGGAGCCAGTTTGCTTATCTCTAGCACCCCCTTCCCCTTTCTGTAATCTGTTGTGGATTTGGCAATCAGATAGCCAAACTGGTTAGAACTGTGTATAAATAGGCACAATCTATATTAAATTTCTTACTTCTCAAGGAGGGAGAAGGGGAGGAGGAGGGAGAGAATTTGGAACTCTACATTTTAAAAAACTAATGTTAAAAAAAATTTTTTTTACATGTCATTGAGAAAAGAAATAGGAGGGAAAGAGAGGAAAAAAAAGAATTATATAAAGCAGCAAGGTAGAACTAGGGTTAGAGCACCAAGTCCTGAGTTAAGAAGATCTGAGTTCAAACGTGACTAGCTGTGTGACCCTGGGCAAGTCACTTAACTTGTTTGCCTCAATTTCCTCTTCTGTAAAGTGAGATTAATAATAACACCTACCTCCCAGGGATCAAATGAGATAAAAATCGTGAAGCACTTAGCGTAGTATCTGGCACGTAATAAACCCTACATAAATATTAACTATTATTATTAAAGCAAATGTAATTAGGCTCTGAGTTAGAACTTTATTACTCTGAATAATATTTAAGAGCAGTGACATCTATTTTAGCTGTTCAGAGGTTTTGTTTTTGTTTTCTTATTTGGCCAGATTCAGTGACTTCTTTTGATATTCTAGTTTCGGGGTGGAAAACCTGCTGCCTCCAGGCCACATGTGACCCTCAAGGTCCTTAAG
>CM053771.1:68544307-68568714 GCA_028658325.1 Potorous gilbertii
GCGCTTGTGTCCCCCGCCATTTTGTGATCAGCAAGGTGGCCTCCACGTTCCCCGAGCGACTTCTCCGCTTTTGCCTCGCCCGCCCGCTGATCACGGACATGTCCCGGGACCGGTTCCGGAGTCGCGGGGGCGGCGGCGGCGGCTTCCACCGGCGCGGTGGTGGCGGCGGGCGAGGCGGAGGCCTAAGCCATGACTTCCGTTCGCCGCCGCCGGGCATGGGCCTAAGCCAGAACCGAGGGCCGCTGGGCCCGGGCCCCGTCCAGACCGGGCCTAAGCCTTCCATCCCGCCGCCTCCGGCTCAGGTACTGGCGCAGCAACAAGCGCAACAGGCGGCCGCGGCGGCGGCGGCGGCGGCGGCCGCGGCGGCAGCGCAGCAGCAACAGGCGTCGTCGCCGGACCCGCCGAAGCCAGGCCTTCCTCCAGGCAGCAGCCCCGGACCCACGGTGGGCACCGCCGCGCCGGCCTCCGTCTCCGCGCCGTCCGCGCCGCCCCCGGGCCCGGGGGGCCCTCCTGGCCCTGGTTCGGCGGCCTCCCAGGCCTCCTCCGGACCGTCGGCCCCCCCCGGGGGCCCTCAGCAGACCTCTTCGACGCCGGCCTCGGTGTCCTCGGGCTCGAGTGGGGGCCCACCCCCTCCGCCCCCGGGAGCCGCGGGGCCCAAGCCGGGTCCGAGCCCTGGCGGGCCTAAAGGCAAGATGCCCGGAGGGCCGAAGCCCGGCGGGCCGGGCCTCACTCCTCCCGGAGGACACCCGAAGCCGCCGCACCGGGGCGGCGGGGAGCCCCGAGGGGGCCGGCAGCACCACCCGCCCTACCACCAGCAACAGCCCCCGCCGCCGCCCCACCACCAGGGGCCCTCGCCCGGCGGGCCCGCGGGCCGCAGCGAAGAGAAGATCTCGGACTCGGAGGTGAGTGAGCGGCGCGATAAAATGGCGTCCGGCTCGGGCCCCGCTCCCCTGCCTCCCCCTCCCCCTCTAGGCCTCGGACTCCATTTTGTCGGCATCGCGGTGGCGCTGCGCATGCGTGAGCGGGGCCCGCTGGCAGCCTCGCGCCGGGCCTCGCGGGCGGGGGCGGGGCGGGGGCCCGGAGACCGCTCGGTGGGTCGGTGACGCGGCGGCGCCATTTTCTCCACCTTGGGGTAAATGGATCCTAATGTGGCTGGAGAGAGAAGGGGGAGGCTGGGATGTGATGTAGTAAGATGGCGCTGGTTAGAGAAGGGGGAGCCCCGCGGGAGCGGGGGAGGTGGGGCCGTGTCCGTGCGCGCCCGCCCCACCGGCCTGCCTCTGTTTCCCTTCCTGTTAGATTCCATTTCCGTTTCTGTTTTCGCTCCAGAGTAGTCTTGTAACTGTTTATTCCCTCCTTATACCCCTCCCTCCATCCCCGGCATGGAATGAAAGGAGGAAAACTAACCTAGAGGCAAAGATAAAACGGATGTTCTGGCTGGGAAAATAAATTTTTCTTTTTAAATTTTATGTATTGGTCAGGGCCGGAGGAAGTGACAGTTAATTCAGAGTAAGTTTTCCTTCCTCCTTGGCAAGTCTGGAAGAAAAAGTGGCTTGTTTTTAGTTTTGTGGGTATTTTCTTTACTCCTGACCAACCCCTCTCCCCTCTCCCTGCCTCTTTTCTAGGGCTTTAAAGCAAATTTGTCTTTGTTGAGGAGGCCTGGTGAGAAAACTTACACACAGCGATGTAGGTTATTTGTTGGAAATCTGCCAGCTGATATTACAGATGAAGACTTTAAAAGATTATTTGCTAAATATGGAGAACCTGGTGAAGTCTTTATTAACAAAGGCAAAGGATTCGGTTTCATCAAACTGGTGAGTGTCACTCTTTGGTCATTAGACTAAACAGTGTATATATGCAATCCAAACATAGCTTTCTATGACTTGTTTTTCATTTTGGCTTTCGGACTTGGGGGGGATACAAGAGTCCAGAAGTCTGATTTCTGTGTGTTGATGTACTTAAATAAGGAGTCCCTTTATGACTTAGGGCAGGAGAGGAGAACCTGGTGTTTCAGGGCCACATGTAAGCCCTCTTAGATCCTTGAGTGCTGATGAATCCAAACTTCACAGAACAAATCCCCTTAATAAAAGGCTTTGGAAGCCTCAGGTTCCTTAGCTCTGGTTTAGGGTGGAGCTAAGTGGTTGTTTTACGGACATAGCCTGGGACAGCCAAGGTTTGTATGCAAACTTTCAAGCCTCTTGAGGAGATGTAAAGAATAAATGCTAAATATTAAGCCAGCAGAAATTGAAGCTGCATATTTCCAACATTTCTTAATGTACATAATATTGGTGCACTGGCAGTTGATACAGCTGGTGTGAGCATCCTCAGTAGGTTCTGTAGCGTGACTGTTTTAGTTTGGTCCACTAGAGGCAGTGTACCGTGATGGAAAGCACTGTAGTCAAGTGTTGGTCTCCAGGCTCTGCCACTTTAGTTCAGTGACCATGAGCAAATAAGTCATGTGTGATCCTCCTGTATTTCATCTTTCTCAATTATAAAATTGGAGATAATAGTTAGACAAATATTTATGCATAGTATGATACGGAGTTTTGAGGAAGTTTTTTTTTTAAGACATTTTGCCAGACACCCTCCTTCCTCTGTCTGCACAGCCTGTTTTTCAGTTACCAATGTTACTTGTGTAATGATCTGTGAGTGGCACTGTGGTGTAATATCTTATATTTATCTATCACTTTAAGGATTGCAAAGTATTTTACCTAACTTTATTTACTGGAAAGAGCCTGAGAACTTTGTCAGGAGTAACCTGTGTTTAGTTACTTGGTGACTATGAGCATTTTGCTCTGGTGATTTTTTTTGGTCGTTTTCTGTAGAAAAGACAAAACGTAGTTGGGCAGGGCAAATGAGAATGCATTTTGTGAACTTTGAAACTGCTGTATTAACCTTACTTTTTTAACCTAGTAGACTGATTGTGCCATGTAAATATAAACTTTGTTTCAACACCTGGTTACACAGCACTTTATACATTTAGATATTTGAGTGAGTTATCAAATGAGCCGTTGGGAGTAAATAGCAATTTATAGAGCTCTTATTTTTCCATAGTATTTGGTAAATAGATGTGAGGTGCATAACATAAGTAGCAGACATTTATATAGTATCAAAATTTTGTAAACCATTTTATATAAGCACGTTCCTATGAGTTTCACGACAACTTCTGGGGTGTATACTATAGTTAACTTCATTCCATAAATAAACTGAAATGATGTGTTTCTAGGCTCCCAGGTAGTGTCAGAGGCCAAATTTGGAACACTGGGGAATTTGAGACTTGTACACAAGTAAACAGCTCTGAAGAAGTGAAATTGCACAGGTGGCAAACTTTGGCCTCAAAGTTCTGACTTAGGGTCATTTGACTCTTAGACCAGCATATGCCATAGAAAATCTCTTTTTTTCCACGTTTGTCCTTGGGAAATTAAATAACATTTCAAAATTTGTTGACAATTCAGCATTAGGTCAAATTCAAAGTTGTTAATTCATATTTGAATATTTGATACTTTCAGGAATCTAGAGCCCTGGCAGAAATTGCAAAAGCAGAACTTGATGATACACCCATGAGGGGGAGACAACTTCGTGTTCGTTTTGCCACGCATGCAGCTGCCCTCTCTGTACGAAATCTTTCACCCTATGTTTCCAATGAATTATTGGAAGAAGCATTCAGCCAATTTGGACCTATTGAAAGGGCTGTTGTAATTGTGGATGATCGAGGAAGATCTACAGGAAAAGGCATTGTTGAATTTGCTTCTAAGCCAGCTGCAAGAAAAGCATTTGAACGATGCAGTGAAGGAGTGTTTTTGTTGACAACGTAAGTTATCTCAAATTTTTAAGTTCTCATGAATGTAGTTTGGTGTAGAAAAGGGATGTCAAACAAGTAATCTGAACCAGATTAAAATGTACTTGGGACATCTTTAACAAAATAAATATAATAAAGCCACAGGTAAATGTTAACGTGATTTTTCTAATAGTGGTCTCTGGTTCTAATTTAGTTTTGTACCACTAGTGTACGGTTTTTATCTAAAGAGGGTATGGAAACCTGAACAAACTTCAGCACTATTTTTTTCCCTCATTAGAACTCCTCGGCCAGTCATTGTGGAACCACTTGAGCAACTAGATGATGAAGATGGTCTTCCTGAAAAACTTGCACAGAAGAATCCAATGTATCAAAAGTAAGAACTATTTTATGGTTTCATGTGATTTTTTTCCTTCAGAATACATCTCTGCCTTACAGGACAGTTTCATGAGTTGTAGTGGTCCTTAGAAAAGCACTGATTGGTAGCTAATTCATTAGTAGACAATTTATCTTTTTTTCAAAAGCCTTTCTGTTCCTGAGTTCCTAAATAAATAACCTTCCAAGAGCTTAGGGTCTCTTGGACATCCACAGAGGCACTGAAATGTTACTTTAGTGAAGGAATGTATTATTTTTTTTTTTAAGGGGAGTAGTAGGGTGGGAAATAGAGTCAAACTATAGACTAGCTGGTGGAATTCTAGGTTTTTTATTTTTTAAAACACTTGATTTTAAAAAACAAGACAATCCTCTGTAGAAATGAAAGTTGGAAACAACTTAAGTAGTCATCTAATTCTTCCCCCCTCAACTAAAAGGAATCCACAGAATCTAATGATTCGACTGTAGGAAAGGGACCTCAGTAGCTATCTAGTCACTGCTCAGGTTCAAATTGTATGTATCAACAAGCATTAAGTTCTTTTTTGTGCCAGGCATTATGCAGAGGAATGCAGAGGCATTGCTTGCTCTTAAAGAATCCACATGCTGCTGAGGTGTTGGAAACTGCTACAAGAAACAGGAACAACCCGCCAATGTAGCTTAACCCATATGTAGAAAGAATCTACTATAACACACTTGACTAGTGGGGAAAGGGAAAAAGGGTCTATAGCCTCTGCTCAAACATTTCCAAAGAGGGAACCTAGAGGAAACTGAAACCCTTGAGGCAGCCTTTTGCTGTAACTTGGCCCCAATTCCAATCATTGAGGAAGTTTTCTCTTATGTGTTAAATCTACATTTTTCTTTCTAATTTCTATCCATTGTTCCTATTTCTGCTCTCTAGAGCCAAACAACAAATAATTCTTTGATTTGCCAGGCCTTCAGATACTTCAGATCACTCATGTGTCCCCTGATTCTTCTCTCTTCCAGACTAAACTCAGTATTAGCTTCAATTAATCTGGTCTCTGAAATTCTTCACTGTCCTGATTGCTTTCCTCTGGACTTCTCAGTGTATCAATGCTCTCAAATATTTGTGACCAAAAATGGAGCATGACTCCAGATAAGATCTGACAAAACCAGGGTACACAAAGATTTGTACTTCATTCCTGGAATCTGTGCAGTCCAAGGTCACATTAACTTTTTGGGCTCTACATTACATTACTGATTTCATTAATTCTGTAATCTTGATTTAAACCTGCAAATTTTTTTCAGACAATCTTTCCATTGTATACATAGGGAATTTTTTAGATACATAATGGCATTTGTTCTTTTTTAGGTTCAGCCCAGTTAAACCACCTTTCATGTTATCTTTGGATCCTGTCTTCCATTTCATCAGCTGACCCTCTGTTTAAGCTTTAGTGTAAATTTGATAACCTTGTCATTTGTGCCTTTATCCAAATCATAGATAAAAATTAAGCATGATGGAATAGGTTCAATGGAGAACTGGCCAAGTTGGAACCCTTGATAACCAGCTGTTCTTGGGAGTATGGCCGTTTAACCTGTTAAATTTTCTCTAATCATATTAACTAATCAGCATATCTCTGTCTCCACCAAACCAAACTCCCCGACTGTAGTTTGGAAGACATTCTCAAGCTAAGAATAGGGGTGATGGCAATTCATGAAGTGAAAAACTGGTGAATTGTAAATCGAGTAAAAATGAGTTAGAAATGTGATAGCAAAAAAAAAAAAGCTGCTGTAGTCTCAGGCTGCATCAAATAGGAGGATAATGTTCATAATAGGAGAAGCTACATTTTATAAAATTGTCCTGGTCAGATCATATCTGAAATACTGTATTGATTTGGTGTGCCATCTTTTATGAAGGGCATTGAGAAACTGAAATGCATGGGAGGGTGCCCATGAATCTAGTATGGAAATGGGTTGAAAGAATTGGGGGGTGTTTAGTCAGGAAATCTTGGAAGCTCTAGAGAAGGCAAGTGGGTCTTCCAAAACAACTTTTAAGTATAGGCTATTACTATCCAAGTGAAAAGAGGGATAAATATGTCTGTTACAGTACCCTGGGATGATACTACTTTTTGCTTACTAATTTTTTTTTTGTAGTTATCTTTAACACAAAGTCGCTTTTTACTCCCATTTACCTTTTGGAACATCTCCCTTCCAATTGAGCTGACCCTGATCTCTGTAAGATGTCTTTGGTCGGACCTAATAATGTATGTTGAAAACCTTCTGTTGCCTCTGTTGGTAGTGCCGTAGAACACCCTTAGAGCCATATTTGCTCCTAGCATAGCATGTCTGACTTTGGTTTATGTCCTCTTTGAGGAGTGTTTATCTACTCCCTTCATCAGTGGATCTTTGTGTATGTGGTGCTTGATCTGCTGTGTTGCAGATCTATCATTGCCTGTTTCATTAGCACATAGTAGCAAATTTCTTTGTTCACATAGCATGCTCATCTGTGAAGAAGGTGAGTGAGAAAGTGCTGACATTTTAAAAATGTTGCCTGGGTGCTAAATCTCAATCTTACTCTTCGTTGAATGATGATCATTGGAACATCTTAGAGCTTTTATCAATCGTACATTGCATCTACAAAATGACTTGACAAACTTAACACAATTTTCAGGGAGAGAGAGAACCCTCCACGTTTTGCTCAGCATGGGACCTTTGAGTTTGAATATTCCCAGAGATGGAAGTCTTTAGATGAAATGGAAAAACAGCAAAGGGAGCAGGTTGAGAAAAACATGAAAGATGCAAAAGACAAACTGGAAAGTGAAATGGAAGATGCATATCATGAGCATCAGGCAAATCTTTTACGCCAGGGTAAGTATCCGCATCGTGGGTCACATATGAGGTGGTCCTGCTTAATTTGTGTATTGACAGCATTAATGGGAAGAAATTTAATTTTTAAAATACCTAGATCTAATGAGGCGTCAGGAAGAGCTAAGACGGATGGAGGAACTTCACAATCAAGAAATGCAGAAACGCAAAGAAATACAGTTAAGGTAGGATTTGTTTGTAGTGTTAAGGAAATCTGTAAAACAATTTGATACATTACTTAGCAACCAAGGAAATAGTGGGAAAATTTACTCCTATTTTACAGCTGAGCTTGAGGCATAGAGAGGTTTGAATGACATGTCATATACCACTAGTTCAATGACAGAGCCAATACTTGGCTCAGTTCTCTGAGTTGTTCTCCCATCTTCATTCCTCCCCATGGTAAAACAGCCATCATACTTATTTTTATATGATAATCTCTAGAATGTTCATGTAAATGTCATTGAGATTTAAAACAGTGCATTTTTCTAGGCAAGAGGAAGAACGCCGTAGAAGAGAAGAAGAAATGATGATTCGCCAACGTGAGATGGAAGAGCAAATGAGACGCCAAAGAGAAGAAAGTTATAGTCGGATGGGATACATGGATCCAGTAAGTTTGGAGGTGTTAAAAATTGGTATACCTGTGAACCACAGTAATAGAAGTATGGAATAATATTCATACTTTTTTTTATTTCTTACTTTCAGGCTCTTGCCTAACCTAACCTTTTATTAGGAGTTTTGGTTTAAGTGTTGAGTAGGCAAAGTGGGCTTAATTCTCTCTTCTTTAAACTTTATGGATTACCAGAAGATAACTAAAATGGGGGAAAGGGGAAAGGAGGACCCATATTATACAGCCCTTGAAATAAAAGTTAACGTTTGACATGATGATTTATCTGTATAAATTTTTTGTAACTCCTGTTTTAACTTACAGTATTGTATCATTTCTTTAGCGTTGAAATTTGGAAAGTTTTGTTTTCCAAATGTGTTGGAAAGTAGTTTTTGCATGTTTGTAACAAAGCATTACCAATTTTCTTTTTTACAGCGTGAGAGAGAGATAAGAATGGGTGCAGGAACAATGAACATGGGAGGTAAAAATTGAAAATGTGTATTTGTTTAAACAACATTAGTTGACTGAATAATTGGTTCAATTTATAACCAGTGTTTTTGTTTCTTAGATCCCTATGGCTCAGGAAGCCAGAAATTTCCACCTCTAGGTGGTGGTGGCATAGGCTATGAGGCCAGCCCTGGAGTTCCACCAACAGCCCTGAGTGGTTCCATGATGGGAAGTGACATGGTAACGTATCTTGTGGGGACTTAATGAGGGAATTTCTCATTTTCACCTTTTTTTAATTTTATTTTATTTTTAAAGCAGATGACTTTGAACTTTCTTAGTTCCCCTAGTCTTTGTAAATAGTGATGGAAGATTAGTGTGGCGATGCATCTATACATAGAAAGCTTTTTCAGCTGTGTGGTAACTTAGCTGAAGACAAGGTTGCCAACAAGGGAATCATAAATATGCTTACTGGAATTTTTGCAGTTTTCTTTGGCATTTAACTAGGTTTGAAGTTCTGCATTCTGTTGCTGATGCACTTTTGATTTAGTGCGTGGCAACCCCAAATTCCTACCTAGTGTTATTGAACATATCAGATTACTCTATATCTAAGTGGGAGTAATCACATGGCAAAGTATCATTTTTTTTTTTAAAGCTGGTATTTGCCATATGCATTAGAATCATAGTTTGTAGCTTTAGGCATGTTTTAGTGATAGGACTCTGGCCTCTATTTGCTGTGTCTTCTATCATGACAAGGGATTCTGATTGTGCTCTGACTCGTCGTTTCCCACTTGTTGGGTCTGTCTGTGGTTACAGCCTCTTAATTCAACTTACATCTCCATTTTGTTCAAGGGTACATTTAAAGACTATAGACTATTTAACATACTAATTGTGTGCTCTTGATCTGAGCCCTCTTGATGCTATCGTAATATAGTTTTACTACTGATAGCTTACAAGAATGCTTGGGAATAATAATTTGAACTGGTTTGAGTGGTTGCATTAGGCTTTCACCATCATTATAAAGTGCACTGTGGTATTAGAAGGGTTTTAGAGGGCGATTTAAAAAAAATAATTCCAGGGATCTTTGAGATCATTTTTCATAGGACTTGGGTTATGGTGAGCTGCTGTAGCTTACCAGAATCATCTCTTTACATTAAAATGAAATAGACAAACTGAGGAAGTCAGTTCAGCTTTATGGCCTTTGATAATTTGTTTATGGCCTTTTGAAAATAAAAAGGAAAAGATTTCATGTTTTAGTTTAATATTTTGAGTGGTTTAGTAAAACCAGTGCACCTTCATGCTGCTCACTAAAGTACTAATAAAAGGTGCCTGTCATGTTTGTAGCAAAAATTTAATAATTAGTGCCTGTGGACAAGGTTTTGTGTTCCATATATAGCTCGTGGTAACACATGTCACTTAATGGCAACTCCTGTGTTCTTAGCTGTAATTAAAATCACAAAAAACATTAGAAAACTTGACTGATTTTGACAGTTCACTACGTGGAAGAATTGAAGCCAGTCTTCTTAATATCTCTTCTAGTATTTTGAAAGATTGTTTTCTTAGTTGTTGGTATTAGTTGTAGAACCAGTAAATACTGATTCTACTCTATTTTTAGTAGTTGGTGGGAAAGTAGTTGACATCTAATTACTTGATAGGCAACTCTAAATAAGTTAGGCTTCCGTGCTCCTGTACCTATAGAAGGGGCTACTGCTTTGTTCAGTCACTACCCTTTTTGCTTAGTACAAAATACCTGACATTAGATGCAGTCTTGAAATCACTGCTTTATTGCAGTCATTTGGGCTTGTTGGCAAAGCTGTGTGGGAAATGCCAATAAAGCCTTGAAATCACAGTGAAGTCTCGAAGTGGACTTGCATGAGACATGGGGAAGTGTTGGGTTGTTTAATGGATGCACATCACTTCTGTGTCTTTAGCTAACTTGAAACAGTCAGATGGTATTGTGAAATTGTATCTGGCTACGTAGCTATGGCTCTGAAGTAGAAATATGGCAACAAGTTTTTATTAAGTTACTGTGCTGGTTAGGTTAAATCATTAAATCCATTAGTCTCTTATGCTTTTTCTTTTTGTAGTCCAGTAGCACTGTATTAAAACTTTCAACTTTTTAAGACATCTGCAGCTTAGTCAGCAGATCTGTCTTAAGCCCATCTCGAAAAGCACAAGGTCTCTAATGCAGCACATGCCACTAACTGGTGAGTAGGCCTTTCATGTCAATTCATACTGAGTGAATTGAATCTTTCTGGTTAGGCTTTCTTGGAAATTGACTGGAGTCAACTAAATTTCTCTGTTCAGACCTTGAGTATGCAAGCCTTTCTCTGGGTTAATGAGGTGTGAAAATTTCTAGAACTCATTTTGGAATGGGTATTCACATCTGCACTAATGCTTAAATTTTTTAGCACTACAGGGAAGATCTGTTCTTTGAAACACAGGTGTATGAGAATGGATCAAGTGGGAACATACCTCAAGGCATGTATTACCATAAACTAATTTTCAAATTACCCTTTTTTCCTTTCTATGTTCCCGGTACCTGTGGATCGACTCAATGGTGATTGTATCGACGAACGTTGACTACGGAACCTTCTAAAAATATTTACTTAACACACATGGACATCAACTACATATAATGAACTGTTAATACTGTTCCAATAGCGTACTGAGCGCTTTGGGCAGGGAGGAGCTGGGCCTGTGGGTGGGCAGGGCCCTAGAGGAATGGGACCTGGAACTCCAGGATATGGTAGAGGGAGAGAAGAATATGAAGGCCCAAACAAAAAGCCCCGATTTTAGATGTGATATCTAGGCTTTCATTCCAGTTTGTTTTTTGTCTTTTCTTGTTTAGACACCGATCTTTTTAATTCTTGCATTTTAGTAAGAAAGCTACATTTTTATGGATGTTAGAAATTTATTGACCTAATATTTGTAAATGGTCTGTTTGGGCGAGTAAAATTATGTAATGCAGTGTTTCAAAAAGGGAGAAAATCTAGCTTTTTTTTGATGTATAACGTCCCTAAAGTTATGGCAGTGTACCTTGTGCCACTGAATTCCCAAAGTGTACCAATTTTTTTTACTGTGCTTCAAATAAATAGAAAAAACTAGCTATAAATTTGATCTTTAATTTTGCCATTCATGCTTCCATCATAGTAGGTCAGGGAATATACCTTGCAAGTTTTAAGACTGGGCCTTTGAAAGGTACTTTGCATTTGTGGGAAGATATATTTAGAGACAAGTTTTATTTCCACAAATAGTTCTAGTTTTAAAGAAGTAATGGTTACTGAAAGAATAGTAATTATTTTCTTGCTGTGCATTACATATTCTACAGCAACGAGGCTAAGCTATCTTGAGTATTTTGGAGATGGTGATGTAAGTTGAAGCAGAACTGTAAAATCTTCTGCAGGAATATGTATCAAGATTATGGAATGGATTTTAGAACTGTTGGTGGGGGGAGGAGGGTGGGCTGGCTGAGTTTTTTTAAATAGCCCTATCTATGACTTTCACCCTGTGCTTGGTAGTTTTTAAAGTTGGAAAAAAAATAGGTCGTTTCACCCCTCCTTTTACCCCAAGACCAAACCCTGAAGAATGGCTTGTATTGACTTCTCTTCCAAATTAAAGATTGTTAAATGTGAAGACTTCATGCATTACTTTTAAGTGGCTCTATAAACAGGGAATGTGTGTTCTGACTGAAATAGTTAATCTACCAGAGAAAGCTGCAAGGTAGTTGAATGACCTAAAGCGGGGGAGATCCATACAAATTTGTACTCTGTAACTTACAGCTCCTTGTGCTACTTTTGTTGGGCAAAATGCAGCATAGCAATACTAAACCTAGAAGCTTCAAGAACCTAGTAGTTCTCCTTTTTGAGAGCTAGTGGTGATTCAGGGCTGTAAATTAAGTGCATTGAATTGTAGATCTGGTAGATATCCCTATAGTTGCTATTTGGTGTCTCAGTTATAAAGTAGCACTAAATCTGGAGGGCATAGCTCATGCTACACAGTACAAATGTTACTCCCTTTTAAAGCTTTTTGAATGTTTTCGATGGTGTTGCCAGTTAATTGTCAACTTCATTGAATCCTTCACTCTAGAGTATCTCATGATGTAACATTAATGTAGTTGGGTGCCTGTGAGTGCTTGGGAACATGGTTTCCCAGTGCTAAATACATTAGCAGAGGTTTGACCATCCTGCTTTGACTGGTTTGGCTCTGTTCTTAGTTACGTATTTCAAAACTTGTACATTATGTAGCTGTTCTATGGTATTGTTCTCCCTCTTTCCCTTCCCCTCCCTTGGTACTAATTGGCAAATGTGAAATTCTAAGCCAAACCTTTGTTAAAAGGCTAAAGCTTAGTTCTGTAGTTTGCCTATGTATAAAGGCAGACCTTTTGTTAAAATAATTGGGCTCTTAGGCAATGGTGAGTTAGTAAGTCCCCAGATGTAAAGACTAGCAAAGCAAGTCTTGTCACTAAAATATTAGTTGTTACTGGGTACATGCAACGTGCTTAATGGAGGTAGACTCTTTGATATTGGCCAATCTTAATCATTCCTATTCTCCACCAAGTTACAAGGAAGAGGGCAGTTGACTTCTACCATTATATCTAACGTTAGGACGTTTTGCCCTGTCAGTGACACATGAGATCTTCTCTATAGACACATGTCTCTTGGCTTGAAAGCCAGTTCCATTATAACTTGGTTGAATTGTAGTAAGGGCCCAACTAATAACCAAAAAAAAAAGTATTCAGAGGGTGTTCATGGGACACCCAAGGAGGGTAAACTTGATTGTGGGGGGGTGGGGGATGGCGGGGGAAATTGGGAAGTCTGCCTGTAAAATTAATGTTTCAGTTTATTTTTCAGATTACATGCCTTTCTTTATAAAAGAGATGCTGGCACAGACCCTAAAATAAGCTTTAAGTAGTACTGTACCTTTGAAGAGTGGTAAAGGATGCTAATGGATAACCTGAAAGTTGTGGCTTTTGATACCCTTACTTTGGGCAGTAAAGTTGCTAAACATAGTTTAGCAAAAAACTTCAGTTAAACTGACATTTGACTTGTCATGTTAACAGCAGTGTACCAAGTGTTGTAAACTGCTCAAATTGACTTTCAAAAAGTTCTTTTGAGATCTTTGTGCTAAACAGGTGTAAGGTAGCCTTAACTAATTTGATTTTAAATCATTTTAAAAGGAAGTTTTCTAAAAGCTTGATTCACGTGGGTTTGGAGAGGGTGGTGATAAGCCTAGTCCATAATTATGGGGTTTTGGGAGTTTCTAATCTATTAGTAGTCATTGTTAGCCATTTTTCTCCTTTTAAAACAGAACAACTTTTTCACACACACCCTCCCTTCCCAACTCTCTCATTCCCTTCTCACTTTTCTCCCTTACTCATAATTTTGATTTGGATTAGGCTTTAAGAGGACCACTGGTGCTTTCTATGCAGCATATTTTTAAGTATACTTCAATCCTTCTAATCTTAAACTGCATTCTGTAGAACCCCCAAACTCTGGGTAGATTTAGCAGTTAGGTAGTAAATAAGCTTAACATGTTCGCACACACTGTCCCGTGAAAGTGTAATCCTCTTTGCTTAGTACATTAAGCATCCTTTTTAAACTTGTAGGAACATAATCCCACAGCTGCATAGATGCATTATACCATTTAACAAACATTACAATTTATGAGAAATTGTAACATTACATCTGTGAGACTTTACGTGGCATTTTATGGTAGAATAAAATCTAGATTCTTGGCTTCTCCTTGGCAGCCACTTTATTGTGGCAGAAAGTTTTTCTGGTATTCTTGGACTGCAATTGTGCAAGTAGTGGCCTGCTACATAACTGCATTTAGCCAGCATTTCTGCAGTGCGTAACTGTGAGGAACGTAGTACCGCAAATGGCAATGGACATTAGGACCCGGATGTAGTATTCCTGCTTGCTCCAAGATTCTCATTGCCGACTGCATACAGGTAGGTAACAAGCAATATAATCTAACTTGGTGACTTGCTATGTACTTTTATTCTGTGGGCATTCTGACATCACACTTCTGATAATGAAATTACAGTGCAGCACCCAACACTTGTATGTTGAAGTTAGCTTGCAACAAAACTGCGTGGGTTTCGGGTTAGAGCTGTAATGTAAGCAGAATTCAGTGCTGTATTGCAATTCTGAGATAAAAACCGCAAACCTCTGATGCCTTGGTATCTGACTCAGTTGTGTGGCTTTCTTTGGTTTCATTGTCTAACTCTGAAGATAAAATTGAACACTGCAGCTCTGGGAAGGAGGGTATACATAACCAAAAAACCATACTTAGATACAGTCGGGTGCTCTTAGGATCTTGAAACAGACTTTGTAGCATGTTGTATTCTTCTGTAGAAGCAGACTGACCCGACCAGGTCAGCATGGGTATAGACTTCATTATGCCATCTTGGTGTAACCATTTCTGTAGGATAAGTGAACTAAGATACAAAATACAGTTTTCTGTATTGTGCATTTTTTTTAAAAGGGGGATCCTTGGGAATTCTGCTTGTTAATAATGGGTTCAAGTGGGAATCTTCCAGTGTGAACAGTTCTCTAGTTTTGTGGCTTGTCCCAAACCTGTCTTTACATTTAAACCCTGAGGTGTTGGGTGGGAGGACACTGGTGTGGCATGTTCATTTGCCAATAGTAGAACAGAATCTGGGAATCATGGCTTCCCAGTAATTGCCAACAGTTGAACAAAATCTGGGAATCATGGCTTCCCAGTAATTGCCACAGTTGAACAAAATCTGGGAATCATGGTTTTCCAGTTTAAAAACCTCGTCGTGATGTAGAGTGAATATAATCTTCAGAACAGTCTTGTGAACTTGGCTCTGATTAGCTTTAGGAATGTGATGGTTCTACACTCAGTTGCCAGAAAATGCAAGTCTTCCAAAGCACCTTCTTTAAAACTGTTTAGGAAGGATGGACTTATTAAACTTTTATCCACTGTTGTTTTAGAATTTGAAGTTTTAACTTACTATCCCTGAACTGGTTCTTGGCTAATGCATAAGAAGCATGTTTCGGGTGTAATGATTTCTGCTTTGTAACTGCAGTTGTGCCCACTTTGCACGAATGCTGGTGTAGACTTTTCTTGAGAATTTTTCTTCAAGTATTTCTTAGCAAAATAGTTTGCTCATTATTAGCATAGTTTCCAAACTGGAAACAGATTTGTACTTTGCTTTCTAATCCATTCAAGCAAGTAGTTTCTGTACTTTTGATGTCTCTTAATGAATAGTTTAGATCAATATAGTAGTAACATGATGTAGTTTGTATTTCTGTTGTTCAGCAAGTGACATGAGTGTCGCTAAATCTGGCTTCTTACACTATGGGGTTTTCTGTGCATAAAGAAACACGTTAAATCGGTGGCCATATTTGCTACTGTATCACAAGTGCTTGAGTTTTTAAGTTTAGGATTTCTTTTTCACTAGTCAGTATGCTCATAAGTGCACATACTTGACATAACAGTTTGGACTTAAGGAACATCATGAAGGGGTTTATCACTTTGCTTTGTTCTTCATTCTTGAAACTGTTTGGGTTTTTACTCTTACAGAACAAGCAACCTGTGAAATAAGTGGGTTTTCATTTGCTTTAGTTATCAAATGTGAATCTCAATGCAGTAGGTTTCCCTTTCCCCCCAAAAAAACAAACCAGAAAAAAGCAAAAATAATAAAGACATCTATCTCAGCCAGAAAAAGTTGGGAATAAGTGGGTTTCAGTAATAATGGAAATACCAAGGTGTTTGCATTGTATTTCATGGTTTTACATTACCATTCAAAATTGAACTGGTGCTTTTAAAATTTAAACAATTTGAAGCTCAGAGGTGTGATGCCAGAATGTATTTGAGTACTTGTTAGGCCCTTGGAAACAAGATAATGGTGCTGTTTGAAAGATGAAATACTACCTGGTGCTTTTACTGAGAATACTGTAAAGCTACATACAAAGTATGGATGATGGTTGCAGTTTCCCCAATACTTAAACAGATGCGTGTGACTCAGTTTTGGACTCTAGCTTTAATGGGGGGTTGCATGTCTCCTATTGTTAATCATTGTTAGCTGCAGTGACATGATTTGCAAGATCTGTGTTTTTATTCCCTTTCCCTAAAATGTTATGTGACATGTTTTTGGAGAGCCATTCTGTTTGTTCTGGACCTTACTTGGTTTTGCCTTTAGCTGATATGTCAGTGCTCTGTCAGCTCTTGCAGTTCTCAAATGGCTGCCTACTAGGGAAAGAATCTGGAGGATTCACTACTCCTTTTCATCTGTCATTGCTGCTAGATAATGATTGGCAATTAAAAGACTTAACTGTGGAAGTCCCACAGTCATCTGAAAAACCCATCACATATAAAATGTCGCTTTAAAACACCAGTGCTGACAAAGTTGGTTCTCTCTTCCTCCTCCCCCCTCCCTTCCCCCAGGTGAAAGGGGCTGGACAGAATAGGACAATCTGGAGAGGGGTTGGATGCAAAAAGATATAGTATCCCTTATGGATGGTACATGTGCAACAGGAAATTAGGGAGGGAGAAAAGCTTGGAATTGGAACTTGAATTAAGGCTGATCTTGTTCTTGTGCACTGTGGACCTGCATTGTGAATGTGATGTCCTCCCCCTCTGATGAGGAAGGCCATGTATTTTACTTACTCAGGTTCCCTTGGAGTGGCATTGTTAGTCTGCCCTTAATATAAAAGCCCAGTGAGGACTCCGGAGGGGGACAAGGGAGCTGTCCAGACTGAAGGGGCACTTGAAATGGGGTGGGGAGGTACTCTTGAACAGGTTCTGCTGAGATTGGTCAGTCTGCCTGATTGGTGGAAGATAATACAGGAAAGGTGCTTTCTTATGGTAAAGAGCAGGGCTTGATGACGTTAGGGTAAAAGTTGTCACATACCTTCACATAAGGGATAGTATATTTTGGGTTGCAATCAAACTTTACTGTGCTCAGACTGGTGAAAGTAGCAGTTTAGGATTTTGTATTTAAAAGGAAGTGTTCTTCACTCTTAATTCAGTTGCTTACTCTTGGACATCATCTTTACGAGAATTATAAACTAAACTGTCTGCCCCATAAACTTCTTTCTCCTATTTTCATATGCCATAATTTGCCCCCAATTTATCAATCTTTATCTCTGAAATTTTACCTTTTAAATTGTGAAATTACTAGCATATTTGGATCTTTGGCTTCTATAATAACTTTGTTTATTATTCTTTAGGTAAGAGTGATTGGTGTAGGATGAAGACAGTGCTCATCCACTGAGGTAAGTTTACCTTTTTTTTGAACTGTGGAATTAATTGATTACATGTGATAATTATTGATTTCTGGATTTCCGGTGTATAATGTACTACTTCAAGTTCTGAGAACTTAAATTGTGGAATTATTTGAAGCTTAATCCCATTCTTAGGGATAGTGATAAGGGCATTATCCCTTGTTAAGTCCTCATTTGCTACTTACTTCAAGATCTAGAAAGTAATATTTTTATAATGACTTGATTGCACTTAATGACTAATATTACCCTTTTGGTTTCAGTCTTCCGGTACAACTTGAGCATGTCCAGAGTGAGAGCTGTGGCCACTCACCCAATCAAATAATAAATAGGTAAGTGTTTGCTATCACCTACTTTAATGAAAAGGCAGCAATCTTTGCTCAATACCACGACCTAGGGATTCATCACAAGTGTATAATGTAAAAGGAAATCTTAAGCTCAGAATTAGCCATCTTTTGTTTTTTATTAGGGGTTATAAGCTTTTTGGGGGAGCAGTGGGAACTATTTTTTGCATTTTTTTTGCTTTTGTCTTGGCACTTAATAGTTATTGATTATTTTGGTTTTGTAGCAAATGGGTAGTAATGGGTGCTTTTTAATGAATGCTGTTTAATGTATACAGGAGTAAAGGGGAGAAGATTCTCAGTGAGTTGGGGATGGATGGACTTCTTACAAGAGGAATTGAGTCTCAAAATAGGGTTTATGTCATGAAGGTGGACTACCAGTTAAAAGAAAGACAATTGAATGCTAGGCCAAACAGTTTAGGTTGTATAAAGAAGACAGTAGAAAGCGCCCCCTTCCAGGTTTTTGAACAGGGTGAAGATGATAGAGACTGATACAGGATGGAGAGAAACTTCAGTAGTCCAGATGTTGAAACACAGTGGTCCTGGACTTGGTCACTCTATTAGGTGCTTTTCCTAGTTGGGTAATTTTGTACTTGCCAATCTTAGTGGCATATAGAAAATTTGGCCACTTGTCTTAATTGTTTGGTACTAAAACTTAGCCTGTTCTTAAGGCTTAGTGTTTGGTGCTAGCCATTTTTAAGCTGGCTTTGAGTGAATCATTTAACACGTTAGTAATTTAATAGTTTTTAAAGCCTTTTGGGATAATGATGCCTTTTTTGAATTTACAGGAGCAAAGAAAAAGGGGCAGTGTTTTGGAAATCCACAAACCATTGAAGAGGAGCCAGGATTATTGAAGAAATTTATTCTTAATAATAAAAGAAGTTTGAACCTATACCTTAGTAGTTCTGCTTTTAGTAGAAAACATGCTTTAGTAAATATGATTGGCAAGAACACATGGTCCAGTATTGCCCGTGGCAGTTCCAGAGCTCACTGCTAGGTGGCACAAAAGCACCATCAGTTCCAGTAACCAATGAGGCTTCTCCAGTTCTGTAAACATCCTCTGTTCAGGCATGCTCTCTCTACCAACCTTTTAAAAATCCATTCAAACCATTATGACTGTTCAGGTTATTGCTAAAACCATCCTGGCAATTGGTTTTTACATATTACACATTGCAACTGGTGAAGGTATAGAAATGTCATTTTAAAATTGGCAAGTGCTTGTTTACATATGTTACGCTCCAGTTTAAAATAGGAGCATACCTTCATTTTTCCTGTCAGGAGTTTGTTTTGACCATAGTAGTTTTGTTGCATTCATAACCTATAGGATGTGTTTAGGTTGTTGTAATGCAGACCTGCGCAACCTGTGACCTACCAAAGGGTTTTGGGTGGCCCACAAAAAATGTCGAGGAAGACATCCTCTTAATGGTTTTTCTTTTGCAGGCTGTCTAGTTGTTCAGCCTAGTTGTAAAGCCCCTTTGAGTTATGGAGGATTGAGTTCTTTGTAAATGGCGCTCGCTGGTATAAAAGACGTTTACTCAGTACTTAAGCAGAGTGATGAGCATCATGGCTGTAAAAAGAATTTCGTGAAAGCGAATCTTTGATTCAGAAGTCACTTAGTTACAAGTGATTCAAGTGCATGATACATATCCTAACCCAAACTATTGCTGCCCTCAGTTTTGCCAAGCGTGTTCTCCAGACAAACTGGTCTGATTACCCAAGATGTACCTTTTCTTCAGTCACTTCAAATCAAAATGGCCCTTCCTGATTTCTTCATTTCACCTCCTTTTTTCAACTAAGTCATTACTCTGTATACGACTAATAGACTGGTCCAGGATCTTCAATAACTCCATTGCTTATTAAAATTTCTCAGTTGAGCAATTCAAGACTGCTTCCCCCGCAGCGGGCAGTTGACCAATAGGTGCCTGAAAGTCGCTTTTCAAGTGACAAATCCAGTAAGCATGAAGTGTAAAAGCTGTGCTAATCCTTCTAGTTGCAAGTGATTCTCTTGGTGCATAGTATTTTATGCCATTCAAAGTATACTTGAGTGTATACTTGATGTGACTTACCTTTCAGTCCAGATCAAAGTGGAAACAATGTGGTTCATGCATACTGTGCATCTTGCTGTTTCCTGCAACATAGCTTCCCCCAATAGTTAATTAGCTTTGTGTGTCATTTAGTTTTTAACAGCATAAAATTATTTTTCTGGCATATATTTTAACTGGTTTACACAGATTTGGTTTTTTTATGTGTTTTCAGAAGTTGAATTTTTGAAATATTTTTAAGCGAGTGGGAAGTTTTGCATCAGAAGTTAAGCAATGAATTTATTATTTCTACTTAACCCATATGAACTTTTAGACTACATGAGTGTTTGGGTATGTGGCTTTCAGTAAAGAGATTTTGTAGAAGAATTAACATTTGTTAAACATTAGGTTAATGAAAACACTGAATATGCGGGGCCTTTGTTAGGCAGCCTTGACTTAGTTTTCCTCATTGGATGTGTTGTGTGTAAAGTAAATTCTCTGGAATGTTAGGTGTTGGCATCAGGAAACTTGATGCCTTTAAGTATTTTTCTTCCACTCTCTCAGTCACTTGCTGGGAATATTCCCAACTCCTTTGAGTATTGAAGTAAAAATATGACAGTGTCATAATTTGGAAAGCTTCCTTGTGTATTAAGTTCTTAGGAGTCCTTATTTTTTCAGTGTCTTGTAGTTTGAATTCTCTTTGAACTTTCCATTTGTATTATTTATACCTCCATTTTTTTTTTACTTGATAACTGAAATTTAGAGTAGTAGGCAGCAAAAATAATTTTAATAGGATTTTTTTTAAACTAGAAAGATTTATCCAAAAGAAATTGTAGTTGGAGTCTCTTAAAAGGCTCAAGAGGATGAGGGAACACTTAGGGGTCGGAGTTTTAGGTTCAAAATTTATTTGGTGTCTTCATCATCAGTTTGCAGTGTTTGTACAGTAGAGGCCCAGAGGAGGTGCAGGCTCTTTGTAATCCGGATGAGTGTAAGGGAGACTGCTTTACAGTTTATTCAGTCAGTCTGGACATGTCGGTGATTACCAAGGCAGAATGTAGGATTGGAATCATTCACTTGGTTTAAATACCACAACTAATTGTTGGGGAGAGAATTCTTAGATTTTCAAGCTTCCAAAATTGTGTTTTATAAAGTCCTGTCTTAGAATGTTCCTAAAACCCAAAAATTTGTTGTTGACAGGCATAACTTGCTATTTCTTAATGAAGTCGACCTAAAGGTCTGAGTGGTAGCTGCAGCAAACTTGTGTAGCTCTTGAAGACATTCCAATGTCTTACTGCTTTCCCCTCTCAGTGCTTCTGTGACTCCTGCAATGTGGATTTCATAGTGTATAGAGTTGGAATGGGTAATGATTTTATTGAATTCCCATTTTATGAAGCAAGGAACAGTTACACGGGAGGATAAATTAGATGACAGTGCATAGATTGCTTGTTTGAAAGACATTAGGTTTCCTCACCTTTAAAATGTGCATAATAAAAGCAACCTACCTTAGGTTATGTGAGATAATGTAAAGATCATTTGCAAATTAAGTACTATGTAAGTAACTGCTTGCTATTCTTTTTGATACGAGTAGTAACCGTGGAAGGCTGGGAATCAACACCAATCCAGTCCTCTGTACTGTGTTAAAAAGAGTTAATAGACCTTCATCCCCTTCCTCTGAGCTGGTGCCGCTGCAGCATCAGCCACAGCCTTAATGGAAGATTAGCTTTAGTATTAAAGCTGATGATCTAGTGTTTGTTTTTCACCCACCTACATACTAGCATGTTGTTAATGAGGGTATAGATTTCATGCCCTAGTAGAGGAAAAAAACTTAGATGTTTAAGATCAGTGAAGGTTTCATGGAATTTGAACTAGACATTAAAGATAAGGTGGGATTTCAAGAGCAGAGAAGAATGGGAGAGCTGGTTTTAGGAAATGGCATAAGGAAAGGTGGGTGGAGAAGAGTTCATTTGGTTGGAATGTAATTTTTAGAGGTGAGTAGGTAGTGTGTGGTATAAAATTGTGAAAGACCTTACTATCAGGTGTGAGAAGTTAATGAATTTTGTTACTTGTGTACATTCCTTGTGTACTGGGCACAGGACTGATGTGGTCAGATCTATACTTAAGAATGTGGAGGCAATAAGTGTTTTTTGTAGACTGATAGTTCAGGAAGTTGTTATTTGATATTGAGTTGATATTTAGGGGAACATGAAGGAGACAGAAGCAGGTGAGCATTATGATGGAGACAATCGGGTTCTGGTAACTGAGGTTAGGAAAGAAGAACATTTGGAACGTAGGAGCCTAGATTATGGATTTAGGCCAATAAGGAGGTTAAGGAGAACAGCAGGCTTCTTGAATTTAATACTGTTAAGTTTGGGACATTGAAGGTAGCTAGAAACATGAGTCTGCTTCCCAGGAATCTTCCAAATTGCCACTTGAATTTCTGGGAATCATTGGATGGGGACCCAGATCTATGAAACAGGACATTCTTTGGCCACTGGAATCATCCCTTCAGTACTTTAGTGAATCTGTGATCTCATCAATGTGAGCTAGGTCCTCTCTCCTGTGGTACCCATCCCTGTCTTTTTGCCTGTCTCCTGTCCACAGGAAAGATTCCATCTCATGTGCTGGGAGTCTTCCTATAAGGTCCTTTGATTAACACATCATATGGGCTTGGTCTGTTTGTTACCCTTTTTTCTTTTTAAGCCCACCTTTTCTAGTGCATCTACTATCTTTTGTGAACTTGCCAACCTGCAAAAGCTACAGATTTTTTATGATATTTTTGTGCAGCATATACCTAATTTGTAGGAATATCTGCAGATTAACACTGCCAACGATATATCGCCATAGACCTTTGGGTGTTTGATAGTCTGGTGTTCCAAAATGATTCTCGGTCACAGGGATCATTCTAAAAAATGAGATGGATTTTTGTTCCATGAAGAAACTAGTCATTAAAACTCCATTTCTGAATTGTGCAATCTGTCCATCCACCTCTATGTGGTTTAAGGGAAAAAGGAATTCTTAATTTTTCCTATTTCAATCTTAAGTCCAAATCAGAGTGTGGTGAGTAGGGATTATTTCATTTATTTTTGTATCCCTAGCATCTAATGCTTCTAGATTGATTTTGGAGATTCTGCAGCTTGATGCAGCCGGGACAGGAGGATGCACAACAGTGGTCTCCGTAGTGGGGTACGCAAGATCCACTGCGGGGTGGGCAAAGAAACTATGAGAATTGAAGGGAGCAGCACAGCTGTTCAGTGCACTTGCAGCTGTTGCCTTCCCTCCTGCCTGCACCCAGAGTGGCTGCTGCTGGATTATCTACTGCCTGTGCTGCTCCCCAGGTAGGCATTTACCCTCTGGCATTCCTTTCCTGACTCCACTACAGCAGGAGGGGTAGACTCCTCATGTAATTCCTTGCCCTAGGTTCCATACATGCATGTGAGCTTTGTGCTGCTTTCCTTCCCTACCAAGAGAACTCAGGAAGCTCACCATGGAAACAGGGAGAGCACAAACAGCAGGAGATGAGAAGAGGTGGCTCCAGTGTAATAAGCACTGAAATTCAGAAGACTCCCCCAAACGCACTGGACACCTTGGATACAAAGGCTGCCCACCGCCAAGAAACCGGGGCTTACATGAGCAGCTTGCCCTCTGCCCTAATTCTATTCCCTTCTCTCCACTTGGAACTGGGACATGACCTCCGGAGACCATTCCCCACCAGTGCAGATTTACTTGACCAAATTTCCTTTTTCTCTTTTAATTCAGATTCTAGTTTCAGGTCAGTATTCCCTTCCACTCCCCTCTTTCTCTCCTTGCCCAGTAATTGATAAAAGCGAGAAAAACAACTCAGTAGAAACAAGTATAGTCAAGTTTTTTCTTCATCTTGAGTCCTCTGGAATTAAGGTTGGTCATTATGTTGATCATACTTCTTACTTAGCTGAATTTCAATAAAAACCTTTACCTAATTAGTGAATGGGATTGAAGGGTAATAGTGAAGGGAAGCCTTAAATGTTGCATCCATTTCATTTGAGGCTATATATCTTTATGGAACCTCCTCTTTACGATGAGCATTAAAACTAAGTATCAAAATAAATTGAGCTTGGAAGTAGATCTTTGAGTTGCTATAATCCCAAATATTAAAGCAAGAGAGATTTTCAAAAATAACAGCAGATTCATTCGCATTGTCTTTATTAAATACTTGTGCATATATATATGAGCAGAAAAGTTTTGTATCATTGTTAAATAAAATATTTTAAAATATTGCATTATCTCATACTTTATTTCTATTATGTGTATTTTATGATATATAATACATTTGTATAGTTTTATATATACATATGTAATGCAAATAAGTATATATTGAGGTGAATGCTATTTTTTTTTTTTTACCAATAAGGGCATGTTATCAAAAAATTGGGGGGACCCCTGGAGCCTGGGCCAGGGAACATAAGAGGAGGTATGCCGCTTACATTGGACAAAGGTAAGGGGAAGGAGAGTAGTAAGGGCAGGTGACTGTGCCGTTGTCCTTGATTCTTATATTTTCTTGTTATGTCCCACTCTGGAGGCCATTAATCTGGGGCACCTCACCATTTACAGAGAGATTCTTCCATTTGGCCAAGGCGGGATATCCATGGTGGTAGAAAGTATACTCCTTGAAGAGGTAGCTAAATGTCTGGAGTCATGAAGACCTGAGTTCAAATCCACCCTCACACTAGCTGGGTGACCCTGGCCAAGTCACTTTACCACTGTCTGCTTCAGTTTCCT
>CM053771.1:68569214-68588796 GCA_028658325.1 Potorous gilbertii
ATTCACAGGGCAGCTAGGTGGCACAGTAGCACTGGGTTCAAATCTAGCCTCACTTACTAGCTGTGTGACCCTGGGCAAGTCACTTCACCCTGTTTGTCTGGGTTTCTTCATCTATAAAATGAACTAGAGAAGGAAATGGCAAACCACTCCAGTATTTTTGCCAAGAAAACCCCAAATGGGGTGACAAAGAGTTGAACACGACTGAAACAACTGAACGACAGTATATATTCACACATACATATTAAAGTTCAAGTTTTAATATGAACTATTAAAACTTAAAACTGCAATGAGATTTTTGAAACAACCTCTACATGTATATGTACATATGCTTATTTATATTTATGTACTTATGTATAATTTATGTGTACATATGCTAGATGGAGTAGTGGATAGAGTATGTATGTACATTATATATATATACATGTATAGTGTTTGTATAATATATGTGTGTGGGGTTTTTTTTGGTGTGTGTGTGTATATATATATATAAAATCCATTTCCTTCTCCAGCTCATTTTATAGATGAGGAACTGAGGTAAACAGGGTTAAGTGACTTGCTCAGGGTCACACAGTTCAGAAGTATCTGAGGCCAGATTTGAATTCAGTTTTTCCTGACTCCAAGCCCAGCACTATATCCACCTTGCCACCTAGCTGCCCTATAGTACATACATAGTATGTATATGTATACAAACACACACACACACACACACACACACACATAGATAGATATATGCATGCATTATTGGTAATCCTGGTTTATTTAGCCCTTCCAGAAGCTATCCAGATGTGGCAGAAAGCTTGCCACCACTGGGGGTACACTCTCCCCTTGCTTTGCCCTTCATCTGCATTGCTTGACCCCTACAGAACGTTTGTGTAAAATTTTCAGTGTGAGTTTTGACCCTTCAGAAACTGGCAAATGCTACAAATCAGGGCTTGGTTTATTGTTTTGTTGATTCTCTAGACTTAAAGAAAATGAAGGAGAAAATATACATAATGCTGATGAAAAGTAAAAGTGGGTCTTTTTGTTTTTTTTGAGAGTTGGTTGTTAAACTTTATCAACATACCACTGCACTTTCTTTACATCATGCAGCCCCCTGGTGCTGTTATCTGACCTTCTTATATAACCTAAGGGCTCATGCCCTTAGGTCTTGCTACCCAACCTACTGCTACACTCTGAGGACTTCTGGTTCCTTCTGTCTGTATTGCATCTGACCTTTCCTGTATAAGTTCTAGCCCTTAATTAAAATGTGAGCTTCTTGAGATCTGAGACTGTCTTCTTTTTTTTTTTATCCACAGTTTTTAGCACAGCGCTTGGTATATAGTAAGTGATTAATAAGTGCTTTTCATTCATTCAAGCATATATCCTCATTTTTCTTTCTGACCACCTATCATTTTTATTTGTTTATTTTTTGCAGATTGTGAAGGTTTGAGTCACATCACTGGAACTCTACTGGTGTTAAAAAGATAGTTTTTGTGTCAGGTAGCCAACAAAAAACTTTAAACAGAAGGCAGTATGATAGAAACTGGCCTTGGGAGCAGAGAGTTGAGTTCTAGTGATAATGCCTACTAAGCTGAGTGATCTTGGGCATAGAACTCCCTCCCTTTGAAGAAATTTCCTTTTCTGGGAAATGAGGATTACTAATTCTCCTATTATCTACCTTACAAAGTTGTTATGGGGAAAATGACTTGTAAAGCTTAATGTATTATGTAATTGAGAACTACCGTCATCGCCATATTTTAGTAAGTGGAAAGCGGAGCTCAGTCAAATCTGGAAAGTGGGGGAGGAAACGGCTGAGCCCTCGAAGGTAGTTACTGCCTGGCTGGCATTGCCCTGACTCTCTGCCCCTCCTGTTCCTGCCCTCTGGGTCTGAGCCACGGCTTTCCAAGCATCAGGGGAGCTGAGGGCGCTCTACACAGCAGTTGGCAACAGGCGGGCAAGCGGTAAATGTGTGAGGTTGGCACTGACGCCCACTTGGCAACGGTAACCACTTCCCCTCCTTCTCCTCCTCCAGGCCCTGCACCAGCTCCAGGCCATATGTGGAATGTGGAAAAAAAAAAAGACTGCTTGTATATCTCCCCCAACCCTCAAACTGGAATGGAATGTTACTGAAGTTGGTTCATGTGCTTTCCTTTGGGGAGTGGGAGGCTGTGAATGATTAAGCTTGCTGTAATCCAGGGGTCTGAGCCTCTTGGCTTCACAGAATCTTAGAGTTGGAAGGGATATCAAAGGTCAACCATTTTATTAACTCATATTTCCCATAGCATTATAAAGCATACAAAAAGCTTTCCTTGAGGCATTTATTAAGCCCAAATTCTAATGGTACCCCAACTCCCTCTATGATAGTCAGTCTTTCCTTGGAGACCTCCAAGGCAGGGGAAGTCAGTAATTTCTTACTAGCTGTGTGACCTTGGGCAAATTACCTTTTCTCTCTGAGCTTCTGTTCTGTCATCTTTAAAATGGTGATGATTAACACTAACTAACGTAGCCTGTTGTGTAGGTAGGCTTACCTCAGAAGCTTTAAAGGGCTGTGGAGATGAATGCCCATATCAGAACTATCATCAGTATGGAACAGTCTGACTGTTGGAAAGTCGTTCTGTGACAGGTGGAATGACTTTGCCCAGTGAGAAAACCTTGGGTGGGGGAGGAGGAAAGGAAGAAAGAATACCTATCCATCAGTCAGTAAGCATTTATTAAGCATCTTGTATGAGCTGGGCACTGTGCTAGGCACTGGGGACACGGACAAAGAGTGAAAAGATCCCTATTTGCAATGAGATTATGTTCTAAGGTAGGGGACAATGAACACATGAAAAATTATATACAGCATAAATACTCAGTTAATAAATATATAATATAATAACATTACTTTTTAATTTATGATATTATATATTTAATGTCACAATAGTTAAATACAAGAGTTTGGGAGAAAGGGTTCTAGTAGTTGAGGAAATCAGGAGTTTGGATACAGAATCTGGGTTCTGAACTGCCTCTTAGAGGAGGGTGGTGGTAAGAGAAGAAGTGCATGCCAGGTATGGGAGATGATCGGTTCAAAGGTATAGAGATGGGAAATAAAGTACTGTGAAGAAAGGAGGTGGGAGAGAGAGGCAGAGAGAAGTTGAAGGAGAAGGAAGACGAGAATAAGGAGGATGAGGAGGGAGGGAGGGAGGCAAGAAGAAAGGGAAAGAGAGGGGGAGAGAGAGAGAGAGAGAGAGAGAGAGAGAGAGAGAGAGTCATTGACCTGCAAAGTATGGAAGGGGGAGTAGTGTTTAATGAAATTGAAAATATAGGTTAGGACAAGATTATAAAGGGTTTTATAAAGGAGTTTATATTTGATTCTAAAGGCAATAAAGAACTCATCGGAGTTGGTTAAGTAGGGGACTGCCATGGTCAGATCACAGTTTAAGGAAAATTTCCATGGCAGCTGTGTGGTGGATGGAATAGAAAGGGAGAGACCCAGGCATGGAGACCCATGGAGAAGTAGACTATTGCAGTGATCCAGGCAAGAGGTGATGAGGGCCTGAATTAAGGTGGAGAAAGAGAGAAAATTTGAGAGAAGGGTTATAAGGGTAGAAATGGCAAGTTTGTGTAACTGCTATGGTGTGAAGGAGCAGGAGAATTTAGTGGATAGTAATGTGTTTGACAGAAATAGGGAAGTTTGGAAGAGAGAAGATTTAAGGAGAAAAAAATGAGTTCATTTTGGAAGATATTATGTTTAAGATATCCCTGGGACATACAGTTTCAAATCTACAATAGACAATAATTTAAGTTTGGGGTTCAGATGAGAGATTGGGCCTTGAGATGTAGGTCTGGGAGTCATCTGCAGAGAAAGACGAGTTAAATCCTGTCCAGGTCACAGTTCTCTAGAAGCCTTTGCACAATAATGAAAATTATTGCAATAATAGTAACAGCATCTAACATTTACATACTATGTCCTCGGTACTGTGCCAAGACCTTATAATTGTTATCTCATGTGATCCTCATAAGAACCCTGGGAGGTATGTGCTGGGCAAGAATTGGAAAGCCCTCCTGCCCCGCCCCCCAAATAGGTTTCCAAGTAGCCAAAAGTAGTGTCTTATATTATATACTATATACATACACACACACACACACACGTATCTCAAAATCCTTGCTTGTAGTGATAGGAGAGCATAGCCCTCATCACCCACCTCAACCTTTGACTCATGCCTTGCTTATTTATCCAATTTATTTTCTTAACATCTTTCATTTATTACTTGGTTTAATACATTATCATTCAATAGTTTATTTAGACATTTGGGTTTAATGGCTGTCATACCTGAAAAAATCTCATATAGATCTATCTATTTATCTATATGCACATATATATACACATAGATATAAAGATATATAGATCCAAATTTATGATGTGCATTCTTGACTAAATTTATAAACAGTAATTCTCATCTGTCCAATATAATTCTAGTAAGTTTTGATAATTGTTTTTATAGCCTACTGAAGGTTAAAAATAATGAATTCTAAATTATGACCACTATAGGTAGGATATAGCAACAGCATGGAGGACGAATGGAAGAAAATCCCCAAGCAGATGTAATTCTGGTTTAGGGTGGGGGGAGGGCAGAAAGAAGCAGGAAAAGAGAGGACTTGAGCCCCATAAGGTGAAGAAAATCATGTAGATATCTAGGGAAGGTCTTGTTTAGTAGAGCAGGTCGGAAATTAAATTTGGGAAGGAAAAAATCGTTAAAATTGAGGGAAATTTGAAGGAGAACAATCTCTAGACCCAAATTATGCTCCAGAGTCTAAGAAAAGTAAGATCAAGGATGATTAAGGAGTATATATAAGGATTAAAAAGGATAACAGGGTAGAATCTCAAGAGGTAGATTCAGGGTTAAGGAGAAGGTAACCGGCGAGACGAGGCAAGGTAAGTAAGAAAAGGTACATGGCACAAATAGAGAGTTAAGTAAATTAATAAAGTGGATTAATGGTTAGGGCAAGTTGGTTATTAAAAAGTCTTAGATTTTAAAAATTAATAATTGGATGTGAAGAGTTTTACTTTTAAAATTTAATAATTGGATGTCAAAGTTTTACTTTTAGAAATTAATAATTAGATATAAAAAATTTCACTGAGATACTTAGGATTGGGACATAAGCACCCACAAAAAATTTCAAGGAACAAGGCTAAAAAATCTTAACCATTATGAATGGTAGCAGAAACTATGCAGTGACTAGCATCAAGTTGACCACTTTTGTATTTCTCCCACAGTTAAGTGACTATTTTCTCTGCTCTAAGTGTGGGCTGATCTCCCTCCCGAAGGAAAAAGGGTGAAGAGACAAGAACATCTCCCGGTACTCCATGTTGTTAGGGAGAATGAAGGGGCTTCTTAATGAAATAAAAGGAAGGATTCAATGGGAAAAAAGTGTTTGCAGTGGAGGAGGGGTTAGAAAATGGAAGAGTGTTACACAGAGAAGAGAAGGAAAAAGATATATGCAATTAGAGCTTAAAAGACTAGAGGTACAACCTGAAAAGGATGGAGCTGGATGCTTGGAGGAGAGAGAGATTACTTTTCTTCCCAGTAATAATAAGGTAGTACTATCAGAAATGAGATCATTCAGGAAGGGGCAGAGGAAGAAGAGAAGAATGGCTGATGATTCCCTGCTCAGGGAGTGCTGTCGTGATGGAGATTCTAACAAAAGGGTAAGCTGAGGCAGATCTTCAAGCAAGATAACATTTCTTAGTAGGAGGGGCATGCTACTTATCAATAAATGAGTCAATGGCTCACCTCCATTAATGACAAGACCCCGAGCAAGAAGATAGCTCCCCTTTTATAGAGTTTGGAGAGCACATTACAAAGAAGAGGGTAGACAACATCATGGGTTCAAGAGCGTCATGATAGGTTACAGAGCTGAGGCCAAGAAAACAACATGATTGGTTACATGGTTGAGGGTAGAGGGAGCCTCTACCCTCAAGGAATTTATGGGGGCTAGCAATGATACTCCCCTTTTTATCTCATGAGTGCTCTGTTTGAGTCCTGGTGTGAGGTAGTGGCACAGATTTTTAGACAAAACCAGACATCCTTGAAGGATAGTTTGGTAGAATAAGATATTAAACCCAACTCCTTTGTGTTCATATATTCCCAATGTTAGCAAAATTCCTTGAGGCAAGAAAGCTAGATTTAAAAATTTAACCCATTACAGACCAATTGAACTCTGAAATAAGTTCAGAGACAAATAATCATGACTTAAGCAGTTACAGGACAAAATCAATTGATTGTAAATAGGATTAGTAAGAAAATGATATGGGATCAATCTTAGTCTTCTCGGTACCAAAGTAGCTATTTGTTGACCTAAGAACAATAATAGAGAGGTCTTTTGTCTTCCTGGTTCTTGTATCCAAGACATAATCAATCAGTCAATCAATAAACATTTATTAAGTGCCTATTAAGTGCCAGACACTATGCTAAGCTCTGGGGATACAAAAAGAAGCAAAAGAGATAGCCTCTACCCTCAAGGAATTTACAATTTACTGGGAGAGACAACATGCAAACAAATGTATACAAGGCAAGCTATACACAAGGTAAATAGAAAATAACTAACAGAGAGAAGGCACTGGAATTAAGAGAGGTTGAGGAAGGCTTTCTGTAGAAGGTGTAATTTTAGTTGGAACTTAAAGGAAGTCAGGGAGGTCAGTGAGAGCAGAGGAGGAAGAGCATTCTAGACATAAGGAGACAAACAGAAAATGTCCAGAATTGAGAGATCAAGTGTCTTGTTTGTGGGACAAGAAGGAGGTCATTGTTAATGGATCAAAAAGTATGTTAGGGAGAAGACTGGAAAGTTAAGAGGGCACTAGGTTATTAAGGGTTTTGAATGCCAAACAGAGCATATTTTATTTACTCCAGGAGGCAACAGGAACCACTTGAGTTTACTATGTGTGTGTGTGTGTGTGTGTGCGAGACATGATCAGATCTATGTTTTAGGAAAACCACTTAAGTGGCTGAATGGAGGATAGATTGGAGTGGAGAGAGACTTGAGGCAGGAAGACCCAACAACTCATGATTGTCCAGCTGTGAGGTAATGAGGGTCTGTACTAGGATGGTGGCAATGTCAAGGAAAGAGAAGGGGGCATATTAGATGTTGCAAAGGTGAAATCAGCAGACCTTGGCAACAGATTGAGTATGGGGGAATGAGAGATGAAGAGGAATCCAGGATGCAAGGTGAGAAATCTATGTAAACCTGAAAGACCAGGAAAATTATATTGCCCTCTAGGCAATTGGGAAAATAGAAAGTGGAAAGGATTTAGGGGGACATAGTATAAGTTCAGTTTTGGACATATTAAGTTTCAGATGTCTACTCGACGTCTAGTTTGGGATATCTGAAAGGCAGTTGGAAATATGAGATTGGAGATCAGTAGAAAGAATGGCTTAGGAAAGGTAGATTTGAGAATCCTGAACAGAGAGATGGTAATTAAATCCATGGGAGCTGATGAGATCACCAAAGGAAGTAGTGAATGGAATGAAGTTAGTAAAGACTTCTCAGTGCTTAACAAAAGGCTTTTAGTAGATGGTTAGGCCTAAATTTTGGTTTCCTAGAAATCATGTGACTTTTGGGAATACGAAACTTAACCCCACCCCCCCTTGGGTTGCCACATCAACATCTACATCGGCATAATACCTATTGGTTATTCCACTACTACCTTGTCCCCTATTCATAGGGTAGACTGTTGAATTTAGACTGTGAGCCTGCCTCCCAGCCAATCGGAGTAAAAGGCCAGCGGGGTGGGGGTGGGTGGGATCTGTGTTAGAGCTATATAATCTCTATATTTGCCTTCTGTAATTGCCTCACTCTCCTGACTACTTATCAGAGAGGAGAGGCTCTTTCTCTCGAGATCGGAATAAAATCTTGCTGCTTTGCTTCTACCTTGAGAAGTCTCTTATTTTTATTTGAGTCGGTGGTCTCTGACCCACACAGTAGTATAGAGGGAGAAGAGAACGGAACACAGGGCATAATTCTGAGGGACACCTACAGTTAGAGGGCATGATCTTGATGAGGATCCAGCACAGGAGATGAAGTAGAAGTGGTCAGATAGGTAGCAGGAGAACCAGGAGAGAAGGATGTCCTGAATACCTACAGAGAAGAGAGTATCAAGGAGTAGTGATCAACAGTATGAAAGATAGCCTAGAGGTCAAGGAGAATGATGATGGAGAAAAGGTTTGGCAACTAAGAGATCATTGGTAACTTTGGGGAAAGCAGTTTTATAACAAAGAATCTCCTGAGATTTAGCAAAAAAGAATGAAAACTACTCACTCCTTATGGTTCACATAGGTCAAAATGGATTTTCAGAAAGAATCTAAAAGGTTATCAATTGTGAACTGAAGACCATAAGGACACAAGCTGGGTTTTGCTCTCCATTGCCCACTGAAGGCAAGGGATACAGAAAAGTAAAATTAAACTAGGAAGTCAAGAACTGGCTGAGGTGTCTAAAAACGGGATTTGGATTTTGGCTTACATTGTAGGGTTGGCAGACTCCTGACCATGCTTAACAAAAGGTTGGTTTGCCAGGTGTCTTAAAGGTCTAATGAAAAAGGCTCAACCCTAGTAGGGATGGAATAAAGAGAAGACTGCTTATGTATATCACCCAAATGAAATATTATAGATGGTTGATTGTTGTCTTTTGTACTCAAAGAGGACCGAATGACATCACTATGTTGGGATTAACGTATTGTGTCTGCTTGTAGCTGATCAGACTAATACAAGCTCAGAAGGCTCTACCACAGGTTAGGTACAAAAAGTTCATATGAACATTGACATAGAGATATCTCTAAATTTGCACATTTCATATTTCTTTTGAACTAACGAAATTCTGCTTTCCTCATAGAGCACAGAGTTTTCTTTGATGAGGGCAGACCATGCTGGGTGATCCTGTGCCAGTGTCTCCCATGTCTCTCAATCAGAGAAACTTTAAGAGTGTCCTTGTAGTGCTTTTTCTAACCACCATGTGAATACTTGCCTTGTGTAAATTCTCCATAAAATAGTATTTTAGGCAACATTTGGCATTCCAACATGGTCAGCCCATCAGAATTGTGCTCTCTGCAGTAAACTTTGAATGCTTGGCTGTTTAGCTCAAGAAAGGACCTCAGGGTTCAGCACCTTATCTCATCAGGTGATCTTTAGAATCTTACTGACAATTCAAACGGAAGCAGTTTAGTTGCCTGGCATGGCTATGTCCATATTTTCCAGGCATACAAAAATGAGGTCAGCACTGGCTCTGTAGACCTTCTGTTTGGTAGGCAGTCTAATATCTCTTCTCTCTCATACTTTCGTTTAGAGTCTCCAAACTCTAAACTAGCTCTGGCAATGTGTGCATAAACTTCATCATTTATGTATGTATTTATATTCTACCAAGTGAACTTATCCACAGCCTTCACAATTTTTCCATTTGCTGTAACTGACAGTTCCACATATGGATGGTGTGATGCTGACTGGTGAAGACCCTTTATTTTCTTGGTGTTGTCAGGTCAAAATTAGCACAAGCAGTAGAGAATCAATCATGATTTTGTTGCATCTCAGCTTCAGAGGCTACATTGAGAGCACACACACACACACACACATACACACACACACACACACACAAATCTATCGGTAAACAAAAAGTCCTGCACCAACTCTCCCTTCACTTTAGTCTTGGCTTGTAGCCTTTTCAAGTTCAAAAATTTACCATAAGTGCCGTAGCTGAGCTTACTGTGGTTTTTGTCCTCACTGAAGGTGTCTGACAACATCAGTGAAAACATTATGCTAAAAAAAGCATAGGAATCATCACATAAATCACTTCACTCCACTGGTGACTAGGAACATGTAAGAACATCATCCATAATCCAGAACCCAGGCAAGTATGTTGTCACAAAACTAAATATTGTAGATAGAGAAGAGCTCCCTTTTGCCCCCTCCCCCCAAAAAAAGGAAAAGGAAAGGAATAACAGTGGAAACAGACATTCATGGAAGACAAAATCCAAGAAATGATCTGGCATTAAAACCCATGGCCTCAAATGTCTGGTTACAAATGCCCAAAGTTAAAGTAACAAACAAAAGGTACTTGAAGTCCTAACACAAAGGGTGAAATTTGACTTCACAGGAATTACTGTGACTTAGTGGGTTAAAATCTAGGACTGGACCATGGCTCTGGTTAGGTATGCTTTTACAAAAGAAACAGGATAGGTAAAAGGAAATGGGGGGTAGGATAGCATTGTCTATTATGCAGGTATACTTATGATGAAAACCAGGAACCAGAAAGAGAAGGGGAGAGTATTTGGATGAAGGTCAAAGATGGGGAGAAAGAGAAAGGGATTTTTGTCATCAGAGTATGCTACAGATCTCTTGGACAGAAAGAAGAAATAGATGAGAAACTTGAGAAACAGATCAAAATCCAGCCCAGAGGTATCATATAGTTAAGATGTGGAACTTCAATTGTCCAAACTATCTCTGTCAAAAGCAAAGCATCTGATAATGTCTTGAATTGTCATGATGATAATTTCCTCCTTCAAAAAGTACAGGAACCAATAAGGGGAAATCGGACTCTCGCTAATAGGAAAGAACTGGTTGCTGAAATGAGAATGATGGGAGTCCTGAGGGAGAGTGATCATTCCTTCTTAGAATTTGTAATTGAGGGGAGGAAATCTGAGTATAGTCTGGAAAGCACCATAGGCTTTGGGAAAGTAGGTTTCAAAAGGTTCAGAGGAAAGACAGGTGAGACTCCACAAAACAAGGAAAATCAGCTCAGGAGGGATGGAAGAGGATGAAGAATGAAATTCTGAAGACATAAAGGAAACTTTTAATGAAAAGGGGAAAATATGGCATTTGTCTAAAGAGACAGATGTTGATGCACAGGGAACTCACTAACCAATTGAGATTTAAAAAAGAAATGTACAGAAGATAAAGGCTAGGTAAAAGGAGGTGAATATGAGAGCATAGCATAGTCCTATAAAAATAATATAAGGTTTATTTTTTGATCCTGGAAGCGATAGGGAGCCACCGAAGTTTACTGAGTTGGGGAGAACATGGTCAGACCTGTACTTTAGGTAAGTTCACTTTGGCAGTCAAGTGGAGGATGGATTGGAGTGAGGAGAGTCTTAAAATTGGGAGTCTATTTTCAAACTCAAAATAAGTTGAGACTGGTGACCGAAGCTAAGGACAACAAAAGATATTTTGTTTGTTTTTGTTTTAAGCTATATTGGGAGAATATGAAGATCAAAGAGAACATGGGACTTTTGCTTGGGGCAGATAGAATGATGGCAGTTGACAATGGAGAGAAGACAGAGTTTCTCAATTCTTATGTTTTTGTCTTCTCTATAAAGGAAATCAACCTTTAAATTGGAAATGACAAAACAAAAATGACTAATAGGGAGTTTAGGATAAACATAAGTAATGAGATAGTAAGACAGCACCTAGCTGCCCTGATGAATTCAAGTCATTTGGCCTAGATAATGAAAGAAGCGGTAGTTATAACTGCTGAGTCACCATCAGTCTGTCAGTCGGTCAACAGACATTTGTTAAACTCTTACTACGAGGCCAGGTTTTGCACTAAGTAATGCAGAGAATATAAAGAAAGGCAGAAACACAGTCTCTCTCCTCAAAGAGCTTAGATTTTTCTGGACAAGATAACATGCAAATAGCTGGGCACAAACTAGATATGTGCAATGTGAATGGATGGTAAGGTCCAAAGGAAGGGAGGATTTAAAGACTTTCTGTTAAAGTTGGAATTTGCATTGAATCCTGAAGGAAGCTTGGAGGCCAAGAGAAGGTGTTCCAGGCATGAGCGATAGCCAGGGCAAACTCTTGGAGTCAGGAGATGGAGTGTTCTATGTGAGGAATAAGTAGGTCAGTGTAGCTGGATTGTTGAGTGAATAGAGAGTGGTAAAGGTAAGGAATCTGATCTTGGAGGTCGTAGAGAGCTACTGGAGTTTATTGAGTTGGGGGTAGGATGGGACATGACCTGTATTTTACGTAAATTCCCGTTGGCAGTGGAGGGTTGATTGGAATGGGGAGAGTCTTGAGGCAGGAAGAACAACTGGAAGGCTGTTGCAATCGGTGTGCCAAGAGATGATGAGGGTCTATACTAGACTGGTGGCTCTGTGAGTGGCGAGGAGACTTATATAGTAATGTAACAGCAATAATAGCTGGCATCTCTGTAGCACTTGCTATACACCAGGCACTGTGCGAAACATTTTATAATTGTTATTTTTTGATTCTCACAACAACTTTGGGATGTAGGTGTTATTACTATTCCCATATTACAGATATGAAAACTGAGGCAAACAGAGGTTAAGTGACTTGCCCAGGAGGTCACATCTGAACAAAGGTCTTTTTGATTCCAGACTCAACACTCTATCCACTATAACATGAGAAGGTGAAAATAACAAGGTTTAATGTCAGATTGGATGCCTGAGATGAATGTGAGGAGACAAGGAATCTGATACCCTCAATGGTAAAAGGAAGAAGGCAAGATTTGGCTAAAGATCATGGAAAATGGAAGAGGTACTATCAGATTAACTTATAATATTATATATAATATAACATAAGATAAGATATGAAGGGCAACTATTGGCCTGATTCTTTGAAAAGGAAAAAAGAAAAGTCAATGGGCTTGACTTTGATTCCTGGGAAAATCCTAGAATGGATCATTAAAGGGATGCCTGTCAACACCTAGAAAGGGAAACAGAGATTACTAAGAGCTGACATTGTTTCATCAAGAACAGATCATAAAAAATTAACATTATATCCTTGTTTGATGGGTTTACTAAACTGACAGATTTTCTAAACTGTGGATTTAGTTGACCTAGATTTTAGCAAAGCTTTTGATAAAGTATCTCCAACTATTCTTGTGGAGAAGATAGAGAGAGATGGATTAGGTAATAAAACAGAGGAATTCAGAACTGATTGGATGGCCAGACTCAAAGAGTCATTGTTTATAGTTCAGTGTTAATGTGGCAAGTGATCTCCAATGAAGTGCCCCAGAAATGTGTGTTTGACTTGTCCTGTTTACCATTTTAATCTTGAATAAAGTTCCTGTTCATCAGATTTGTAAATGATACCAATCTGGGAGGGATAGCTAACAGTGGAAGACAGAGAAGGAACCAGGACACCAATGGACTGGAATATTGGTTTTAATTTAATAGGATGAAATTAATTTAGAATAAATGTAGTGACTTCTAATATAAAGTCAACTACCCAAACATAAAAGGTAGGAGAAGCATGAATAGACAGAAGTTATTCTGAAAAAATCTGTGGCTTCTGTGGACTGAAAGATTGATATTAGTAAGTTAATGTGTCAGTCAATCAATCAATAAGTATTTATTAAGCATGAACCATATACCTGGTACTGTGCTAAGCCTTGGGCATATAAAGAAAGACAAAAGATATTCCCTGATCTCAAGGAACTCTGAGTCTAATGGCCGCTGTTCAGAACAGTGGCTATAAAATCTAATGCATTATTGGGCTTTGTTAATAGTGCCAAAGCTTCTAGGAATTGGGATATGAGAGTCTCCCTGCACTATCTTATGAGACCTACTATGAAATATTGTATTCTGTTCTGGGTACCAGGCTTAAGGACGTTGATTAAAAAAAACATAGTGACAAACTGGAAAGTGACCAGAGGGGAGGTCCTTGGGTCCATGTCATATGAGAATTGGCTAAGAAACTGGATATTTAAGTTGGAAAAGACTCATGACAGTTTTCAAGTATTTGAAATGTCTGTCCCATGATGGGGGTGGGGGGGCTGGTTTGATTTGTTCTGTTTGGCCTCAGAGGGAAGAGCAAAGGGTAGAAATCATGTAGAGGGAAATTTAGTCTCAATGTCAAGAAAAATTTTCCAACAGTATTCCTGTCTCAAAGTGCCTTAGGAGGTGGTGGGTTCTTTCTCAGAGGTCTTCAAGTACAGGCAGGTCAATCATTTGTAAAGTATTTCGGCAGGGTCAAACTCAAATAGAAATGGATCTCTGTGGGGCAGGTTGACTTAAAAACCACAAATAACATAATCTATGTTGTTTATTTATTTTGTTAAACATTTCTTAATTACATTTTAATCTGGTTCTATGGCTCTTGGGAGTTTGGCTGGCTGTACCAGCTGGCTGCTTTGAGTTTCATCCCTTTGAGGTATGTTATAATAGGGATTCCTTTTTGTGTATAGGTTAGACTAGAAGGCGAATGAGGTCCCTTCTGAATTCTAGATTCTGTGGTTCAATCATTTCCAAACACTTCCATTTGTGGTCATTTCGTCCCACTTGCCTCATCAGCCCTGGAGGGTACCCGGGGAATATTACAAGATAATAAGTTCAGTGAGAAGGCCTCAAAGAAAAGAAAAGCTGAAGGGATGGTTTATAACCTATCAGCTTAAGGCAGGAGGGAGGGTGACAAATGGAAATTGAGACTGGAAAAATCCCAGAAGCATTGCTGATGTGGTCTGTCTTTTTTCTGCGCTCTGGGATGGAATTCAGAAGAACAAGGAGCTCCAGCTCCTTTCTGCTCCTCAACTCCTTATGTGATCTTGGGAGAGTCATTTTCCCTTTCTGGCCCTGTTTCCCCAACGTGAAAGATTCCTTGGTTCCCTTCCCTTCTAGCTCTGCCTTTCCATATTCTAGTAACAAGGTTCTTTTGAGCTTTGACTTCTACGTACTAATGGCCCTTCTAGATGTTATGTCTCTGATAAGAGGCAGTGGCATTGTTATTCCAGAAAGGAGGAGTTTCCTGGGATGGCCTGAGTTCAGTTAACACTGGGGTTTATAGCAGGTCACCCTGTCTAGGACCTACCAGATTTGCTTAAGCTTCTGGGAAGTCTGGGCGGCTTGAAACTGTCCAGGAGTTTGGGAGATGGGAACACAGCCAAGTCTTGGATATCTGTGAACAGATAAATGAAATCCACAGATCATCCCTAAAGCTATTACTTGGAGCCTCCCTACCATGCCTGTATAAGTTGCAGAATTGCCAGTTTGTCTCTTTTCTTTCTTTTCTTCTCCCTTCCCTTTGGTCTCTCCTCTCTACACTTCTTTTCTTCTCTTCTCTCTTTCCCCATACCCCTTCTCCTTTCTTTTCCTTCCCTTAGCAAGGGACATAAAAGTGGGTCACAAGTAGGGAATGTCTCCTGAGTTCATCCTGCTGAATCTGAAGAGGGTCCAAGCTCCCTCCTTCCAGCCCTGGGAAAATGCCAATAAAACCCCAGGCTACTTTATGGAGCATGGGCCCCAAACTTCCTATTTATACTACTTAGGTCAGGTAGGATTGACCCTCAGACTGGATCACCAGCTCAGGAATTTGTAGGGGTAGCTGTCAACCCAATGTATCATGTACCATGGCACTGATGACCTTGATCAGAGGTGACCTCCCCAGAGGAAGAATGGGCATCCTTTGTACCTCTTCAGCAAGAGGGAGATACCTGTCTCTTGGTTGTCTTCTGAAACTTAAGACCCCAACAAGAGACCAAAACAACTCTTAGAAAAATACTTCTGAAAGCTATACCTACTGATATCTCCACTTCTCCATCTATCATCTATCATACGGATCATCTATCTACATATCATCTACTTCCCAATTATCTGGACAAAAAAAGCCTGTGCCGGAAGCCTCCAAGTCCAGATAGAATCCTTGTACCCCACCTGTGACTTGGAGAGTGAATCCTTGGACAAGAGCTTTGAGGATTGGCTGGAAGATAAAAGACCCAGGAAAGAGGTCCTTGGACATAACATTCTGGGTCTCTCTTTTAACCCCATTCATTTCTCTTATGTCATGATCTTCAAAAACAAAGGGCAAACACAGACAGAATTCAGGGAATTGTGTTTGATTTGAGTTTTGGATCTGAGGCTGGAAAGCTGAGGCTGCAGATGGGGTGGGGGAGGTGGATTGTCCACATTTTCAAACTTTTGAGATGGGGAGACTTGGTACCCAGATTCCTGGGTTACATTTCTATTTTATCCCTGTGATAGTAATTCACATTTCTATAGCATTGTTAACATTTATAAAAATACTTCCCTCCAGTGGAGGGAAGGGAGATTCAATTCAGTTTCTGTGGTTGTTCAGGCCTGTGATTTCACTGGTATAGGGGACACCCAGCAAGGAAATAACTTCTCTTAATGCAGCCCAGCAACTGTTCTTCATTTTATAGCCTTAGAGAGTTCCTGGTGATCCTAAGGGGGTTGGTGGCTTACCCAGAGCATTACAGCTGGTGTATGTCATCTGGAGGTTCTGGACTCCAGATGTTCCTGACTCTGAAGCAGGTTCTCTACACCAACCCTCCTTTCTTGTTAAGTGCTACTTAGAGCATTTGGAGCTCATATTGCTCTGATCAACAACAGTCAGACACGATGAAAACTTCACTTTATCATGGTGATGTCATTTTGATCCTCTTCGAGAACGAAGGACAACAACCAACCAACCGAACCAAGTAGGAGACGTTTGGCCAGGCTCTGGGGGTACGAAGGCAAGAAGGTAACAAACAATCCCTGCTCCTAATAATAATCTATTTTATATAGTGCCTTAAGGTTTGCAAAGCACTTCATAAATATCTCATTTTATCCTCACAGCAAACCCTGGGTGCTAAGTACTATCATTATCTCTGTATTACAGTTAACTGTAAGGAACTGTAAGGAACAGGAAACTGAGGGCAGACATGGATTAAGTGACTTGCTCAGGGTCACACAGCTAGTAAGTGCCTGAGGCAGGACTTGAATTCCCATCTTTCTGGTTCTAAGTCAGGCTTTCTTTCCACTTCACCATCTACCTGACTGCCTCAGAGAGCTTCATTCCATTGAGGAGATACAACATGTACAGGTATACAGGAATCATATACAAAATGTTTATAAGGAGAGAATTTCTAATGTCTGGAAAGGCCTCATGGAAGAAAGGGAACCGGAGTAGTGGAAATCATATTGGATTTGAAGTCAGAACATCTGTGTTTGATTTAGTTTTACAGATGAAGGGGAACCCAGGTATTCTGACTCCAAGTCTCTTTCCTTATGTTTTTGGAGGCAATTGGGGTTAAGTGACTTGCCCAGGGTCATACAGCCCAGTAGATGTCTGAGATTGGATTTTTACTCAGATCCTCCTGCCTCCAGGGCCAGTGCTCTATCCACTGTGCCATGTAGCTGCCTCTCTAGTAGTCTTTTCTAGATACTTTCTGAACATATGTTCTTTCTGGGTCTTGTTTCCCCACCTCAAAAGTGGGTAAGAATTGGTATTTGTGGGAAATGGTATTATGTGCAAATGGAAGAGGGAGTGATTACCCCCTATATAAAGGCAGCTCAGACACAGGGTTCCCCCTTTCTCAGTCCTAGATGGTAGCACCAAATTTTCTACACTGAAAGCCCTAAGAAATCATATTTTTCTTAGCCAGACAGTCAGACAGACAGCCGGACCCAAGGGCCTGCCTACAAAGCCCTGCAGGGAAGGATGAAGAAGCCCTCAGCAAACATAAAATACCATGGAAACGTCAGAGTAACAGCTTCAGAGGTGAGCTGTGCCTCCAGAAAGAAACACACAATCACCCTCTTGAAAGTGGGGCCAGGTGATTACCCAGTACTAAGTCATTTTATGTCCTTGAATCTGGGGCTCAGAGCAATGGGGAGTGAAAGTCGGGTGGAGGACCTGCGAGAAGCATAATGAGAGGCTGAGATCCTGAGAGGGATATCTAGGCAGTGAGAGACAAACACCGCAAACGAGAGACCAAAAGGGAGACTGACAGACAGAGACTCTGAAAGGAAGACCTAGGCAGTGAGAGACAAACACCGCAAAAGAGAGACCTAAAGGGAGACTGACAGACAGAGACTCTGAAAGGAAGACTAGGCAGTGAGAGACAAACACCGCAAAAGAGAGACCAAAAGGGAGACTGACAGACAGAGACTCTGAAAGGAAGACCTCGGCAGTGAGAGAGGCAGAGATACAGATGTGGTGAGACAATAATGGGGGATAAAGACAGGGAGATCCAGAGGCACAGACAAGTCCCCAAGAAAAAGACGGGCATGGAAAGGCAGAGAGAGACAGAGAGAACGAGAGACAAATCCAGGGCAACCTCAGCTGGAAAGCCTTTATTAACTGCTCACTATATGCAAGATGCCATGCTGGGGGATGGGGAGGCAAAGATCTAATGAAGGAAAGGATCTACCCTCTGAGAAGCTTGCATTTCTTCTGGGGTTGGGGGTGAGAGTGGGCCAGGAGGACATAACATGAAAACATATAAGCATACACATGATCATTTGAGGAGAGAGTGAGCATTAACAGCCCGAAGGGGGGATCCAGAAAGGTTTTCTGTGTAGGAGAGGTTTGAAGGAAGCGAAGGATTCTAAGAAGCGGGGGTGAAGAAAGAGGAGGCAGACACACTCAGGAGGCAGACCCAGAGAGAAAGCAAGAACATCTGAAAGTTTCATTTGCCTCAGTTGGTTTGGTAATCAGCAGTTATCACCCAAAATAAATTTTCCAAACCCTCTCTCTCTCAGCTGCCTCGATGCAAGATGTTACACGTGATTGGGGTTTTTGGGTGGAAGGGGGTGGGGGGAGAGGGGGCTTTCCATGGAGACAGGCAATGTGTGACTCATTATTTCCTCTCCCTGTTGCAGATGAGAAAAGCCAAGGTTGCCAGGACTGAAAAGCCCAGTAGGAAAGGAGACTATTAAATAACAACTGGGCACAGGGCTGGGTGGCTAGGGCTGCGGCGCTTGGCCGTCTATGGCTCCCAAGGAAAGAAAGCATTGTCTTCAGGTAGCTCTTCCAAAGCCAGGTCTTCTGCCTTCCTTCGCCTGGGCTTGCATTTGGAACCGGAGCCGCTGCTGAGCATCCAGAGACCCCAAAACAGAATTAGCCTCCCTCAGTCCCTGGCAGAGGGACTGCCTAACACCAGGAAGGGAAAAGAGAGATGCCTCCCCTTTGGATACCTGGTCTTGGCCATGGCTCCCTCTCCATGGTCTGTATCCCACCTAGGGGCGCAGGAGGCTGCTGGGTCAGGCTGGGGTGAGGGTGGTTGGCCCCGCAAAAGTAGTACAGCCAAGAAAGGGCAAAGCCAGGAGGGAGCTAAGGAAAATAAAAGGGGAATGGCTACCTCAGGCCCCAAACATCCTCCCTTCCCTAATTACCCAGAGGAGAAACTAAGAAAAAATCAGGGTATTTCAGGCAAAGACAAAAGAATAAAAATAAACATTTCCATTTAACAGTTTACAAAGTGCTTTCTGCACCACAGCCTTGAGAGGCAGGACAAGGATCATTATCCCTATTTTTAATCACAGAATGTCAGTGCTGGGAGGGACCTTCGAACACAGAATGTGAGAGGTGGGAGGGATCTTAGCTCATAGAAGGTCTGGGCTGGAAGTGTTCTTGAAACACAGAATGTTAGAGATTAAGGCATCTTAGAATAGAGTGTTTCAGAATTGGGAGGGCTTTCAGAACAGAGAAGGTCAGAGCTGGGAGGGCCCTTAGAACCCAGGATGTCAGGGCTGGGTGGGAGTCTTAGAACAGGGAATGTAGAGGTGGGAGATGCCTTAGAGCATAGAATGTCAGAGCTGGGAGGGTCCTTAGAACACAGGATGTCAGGGCTGGGAGGGCCCTTAGAACACAAGATGTCAGGGCTGGGTGGGAGTCTTAG
>CM053771.1:68589296-68828944 GCA_028658325.1 Potorous gilbertii
GGTGGGAGTCTTAGAACAGGGAATGTAGAGGTGGGAGATGCCTTAGAGCACAGAATGTCAGGGCTGGGAGGGCCCTTAGGACACAGGATGTCAGGGCTGGGTGGGAGTCTTAGAACAGGGAATGTAGAGGTGGGAGATGCCTTAGAGCACAGAATGTCCAAATGAAAGAGATCTTGGAACAGTGTCTGAGGTGGGTTGGGCAGGTCTCGGAACAGCTCGATGGGCACTCAGGGAATCATGTCCTGCGCTTCCCAGAAGAGGAAACTTTTCGGAACGGGGATGTGATCGGCCTGAGGTCGCCTACGAAGGTTATCCTGCGTCTCCTTGGTCCCAAATTTTCGCCCTCACTAGACCCTCTGGGGTCTGGGTCTGAGCCACAGACGCATCTGCACTCCACCAGCTTGGGGCTGGGACCAGATCTGGCTTCTTCCTCTTCTCTCGCGGAGGGCACTGCTGGGCAGCAGCTGGGAAGCTGGGGCCTCTGGTCCCAGACGTGGTCCCCGAGGTCCTGGTTTCTCCCCCGTGAAAGGCGGGGCAGGGACCAGCCTCTTTCCTCCCTCTTCCCCCATTAGGGCCCAGGGAGACTAAAGCAGAGCCCGGGACGCGCCCGCGTGTCCAGCCTAAGGGAAGCGCAGGGCGTGGCCCGGCGGGAGGCGGGGTCGTGAGGGGGTGGGGGAGCGGGCAGGGCCGGGGGCGGGCAGACCCCAGCTGGGCTGGGGTGGCCCGGGGCGGGCTGGCGGGCGCGGTCATGCTGGTCGTGTTCTGGGGTCTGCGCTTGCTGCTCGGGCTCTTCTTCATGCTCACGGGGGCGGTCAAGCTCGCCGAGTGTCACCTCTCGGCCCAGGTGCACGCGCAGATGGTGAGCGGCGGCGGGGCCGGGGGCGGTGGGCGCACGCCTGCCCGCGGAGCGCTGCACTGCGCCCGGGGGAGGGGTTGGGGGTCTCCAGGCTCCTCCGCTCCCCCTGCACGCTGTGGCAGACAGGCAGTCTTGGCCACCCTGGGAGCCCTCTGAGCCTGCGCCTGCGCGGATCATTTAGCCCCCACGGGGTCTGCCTATTTCAGTGGGGTGACCGAGAGGGGAGAGAAGGGGGTCGTCAGTCAGATGATGGGGTAGATGAGGCCAGGGCCACTGTCCCTCCCTCCAGGTGGCAGGCGATCTCTGCCGGTGGACACTCAGAGAGAGGAGGCATTCTCAGATCATAGACTGAGAGTGGGAAGGGACCTCGGAGAGCATCTCCCACCTCATTTTACCGATGAGAGAACAGAGACGCAGTGACCTCTCACCTGAGGTCACAATAGAGCCAAGATTTTAAACTCAGGTCCTATTACTTCGAGTGAATGTTTTGTGCCTTTGCAAGCTTACAGAGCCCAAGAGTGTCAGAGGCAGAAGAAATTCTGGATGGAGTCCAGTCCAGGTGGCACAGTGGATAAAGAGGTGCGCTTGGAGTCAGGAGGATTTGAGTCCAGATGTGGTCTCAGACACTAGCTGTGTGACCCCGGACGCCTCTCGTGGTTTCGGTGCTCTCACTTCACCTTGTAAAATGGAAATAATAAATAGCACAGGGTTATTGTAAGAATCCAACGAGATAATGGGAAGCCCTTTGCCAACCGAAATATAGTTACAGAAAGGCTAACTATTGTTATTAATCATTTTACAGTTGGTGATACTGACACTGAGTTAGGAGTTGACTTGCTCAGTGACCACTCCATACTCCTCACCCAGTAGAGGTATCTTGGGTCAGGTCTGTACAAAATGACTGTAATGGATTTATCTACCTTCCTGGGAGGCTGTGCTGAGGGTGGAGTGGGGTTAGGATGTTTGATGAGAAAGGAGAAAGTGATAATCTCTGCCCTCTTCCCTTCTTCATCAAGACCCCTCAGCTAGGGAGCTGAATTCTGTGGCATCCCCTTCCCCCTGACCTCCTTGGTATTCCCCTTGTAATATCACTCCTAGTCTTTGCATAGGCTGTTTCCCTGCCCTGACTCCCCCAACCCCCATTCCTGCAATGCTCTGGGGACTTATTTCACATCCCTAACTCTCTTTAGGACTTAGCTCAAATGCCATCTCTACAGGAGACCTCCCTTCTTCCGACTCTTGTTAGCGCCCCCCCCCAAGACTGTAAGGGCAAGAACTGGCTTTCTTAAAGATTTTTGTATCTATCCCAGTACCTGTCTTAAACCTTTAATAAATTCTGGAGTGAATTCCCTCAGGTCTCTTGTCTTAGGGATGATGGGGGTAGGGGCTGAGGGTAGAGTTCACCTTGGTCCTTTTGTTGATTTTAGTGATGGAAGAGCCCACACTTTAAATAAGGATGTGCCCCCTCTCCCTCTTCAAGGTCCTGGCCCTTCTTACTGCAATGATGTTGAAAATAACTCTTGATTTCTGTTTAGCACTTTACATAACTTTCAGGGTGTATTTATGATACTCATAAAACCTCTGTAGGATAGGAGTTATTAATTCACATCTGAGAGATGAGGTAATGGGCAATATCCTTCATTTCTCACTGCCTCCTGGGTTCCATTGTGAGTTAAGCTGGGACTAGAACCCAGTTTGCTTGTCTTCCTACTTAGGTAATACACTGCTTCCAGGGGACTCCTCACAGGAAGAGAGGGTTTGCTTTCCTGTTCTTCAAAAGTTCTTGGGAAGGTCATTCCTTCCATGTTCCTTGGTGAGGAGTTTGGGGAGGGGAGGTAGAGATTGCCTTTCCCTCCCTTGCCACCTAATCACCTGGACTTTGCCTTTCTTTCCCTGGCTTTGTTTAGGGGAGGATGTGGTAACTGGGCAGTGCAGGGAGTAGAAAGGGTCTGGCAGGACTGAGGTTAGTTCACAATAGTCAGGTCTAGCAGCAGAGTTTAGCCAAGATAGATCAGGGGCCTTGGTGCTTGCTCCTTAGCAGAGGAAAGAGGTATTTAGTGGAAGGGAGTGACAGAGAAAGGGGAAGGAAGAGTAAGTGGTCATTAGACTTCAGATATTCGTGGCATCATCCCATCTGGCACCAGCTCAGGAGGGCTCCTCAGGACCTTCTCTGTTTGTAAAAAAGACCTAAATCTATTTCTTTTTTTTTAAATATTAAATTGTTTTTTACTGAAGATTATTGAAAATAACATCAGTCTCTAAATATCCCTAAGTCAAGGAGTCTTGAATATTTTTGTGTCATGGACTCCCTTGAGTGAAGACCTAAATTTCTTAATTAAGAGGGGCTAATGATGGGGGGATGGTGGTGAGGTATCCAAGAGTTGGTAAGAATATGTTAGGTCACCTTAACCTTCCAACCTATCCTGCCCCCAACTCTGTTGAAGTATCTTCAACTTCTCTCTCGGACATATTAGCCAATATTTATGGCACACTTGTCTGAGATCATTTGCATGGAAGAAGCCCTGAACCAGGAATCAAGAAAATTGGGTTCTAACCACTAGCTCTACCAATAACTCCATTTTTGACCTTGGATGTAGAATCTTGGAATATCATAGCTGGAAGGAAACTTAGAGATAACTTTAATACAGCAGTTCTCAAAGTATGGACACTGGACCCTAGGAGGCTTCCCCAGATCCTTTCAGAGAGTCCATATTTTATTTCTTATGTAGTAAAAATCTCATGTGGTATATTTCTCATATGGTAAATATGTAGATGTAACCTACATAAACAAAAGGTCTTTGAATTCCTCAGTAATCTTTAAGAGTGTGAAGGGATCCTGAGACCAGAAAGTTTGAGAACCTCTGTTTTAATACAAGCCCTCTCTGGGGAATTAATTTTTCTTTTAATTTTTCCCATCTATTAATATTCTTTCCTTCTGAAATTACTCTATTTCTTGGTATTTCATTTTCTGGAGAGGCATGGTGGCTAGTGTAGTGAACCTGAGATAAGGAAGAACTTAATTCAAAATCCACCTTTGACACTTAATAGCTGTGTGATCTCTCGGTTTCAGATTCCGCATCTGTAAAATAGAGGCAATGAACCTTGTAGAACTTACGTCAAGGCTGAAAGGAGATCATGTACATAAAGTGATTAGCAAACTTTCAAGCTTTATATAAATGTCAATTATTGACTTCCTGTTCCTGTTGTGTGGGTATACTCCATGGCTCTCTCCTGAGCTTTCTCTTCTGAGTGTTTTCTCTTGGTGATCTCGTCAGCTCCCATGGTTTTAGCTCTCAGATCTATGCAGATAACTCCCCAGTCTACCTATCCAGCCCATATCTCTCTCCTTAGCTCCAGCCCTGCATCTCCTCTGATATGTCCCATAGGTATCTTAAACTCAACATGTTCTAAACAGAACCATGAAATTTCTGTACCTCCCAAATTTACCCCTCCTCCTGACTTTCTCATTTCTACAGAAGACAACATAAATCTGGTTACCCAAATATACAACCCAGCTGTCATTCTTAACTCTTGATGCTCATTTAAACCACACTACCCCTCCCCGCCCCCTTCCCACAGTCTATATACTATGAAATCTTGTAGATTTTATCTTCTCCACATTTTTCTCATCCATTCCTTCCTTTCCATTAACATGACAGCCACCCTGGTTCATGCCCTTATCATCTCTATGTGAACTATTACAAGTCTCCTGATTTTTCTTCCTGTATCAAGCCTATGTGCTCTCTAAAGCCATCGTCCTCACAGCTACCTAGTTGATATTCATAATGATAACAGCAGGAACTGGCATTTATGTAGTACTTTAAGGTTTGAAAGCATTTTACAAATTTATCTCATTTGATCTCACAACAACCCTTGGGTGGTAGCTGCTCTGATTATCTCCATTTTGCAGATGAGGAAACTGAGGCAGACCATTTTATTCTCCTGCTTAAGTTTCCAAGGCAGACCCATTCTCTAGAATATGAATAGGCAGTTTTCAAATATAGAAATTCAAGCTATCAACAAAATGCTCTATAACATTAATGAAAATTTTGAAATTCTACCCATCAGATTGACAAAGATGACAGAAAAGGAAAATGATTACTAGAGAGACTTGAAAAACAGGTGCACTATGGCATTGTTGGTAAAGCTGTGAATTTGTCCAGCCATTTTGGAAAACAGTCTGGAAGCCCCCAAAGCTACTAAACTATGAATAAATCCTCCAAGGAGATCAAAAAGAAGAAGAAAAGGGGCTTATATCTTAAAATATTTATGGCATTTTTGTAACGCATGTCTATATTTCCTCCTTGCCCTTTTTGTTCTTTTTTGTGCATTTTAAAATGATATTCTGATCACCTTCTTTTCTTTGTCATTTTTTTCTCCTTCCTTTTCTGGCACCCTTAGCTTTCATCCTCTTTTCCCTCCAACCACCTTTCCCCCATTTAAAAAAAAAAAAAAAGAAAAACAAAACCTTGTTAATAAATATGCATAATTAAGCCAAACTCCTATACTGGCTAAGTCCAAAAATATGTGCCTCATTCTGCGCCTTGACATTGTCTCTCCTTCAGGATGTGAGTAACTGACTTTATCGCAGGTCCTCTGGAGTTTTGGTTGGTCATTGCCGCCATCAGAGTTCTTAAGTCTTTCAAAGTTGTTTTTCTTTGCACTGTTGTTTTTATTGTATAAATAGTTGTCCTAATTCTGCTCATTCCATTTCATCAGTTCATTCTCTGAAATCATCCCTTTTAATATCTCTTATAGTATCATAATATTTCATTATATTTCATTACATTCATATGTAATGAATGTATATAATTCATGCACAATATGTAACTGGTTCTGCTATTTCTAAATTGATGATTTATTTCCATTTCTTTGTCACTATAAAAATTCCATAAATATTTTAAAATATAGACCCCTTTCTTCCTTTTTTGATCTCTTTGGACTACATGAATCAGTGTATGCTTTCACCAGGATGAACCCTGATGAGGTCAAAGTAAGACTTTATGAAGATCCAGAGACCCTCATGATCAATGTACTGAAAGAGGACAAGCTTATAATTCTGGGTGACTTTAATTCAAGAGTAGGCACAGATTAGCAGATATGGTAGGGAATTCTTAGGAAAAATGGAGTTGGAAATGGCAACAGCAGTGATCACTTACTACTGAAGACTTGTGTATCTCATGACATTCTCATCATCAACACTGTCATCCATTTACCTAAACACAATAAAACTTCATAGATGCTCTCTTACAGCAAACATTGACATTTAATAGACTATGTAACTGTAAGGAGACACAACAGAGAGGATATGAGAGTGATGAAGGTGATGTGTGGCACAAAGTGCTGGACGGCTCAGACTTATCCTCTCCAAGCTAACTATTGGCAACAGCCCCAAGGCAAGATATCAACAGATATCAACTTAATTCAACAGATTAGGTGCTTCAGCAGTTCATTTCTAACTTGGAGGAAAAGCTGAGCCAACACACATTTGGCAACAGTCAAGCAGAAAATGAGTGAGCAGTTTTCAGAGATTTGGTGTTCAGCACTGTTAATTACTCATCTGGGCCAGAACACTTGCAAACATCAAGATTGGTTTGATGAAAACGATGGAGAAATTCAGAAGCTGCTAAATGAAAAATCGAGAAATCCACAGGGTTTATCAGCTAGATAGCTCATCCATCAAAAATAAAGTGCAAGGGAAGCTTAGAGAAATGCAGGATTCCTGGTTCAGTAAGGAGACAGATGAAGTTCAGTTTTACATTGATAGTAACAATCCAAAGTGCTTTGATCATGCCCTGAATGCAATTTATGGGCCAAAGACTTGGTGAATTTCAACTACTCAGTGCTGATGGAGTCACACTGATTAGTGATAAGGACATGATGCTGGAGAGATGAACACTTCCACAATGTTTTGAATAGAAAATCATCAAGCAGTGTTGAAGTCATTGGCCATGTACCACAGATTGAAGTCAATACCTCTTTTAGCTGAACTACCAACTAAAGAAGAGGTTTTGAATGCCTTTAGGCTTCTCTTATGTTGTAAGGTGCCTAGTGCTGATTCCATTCAGCTGAGATTTACAAGATGGGGGATCTATTGTGCATACAAAAGTTGACTGAAAATTTTTGTGTTATATGGTAAGAGGAGGTTATTCAAGGGTGTCTTCATTATCCATTTCTATGAAAGAAAAAGAAGTAGATTGTCCTGTTACAATCATGGGGAAGGGAGAGGGGTGTGTCCCTTATCTTTGTCATTGCTGACAAGATTCTGGCTAGAATCCTCCTTAATGGGCCTGATTCTTCTCCTGGAAGATTGTCATCTACCGGAGAGCCAGTGTGGCTTCAGAAAGGGCTGAGGAATGGTTGACATGGTGTTTGCTGCCCAGCAATTCTAGGAGAAATGTCAGGAGCAGTACTGTCAGTCATGAAGGCTTGTGGCTTGTGTAACATCATGGCAAAATTTGGTTGCCTAAAGAATTTCATCAGATTTTATGTCATTTTCAGGACGGCATGCTTGCATGGGTTCTGGAATGGACAATGCTTTTCTGCTATCCTAGCCACCAATGGAATGAAGTAGGGCTGTATGCTTGCTCTCAAAAGCATGATGTTGTCAGATGCCTTCAATGAGGATGGAAATGGCACTAAGTCAACTACAATATTGATGGTAAATTATTTAACTTGAAAAGGCTAAAAGCCAATTCTAAAATGAAGGGAGAGTTGGTGTGTGACTTTTTGGTTCTCAGATGATTGTGCATTTAATACAGACCCAGGGGATGAGATGCCACAAAGTATGAATTGATTCTCTACTGTTTATGCTAATTTTTGGCCTAAAAATTAACACCAAGAAAATAGAGGTTCTTCACTGGCCAGAATTGCACCAATCATATGTGGAACCATCAGTTATAGCAAATGGAGAAATTATGAATATTCACTTAACTTGGCAATATACTTTCCAAGGATGTACACAGAGATTATGAGGTTGACACACACATTGCCAGAGCTAGCTCAGTGTTTGGGAGACTCTGAAGGAAAGTATGGGAGAGAAGAGGTATTAGGTTGTCTACCAGAATGAAGTTCTACAAAGCCATTGTACTGACCTCATTGTTTTATGCCTGTGAAACCTGGACAGTATACCAGTGCCATGTCCGGAAACTGAATTGTCTTAGGAAAATTCTGAGACTCCCTGGCAAAATAAAGTACTAGACACTGAAGTACTTTCTTAGGTGAAGTACTCAAGCAGAGAGTATTATCATATTTCACTACATAATCATCACACCTTGTTTTTTCAGTCCAAAAATTAGTTTATAACCTTTCATCATTTAATTATCACATGGTATAATTCTGTTCATGATACTGTTTAAAAGGTACAGAGCAGCAATGTATATGGACACAAGGATACATGTGGCATATGGATATGCATTTATCTCTCATGCATTGCAGCCCTGGAGCCTAGAATTCTCAGTGCATGTGCATTGTCAGTATATTTCATTTTTAAAAAATATATAATTTATTCATTTTTCAGTTCTTAACATTCACTTCCACAAGAATTTGAATTGAAAATTTTCTCTCCATTTCTTCCCACCCCCCACCACAGGGCAGCATGCACCTCATCCACTCCTTCCTCTAATCTGCCTTCCCTTCTATTACCCTCCCTTCTTCCATCCCTCTTCCCTTCTATTTTCCTGTAGGACAAAATAGATTTCTATACTCCATTGCTTGCATAGCTTAATTTCCAGTTGCATGCTGAAACAATTTTTAGCATTCATTCTTAAAGCTTTGAGTTCCATATTCTCTCCCTCCCTCCCCACCCACCCTCTTTGAGAAAGCAAGCAATTCAGTATAAGTCATACAAGTGTAACAATGCAAAGCACTTCCATAGTATTTATGTTGTAAAAGACTAACCACATTTCCCTCTGTCCTATCCTGCCTTTCATTTATTTCATTCTCTCCTTTGACCTGTCCTCCCACGATAGTGTTTGCTTCTGATTATCTCTTTCCCCAGTTGGCTGTCCTTTCTATTATCTTCCTTCTCCTATCCCCTTTCCCCTTGCCTTCCTGCAGGATAAAATGGATTTCCATATACAATTGAGTGTGTGTTATTCTCTCCTTAAGCCAAAACTCCTGAGAGTAAGGCTCAATTATTTTCTTTCATCTCCTGCTTCTTCCCCTCCATTGTAGAAGCTCTTTCTTCTCTCTTGTATGTGAGGTGATTTACTACATTCTACCTCTCCCTTTCTCTTATTCCTCGTACATTCCATTGAACAGTAAATTTTATTTTTTTTAGATATTCTACCTTTATATGCAGCTCACCCCATGCCCTCTATGTGTATATACACATATATGTACACACATACATATACATACCTATGCATATATAATACATACATACATACTCATACATATATGTATTTCTTCTAACTACCCTAATACTGAAAAAGGTCTCATGAGTTACAAGTAATATCTTTCCATGTAGGAATGTGAACAGTTCAACTTTAATGAGTTCCTTAAGACTCCTTTTTCCTGTTTGCCTTTTCATGTTTCTCTTGATTCTTGTATTTGAAAGTCAAATTTTCTACTCAGCTCTGTTTTTTTCAGTAAGAATGCTTGGAAGTCCTCTATTTCATTGAAATTCCATTTTTCCCCCTGAAGTATTATACTCAGTTTTGCTGGGGAGGTGATTCTTTGTTTCAATCCTTTCTCCTTTGATGTCAGGAATATTATATTCCAAATGCTTCGATCCTTTAATGTAGAAGCTGCTAAATCCTGTGTTATTCTGATTGTATTTCCACAATACTTGAATTTTTTCTTTCTGGCTGCTTGCAATATTTTCTCCACCTGGGAATTCTGAAATTTGGCTACAATATCCCAAGAAATTTTCATTTGAGATCTCTTTCAGGAGGTGATTGGTGAATTCTTTCCATTTCTATTTTACCTTCTGGTTCTAGCATATCAGGGAAGTTTTCCTTGATAATTTCTTGGAAGATGATGTCTAGGTTCTTTTTTTGATCATGGTTTTCAGGTAGACCAATAATTTTTGAATTATCTCTCCTGCATCTATTTTTCAGGTCAATTGTTTTTCTAATGAGATATTTCACATTGTCTTCTATTTTTTTCATTCTTTTGGTTTTGTTTTATAATTTCTTGGTTCTCATAAATTTATTAGCTTCCATTTGCTCCATTCTAATTTTTAAAGAACTATTTTCTTCAGTGAGCTTTTGAATCTCCTTTTCCATTTGGTTAATTCTGCTTTTTAAAGCATTCTTCTCCTTGTTGGCTTTTTGAACCTCATTTGCCATTTGAGTTAGTCTATTTTTAAAGGCGTTATTTTTTTCAGCATTTTTAAGGTCTCCTTTAGCAAGCTGTTGATGCCCTTTTCATGATTTTCTTGCATTACTCTCATTTCTTTTCCCAATTTTTCCTCCACCTCTCTTACTTGATCATCAAAATCCTTCTTGAGCTCTTCCATGGCCTGAGATCACTGCATATTATTTTTGGAGGTTTTGATTGTAGAAGTCATGACTTTTATGTCTTCCTCATACGTAACTTTGTATTTCCCCTATACATGTCTTTGCACAGACTATACCAGGGGTATACTGGTAAATACTTAACAACTGACTATCCACCTCCATCCCCCCCAAAAAAGTACACAGGACACTCTTTGTTTTTGTTTAATCTGCATTATTAATGTTTTCCCTTTATTTTCTTAAGTCTAGAAAATCAACAAAACAATGAATCAAGCCCTGATTTGTAGCATATTCTGATTTCCAAGGTGTAAATGCTCATACTATAAATTTAATAACCTGCCGGGCCAAGCTACCTCCAGCATACTTCTGGCTATATACCCAATGCCTCACATTCTCTTCTTCCTCACCTCCAATTTTTGAAACCCAAAGTTTTTTCCTGTGAGGTAGAACCCATCATCAGGTTGGCAGTGTTGACAAAAAAAAAATGGAAGATGACAAATATTTGAGGAACATTAAGAAAACAGGCACATTAATACACTATTGTGGAGCAATGAATTGATCTCGCCATTCTGGGAAGCAATTAGGAACTATTCCTTCAAAGTTAATAAATTTTGCATACTTTTTGATAATGTTAGCACTTATATGATGCTTTAAAATTTGCAAAGCACTAGATTCTCACAACAGACTTGGGAGATAGGTGCTATTATCCCTTTTTGCAGATGAGGAAACTGAAGCTGAATAGCTAAGTGATTTGCCTAGGGCTATAAAGCTAGTAAGTATTTGAGACTGATATTTGAGCTCAGATCTTCCTGATTCCAAATCTAGCTCTCTTACTTACTGAGCCCCCTAGCTATTGTAATACTTCTATAAAGCCCATAGCCCAAAGAGATCAAAAAAAGAGGAAAAAGATCTATATGTAAAAAATATTTATAGTACCCCTTTTGTCGTGACAAGGAATATCAATTCAGAACTGTCTGAACAGATTATGAATGTAATAGATTGTGTTGTAAGAAATGAAGAAGGAAATGGTTTCAGAGAAGTTTGAGAAGACTTATATGAACCGATGAAGAGTATAGTGAGCAGAACTAGGAGAATGATTTACATAGTACATTCAGCATTATAAAATTGAATGATTTTGAAAGACTTAATAACTCTGGTGAACACAATGATCAACCATGATTCCTGAGGGTCAGTAATGCTTCCCACCTCCTGACAGAGATGAATTCAGAGTCAGGGTGCAGAATGAGATAAGTTTTTGGACATAGTCAGTGTGGGAATTTGTTTTGTCTATATGCATTTGTCAAAAAGAGTTTTCCTTTTTCCTTCAACTTGGAAGTGAGGGAAGTGGATGGGATGATGAAAAATAAAAAAGAACTCCCTCATATTTTTAAGGCTTAGCTCAAGCATCAGCTCCTTAAAGAGATCTTTCCTGTTTTCTCCCAGTTGTTATATTCCACTCCCCCAATACTTGGCATTCATTGCACATATTATATATATATATATTATTTGGAAATTGTGAACATGTTGTACTCCCTTTCCCCCTGGGAATATCAATTCCTTGATGTCAGGGAATGTCATTTTATCATCCTATCTCTTTGTACTTAGTACTTGCTTAATTGTGGTTTATTGAATCGAATGGGGAGGTTATACTAGATGATCTCTTAAGATTTCCTTTGATGCTTTCATTCTATACACCTACAATGTGCATGGCGTGGTCCTGTGGCTGCCCAAAGTGTTTTTGTTTTTTTTTAGCTAGGGTCAGCAAGGTGTAATGGTTAGAACAGGTATCTAGAGTTAGGAAGACCTGAGTTCAAATTCAGCGTCAGATATTCATTAGTTGTATAGTCAAGGGCAAATCACTTGACCTCTATTTCCCTGTTTCCTTATCTATAAAATGGAGATGATAATAGCCCCTACCTCCCAGCTTTGTGGTGAGGATCCATGAGATAAACAATTGCAAATCACTTAGCACAGTGCTTGGCACATAGTAAACACTATATAAATGTTAGCTCTTTCTCTTCTTCCTCTTCGTCATCATCATCATCATCATCATCATCATCTTCCTCTTCTTCATGATCATTGTTATCATCTTGATAGGCAGTTAGGTGGTAGGGTGGATAGCGTGCTGGACTTGGCGTTAGGAAGGTCTGGGTTCATATTCAGTGTCAGACACTTATTGACTGTATGCTTCTGAGCTAGTCATTTAAACTCTATCGCGCTCAGTTTCCTCACCTTCCTCATCTTGCCTCAGTTTTTCTCCTCATAAAATGGGGATAATCATAGCTACCTCCCAGGATTTTTGTGAGGACCAAATGAGAGGATGTTATGTAATGAGCTTTGCAAACCTTAGCCTTTATCCTATTATGTTAGTTGTAATTCCAAGATTTCACTTATTATTAGCTACGATCATCATGAAACTTTATCCATTGATGCCATGTTGGCCAGTATCCAATGAGAACCGCATACTATACCAGACTGCTTCCTGACTTCGTAATTTCATAGGCTCAATGCAGACCCAACTAGAGAGAATTCCTTAATAGTAGGCATCTATCATCAGCCCTGTGCTAGCCATGGTAGATAAGGACAGCGATGACATAGTCAATTGTATCTACAGATGTCATGAAGTTTGATGGGAGAACTAATATATTGAATTGTAGAATTGGGATCCAGAAAGACTATGGAAGACTTGAATCCATGAGATAAAATTTAATAGGATTATAAAATCTGGCACACATTATTTTTTTCAAAAGTGAATTGAACAAGTACAAATTTAGGGTAGGAGAGATCTAGCTTAATTAGGTAATGAATATGAAGCAAACCTGAGACTTTTAGAAGTATAAGCTCAATATAAGTCAACAATTCAGAACCCAATAGGAATACATATTGTAAACCTTAAAGTGCTAAGTAAATGTGAGAAAAGGTTGTAATAGTAGTTGTTGGCACTGTCAAATGTCTCAGTGTCAGAAATGGGTATGGCTTAATCAATGGAAATGATTTTGAAGAGGGTGAATTACTATGTGCTTTGCTGCTGCACCCTAAGATCTATGAGACTTTTAAAGCCATCTGATATGTAACTGAAACCTCTGTGTTGTCCCTCTTGTTTCACCAGTTAGAATGTGAGCTTCTTGAGGACAGCTCTTGTCTTTCTATTTATATCCCCAATGCTTAGCACAGTGCTTTTTTATTCATTTATTCATCCTTGTAGTACCCATTTCCACAGATGGGAAAGACACTGGGATCACAGAAATATGGAGGGCTTTTTCCTCTCTTCCCCTCTCATTTTCCCATCCATGGCAAGTGGCCCCAATGGGCTCCTAGGATTCTCTTAGCAAGGGCTCTCAGCGCATCCTCGTTGACTATTGATGGTCATTCCTTGTCTCTTCTAGAAGGCTCAAATGGCGCAGTTTGCTGAAGTGTTACATTTGAAGGCCATGGGCTACAATCCAGATCCTGTGGACCTTCTGATTATAGTGGGCTGGGTCGAACTTGTGTCTGGTCTCCTATTGGCCACGGGACCCCCCTTGCTACAGGAGCTCAGTGGCATTTTACTCACCTTGCTTATGATAGGTAAGCTGGGGCTAGAGCTGAAGTTTGGTTGGGACTGTGGCCCAAGCCGGAGGCTGGGTGGTGGGCACTGGACTCTTCTTCCTCCCTCCCACTCCCCAGGGTCAGAAACCAGTCCTTTTTTTTAAATTCACATTTATATTATTTTATTTTTTAAATTATTAATTAATTATTTTTAAGTTTTCAACGTTCATTTCCACAAAATTTTGAGTTCCAAATTTTCTCTCCATCTCTCTCCTCCTCCCACCCCAAAACACTGAGCATTCTGATTACCGCTTCCACCAATGTGCCCTCCCTTCTAACATCCCTTCCTTCCCTTATCCCCATCTTCTCTTTTGTCCTGTAGGGCAAGATAAATTTCTGTACCCCATTACCTGTATTTCTTATTTCTCAGTTGTATGCAGGAACAATATTCAACATTTGAGGAACCTGTCCTTTTTGAGAACCTGGGAAAGGGATGTGTGTGTGTGTGTGTGTGTGTGTGTGTGTGTGCATGTATTTTCCCTTAACTTTTGGAGTGACCTTTCCTGTTTCCCCCACTCTAAACCCTCTAGGGTTTAGGTCAGGAGTTCTCAACTTGAAGTTTATGCATTTTTTTTGTTTAAACATTCTTTTTTTTTAACTAATTAATTTTTTTATTTTCAGTTTTCAACATTCCCTTTCATAAATTTAAAATTTTCTTCCCCTCCTCCCCCCTCCCCAAGATGGCAAGTTGTTTAAATATTCTGATAACTGTAGTTCAATATAATTATTATATTGATAATATTATAATTCTATTATATTATAATGTATTGATATAATGTAATATTATATTATTATAATAATTTCATCTGTAATCCTATGTATTTTATGCATTGAAAAATATTCTGGGAAGGGTTCCATAAGCTTCACCAGACTGTCCAAGGGGTTAAGGACACAAAAATGGTTAAGAAGCCCAGATCTAGGCTGAGGCTCCTGAGCTTCATATAATTTACAGCTATGGCTACATTCTTTTATTTTTGTGTCTCCCCCATTTATTTATTTTTAACATTGATTTGAAATTTTGTTTTGAGTTTCGAATTCTCTCCCTCCCTCCTGCCTCTCATTCACCTATTGATAAGTAGTAGTAATATTATATCAATTATAAAGCTTATATTTATTTTTTAGAGTCAGCCCCTCTGACACAGACCAAGTCTCTGGGAATTCCCAGTTCCTCCTCTGTCCCTCCAACTTTACTCCTCTGATTGTCTCCTGGCTGAGGAGGGAGAAGGACCAGGGACTTTTTGTGATTCTTTTTCCTCCCAGGACTCCTAACTGTGGTCCTCTTTAGTACCGTTTTTGAGAGACAGATCTGGTAGGAGGTAAATTAGATCACTGGACAGGGGGTCAGAAAGACGTGTCATCGCCACTCTGATTGAGTGGCTATGTGACCTTGGGCAAGTCTCTCCCACTCTCCTCAGGTTCATTATCTATAAAATGAGGACAATAGTCTCACTACTTTCTTTCCTGAGCTTTTATGAGACTCTAGGTAGATTGTGAATATGACTTGTAAATGTGAGCTATTGTTTCTGCACCTGAGACCAGAGACTACTATTTTGGTACTTTGCCCCTTCCCATTGCTTATTAAGAATGCTTGGCACAGGGCTTGTTGACTTGACTTTTACTCCCCCAAATTTCCCCCAGCATTTCTCCTTTGTTCCCTCCCAGAGAGCCACCTCATATATAACAATATTTTTAAAGACAAAAAAAGGATAAGAAAAAGAAGAGAAAAAAATTCAGCAAAACTGATCAATACATTGAACAAATCTGGAAATATTCGCAATGTACCACACCTGTGGTACATTGGTACTTCTGCAAAGGGGTGGAATGGGAATGTTTTCTCCTATATCTTCTTTGAAGTCATGCTTGTTCTTTATAATTTTGCATCACTGATACAAAAAAGGAAATTTGCATCATTCTCTTTTGGTTGGTTTTTTTTGGTGATTCTGTTATTTCTTTATGCATCGGTTCACATAACTTTTCCCATGTACCTGTGTATTCATCATATTTGTCATTTCTTATGGTGCAGTAACATTCCATTATAATTATGTGCCAGAGTTTGTTTAGCTATTCCCTAATCAATAGACATCTACTTTATTTACATAATGCTTTGCTATCACAAAAAACCAATGATTCTTTTAAGAGATTTTTGGCTTATATAGAGATACAATGAAATGTAAGGGCTTTCTTCTTGTCGGTGGCCCCCTTGGGCAAAACCTGATAGTGGAATTTCTGGGTGAAAGGGTCAGGACATTTTAATTAATTAATTTGCCTTATTTCAAGTTAGATTACAAAGTAGGTATATTTATTCACAGCTCCATCAACATTGTACAGCCCATCCAACATCCATTATTTCCATCTTCTGTCAACTTTGCCAATTTGTAAGGCATAAGGTGAAATCTCAGGATGCTTTGATTTTCAATTCTCCTATCATTGGTAATTTGGAGAACTTTTTAATATTATTATTAATAGTTCGTAATTCTTCTGAGAACCATTTGTTCATACTCTTTGACCATTCATCTATTAAAAATGGCTTTTGGCCTTGCATGCAGTATATATCTAATAAGTGTTTATATGTCTTGGATACCAAACGTTATGACAGAAATTTGATACAAAGATTTTTTTCCCCATTCTACCACTTCTTTTCTTATCCTAAATATATTAATGTTACCTGTGCAGAAGCTTTTCAGTTTCAAGTAATCAAAGCCATCTATTTTTTCTTCTATGATTGCCTTTATCTCTTCTTTGGTTAAGAATACATCTCCTAGCTGTGGACTGGTATAAGTACTCTGGAGAACAATTTGGAATTATATACAGAAGGCTATAAAACTGTGTATACCCTTTGACTCAGCAACACCACTACTAGGTCTGTATCCCAAAGAGATTGGAGAAAAGGGAATAGGACCTAGTTGTACAAAAAACAGTTACAGCAGCTCTTTTTGTGGTGGCAAAGAATGGGAAATTGAAGGATTGTACATCAATTCGGGAATGACTGAACAGATTGTGGTATGTGATTGTGATGGAATGCTATTGTGCTATAAGAATGATGAGCAGGATGGTTTCAGAGAAACTTGAAAAGACTTACATGAACAGATGCAAAGTGAAGTGAGCAATAACAGCTGCATTTTAATGATGATCAACTGTGAAAAACTTAGCTGCTCTACTCAAGACAATGATCCAAGACAGTTCCAAAGGACCTATGATGAAAAACGCTATGCACCTCCAGAGAGAGCTGATGAACTGAGTGCAGACTAAAACATATTTTTTTTCCACTTACTTTATTTTCCTTGCCTTTTTGTGTTTTTTTGGCAACATGACTAATATAGAATTATGTTTTGCATTACTTCACATGTATAATTGATATCATATTGCTCCATGAGTGAGGGAAGGGTAGATAGGAGAGAGAGAATTTGAAACTCAGAATTTTAAAAAATGAATGTTAAAATTTTTTTTAAAAGGTAATTGGGAAATATTTAATGAAATAACTAAAAAGATAAATTAAAAAAGAATGTATCTACCCATAATTGTGAGAGGTATGTGACCTGCTTCTCTTCTAATTATTTTATAATGTGATTTTAAGTATTAAGGGCACATATACATTTAGAATGTATTGTAGAATAGGGCATAGAGTGTTGATCTAAGCCTAATTCCTTCCAGGCTGCTTTCCAGTCTCTCAGCAGTTTTTTCCTAAGTAATTTATGTTTTCCAATTTTTCAAATGCTGGCTTATTGAGTTCTGTGTTGTTATTTCTTCCTTCTCCAGGTACAGTTTACAACTTGGTGCTGCTGAGGGAGTCTGTGATTACATGTGCACCCCCATTTCTTTGCCTGGGACTCCTGCTTCTACTGGATACCCGTGTCTGTCAGGTGTTATGAGTCAAGGCCAAGGCTGAGGGAAGGGTTGGAGAAGTAGTAGGAGAGTGGGGAGAGAGAGGTACAGGGTCATCATGGGGAGCTGGATGATCATGGAGAGGTGGGGATAGAAGCACCTCTGGACTGGAGGTCTGACCTCCATTTCATGTAGATTTGATGGCAAGGACATATTTGGAACATGCAACTACATAAGAGTCCAACCTTGGACACTGAACTAGCTGATTCTGGGTTTGCCTTATTCTTTCACTGCCCTGGGACAGTCCCCAATGCATTATCTCATCTGTCTGCCAGAGAGGTTTCTCTGCCTTCTCTAGCTCATGTTTCTTGGGTTGCCTTCTACTTCTTCCCGGCCCCCCCACTCCGTTTTTAAGTGTAAGTGTTTGCATGTACATATTAGTTTCCCTTATTCTGAGTCTACTCAATATGAAGAAATTCAGCATTGGCAAAGCAGGGCACTGACTCACTTTGAAGAACTGAAAACCTCCCACTTAAGGAATTCTCAGGCTTCCTTCCCATATGACAAGAGGGGTATTTAATGGCAAAGAATCATGTTATGGCAAAACTCTGTTAGAAACTCTTTAAGTTTTCAATCATAAAGGAGAAAATCAGGGAGCCTAGAGATGGAGAATGGAAATCATCATTGGGCATTCAAAGAGAAAGAAGGAGCAGGTGCAAGGTAGAAGCAGGGAGATTCTCAAGTTGGAAAGGTGAATAATAAAGTGGGAGTTATAGGCCCATCCTTAGCATGTGTGCATAGTGGGATCTTTCCTCTACCAATCCTATAGGTCTTAGTAGGTGGTCTTAAGCTTTACTGAATTTTAGAGTCAGAAGGCACTTCAGTGGCCATCCCGCCCAACCCATTCTTGAAGAGGAATCTGCAGTATCCCTGACAGGTGGTCATTGAATCTCTGCTTGAAGGAAAGACATGCACAAATGAAGGGAAATCTACTACCTGCTGACAGACATAGCTCCTTCCACTTTGGGACAGGCCTCATCTTAGGGAAGTTTTTCAGGTTAAATTTGACCCTCTATAACTTTTACCCATTGTTCCCTCTTCCATGCTTTTCAAATCTTGAAGACAGTGGTCATGTTCTCCTTGAAACGTTTCCTGTCCATGTCAAACATCTCCAGTTTCTTCAGCCCATCCTCAAATGGTCTGAACTTGAAGGTCCCTCAGCATTTTGGTCACCATCTTTTGGATGCTCTGCGGATTTTACTAAATGTAATTAGATTTTACTAAAACGTAACACTTTCCTCACTCCCCTCTAGAACTGAGCACAGTACTCCAAATGTATTTAAGCTTTGATATGAGCAAGCCCTTCAGTGATGAGAGACTCAGAAGTTGGCTGGACCTTCAGAATCTCAGGTTTAGTTCTGCCCTGGATGTGGGATGTCAGTGGCCACACATAGATAACTATAACCTTGATAAGGACCTTAAGGAGGTGTAGAATTCATTGATGAAATGGATCAGTGCCAATCTCTATCTTGTCTTTACTCTTTGAAGGATGGGGTCTTCCTTAAGGATAGGTCAATTATTTTTTAACCCTTTACTTCCTACACACTGGTTTGGGTATGGCATTACTGGACAGATTCCTCAGTTTTTTTGGGAGGGTGGGGCATTGCAGGTGAAGTGCTAGTTTATAAGGACCTGTTCAGTGTTCAATAAAAATCTTGTTTGTTCTTACAATGTTAGTTTTCTGTCTTTCCCTCCGTGGGTGGGTGGGTGGGAGGAAGGTGATGAGACTGGTACAGAGGCAGAAGGGAGTAGTCCTAGGAGCTCTTGAGGGGCAACTCCTAGGGCCCCCCAGGATCAGAGGAGGCTGCAGCCAGCCTGTCTCCTTCCCCAGATCTTAAAATAAAACCTCTGGGCCTGCCAGGGATTAGAGCTTTATGTGTGTGTGTGTGTGTGTGTGTGTGTCTATGTGTGTGTGTGTGTGTGTGTGTGTGTGTGTGTGTGTGTGTGTAAAGGAGGGGGTTGGCTGTTTCCACCTCCCCAGCCTGGTGGTCAGAGCTGTCTCAGCTGCTGCGGAGGCCATGGGAGATGCCAGTGGGAGGTGGGCGGTGGGGAGGAGGGCGGTAAACCGAAAAGGAGGAGGGGGTGTTAGGGCCAGCTGGTGCCGAGGGAGCCCAGTTGTCTGGGATTGTCACATGTGGGGGCGCCAGACGGGCGGAGTGGGTCAGGGGGCTCTTGCAGAGCGGGGAGGGGCATAGTCTTCCTAAGTTTCATGAGGGAGTGGAAGGGGGACTGATAATCTGAAAGTTTCCTACCAGTCTTCTTGTCTCCCTCCACCCGAGTAGGAGAACTCCTACCTTACATTCTCTTCCCACCCCCGAGGTGTTTTCCACGGTCCCCTCCCTCACTAGTGTGACAGCTCACTCTCTTTATCCTACTACTCTCCCCTTTTCCTCTCTTTCTTTCTCCCCCTATTTATGACACCCCACCCTCCACCCCTCACCTCCAGATCCCTTCCCTGGATTGAACCATTGGACGTACCTCCCTAGCCCCTTCTCCCCAGGGCCACAGGTGTACCCCTTCCCCCCTCCAGCTGTTGTACCCATTTCTGGACTACGCCGACAGATTAGCCCTTGTCCAAAGTAGAGAAAGTGGGCCATCCTACCCGGACTCGGACTCAGGCCTCTCAAAACCTCCTAGGGCCACACAAGATAACTCTTGGAGCAACAGATCCAGTGGCAGGTAAGGGAGGGAATTGAATGGCAAGGGAAAGAGGAGGTCGTGGTGGTGGGGAGGGCCGTTGCAGTCTTGGCAGTCCTCTAAAATAACCTTCTCCTGACTTATGGTTTGGTAACGTTGCACCACCTTAATCCAAGTAGTCTGGCTTTGGCTTCTGTCTGCTGGACCCCTGGACAAAGTTACAGGGAAAAAGATCAGACTTCTTTTCCCCTCAGATAGCCGTACTCTCACTTATTGCTGTAACCCCATAGCCTAGGTCCCTCCCTGCCAAGCTGTAACCTGGAATTAAGGCTATGGTTCTCTAGCTGTGTATCCCAATCCTTACATTGTGACCCAGATGGGGCCTTGAGTGGGTATTAGGTGGCATGAGCGATGGAGTGGGAGAGGCCCTGGTATCTTGAATATTCATTTCTTCCCTTGTCCAGAAGGGCAGGGGCAGGGTTGAGAACTTCCCCTCTCTCTTCTTCCTGCCCTTCCCTGCCCCTCAACTCTGGACCAAGAGCCAGAGATAGTTAGAAAGGTCTTTCAGTTAAGGTCTCTGAGCAAAGATGTATCCCATGCCATCTTTTATGACAGTGTTTGTGGACATATGAGAAAGTATCTCTGTGACTTTCACATGTGCATTCCCAAGTAGATTTATATGAATTGATGCCTTCATGTACACCTACATAAAACCCATGGGTTTCACTCACATGTGCACATGATTAAAAAATAGTGTCAATTTTTTTTTTTTTTGCCAAAAACTGATAGGGGAGAGAGTTAAGCCCTGTGGCCAAATGGCCATGTACATCACAGACAAAGGGGCAGCACATTCACAAATACACATAATGTGTATCCTCCTGCTTGGCAACCTCCTACCTTTCCAGTTTATTTGATATGTCTCTCTCCACCCCACACCCTATGATTGGACCACCCCACCTGGCTTCCTGTGCCTCCCCATTGACACTCCCTGTCTCCTGACTTTTTCAGGCTCCAATTCCTGGAATGCTCTGCCTCCTCACTTCTGCCTTTGAACTACTCTGGCTTGCTTTAACGCTCAAATCAGTTCTTATTTTCTGTAGGCCTTTCTCGCTCCCCCCTGCCCCATGCTAGTGTCTTCCATTTTGAGATCATGGTACATCTACTTTGTATGTGGCATGTCGTACCTGGTTATTCACATGTTTCCCCCATAAGAATGTGAGCTTCCTAAGGGTGGGAACTGTGTCTTTGCCTTTCTTTGTATCCCCAATAAATCGGTGGTGCAGTGGATGGCTTGGGGTTGGGATCATGCCTCAGACGCTTACTAGCTGTGTAATCCTGGGCAAGCCACCTAATCATTGCTTATCTCAGTTTCCTCCTCTATAAAATAGGAATAAGAATAACATCTGCCTCCCAGGGTATCGTGAGAATCAAATGAGATAATAGCTGTAAAGTGCTTAGCATATAGTAGGTGCTGTGTAAATGTTAGCTTTATTAACTGTAAAGTGCTTGGCACATGGTAGGTTCTATACAAATACTAGTTATTATTAATTGTCAAGTGTTTGGCACATAGTAGGTACTATATAAATATTAGTTATTATTAATTGTAAATTAAGTGCCTGACATATAGTAAGTGCCATATAAATGTTAGCTATTACTATCATTATTAAATGCCTACTGTGTACCAGGCATTTGCTAAGCATTGGCGGGGATACAGTCCTTGCCCTGAGGGATTCACATTCTAGTGGGGAAGACAATATACAAACAGCTAAATACAAACAAGCTACATAACAGGATAAATGGGAAATAATTGACAAAGGGGTAGGCACTAGCATTAACAGGGATTGGAAAAGGTGGGTTCTTAACTGTGACTTGAAGGAAGCCAGGGAAGCCAGCAGGTGGAGATAAGGAGGGAAAGAATCCCCAGTGCTTGGCATCAATAGTAAGAGCTTAATAGATGCTTGTTGAGTTCTTTGGAAAGCCTGTGAAGTCTAGTCAAATGTAACATGCTTGAGAAGGCATCATCAAGCAAGGGGAAGGACAGATGCAGAATCAGAGGTTTTGAAGTCTGCTTCTTCCATTTACCATACCATCTGTATAAACTTGGGCAAGTCACTTAACTTCCCCAGGCCTCAGTTTCCTCACTTGTCAAATGAGAGATCTCTGAGGTCCTTTTCTAGTTTAAGTCTATAAGCTGAAGCTCAGGGCAGGGATTGTTCACCTTTGTCCTTGTATCCCTAGTACTTAGCCCATAGTAGGTTCTTCATATATGCTTGTTGAATTGAATTGAATTGAATGTATCAGTAGAATCTGAGATTCCTCAAAGAGACAAAAGGGCCACCATTCTGACCTTAGCACCTTCCTAGACACCACCCTCTTTTCTGAGACCAGAAAATTACATTTATCGCACTTCTCTCTGAAGAGTGCTTTATTTCCATACTTGCTAACTCTTTCTCATACAGCTTACTTAATTTACTATAGCCTATATGTGTACACATATATGTGCATGTATTCATGTGGGCATTATCCTGTGTCTGCGTACTTCAAATCAGATGTCCATATACTTCTGTATTGCCTCCTAGTTGTGTCCATGAATATGGTTAACATCCTTCTAGATCTCTTTGTGTGTAGAAATATGCATTTATATGTATATCTATGTATATCTGTGCATGCCAATGTGTATTTAGGTTCCTAAATTGTGACCACATCTCAGTATGTGTACATATGTGTACTGTATGGGTGTACAACGTGGAGGGAATATACAGACTAGAGTTGGGATAAGCTCTTCCTTGGGGTGAGGGACAATGGACATCACCCCTGGGTTTGCATTCTCTCTACATCCAACTTGAGACTTAAGAAGCCACAACAGTTTGTATCTGAGGAATGAATTCCCTTGGCCGAGAGAGATGGGAGGGACCGACTCACTGTTCATCCCCCTCAGTTTTCCAAACTCTACTTTCCCTGTCCTGTGGGTACTGACTGGGAATTAGGGTGGTACTCAGGGCAGATTCTCCATATATATATATATATGTATATATGTATATATATACATATGTATATATGTATATATGTATATGTGTATATCCTTTTTGGCCTCAGACTCAGATTTTCTTCAGGGAGAGCTTGGAGTGAAGAGCTACCTATGGAGGTGAGAGAAGGGGTGTTAGGGCAGGGGAAGGACAGAGAGAAAACTGGGAGCAAAAATTGGGGAAGCAAAAGAGGTAGCTTAAGTAGTTTAGGAAGACTAGTTTCCTTGGGAGGGGTTGGGAGGAGGGGACAAAAGAGATAACCCCTCCCTTTGCCTTTGTTTGCTTTTCCTGGCACCACCTTTCATGGTCCTCTCTCCTTATAGTTCATTCTCCCTTCTTCTCGCAGTCCACCCCCCTCTCCCTGGGATCCAATGAATAACACAGATGCAGGTGCAGACATTCGAGGATGTGGCCCTTGGGATGATCCTGCCCGCTTTATTGTGATGCCAGCAGCCTACGCAGTGGCCCTGAGTCTGGGCCTGCCTGCCAACCTGGCTGCCTTGGCCGTCTTTGGGAGGGGTGGAGGAAGGCTAGGCCAAGCTTTGCGTCTCTACCTGCTCAACCTAGCTGTAGCGGATATCCTCTTCACCCTCACGCTGCCCTTCTGGCTCACCTACTACTTGGGCCAGGCCCACTGGCCCTTTCCTGCCTCCATCTGCCACATCACTGGGGCCACATACTATGCTGCCACATATGCTGCCATCTCCTTCATGGTCCTCATCAGTGTCAGCCGTTACTGCACCGTGCAGGGGCCCAAGCCTGGGGTTGGTACCCGCCTGCCCCTCAACCAGCTTCGAGTGGCCCAAGCTGCTTGTACTGCTACCTGGATGCTCTGCTTGGCCTGTGCTGCTCCATCTCTGGTCTCTGCCCAGGCTCTTCGCCCTGGCCCAGGAGGCACTATCCGCTGCTTTGAGCATGGCTGGGCCCGGCAAGACATGGCCTATATCACTGTGGGCTTCTTTATTGCTGCCTTCCTGTTGGTTCTTGGGGCCTATGTATCCTTGGCTCGGGTGCTGGTGGTGCCCCCTACATCAAGAGGAGCATCTCTGGGCACTTTAGCTACTGGTTCTCATCGACGCATGGCACGGACCATGGTACTGGGACTGTTGTTGGTGTTTGCTGTCTGCCTGGCACCCTACCACCTCATCCTAGCACCTTGGGTGGCCAGGCAAGAGGGAGATGATGTTGACAATGGAGATGGTGAGTGTCCAGTGCCTTCTACCCTGGATGTCCTGCATACTCTCAGTCTGGCCCTGCTCAGTCTCAACAGTTGCCTGGACCCTCTTGTCTACTGCTTTTCATTACGTCGTTTCCGCCAGGATTGCCGGGGGCTAAGCTGCTGCCCAGGGTCCAGAGAAACCAGGGTCCCAGCAGCCTCTTGTTCCTCCTCCTAGGGGATGGATGCCCAGCCCCATGCAGACCAGCTCTTCTTTTCTAGGGCTGGTGAATAGGGTGAAGATGGGGGTGATGAGATATGAACAGGGCTGTACCCAGGGTTCACAGGGAAGAGGAATTTGGCAGCATTTTCTTATTTCTCACTCCAATCTGAGGATCCCTGACTTGGGTACCTGTGCAAGAGAGAGTCCAAGAGAACAGTGCCTGTGATTTGGGGTTCTGAGAAGTAAAAATTGTAGCCCAAAGTGTGGATGTCTTTATTTCATGGGTGGGGATGGGGGAAGGAAGGGCTGTGGCTGGGATTAATGGAGATTTTGGAGTGTTTAGTAAATATTATGTAGGTATTTGTATCATGTAGGTTTGTCATATAGGCCAGGACCACTTCTAGGGATGCAGTAGGCTATCCCCATCAGGTATCTGGGGGTGGAGGGGTGGTAGGGGAGGAAATAAGCACTTTTATAGTGCCTACTCTCTTCTAGGCACTAGGCTAAGTTTCTTTTTTCCCTCTTTTTACAAATATCTCATTGGATCCTCATAAAAGACCTGAGAGGTAGATGCGGTTATTATCTCCTTGTTATAGCTGAAGAAACAGAGGTAAATAGAGGTTAAGTGACTTGTCCAGGATTACATGGCTAGAAAGTATCTAAGGCTAGATTTGAACTCAGGTTGTCTGGGTCCAGGTTCAGCACTCTACCCACTGTGCCACCACCACATGCCTAGACCTACCACTTCCACCCAAACCTCTCAACTTTTTTGTATAGGTGATATGAGTTACAATGTACAGGATGTAAAATGGTGGGAGTGGGTAAGATTATGGGAGACTTAAAGGAGCTGGCACCAGTTGTCAAAGTGACCTGCTATACTGATTTCATCCCCAAACAATATCCCATTCTCAAACTGTTATGCTGCTAAGCAACTTCATCAAGGTGAGGGGAGACCAGTGCAGAAGCAGGTCTGCTGTGTGTGAGTGGGAACCTGGCCCTGCTGTTCACCCCCAGTACCCCTAGCAGTCTTAACAATTTACATTTCATTAATAGTTGTTTCCCTCTCTGTAGCATTTTAAGGTTTACAAATCACCTTCCTCATAACAACTCTATGAAGTAAGTAATGTATTATCTCCATCATAATAATAACATTAGCTAACATTTATACAGCATTTTTAAGGTTTGCAAAGTGATTTACATATAATAATCTCATTTGGTCCTTTCAACAATCCTGTGAGGTAAGTGCTACTATTATATTCATTTTACAGATGAGGAAACTGAGGTTTAGGGAGGTTTTGTAACTTGCCCACACACTTATCAGGTGTCTGAGGCAGGATTTGAACTAGGGTCCTTTTGACCAGTTCTATCACTCTACCCACTGCATCCCCTAGCTCTTTCATTTTATAGATGGGGAACTAAGATCAAGAGATGGAGAGTGCAAGGGCTAATAAATGCAGGGCTAAAAGTGAATCCCAGGTCATCTGACTACAAGTCTAGTGCTTTTTTCAATGTGTCTAAGTTGGATTTTCACCTTGGTCCAGTCCCTGCCCCATGGCCTTTCCTTTGACCTGTTATGGCCTAGACTGAACTGACTTGTCCTCATCCCCTGCCCACCATAGCTTTTAGGCTGGGCTATGATGGAAAGATTGCAGCACTTTAACTTTTCACTCGAAGAGTGAAAGGACCTGTATTCTAATCCTGTTTACCCTCCCACTTTGGTATCTATCCTGACTCCTGGATCGTGGAAGAAAAAGATGACTCCATGTCCTTGTCCCAAATCCCACCCTGACCTTTGAGCTACCTCCTTTTGTCATTGTTGCCATGTTCTCAGGTTCCTGGTCTCTCCAGAAACACCATCTGGAATCACTGGGAATCCTTCCTGGCCTGAGCGCAAGCCCAGGACCCTCTCTCCTACCTCACTGTCATCCTTCCCTGGAAGAGGGCGAGTGTCTTCCTGATTCATGCTCATTGGGCAGTTCTTACATCTGGGTTTCGCTTCTTTTTGAAGCTGGGGTTTTCTCATCTCTTGCTCTAGATCAATAATGAGGTTCTGTGTCCTGAGCATCCTTGGGTTCAGGAATCCTTCCAGCCTCTCTCCTTCCCACTCCTCTCAGTTCACTTCCAAGGTCCATTTTCTGCCTAGGTATTCTCTGCCTGGGGGAGCTTGTCATTTCCCTTCATTTTAATGATGAAGATACAAATGACCCAAAGAGGAGAATAACCCTCCTGAAGACCATACACATAGCAGGTCCTATTTAGAAGCCTGAGACTTACCTGGCCAGGATGTTTCTTTAGCAAGGGATTGCTCCATAGAGAGCACAGGATTGATTTGGAGCAGTAAGATCCTCTTTTTCAAGTTCCTTATTTTATAGCTGAAGAAACTGAGGCCCCCCAAATTTGAGTGACTTGCCTAAGATCACACAAACAGTAACTAGAACTGGGACAAAAATCCTGGTCCTGTAACTCCAAAATCCGATGCTTTTCCCATGGTACTGCTCTGGAACCAACCTAGGGTGGGTGGTGTATAGGAAGAGAAAAAGGGGAGGTGTTGAGGGCTGCCTGGGTCCATTATTTCATCTCTCTAGGCCTTAGCTTCTTCCTTCAAAAAAGGGAAATGAGCAACTTTTCTCTGACTCAGGGAAATAGAGTGTGTGTATATGCATGTGCATGTGTGTGTGTGTGTGTGTGTGTATGTATGTGCATGTTGGGGAAAGGTCATGTCTCAGGCTGTGGGATCTCAAATTTTCTTCTTCCCAACTAAGCAGTGGAGAAAAGGTCTTTAGTAGTGGGAAGGTTGCTTTAGATCTACCCCATGCCCATTCTCAGCAGGTTGGGAAGGCTGCTGGGTAGCAGACTTGTGTGGCTCCTCTCCCCTACTTCCCTCAGCCTGTTGGGCCTATGTGCATCCCCCTACTTGCTCTGTCCTGACTTCCAGGATCACTCTGGGCCAGCAAAGAGCCACTACTGCAGTTGGCTCTCCTGCAGCCTGCCTGTCTCCTGCCAGTCCCATCCATTCCTCAGTGTGAGCTCTGCAGCTTCCCTAGCTATCATGGGACTAGCATGCCCCATTCCTCATACCCTGCCCCTGAATGTATGACTTAGGTCTGAAAAGGGATGGGGTGAGGTTTCTCTTGGCAGGCTGGTCAGGACTCCAATTAGATAGAGCTTTAATTTCTTTCACTGCAGAGGAGCTGAGGTGATGGTGGGAGGGCTCACTGTACTGGGGCTCTAGTCTTAACTTTTGGGACAAAGGAGAGGTAGAGAAGGAGCAGAGCTTCCAGTAGATGGATATTTAGAGTTTTAGTGGGGGCAGCCAAGGAAGTTAGGGGAAAGTCTGAACAGGTTGGGAAAACAGAGTGTATGTCTGCAAATCTGTTATGGATGTGAAGATGTGTGACAGTAGGGGAATGTTTGTGCCTGCGTCCCAGTCTCTGTGTGTCCCCACATGTGTCAGGCTTAATGTAGGGTTTTGGTGTGTGACCTTTTGTGAGAAACTAGCTGCTTGTATCCTGTGTCTCTGCAGCTGTTTGGCATATATGTGTGAGTGACTGATGAAGTGGGATTGTGAGAAACTATAATCTCTGAAACTATTCAGGTTGTGGGGTGCGTGTGTTTGTGTGTGTGTGTGTGTGTGAGAGAGAGAGAGAGAGAGAGAGAGAGAGAGAGAGAGAGAGAGAGAGACAGAGAGACAGAGAGAGAGAAACAGAGACAGAGACAGAAACAGAGACAGAGACAGAGACAGAGACAGAAACTATGTGTGTTAAGGACTCTGACCATGAGACTGGACTCTGTGTCACTCACTGTCTGCTTGGGAGACTGGTGTGTATGTCTACACACCAGGAGCTTGTACAACACACCAGGAACTCGTACCAACCCTGTGTGTGGTTGTGACTGTCTCTCTATGTATCTGAATGCAAGGATGAGGTCCCTCTTCCCCACCTATTTCCCCCTCCCCGCTGCTAGGAGGTGGAGCGAAGTCTCATTCGCATCCCTGAAGGCTACCCAGGGAAATCCCCCGCCTCCGCCTAGCTCAGCCCTGGGCACTGGAGGGCGCTCCCCAGGGTGGTCTCAGCAGCCCCCTGAACCTTGGACATTGGATAGCTCCCTCGGATCCAGCGGAGAGCGATCTCCGCTCGCCCCCGCCGGACAAGCGGTCGGAGCGCCAGCAGGGGCCCGAGCCCTCCTGGGTGCCAGCTCCCGCCCCTAGCCTGGCTGCTCCGGCCCCGCCCTCCCCCCCCTTCCCCGGCTCGTCCTGCGCGGGGGCGGAGCGGGCGGGATCCCCCCCGCCTCCCGTCCGGGTTCCCGGGAAATCCACCCTCCGCAGCTTGCCGGGCTCCCTCCCAGTCTCGGAGGCTCCGGCTCCGCAGCCGGCGCGGCCCCTTCGCTGGGGGCTCCGCAGTGCCCGGAACCCCCCCACCCTTTCTCCCCGCGTCCCCGGCCTGGCGGCCCCCTAAGCCATCCCAGCTTGCTGCCTTCGGGCAGCCTCCGGGCCTCAGTGTCACCGAATTGAAACCCCTGGCTCCGCCTGCCCTGCCCCCCCATCCCTTCCAGCCCTCCGCCTCCGGGCAGCCTCCGGGCCGCCGAGTGACCGGACAGACTGACGGACTGCAGCCTCAGCGCGGCCGGGGCCAGGTAAGGCGGCGCTGGGGGAGGGGGGTCCCAGAGCCGCGCCTGCCACCCCCTCCGCAGTGCCCTCCCCCGTCCGGCTTGGACAGCTGCGGCTGCAGCCCCCGTCCCCTCCCCGGCTCCCCTCCCCCAGCGGCCTCCCTTGCCTGGGGAGGGGGTAAGGGAAGGGTCCTCTATTTTCGTTCTCGCCCTTCCCCGGGGGTTGCATCCTGCAAGCTGGGCTGGGGCTGGGGGTGAGGGAAGGACCCCAGGCCCAGGCCGGGAGGAGGATGCTGGCGGTCCCGGCTCCGGGGTCCGAAACCACCACTTGTTCCGAAGCCCCGGGAGAGCCGCGGGCGGCGTGGTGGCCGTGGCCGTGGCGGCGGCGCCAGGGGCCAGGCGGAGACCCGGTTTCCAGGGGAGACTGAGCTCCCGCCTCCTCCCGCCTCCGCACAAGAGAGGGAGGGAGGAAAGCAGGGGGACTTGGATCTCAGCGCTTCGGGGGCGGAGGGAGCCCTGGCTGCAGGGGCCAGTCTGGGGGATCCCCCTCCCCTGCAGAGAGGACGAAGGGGCTGCGGGGGAGGGGCCCCCGGAGAGAAGTTTTCCCGATCCGTGTGTGATCGTGTGAGTGTATCTGTGAGGCTGGGTCGGTGTGAATGTGGCTCTGTATGCTGGTGAATGTGAACGAGATGCACTCTGAAATGTTTTCCCGGGGGGATTTCCTAAGGAGAGGGGCCGAAGGAGGAGGAGGGGGAGGGAGCCATAGACTTTTCAGGTCATTCCTGCAGTCTCTTCTGCACCCTCCGAGCCATTTGGAGGTGGGACCTTTGCTCCCTGGGATCCTTGTCGCTTCAGGGTCTCTCCTACTTGTCAAGAGGTTGGTGAAAGCTCACCTTGGCCCTTCCCCTCTTAGGTTCTAGGCCTGGGTTTCCTCCCTGGACAGGGAAGATGGGGGCCAGGATGAGGCATCGAATTTTGTCTCTTCTCCCTGGTTTTCTGGCCTTCAGCAAAGACAGTAAGACCAGGAACTGGGGGTCTGGGGGCCCTGGCCATTTTCAGAGCACTGATGATGTTGTTGTGGGGGACAAGCAGGTTGGCAGGACAGGACTGAAGGGGTTATATGGGAGCAGGGGGCACCAGTCTTGGGTGAATGGTGATGGGATCTTGGGCCCAGTGGGTCAGAGTCTCTTTGATATCAGTGGTTTCACTGAGATTATTCTGCCGGGTTTAGTCTGGCATACCCGAGATTTCTTACCTAACCTCCTCAATTTCCCCTCTTCAGGCATGGGTAGTCATTTTGTACAGTCCCCTGTCTCCAATAGACAGGTCTATACCCTCTGAATAACCAAAAGGAGTCGGATTATTCTTTTTGAATGCTGCAGGATCTTTCCTATGCCCAATAAAGAGAGTCTCAAGAAGGTTCCTCAAATGGGACTCTGGTTCTGTCCACTGACTCACTGTATGATGGTGGGCAAGTCCTTTCTTCTCTCTGGTCTTCAGTTTCCTTCTTTGTAAAATGAGAAGATTGGACTAACCACTAGATTATCCTTTCTAGCTTTGGCAGTCTGTGATTTCTTGACCATAATTGGGACTAGGGCAGGCAATAAAAAGGCAGGGGGTATGATACTGTGTTCTGATACTCTTAGAAGGTCAGGACCTGAGGCTCTGGGAATGGAAGGAAGCATCTGGGTTCTATCCTCTGTTCTGACAAATAAATCCTTATGGCTAATGGGAAGGTTCTTCCTATTCTCCCATGCTTAGTTAAGGCCAGGAGATCCTAAGAAAGGTCAATAGTGAGCCCTAAGACAGTGAAGGGGGGAAAGGGGAGAGAGAAGAAGAAGGGAGAGGAGAGGGGGAAGGCTTATGAGTTGGCTGTGAATCAATGTTAAAAATGGGAACAGGGAGGGGCTGGTTAGGCAGGTGTTTCTAAAAGGAACATCGGCACAGGTTGGGGAGACATAGACAAAGCTTCTGCCTAGTTCATGCATATGTACTACACATGCACATATACAATCATACATGTACATGCATGAATGCAGCACATATGCACAGGTTTTTCATATTCCCAGAAAGAGACCTTTCATCTTTTTTTCTCACATTTTCACATGCATACTTGTATTCCCTCTTACCTAGACATACGGACACACACACACACACACACACACACACACACACACACACACACCTCCTTTGAGGCTGGCACATTCTGTCAGAGAATGTTAGGAAGGGACCTTAGCAGTCAAGGATGCTTTCAAACAGGGGGAAGGGAAGGAAGGGAAGACAGAGAGAGCCAAAAGCTGAACAGCTGTTCTCCACTCACATTGAGATGCTGCCTGCAGCATGAGGGAGCAAAGTTAGACATCATAGCAGCCCATAGAATGTAATGCTGGGAGGGGCTTTAGAGGTCATTTTATCTGACCACTAGGCATGAGATGAAGCCTGGAGAGGGAACAACAGATTTGCTCACAATAATAATGGAGTAAGAATTTGAATTCAGGTTATTTGACTGCAAATCCCATATTTTTTCCAGTGGAAGGAACTGCTTCTTTAAGAAAAACTTTGTAATCACAAGGGTGATTGTGGACACTGGAAGGGGTGATTTTGAGTCCCTCTTGAACAAACCCACATGCTAGGGGCCCTTTCTGTCTTATGGGATCTTAGATTTAGGACCAGAAGGGACCTGAAAGATTATCAAGTCCAAACTTCTTATTTTACAGATGAGCAAAATGAGCACCAGACAAAGGTAAATGACTTGTCCAAGGTCATACAGCTAGTTAGTGGCAGAGGGAGGAATCAGATCTATGTTCTCTGAAAACAGCTTCCTTTGCATGGTACCATATTATCTCCAATAATCTAACCTCCCTGTATTTGGTAGAGCAAATGGTAAAATCAAATCTGAGATGGAGAGTGTAACTGATCAACTGAGAGTCCCTTCTCTCAGGCCTTAACACTGTACAATGTTTTGGCCCTTCCCAGGCTATCAAATCAACTGATTGGCAACGTTTCTATGAAGCACTTACTATGTGCCAGCCCTGGGAATATACAGACAAAAAATGAAACAGTTCTTGCTGTCAAGGAGCTTACATTCCATAGGGAGAGACAATGTGTACACAGATCAGTATGTGCAATATGAATACATAAAAATGAATACAAGTTATTTAGAGTGGAGGAACTAACAATGGGGGCAGGAATAGGGAAAGTTTTCTATAGAAGGTAAAGATTTAACTGAGCTTTGAAGGGAACGAGAGACAAGATGTGATGGTCATGAGGGAGTTCATTTCAGTCATTATGGTACAGTCTATGGAAGATGGAATGATTTATGTGAAGAACAGTGAAGACAGGTTGTCTGTACTGTAGAGTTCTTGAAGGGGAATAAGCTATAATAAGGGTGGAAAGACTAGACCCAAGTTGTTATAGGCTTTAAAAGTCAAACAGATGAGTTTGTATTTGATCCTAGAGGTGATAGGGAGCTGATGGAGTTAATTGAGGAGGGTAGCAATATTGTTAGACCTGTGCTACAGGGATATCACCTTGGCATCTGTGGCTATGGGGAGGATCTGTTAGAATGGGCTTGGAGTAAGCACAAGATCTTTGTGATTATGATCACAATGGTACCAATAATCCCTCTTTCCCTGTACCACCCTTCCTCCAAGTCCAGCCTGGCCCAGGCCCAAGCAGAGCAGCAGCCTCTCCCTTCAGCCTAAGCCTAATGAGACACTAAATGGGCAGCCCAGCTTCTGGCAAAATCCAATCGAAATGGGATTGGATCAAGGATAAAGGAGCTAAACCAGCCCAGGCCCTTATAGCATCAAGAACCCCCAGGGAGAAGCAATGGAAAGAGCTGGGGCTGGGGGGGAAGGGCAAGGTCAGGAGCCCAGGGAAGGAAAGATAGATGATGGGAAGAAGGGCATGACTTCAGAGCAGATTAGAAGTCAGGAATCCAACCTGTCCCTAATCTCCATTCTGGTTTCCAGAAGTGGGCAAATTACAATTGCCTAGCCAGCATCATGTCCATCATTGCTTTGCCTTCTAGGGATTTAGGTAACAATCTTCAGCCTTGGGTGTGGCGTGTGTGTGTGTGTGTGTGTGTGTGTGTGTGTGTGTGTGTGTGTGTGTGTGGTGTGTGGAGGGTTGTGGAAGAACTGTACCCATAAGTGTTCAAGTCTGTCTTCAGACCTGGCTGGGTCAAGTATTCCAGTGCTCCATGCCCCCCCCCCCCACTCCTGCCCTGGGTTCCCTGGAAGAGGAATCTCCCCTTCACGGACAGATTTATCTACCTTGGGCATCTCTGCTCAGTGTCACTATTCTGTACAGGATTAAAAGTCAGTCAGTTTTATTATCCCTCAGGGAGAGGGGTCCTGGACTTGACCCAGATGGGGCTGGGTTCTAGTTTGTATCTGCCACTGACTTCCTCCATGACCTTGGGCAAAACCTTTTTCCTTTTGATGCTTCAGTGTTTTCCTCCATAAAAGGGGCTAGATGATGTCTAAAGTCTCCCTCAGCTGTGAATGAATCCTATGATCCACTCTGAAGTCTAACCTCAATCCCTCATGCTGTAGCTAACTGTCTCTGATTGGAAAACAGCTGATCAGCCTTTGGCTGTCCCCACCCTGCCTTTTCTTCTCCGTCCCTCTCCCCCTCCCCCTTCCCTGTTCAGAGGGAGGCAGCTTTGCTTCCTGGAGAGCCTGGGCTGTGGCTGGTGATTCTGAGCAGGCGAGGCAGCCGCTCCATTGTTATGGTAACAGGCTGCTAGATTCTGGGTGGGCATAGACACTTGCTCATCTGTTGTGATAACCTGGTGAGGCCCCTCACCCTAGTCTGGGTTTCAGGAAGGCACAGTAAAGCATGTGGAGGGGTATCCTGGCTGAGGTGCTTGACTTCTTCCCATTCTTATGTGGAGAACTTAACCTTGGGGATTCAGCTGGAAAGCTGGTGGAGAAGGCTCTGTTTGGACAGGTTGCTACACATATATAATGTTATTGGCCAGAACATGCATGTGTGTGGTACACATGTACATAGGTTCTCACATGCTAGTCCATACCAGATCATGTTTCATATGCCTCAGAACATGTTTGCAGATGCCCGCACCCTCTGCAATTGGGGCACCCAGGAAGTCTGGGTTTGTGGAGGTGTTCATATGTGTGTGTCCCAGTGTATATGTGAGGGTTTACATTAACATATATATGCCAGAGAGTGAGTATGTATCAGTGAGTGTGCATACCTATAATGAATGCATATCTATCAATGTGCGTATACTAGCGTGGCACATGTATGTCAGAGAACGTCTCATGTGCCACAATTATGTGCAAAACTATGCATGTGTTTGTATCAGAGGGTGCCTTACATGAGTTTCTTTTTGGAATCACTGTTAGACTGCTTGGTTAACATAGGGGCAAAAATATTGGTAGTGGTAGTGGGAGCTGATCCTAGGCTACTCTTTTGCTCTGAAGGACCTTATTGGGGATCCTCTGGCTGGGGGTCTTGATGTTTCCTTCTAACTCTCTCCAGTACTCAAACATGAAGAAACCTGGGCTGTAGGGTGGAGTGAAATGGAGAGAGGATTCCCTCACCCCTGCTTGTCACCCCCACCTCCCAGTCAGGCTCCCAGTTTCTCTCCTCCCTCTCGCTCCCTCCCGCTTGCCCGCCTGCCGCTGCTCCTCTAGGCTTAGTAGGCTTCAGGAGCTCTCTCGGCTCTGCCACATGGCTCGCCCCCCTACCCCGCCCCGCCCCGCCCCTCCCCGCCCCGCCCTGCCCGCCCCACCCCAGACTGGAGAAGGCTCCCTCCCAAAGGGGGCCACCGAGCTGGGTGTGGGCAGCAGAAGCAGGATACCCCAGGCCCACACCTGTCACTGGGTGAGTATTTCTGTCCTCTTCTTGGGACTGAGGAGTGAAGAGCGGGGGTGAGTTGTTCCTGAAGGCAAAGGGGAGTGCGTGCTGGGGCCCCCAGGCATCCGGGTTTTCAGTCCCTCGGTTTATATCTTTTGACCTCATGTGGATTAATTACCGGGCTGGGCTGGACTGTTGAAGGAATGTGGTTAACTGGGAGGGGATAGGGCAGGAAGAGGCCAGTGATTGTGGGAAGGACCCTGACAAAGACGGATTCCTGCGCTGAATGGTGGAGGGAACAGTGCCCTTTTTCCTCTAGTTAGCTCCCCAGGCCTGAGCAGCGCTGAAAGGAGCCCCTTGGTTCAGACTGGAAGCTGTCCACGGTGCTGAAAGGGCCGCTGTCCCCTGTACTAATTGAAAGTTGGAGCAGAGTCTGGGAGGTCTTGCTGCTGTCTGACCCACTTTCTGTGACGGCAAGTCAGGGACCCTTCTCTGATCCTAGGTGGGGAGGGGGGGAAGAGAGAGGGAGGTCCCTTCTCTGACTCAGGGCTCCATCATGCTCTGAAGGACCCTAGGGAAGCAGCTTTAGCAGGTTTTCTTAGTTTTCACATATATTCGAGAGAAAATCTCTGGGATCATGGATGGGGTGAGAACTACTCCTCCCAGCTCCATGCTCTTGCTTCATGCACTGAGGATGCTGGGGAAGGTAGTGATAGGTACCACTGAGCCCAAGATGTTCTCATCCAGTTACTCCTGGTGGTGGTGGGCAGATCAGTTCATCTTTAGAGCTCTGAGGTAGTATTTCAGAAGTTAGGTTTGGGTTGATTGATTCCCAGCTATCCAGGAGAGTTCAACCAAGTCTGTGTACTTGGGGGGGGGGCTTCCTAAAGGGAGGTGGGCTTATGGAGGGGGAGTGAGGTAGGATTTCCAGGCAGAGAGTTTGAGGGTGGGAAGTTGTTTAGTCATAGAGGAGGGCATTGGGGGAAACTGGAGGCAAGGAGGGGCCAAAGGATTAGAATGGATTGGTGAGGTTCAGAGTCATGGATGAGGAATAAAGGGAGGGTTGGAGACATATAGAGGATAGGAAAGAGGATGCCTGGGCCCATCTCTTAAGTCCTTAGCTCCTTTGCATATTCCTCTCTAGCCTCTCCTACTGGCCTAGGAAACAGACCCCTAGGAGTACCCCCTCTAGTATCTGGATTCCCATTGTCTCCGGGGCTTTCTTGGTGTCTTGTTTTTGTCCTTGGGTGATATGAGTTCAGGACATGTAAAATAGTCTGTGGGGGAACAGTTGGTAGGAGCAGTGATTGCAAGCTCAGCCCCCTTCCCCAAGAGAGCAATCAAATATTCAAATGAATCCTTCTCTCAGTGGGGCTGGAAGGCTCTGAGATTTTGGGCTAGGTTGGACTCTGGGTCCTAGTTTCTGGATTATTAATTCTGGGCTGGGCTGAGTTCTGAGCTCTGGTTTGTTGAATGAGGTGGCGGGTAATCTTAGGGAGAGGGTAGGGGCTTACCTCTGGATGGATAGGTGCCCTTGCCTGTCAAGGAGGGCAAATGATGCACTTAATCCCTATGTTCCCCACTCCTCTGATGGGTATGTGGTTTCCAGACTTTCCCAGCCCTATACTACTATCCATGTCCCTTCCATCTCTGGACGGAATATCTGAATTTTGAGGGCTAAGGCTCTGGACTTCCAGCCAATGGGTCCCTTCTTTGCCCACCCTATTTTGATATACTTTATCAAAATGACCCTCCTTACAATGTGTTTTTTCAAGGGACTGAGTGCTGGCAATCCTGTGAGTATCAGGGAGGTGGTGTGTGCATGTGCATATTTGTAACTCTGTTTGTGTGCGTGTGTGTGTGTGTGTGTGTGTGTGTGTGTGTGTTGGTATGGAGCAGGAAATGTGTGCACAGCTCAGCTTTGCTTCTCCATCTCTTGGTTATATAATGATTTTGATGAGCCTTCAAGTTGGTACCACCTCTGCTTGGAAAAGACCTGTACAAACCCAGGCTCAAGGGTCCTGCTTCCTGCTCCCTTTCCCTCCCTTCTCTTCCATGTGATATTCAGGTCTTTTCTTTGTTGATCTTTGATCTTCTCCATTCTCCCTCATCCCCCTATTACTCTTGTGCTCAACTGTCCCCACCTTCAAACTGAACTGGTCTTCACTGACTACTCCCCCTGCTCTGCTGGCCTCAGCTTGAGCCCTGACTGGGTTCTCAAAGGCTGTATAATGGCCTTTGCCTGTATCTGATTCCCTGTCTGTGCAGGACCCAGGCCCTAATGATTCTGCCCTCTTATTTCTGACCTTTGAGCCTAGAATCCCCGAACATCTGGCTTGATCTCTTTGCATAGCTTTGTGGAGAGTGGGAAAGGTCTCAGTGTTGAGAACAGCCTACAAGAGTTGTCAGGGAGGTGGTCAAGGGGAACTTAAAATGGACAGAAGATGGGAGGAAAGCCAGATCATTACCCTTCACACCTGTCATGATTCCTGAGTAGCATAGAGGCTAATGGGAGAACCTAACCTTAGACTTTCCTCCTATATTTTAGTTTCCTTTTTATTAGCTAATTAAAAAAGGTGTCTTGGCAGGGTCAGTGTCATCATTGGGGCAGAGTCTTCTCAAGTGTTGAGGCTTCCCAACCAGGCCTTGACTTTGGCCATTCCCCTTTCCTGGGAGTTGGGTGGTACTAAAGGAGACTGTAGGGCGTGTGCTCAGGCAGGATTAGTTAAGATTAAAAAGCACTTCCTGAAGAAGTGGGAGAAGTAGGAGTAGGAACAGAGGCAGTCTCAGCTTCTTTTCTGAGGACAGAAGAGACCCCCAAATATCCAAGTGGAGCTCCAATCAGAAACTGGATTAAATGACTCCTGAAAGGTCTCATGATTCCGGTAGGCATATCCATGTATATGGGAATGTAAACATGTGCTTGAACACATGTGACCTCACTATTCTATATGTGCATTTGTGACATATGCATGTTTATCTGGAATACTTACTATCTTCATCAGCTATAGGAGGCTGGATTCCTGGCTCCTTTCTATTTCCATTAGCCTTTCAATGCCTTTGGAGGCCCAAGTCTCTCCTGTGGTTTGAGAAGAGTTGACTGAGAAGGGTGAATGAGGTTGGGATTTTAACATATTATGGACACCAAGCATTCCAAAGGAGTGGGTGAAGGTGTTAGACTTGCCAATGTTCCTTCACATATATAACTTGTACATACATACTAGTATCACATATCTAACATGAAGATGCCCATTGATGCCATGTGGGAGTACCCATGTAATGCTATTGCAGATATGCTAGTTTGCATATACTGTAATACATATGTACACATACCAACATTCATGCATATGGTAACACATGTACATGTTATAGGCATGTGCACATTGAAACACAACAAACAGTTGAGTGTTACAACAGTGTTCATTCCAATAAGCCTGCATGCCGATTCATATCCATCTGTGTCCACTCATAAAAAAAGACTTGCCCATACATGCTCCTTCCTACCTGGCTCAAATAATCTCACTAAGCCTAGTGTTCTCTCTCTTTCTCTCTGTCAGTTTTTCTGCTTCCCTACCCCACCCCCAACCTGCCCCTCAACTCATAGCACTGGAAAAACAGGCTCTTTAGTAAGGGTGAGAGAGATAAAAAGGACTGGGAGAAGAGAGCCAGGACTTAGCCTGTATTCCTAGACCATCCTGCTCAATCCTGGGAGAGATTAGACACCTTGTTCTTGGCACGAGGTCGGAGCGGATCATCATGGCAGGGTCACTAGACATCATTCCTCCTTTACTGGGTCAAACTGGACACGCCGCATCTATTGGGCTATCCCCAGGCAGCTGAACTATGACACCTAGCAGCCAGGGATTCACCTCAAGGCTGTCTCCTTTGTATCTCCCTAGGAAAGTGCTCCTGGGGATCCTCTAATGTCTTCTTTGTGTAATGACCAAGAGAATTCATCCTCCTTTCCCTTACCCAGTGACTTTTTTTTTGGGGGGGGGGTGTCTCCTTTTTTTTTTTTTTTGCTTCTCATACCCCCTGGACTCAGAGCATGAGGAGATCAGGGGAAGAAGCAGCTGGAGTTGCTGTCTGTCCGTCCTATCCACGGTAACATAGCAACAACGCCTCTGCCAGCAGAGATGGGGAAGAGAGAGGAGTCAGCACTGTGGGTGGGTGGGTAGTGTGGGCGAGGGGCCTGGGTGGCAGAAGAGTGGGTGAGGGGACTGGGCAGTAAGCAGTGTGGAGGAGGGGACTAAAGAGTAGCATATCAGGCCTTCTTGGGGGGTGAGGGGAGGAAGGTATCTTTGTGTATGTGTGGTCCTGCTTCTTTTGTGCCCTAGTTTGTCTGGCCTGGGGTTAGAGAGGGAAGCCTTCTTACCTAGGGATCATTGGGTCCCTGAGTTGTGACACTGGTTGAGGCTGGCTTCTTGGGGACACCTGTGGGGGGAGGGGTACCCCTCCCCTCTCAACCTGTGCTTAGGGAATCGTGCAGTCCTCTGTCTCCTGTCTCCTCCCTTGGGGTTCACAGACACCCCTGGAGGGCACTAGAAGCAGAGGCAGGGGGCTCTAGTAGCTGTCCACTCCACCCTGCCCCACCCTGTGAGAGAGAGAGAGAGAGAGAGAGCGCTAAGCTTTTGGGTGGTGCCAGGGCTGAGGGGGACCAAGAGTGACCTACTTCTTCCTTTTCTTTCTTTTTCCAAAAGGAAAGCGACCCACTTTCCAGCCAATCTGGTAACGGCCTGGTCCCCACTGACTCCCCCGACCCTGCCTCCTCAGCCCTTCATCCCTGGGATGTCGAGCCCAGAGGAACTGGGGCCCCACCCCTTCCCTGCCCATTGAAGTTGATATTTGAAGATTTTGGGGGAGATAAAAGACCCATGTTCCTCAACCCCTCAATCCTTTCTCCCCGGGCAAAGCCTTTGCACCCTTTCTTTGCTTTCTCCTTTCCTGTCTCGCTCCGTCCCTCTCAGGAGGGCTAAGGTTCTGGACTCTCTCTATTTGTCTCTTGGATATTGGTCTGAGCCTCAGGGCTCCCTTTCTCTCCCCCACCTCCCCCCGACCCCCCCTCATTAGCGTGGGCCTGGCAGGATTTAATTATTTCTCTTCTCAGCTCCAGATTAATTCCATCTATCACAGACCAGTGACAGACAGAGCCTTCTTGGGATAGCCTCAGGGACCCGACTACCCTCACCTGGGCCTCATTCTGGGCTACAGGAAAGGTGGGGGTGCAGGGGTGGGGAAGGAAGGAGGCAGGATTCAGGCCCCAGTCCTGGTTTTGTTGTGTGTGTGAGCTATGCATACGTGTGGGTGACCATGACCATGTGCACCTGGATATGTGTCTGTCTGTATGTATGAGTGTACTTGAATGATTCCATGGAGGAACCACCAGCTGTCTTTTTGCTTTAGACCTCATGGTGTCTTGCTCTGTTTGTGATTAAGCATATACATGTATGCATGCAGCATTTCTGCCTGTCTCTGCCTAGCACTTACGGTGAGGGAAGCCCTGGGGAGCATAGCCCTCTCTTCCTCTGGACCTGCCTCTAGTGGTCAGAATCTCCAGCTGACTCTGATCAGCTTGGTGTGTGAGGGGATGGGCTAGGGACTGGACTGGGGAGGTGTGGCCTGACCCTACTGACCTTGGAGCAAGGCAGTAGGTGAATGTGAGAAAGATGTGAGGGTCGAGGAGACAAAGGGAAAAAGGATGTGTGTCTTTCCTGTGACCCTCTTTGTGACTTTTCCATGAGCAACTGCTGTAATCGGGAGACTGCAGTTTGGTTTTGGCCTGTCTCCTGGCTCTCCCAGGATGGAAACAGTAACTGCAGATGCACACATTCCTTTCTACATATCATTTAAATACTCTTAATTTAGGGATAGCTGTTAAAGCTAAGTGGTTGAGAAGGTGAGTTTCTATCCTCTCTCTACTCCATCCCCTTGGGAGAGGTCTGTGGGCCCTCAGATGTTTCTACTACTGGAATTGATTTCTAGCTTCTCTGAACAGAACCCCCAGCCTCTCTTACCCATCTCCCCATGGGCAGGGCTCTAGCATCTTATCAAGCTTTAGGCCAGGCATGAAGAGGTCTTCCATCTCCTAGGGGGTGGGGATGTCTCCCTAGTTCCATCAACTCCTTTCCTGCTCTGGTGCAGGTGTTGGGTATGGTGGGTGGGGGTGGAGATGTGGGACATAAGGCAGAGCTAAGCTCAGATCTGCTCAGAAATAGAGGGATGGATATGAGGACCTCTGGAGGGTTCTGTCTCTATCATATCACCTTGACCCCTGACTAGAGCTCAGATTCTCAAACCTTCTGTGGAGCTAAGAGTGGGGCAGGACTGAGGGAATCAAAGGAAACTCAGGAGTCCTCCTCCTCCTTCTCAGTCTTGCTTTCCCCATCTTCTTTTTGCCCCTTTCCACTTCCTTCATCTCATCTGAATGCTTTCCTTATTCTCTCTGTATCCTTTCTTCCTTCCTCTCTACTCCTCTCCTTTCTTTCTGAATATATTTCCCTGCCTCTTCTTGTATTCCCCCATTTCCCCCCACCCTTTGTCCTCCTCTAAACTTCTCTGCCTGTTTCTGAAGAGTACTACTTGCCAATGCCCCTCTAATGCCACCTCCTTGTCTTCTGATTTCTTCATCCTCCCCTTCCCCTTCCACTCTCTGTTACCTTTTCTAATTTCCCCCACCCCTTGTCCCTTTCCCCTTCTCCCTTCTTCCCTTTTCTCCTCTCTTCTCCTTATTTCTCCTTTCCCCCTCTCTTCTTAGCCCTTTCTCCTTTCTTTCCTTTATTCACTTTTCTTTCCTATTCTCCTTTCCCCCTTTTTCTCCCCCTTTTCATGTCCCTATCCACCCCCTTCTCTCTTCTCCCTTCCACTCCTTTCCTCCCTTCTCTCTTTTCTTCCTCTTCTCCTTTTCCCTCTCCTCTCCACTCTCCCCCTCTTCTGTGGTTTAGTCTGGACTGCCTCTTCTCTTTGCCTCTGATCAGAGAACTCTCTGTTGTTGGCTGCTTTGCTGGGCTCTGTTCCCCAGAGCTCAATCTGACTCTGGCCCTGCTGAGTGGTTTCCTCCTCTATCTCACCAATTATTGCTCCCTGTACAGTGGTTGCTAAAGCCTCAGCAGGTGGGAGCAGAAGCTGGGGGTGGGGAGGGGAGGGGAGGGGAGGGGACGGGACATGGGGCTGACTCTGACTTTGGCTTCAGAGATGGAGGATATTGCTATTTTCCCAGCTGGGATCACGAATAAGGATGATGAGGAATAAGTTAATCTGGCAACCAGCAAGTCATCTTCCTCTCAACCTGGTGTCCAGCCTTATGCTAGGTGCCATGAGGGAGACCAGCCAAAACATGACCTGGCCCTAGCCCTTTCTTCTTTTTCCCATCTTTCCTTTCTTTCCCTCTCTTCTTCACTCTTTCCTATCTCCTTTCCCTTTCCCCCACTCTTCCTGCTCTCTCTCTCTGTCTCTCTTTCTCTGTCTCTCTTTCCTTTTCCTTTTCCCTTCTTTTCTTCCCCATTCTCTCCTTTTCCTTTTTTCTCTCACCCCCTTCTGCCCTCTAGGAGTTCCCACTCTGGTTGGGGAGATGAGATTCACACACAGGAAACAATTAAGGAGAAAACAATTAAGGAGAAAACAGGACAGAATCTAATTGCTAGATGGATGTGTGTGTGTGTGTGTGTGTGTGTGTGTGTATGTGTGTGTGTGTGTGTGTGTGTGTGTATGTGTGTATTACAAATTCTAAGTAAACACTGTAGAATTTCAGAGAAGGGAGAAATCAGTGTGGGCTGAAGTAGTTGGGGAAACCTCCCTTGGAGGTACATGACCTGGGCCTTGAAGGATGGGTAGGATATGCACAGCTATGATGGTGGTTTGAAGCACTGTAGTGTAGTGGAGAGAGGTCTGCCTCTGGAGTCAGAGGAACTGGGTTCAAATCCTACCTCTGATGAGATCTAAGGCAAGTTAATTATTCTCTGTGGGCCTCAGTTTCCTTACCTGTAAAATGAGACAGATAGACCAAATGGTCACGAAGGGCCTTTCTAGCTCTAAATCTATAATCCTATGAATAAACAAGGAACCCTGAAGAGAGGAGGGTTGGTTTATAGAAAAGAATGTTGGAGATGTGGGTACCAGACTGTAGAAAGCCTTGAATGACAGGCAGAGGAGGTTATGTATGTATTAAGAACCCACTGAGAGTTTTTGAGGAAAGTAATGGCATGATTAGATCTGTGCAGTAGAAAGGGTAATTGAATGATCTGTACAGGATCAGGAAAGAGGCAAGAAGTAGGGAGTCCACTTAGGAGGCTGTTACAGTAGTCTGGAGGAAACCCAAAGGGGAAGGGATGGTAAGATGAGTGCTATGGAGCTGGCTCTGTGGTTTGGCAAGGAGGTTGTGAATAGACAGTACTTACTGATATGGAGAAGCTATTATTGTTCATGAAGAATTTATTTACTAGTATGTGAAGAGGCCTCATTGGAACCCAGGTCTTCCTGACTCTGAGACTGCGTCTCTTCCCTTTTGCCAACCTGCCTTTTTATTTATGGGGTATAAAGAGAAAATCTAGGAGCCAATCAAATAATCATATAGTGGAAAGAATACTGGATTTGGGATTGGATGACTTGGTTTTAATTCTGACTCTACTACTTAATACAGGTTGCCTTGGGCAGGTTCCTTCCCTTCTTTGGGCTAATTAGTTAAGGAATTCTCTTCTGGTTTCCATATTCTTTGATCCTATGAGTCCTTGGGATGGATAGTCCCCTTCCTAACAGCCTTATGGTTCTCTTGAACTCCCATTTCCCTGGGTTTTTCTTCCTGACAGTTGATAGTTTGTGAACACTATCTCCTCTCTCCCCTACCTTGAAGCTAGTATGGAAGGAAGCTATTAACTTCTGTGGGATTTTGGTGTTTTGTTCCTTGGCCTACTCTCCTGTCCCTCCATTGTGGAGGGAAGAATGTGGGGGGAAGCAAGACCGGAGGATTATACCAGAATTAGATAGTTCCATCCTCAAATCTCTCTATCACCAGACCCCTCCATCACTAGGGTCAAAGGCCTCCCTGGTTCTTCATATACCTATAAAGGGGGTCAGGTCAAAAGGGGCAGTTGATCCCCTAGTTTCTGAGTTGAGGGATAGGAGGTTGTCAAGGCCAGTGACATCTGGGTTGGGGCTTGGAAAGAGTCATTTCCCAGCGTGGCTGCCCCATTACAAAAGTGCCTGAGCTGTTGACATTTTAAAAAGGTGATCTGAATGTTATTTGCATCTCATTTGCATCTCATTTGATGTAAAAATACACAGACTCCCCCACCCCCTCCCCCGCACCTTTCAGCTTTTGCTTGTTTTAAACCCTCTCCCCCTTTCTAGGTTCTACTGGGTCAGGGTGAGCCCGATGTAGAAAAATGACTGGGCTCCCCTTTTATTGATGTTAGTGGGGACAGGAGCATGTCTCTGAAAGGGAGAGCTTTCCTTTGAGACTCCATTCCAGAAGTTACTCTCCTCCATTACCTCTTCTCTCTTAAACAGACTCAGAGGTCTGGGTATAGGAAGTTGGGGGAAGCTTTCTTCATTCAAGGAATGGGATGAAGGCAACCGTTCACTCTTCACTCACCTACCCCATTTGTGCCAACCTCTCCTGAAAAATATTCCTGGTCTCCGAGTCAACTAGGTGCTTTCGTGGTTAGTTTCCCCGTTTCCAGCACTTTAGCCTCCCTCCCCCTCTCCCCAGCCTTCTCTTCTCCCTTTCTTACAGAACCGTAAGGCCCTTTCCTGGTAGGTCCTATAGCTGCCCTGCAGGGGCCCATGTCAATGCTTCTTTCAGGAGATCTGGGTCCCTTGCACTCCCAAGGCCCCAGTGAGGCTGCACAGATTCAAGGAAGTCTGTGGTGGGAAGGAGGAAGGAGAAAAAGTTGAGAAGATGGGGGTTGGGAGCAGGGCAAATTAGGATTGATGTGGGAAGGCAACCTCTACTGCACCCACCAGTAATCTTTCCTGGTTCTCCTTTGCAGGAAGCTAGGTGCTGGGGCCCATGGTTGGTGGTGTAAAGTCCCCATGTCTCCATTTCTACTCAACCTGACCCTCTGTGACCTGCTTTCTTTCCTGCCACTAACTGGGTGAGTGAGAGGGGCATCTCCCTCTCCCTCCACCCATTCTGATCCAAGAATGAAAAAATACCTATTCCTCTTATGTCATCCAAGATCAGAACAGAGTTTTGCCAAAGGAATATTTATTAAAAAATGAAGGAAACATGGAATATTAGAGCACAGAATATTGAATGCCACAGCTGGAAGGGATACTATGAAATCCATCTCCCTTACTTTACTGAGGAAGAGACTATAGCCCAGAAGAGGAGACTTGCTCAAGGTCAAATGGTAATAGTATCAGAGTTAGGACTTCTTGCCTGATTCTCAACCTAGGGAGCTTTATTCTGAACCTAGAAGTGAGTATCATAGGTCATCAAGTCCAATGACTGCTTGAGCAGGAATCTTTTCTAATTTTAAATTATATTTTTATTTATTTTATTAAACATTTCCCAATTGTATTTAAAAATTTTTAATATTAATTAAAAAAAATTTGAGTTCCAAATTCTTGCCCTCTCTCTCACCCATCTCTTGCCCATTAAGAAAGCAAGCAATATTAATTATGCATGTGAAATAGTGCAAAACATTTCATATTAGCCAAGTGGCAAATCTCACCCCACCAAAAGCAAGAAAAATAAAGTAAGTGAACACATATGTTTTAGTTTGCACTCAGAGTTTTTCAGTTCTCTCTCTGGAGGTGCGTAGCATTTTTCATCATGAGTCCTTTGGAATTGTCTTGGATCATTGTCTTGATGAGAGCATCTAAGTCTTTGACACTTGATCATTGTTACAATATTCTTGTTACTGTGTATGATGTTCTTCTGGTTCTGCTCACTTCACTTTGCATCAGTTCACATGTCTTCTTATGTTTTTCTGAAACCATCCTGTTCATCATTCTTATAGCACAATAGCATTCCATCATAATCCTATACCACAACCTGTTCAGCCATTCCTCAGTTGATGGGCATTCCCTCAATTTCCAATTCTTTGCCACCATAAAAAGAGCTGCTATAAGCCAGGATCCTTTCTGCAACATCCTTGGCAAGTAGTTTCCAGCCTTTGCTTGAACACCTCCAATGATAGGAAGCTCACTTCTTTATGAGATAGGTTATTCAATTTTCAGACAGCTGTGATTGTTAGGAAGTTTTTTCTTTCTTTCTATAAGTGCAAACAAAAGCCCACACAAATATAGAAACAGGTAGGTTAATTGAACTTGAAAACCCTCTTTCTCAGTTCTTGAATTGTAATCCCTTCCCTTGCAAGATTGTAGATCTAGCTCCTGAAGCATTATCAGAGGCCATCATCTAGTCCAATATCGTTCTATGGATGAGATAACTCAGCCCCCTAAAGGAAAAGTGACTTGTCCAAGGTCACACAGGTACTAAGCAGGACTAGAATTTGAACTCAGGTCTTCTGAAACCAGCTTCAGTTTTTTTTTTTTTTTATGCCTCCCCCAAGGAGATGGGACTGGTTGGGCCTTTGGTCTTAGGGTTCAGTCAGGGGGATAGGATAATTCTGTTTACTCTTAGAAAACTTCTCACAGCAACCATGAGACATGGGATAACCATCTGGCTTTCCCTCTCTAATGAAGGGTCAGGGGTAAGTGCTTCTTACCTCATCTTCTAGGGCTAGGATCTCTCCAGGGACGAGGCAGGGGAAGTTAGGGGTTAGATAGGATGTTGAGCTGGGGCTCTGGACTCCTGCTTCTAATGTGTCTTCTAGATTTAAGCACATTGTTTCTACCCTCTTGTTGCTTCACTTTCCCAGTTAGGCAAATGGGAGCTAGATGATAAACTGGAGAAAGTGCTATATTTGGAGTCAGGAAGATTTATACTCAAATCCTGCTGCAGATAATGGATATAGCTATTGACCCTGGCCAAGTCACTTAACCTGTGTCAGTCTCAATTTCTTCATCTGTTAAAAAATTAGGATTGATAACAACATCTACCCCAACGAATTGTTGTGAAGATCACATGGGTCAACCTGTGTTAATGTTTTTGCAAACTTTAAAACCCTATGTAAATGCTAGGTATTTTTATCCTTTCTATGCCCCACCCCTCTCTCTTCTCCCCCATCCCCTACAACTTGATGACCTGGAAGGTCTCTTCCAGCTGTGAGGTTATATGAGCCATGGTATAAGGGAAAGATCCTTGGATTGGGAATCAAGTATCCTGCAGGATGGGTTTCCTTGGCAACAATACAGGATAAACTTGCTGCTGTCAGTACCCCCTTGCTCAAGCAAGCTCAGGCTGCTTCATGGGGGAGGGGTGATCTACTACAAGCAATCCAGGTTCTTGTCTCATAAACTACTTAGCTGAGGATGACTTATCCGGCCAAATACAGCTGGGCACAGCAGGGACCTTAGGTTCAGATGTAGATGTGGCAGGTGTTAAGGCTAGACCATCTCAGGTGAGATCTATGTATTCGTTTTCTTTTCCTTAGCCTAGTGACTGAGGATGCTGAATGTTTTCCAGTTAACAGTTGTGGGGACACATAGGTCAAGAGAGTCTAAGTTACCTCATCAGAGTCGTGCTTGAAGAAGAATTAGAATCAGAATCTGGGAAGTTTCTTAGTCACTTAGGACTAAGGGAGGAAGACTCAGGACACTGAGTGGGGGTGGACAGTGGGGATGGGAAGGAGAGCCTAAGATTTCAGGTGGAGCCAGGGAAATCACCCAGATTTCTCCTTCCTGAACCCCTCATCTCCCTATCTGCACCCTGAGCCTTTTTCTTTCTTTCCAATGAGAGTTATTGCTCAGGGTGATGACAGATTCCTGGCTAACGATGCGGCCATTTTGCCCAGTGCAATTAGCAGAAAGGGCGGCTGGCCAGGCTTTAAGCAAGCTGGAGCTATGAGAAAACCATGGCTGGATCCTGCAGTGTGTCCTAAATCAGGTAATTCCTGAGTAAGCATTTCTCTCCCCTTCCTCCCCACCCATTCCTCAGTAGATTTGATTAATACATCAGAACAAAATACCTAGTAATTGGGCACAGACTGTTCACACCCAAATTGTCTCAAGCCCTGTCACCTTCCTTCTTCTGCTACCTTCAGGTCTGGGTAGTAATAACCTGGTCACCTTTCAATTATTCATGTAAGTAGAGCCCTGCATGGGACAAGAAACCTTAAACAGGAGATAATCCAGGTAATGCTTATCTGCCTTTGGAATGCATACAGTGGATATTCTTTGTACCACATGGACCTTCTTTTGTGTCAAAAAATCTCAAAATTAGAGGGTACTACAGAGGGTATCTCATCTAACCCCCTCTGAAGTGTGAATCCAGTCTGTAACACCCCTCCAGAGTCAATATCCTATCCAATACAATCCAACAAACTTTTATTAAGAACATACTGGGTACAAGGCATGAAGCTGGTTGCTGGGGATCTTAAGACTAAGTGAACTTTATAATAATAATAAATAATAACATTAGCATTAACAACTAGCATTTACTTAGCACTTTAAGATTTATAAAGTGATTTACAAATATCATCTCATTTTATTCTCTAACAGCCCTGGAAGGGAATTTATGTTATAACCACCATTTTAGAGATGAGGAAACTGAGGCAGAGGTCGAGTGACTTCTCCAGGGACACACTGCTAGGAAGATTGATTTGAATTTAGGTCTTTCTGACTCCAGGTCTGGTGCTCTATCCACTGATCCATCTAGTTAAGCTCACATTCTCTGGGGAGTGGGGTGGGAAATAAAACATAAACAAGTAAGGAAATATAAAATAATTTGTGGAAGGATGGATTGATAACAACAAAAACAGATGTTCTTAACCTTTTTTGTGTGCCTTGAACTCCTTAGAATCATGTTATTGAATGTATAAATAAAATACATATGATGACAAAGGGAACCAATTCTAATAAAATATAGTTATTAAGATATTAAGAAAAATAAGACCTCAGGTTTTTCAGCGAGGGAGAGCTCCCTTCCTATTAGAAAGGTAGTATTGTACAGTGGGAAAAGACGTTAGTATTTTGAGTCAAGGGACTTGGGTTCAGATCCAGCCTCTGTCATTTATTCTGTAACCTTGGATATCCCCCTAGCTTCTTTATTGGTATAGTGAGGGGAATTAGTCAGATGGCCTCTAATGCCCTTTTCAGCTCCACATCTCTGGCTCCATACTTAATGCTTGTCTCAGAGTGTTTTTCACCAAGAGTTTCTATTTTCAAGAACCTGTGAGAGGGTGGGGATGTGGTCCTGGAGAATGAATGTAGGGCCTGGGGGCAGGATGGTGTTAAATAATTATATAAAATAGATTGAGGTTCTTAGCCTTTTTCATGTCATGAACTTCTTTAAATGAGGACCATGGACCTATTAAATGAGATAGTATTTCTAAAATTCTTAGTACCATGTCTGATATGTAGTATGCCTTTAAAAATGTGTCTTTCCTTCCTTATTCCTCCCTCCCTCCCTTCTTCCTTCCTTCCTTCCTTCCTTCCTTCCTCGCTTCCTTCCTTGCCTCTGTGATGGTCATCATTTTTCTCAATGACTTGGCTGAAGGCATAGGTGATGACATGTTTACCCAGTTTGTGGGTGACAAAGCTGGGGGGAATTGCTAATATATCAGAAAATTGAGTCATGATACAAAAAGATCTTGACAGGCAAGAGCAGGGGATCTTTAACCTTTTATGTGTCATGGACCCCATGGGTAGTCTGGTGTAACCTCTGGACTCCTTTCTGTCTAGTGTACTGTTTTTAAATGCATAAAGCAAAATACATAGGATTCCAAAGAAAACCAATGATGTTGAAATAAAAGATGTAATTTTTTTCCCACTGAGTTTATGGATTCCTTGAAATTTATCAGCAGATCCTTTGAGCATTTGTGGACTCTTCCCTATGTTGCCCCTGGTTAAGAACCCTTGAGAGAGAGAGAGAGAGAGTGAATCTCATTAGATGAAAAAAAATTGTACCATATCTGTGGTTTTTCATCTGTACCGAAAACTTCCAGCAGGAAGACTTCTACTGATGTTAGGGCATTGAGAAGTGAGGTGATTTATCCAGGTTACATAGATGGAATGTGTTAGAGATGGGACTTGGCCCCAGATTGTCAGGGATAAATATCAAGGACTTTTGGCCATAACAGTTCATGAGATCATCTGTTAAGGCAATGATCTGTGATGGTGGAATTAGAAAAGGCTCACATGAATGAAATCATGGATCTTTGGAAATGTTGAAGTTTTAAAATAAATGTAAAGTTTTGTACTTGGGTTAAAAAAATCAACTCACTGAATGTTAGACATTGGCCAGGTATCAGTTCAAGTGGAGAAGATCTGATTCTGTCAGAATCAGGAGTGTATGATGCAGCTATGGAAGGTGTGGTTTTGGGCATTATTGGTTGACATTAGTTTGACAACAGTTGAGGCCTGGTATCTAAAGAGGGTCCCACCTCACATCTGTCCTGGTCAGAATACATCTGGAATATTGTGTCCAGTTCTAGGTGCCACATTCTAGGGAAGAGAAGGTTGAACCAGAGGAGGGTAGCTGGGAAGGTGAGTGGTTTGAAGACTACATCATATAGGGATAAGGTGAAAGAACCCAGGGTATTAAGCCTGGAGAGAGGTCTTAGAGGGAAAATGGTAGCTGTTTTAATAACTAGCTACAGCTGTGGGTAAGCTCTGGTCTAGAGACTACATATGGCCCTCAAGGTCCTCAAGTGTGGCCCTTTGGCTCAATCCAAACTTCACAGAACAAATACCCTTAATAAAAGGATTTGGTCTGTAAAACTTGGACTCAGTCAAAAGGCTGCACCCAAGGACCTAGAAGGTCTTGAGGCTGTAGGTTTCCCATCCCTGATAGCATCTGTGTAGTGCGTTAAGGTCTGCAAAGTGCCTTGCAAATACCTCCTTTTATTCTGTGAGATAGGTCCTATTACTGTCCCTATTTTTACATGTAGTGAAACTGAGGCATAGAGAGGCTATGTGATTTGTCCAGAGTCACATAGTTACAGTGTTAGAAACTAGATTTGAATTCAAATCTTCCTGACTTCAGGTCCAGAGCTCACTCTGTTGACCATCTAACTGTTTTTAAGTAGTTGAAAAATGTTCTCCTGAAAGAAATATTAGACCTGTGTTGGCCCAAAGACAGAACTAGGAGCAATGGGGGTTCAAAGTGGGGGATTTTGGGAGATTTTGGCTCAATAAAAAGAAAAAAAACGGTCAGAGCTGTTTAGAAGTAGTAAGGTCTACTTTGCAAGGTAGTGAGTCACTAGAAGTCTTTGGGCAGAGGATGGATGTTTCCTTACTGAGGGTGTTGCTAATATATCAAAATCACAGAATCCTACTTGGAAGGAACTGTAGAGGTTATCCAATCCAACATTTTATAGGTGAGGAAACTGAGACACAGACAGGTACCTTCCAAGGTCATATAGATAGCAAATGACAGAGCTGGAATTCGAACCCAGGTCTTTCCTCTCCATATCCAGCACTCTTCCTGCTGAGGTAGAGGATGAAGTCCATGCCTTCTGTGGTTCTTAACATCTCTGACAGTCAGTGATTCTCTATAGATAATCCAGGGCAGCTAAGTGGTGCAGGGGATAGAGTACCAGTGCAGGAGTCAGGAACCTCAGTTCAAATCTCACCTCAGACACTTGACACCCACTAGCTGTGTGACCTTGGGCAAGTCATTTAACCTCAATTGCCTCATCCTGGGTCATTTCCAGTCATCCTGATGAATATCTGGTCACTGGATTCAGATGGCTTTGGAGGAGAAGTGAGGTTGGTGACCTGCACAGCCCTCCCTCACTCAAAACAAAGTCAAGTGCAAGTCATGTCATTATTTCTCTGATGCCATGGTCTTCTTCAGCAATGAAGGACAACACACACATAGATAATCCATTCCTTAAAGGTGGAATGATTAACAGGTAGATGATTGAAGGGTACATGTGTTGGCCTCAAGGCTGCAGGTTCCCCACCCCTGGTTAAGGGTATTATGTTTTGACTTGACTGAGGGTCCACAGGAAAACTTTCTAGATGCAGAAGGTGGGTGGTGGTAGTGGTGGTGATGAGGACACCTGCAGAAGAGAAGGTTGAGGGCTTCCTTTGTATTTCCAATATAGGCATCAGAGACGTCTTTCCAAGTATCCCAGGGCTGGAGCTTGGGGAAATTGACCTTGGAGTTCAGTAGGAAGGGGATTTTAGGACCTGACTCTGCCCCTGGGCAAATTCCTTCACATATGTGGGCCTCATTTTCTTCATCTGCAAAATGAGGGCATTGGAGTAGCTGGTCCCTGAGGGCTTTTCCAGATTTATGATTATAAATCTATGTATTTATAAAAAATAAATAAATCCCCTTTTCCTATATCCAAACAAGTGAAAAAAATTTCCCTCATTACAAATATGCATAATTGAGAAAAATGAATTCCTTGATTGGCCATATCCAACAACATGTGTCTCATTCAGCATTTTAAGACCATCCTTCTCTGTCAGGAGGTTCTTCGTCTTCAGTCCTCTGGTGTTGTGGTCTGAATCTATAGATACAAGGAATCTGGGTGAGATAAGTAGAGGGACTGCCTCTGATTTGATGGAGGTGAGACTTCAGCAAACTGACAGAAAGGGATACAGGGTGGGGTATGGGAGGGAATCCCATCCTCTGGCAGAAAGGAGGTTTTCATGAGTCTGGATCTTCCTGGAAGGAGGCAGGGAGGGAAGGGAGAAGATGGTTGCTTAGCCCCTGTGCTTCTTCAGCTGATTCTCCTCGCAGTGGTTGCCATATCAAAGCCGTTCTATTTTGAGCTACCTGGCCTAGCTGTTGAGACTAGAGAATGGCAGTCCTGCTGGGCTCATGGCCTTGCCCTGGCCTGAGAAATCATCCTCAAATATCTTTTTTCATCACATCATCTCCTGTGCAAGTTTTCTATAGTCTGTTGTGCTTGATTCATACTCTTCAGACTGGCTCCCTTTTCCCTTCCCTTCTCTGTCCTTTCAGCCTGTACTGGTTATAGTTCCAGTCAGAAGAGTCTATCCTGATGGCCTGCTGTCCTGTCCTCAGGATCCTCCTTTCCTCCAAACTCTCTGTCCTTCTGAATCCTCTTTTCCCCAAGCCTCTTATTTTCCTTAATCAATCCTCTTCCTCCAACCTCCTTCTGTTTCCCTCAGCTTCCTCCCCACTTCAAAATTCAGGTTAAAATAACTTTTGCTTCCTCAGGAAGGATTCCATGACTTAAACAAACAAACTTATGTTGGGGCAAGGAGATCAAAGAAGAGATTAGTCAGTCTACCGCTTGCAATGAACAGAACCTATGATGATATTGGATGATGGAATGAAGGCAAAACTACTCAGCTCCATTATGTTTCTTGTTTTCTCTCAAAGATAATTATATTTCATTTAGGAAATAGAGAATAACAAATGGTTAGCCAAGAGTTGAAAACAATTTTATGTGAGGAAAAGGTAAGAGAGCAATTGAACTTCATTCACACCATCTTGTTCAGATCTCAGGGTATTGAAAGATTTGCTGATATAATTGCTGAGCTGTTGGTGGAGATTTCTGAAAAGTCATGGAGGATGAAGGAAGTACACAGAAAAGGAAACAGACAGTTGTCCAGATTTTCAAAGGGAGTAAGAAAGGGTGGGAGAAGGTAGATTCTGTGAACTATAGGATAATGAGCTTACATTGAATTCTTGGCAAAATTCTAGAACATATTATTAAAGGGATGGTTTGTGAGCATTTAGAAAGGAATCAGTTGGTCAAGAACATATCATTTAAGATGAAGGTCATGTCTTTTTCTAATAGATTAGTAGAGTAGTAGATCAGGGAAATGCTACAAACAGGTATGCCTGGTTGACTTCAACATGGGATTTGTCCAAGTCCCTCAGGACATCCTTTTGGGATAGATCAGATCAAAGAGTGGATGTACTATTACTATGGAGGGAGGTCACTTTTACTCCCTGCTTTTGGTCCTGTTCTGTTCAATATTCTTATCAATGACTTGAATGATAGAATGCATAGTATTCTTAGTAGACTTGCAGATTGCATGACATTGAGAGGGCTAGTTAATATTTTAGATAAGAGAATCAGGATCCTAAAAGATTGTAATAATCTAATCTAGTCAAATCCAATACAGTGATATTTAATAGGAATAAATGCGAAGTTCAACTTGGGTTCAGGAAGTCAATCTAATAATTTAGTTCATGTGAAAAAGATCTGAATTGTCAATGGACTACAAGTTCAATATGAATCCATGGTAAGCCACAACAACTTTAAAAAGCTACTGTATCCGGGTATGGTGGCATATTCCTCTAAACCCTCTTACTAGGGAAGACCGAAGTTGATGGATTGTTTGAGCTTGGGAGTTCTGAGCTGCACTAGGACTAAAGTTGATCAGATGTACACACTAGGTCCAGAACCAATATGGTAAGCCCCTGGAAATGGGAGAGAGGGTGGGGAGAGTAAAGGGACCAGGCTGCCTAAGGAACTGGTCAATTAGCCCAGATTGGAAATGGATTGGTGGGTCAAAGCTTCTGTGGGGTCAGAAGTGGGATCAGGTGTGTGAATAGCAGCCACACGCCACTGTGGGTGAGATAGGAAGTTCCAGTCCTTGGCAGAATTTGGGGAGGGAATTGGAGAATATAACCTTGAGAGCTCAGAGTCAGTCAGTTAATCAGTCAATAAACATTTATTGTAAACGTACTATGTATTATGAACTACTATTGTGCTAAGTGCTAGGGATACAAAAAGAAATGATAAGAGATAGTCCCTTCTCTTAAGGAGCTCACAATCTGATGGTTGGTTAGACTGCTAGGATTATCTACTTTTAGGTTCTGCTTTTTGCCTCCAGGCAAGATAGTTTCTAACTTCTTTCCTTAATCCAGGCACTTGGGTTTGGGGAGTCTTTCTCATGGACTGTCTTCAAGTAGATGCCACAATTTCCTTCCTTGTAGCACACAGCTGCTCAGTCATCATGTCTACAGATTTTTCAGTACTCCGGATGTAGTTTATTTGAACCTGGTGACCTGAACTCATTGAGGGCACCCAAATACTTAACACACCAATCCTGAACTGTTTCTTCATTTCATATCTTGTGTTTCAACTCATTTGTTAGCCATTTCTCTTCTGTACTTCCAGGAGGAATGTCATTACCCTTGATCGAGAAAACGAGAAATACAGTAAGAGTTGAGAGTTTTGCTTTCCCCTTCATAGGGCCAGAAAATTCCGCCTGAAGTTTGACTTACATGATATGGGGGAAAGAATACTGAATTTAGCATTGGGAGGCTTGGGTTTGGGGTCCCCTAAACCCGAGTAGTGAACTGGGCCTAGAGCTCAGGGTAGATCCTTTAGACCTCCATGGGAGGGGATGTATTTATGAGACTCAAATTGGAGAACAACTGTGGGAGTGCTGAGATAGAAGCTTTTGGTAGCCGTAATCCAGATGTTTGAGGCCAGAGATTCCAAGTGTCAGGAGTACTAGTAGGTAGGATGGGTAAATGATTGAGCTGAAGGCAGGTGTACCAATTTTGTACTGGGTGTTCTGGGTCCTGGACAGTCAATTTAGGGGCACAGAGCAGAGTTGTTTGGGTAATTTTGCCCTTGCCAGGAGGCAGGGCCTGTGGGGTCTAGAGAGTGCTGACCGAGAATATCACATCTAACCTTATAACCTTTGTCTCTCCCACTCCTATGTATCCAGCTCCTCAGGACCCAGGGGCTACAGAGGAAGCCTTCTTCGTGACCAAGCTGTGGGGACTCTGTGGCCAAGGATGGGACACCCTGAATGGTAAGGGACTGTGGATGGTACAGGAGGAAGGAATAGAGTAGGTTTAAGGGGGCTAAGGCAGAAGTATAGGGACAGTATGTTACAATGGAAAGAACACCTGTCTCTGGCATCAGGGTGCCTGGGTTCAACTCTTAGATACTTTCTACCTGTTTGACCTTGGGGAGTCACTTAACTTCTCTGAGACTCAAGCTTCCTCATCTGTAATTTGGGGGTGTTGGATTAAGTGACTTCTGAGGTCCCTTCCAGCTCTACAATCTATGATTTGTAAGATGAGGTGCTGGACTAGAAGACCCCTAAGAGGTCTTCCAGGTCTAATTCTTTGATCTTTGGATGTCTAGAGGTTGGCAGGAAGAAAGGAGAGGGGTCTCATGGGAAAGAAGGGGGAAGGGTGAAACAGGATAATAGGTAATTCCACAAGTCCTGACTGATTGGCCGGCCCTGTGTGGTCTCTGTGGAGGGGTAGATGGGAAAAAGAGAAAACATGCTGTCTGAGCTTAGAGAGAAAATTGCAGAGACCTGCCTCATCCATGGAAGAGAAACAGTACAGGGTAGGTGTTTTAGGGTCCAAATGCATGGTCCACTCAGGGCTGTTACAATCTCAGAGGAGAGGATAGGTCTTTCTGGAGGAAAGAGTAGATCTGCACTCTGATGGAAAGGGAGGATTTGGAAGTGGGGAGTTGAGGGTGTTTCGGGCAAGAAGAATTGCCTGAGCAAAAGGCACAAGATAGGAATGTGGATGATGCGTTTATGAGATGGGGAGTGGAGAACTGTGAAGCTTCCTGGCTGGTTGACTGGGAGGCCAGATGGGGAAGTCAGGAGGGTGGATCAGTTTTGGGGTAGGTGGGTGGAGATGATGAATTCTTTTTGGGATAGAGTGAGATTGGGGTGCTGCAGGTGAAAATGTTCTGTCTTGGTGCAGTATGTGTGTATGTGTGTGTGTATATATGTGTAAATGGATGAGTTGTGAACAGAAAATGATGTGACTGGCAAACATGGAGTCAGTCACCTTATCATCGGTCCTCCCTGAGTCTGAATTTGAGTGGAAGTATGGTGTAGTGGAAAGACCTCTAGTTGGATTTAGAGGGACCTGGGTTTGAATCCCAGCTCTATTCCTTCCTAGCTGTGTAACCTGGGTTCCCCTGCCTGTGACTGGTTAAGCAGCTGGAGATAGCCAGTCAGCTGGACAGCAGGTGAGGCTGGGGTTGGGTGGAGTATGGGAGGAGGCAGTTCTGAAGTGTCCTTTCTTTTATATCACGGGAGACAAGGGAACACAGAGGTGAAGTGTGAAGGGTTAATCAGAAAAGACTTCCTGAAGGAGAAGAGCATGGGGAAAGGGTACAGAATGTGGCAGAGCTCATGGGTGACGATAAGTGAGCTGCCCCTGTGCTGGCATGGGGGCCAGGGCAGGGTGTAGGAGAGGCAACTCTTACTGGGCTGTGGGGGCAGGGAGAATCTGAAAACTCTTTCCTCATCTGTGATGATCACAGAGACTCACCCCACTGGGGAATAGCTCTAGCTAAGCTGTCCTGGGCCCTCTTTGGGTATGCTAATGAGTCTGTTAATTAACCAAGCTTCATGAGAGAATAATGAAATTGCTTCTAAACCAGGCCTCATACTCATCTTAATGAGGGGAAACAATTATGCCATTTCCTCAGCCCCTCCCCCCTGCACCCCAAAGGGCACTCTCCCCATCCCTGACAAATCTCCTGGGCCTACAACCCTGTTACTGTGATTCTTTCCTATGGAAACTTGGAACCAGATGCCCCCTTTTACCCTTCAGGTCTTGGGCAGAATAGGGACATCATGGGGTCATCTAGGTGGCACCGTGGAGAAAGCACCAGCCCTGGGGTCAAAAGGAACTGAGTTCAAATCCTACCCCAGACACTTACTTGCTTTGTGACCCTGGGCAAGTCATTTAACCCTGATTGCCTTTCCCATCTCCCCCAAAAAGAATAGGGACATCATGGGCCCAGAGAAGGTCTTGGTTACCCCTCTTCCTATTTCACCCAAATGGCTAGGCTCAATCCATACTATTTGGTTCTGGAAGATAGAAACTTAGTCAGAGGTAGGGTGGGAGAAAGAATGGGGGATCAGGTATCATGGAACAGCGAAAAGAATGATGGATTTGCAGTAGAAAGACCTGTGTTCAAATATCTGTTCTGCTATTTACTCCCTGTGTGACTTTGGCCAGTCTCTCTGGGCCTTACTCAAACTAGATGACCTCTAAAAACAAGATCTAAATCTATTATCCCATGATCCTGTGATTGGCAGGGTCAGATCAGGTAGGGCCTTGGAGGCTAGGCTGGAGAGTTGAAACTTGATGTAGTAGGGAGGGGTAACTCAGTGAAAACAGTATTTTAGGGTGGTTATTTGGATTTTGAGTGCAGGGAGGGGTGAGACTTAGGAGACAGACCAGTTAGGAGGCTAGAGATAAATCGGTTGGAAGACTACTTCCATATTCTAGGAGAAAAGGCTGAGAGCTCGTTTATACTAAGAGGGTCATTTTGCCAATGGAGAGACCATTTTGAGAGATGCCACAGAGGGGTAGAATTAATAAGACTTGGCAGAGCCAAAGAGAACTCAGAGGTATTGAATATGAAAGATTGGGAACATGACACCATCACCCCAAAGGGGAAGCTGGGATCAGAAGGAAGCTGATGGCCAGAATCCTAGGATATTAAAACCAGAAGGGACCTCAGAGAATTTAGTCCTTCCCTTTTATTTTACAGATGGGGAAACTCAGGCCAAAGAGAGGCATTGACCTGCCCAAGGTCACATACTAAGTTAATATGAGGAAGACAGTATGATGTGGGATGAGCTCTAGACTTGGAGTCAGAAGGCTTGGGATGGAATCACGGATCCATTATTTGGAGGCAGTGTAGTTGGAGATGTGAGGTATAATTTTGAATATTGACTCTGCTATTGATTATCTAGGTGACTTTTGGGGAAATCACTGAAACTTTGGACCTCAGTTTCCTGATCTGCAAAATGAGGAAGTTGGATAAATTGAACTTTAAAGTCTAAATCTCTGATCCTATGTTCATACTTTTGACCATAGTGACCTTGGGCAAGTCACTTCATAGGATCATGGAATTTAAAGCTGGAAAGGACTTTGAGAGAGCATCAAGATACATTGAATTAGCATGGCATGGTCTATAGAGTGCTGGCCTTGGAGTCAAGGAGTCATGGGGTCCTATAATTAGTAGCTATATGACTATGGGAAGGTCATTTACTATTCTTACTTTTCCTTACCTGTAAAATGGAGACTTTTGTACTGATTTCACAGGGTTTGGAAGTTCAACCAAGATAATGTATATTATAAAAAGCTAGATGGTGTATTGAATAGAGTGCTTGACCTCAGGAAAACCTGAGTTCAAATCTCAATTCAAACACTCACTAGCTGTATGACCCTGGATAAGTCACTTAACCCTATTTGCCTCAGTTTCCTCATCTGTAAAATGAACTGAAGAAGGAAATGGTAAACCACTCTAGTACCTTTGCCAAGAAAATCCCCAAATGGGGTAATGGAGAGTCAGACAGGACTGAAATGACTAAACAACAACGACAAAGGAGGAAACAAGCGGGCAGGAAGTAGACATGTGGGGAGTTGATGAAGAGTTTAGCTATGAAAGGAAGGGGGAACTATGTAACAGAATAAAAGTTTTTTACTTTGGGAATTTTTTTTTCAAGATAGACGAGACCTGACCATGTTGAAAAGTAGAAAGTGGTAAGGGGATGAGATTAAAGATTTCTAGCATTTTGGAAAAAAGGACTGACCTGGAAGTCAAGAGATCTGAGTTCATGTACTGACTGTTACTAACTTGCTGTGTGACCTTGGACAAGTCATTTCCCTTCTTTAAGACTCCTTTTTTCCAACTGTAAAGTCATGGGTTAGGCTTGATTCTTTCTTCTGGTCCTGGAACTGTAGGATCCTCTGAGTGACAGCCCGGGGGCTAGGGTGCCTGGCTCCCATTCCTGTTTCCTTGCCGAGCTGCTCTGGGGCTTCCTGGAAACGTGCTCAGCTGCTCACCTGCTCTTTGGAAATCTGTACACTCCTCCGTAAAGTGGGGAATCACGTCTCCCAGGGATAGTGGGAGGAGAAGGGAAGAGTCATATGGAGGGTTTAGAGGCCCCATGATCTTGAGGATAATGAGGATAACTGACATTTACATAGCCTTTAAAACTTTTAAAGTGCTTTAAAGTCTGCAAACTATTTTATGGTCTCCTTAGAGTCCCACAAGAACCCTGTGAAATGACTTCTATAGGTATTGTTATCCCCATTTTATGAATGACGAAACTCAGAGTTGAAGTGACTTTTAGCGGATCATAGCGAGTAAGAGCTGGAAGCAGGATTTGAACCCAGGTCTTTTTGATTTGGGAGTCTAGGATATTCATCTCCATCCTAGGAGTAAGAGGGAGTGAGACTGAAGGTTGTCTGGGGAAGAATGAATGAATGAATAAACCTTTATATTCAATGCCTTCTATGCTGTAGGCTCTATGTTTGGTTCTGGGAACCAATGGAAATCTGAAACCAAAGCAGTGTCGGCTCTCAGAGAACTTACATTCTGAAAGGGGGCAAAGGGAGTTTTTGGTGAAGAATCTCACACACATGGTGACAACATAGGCCTGTGTGTGCTAGTATACCCCATGAGCAATTCTTCTTTTCACAATTTGTGCACACCTGTGTATGAGAGGGCGTAGTCCTAAGAGGGAAATCCGCTGACCCAGGGGTGCTGTGAGCCTCAGAAGAATTATGAATAGTAAGTGCTTTGCAAACATAAAGCACCGCATAAATTGCAGTTATTATTCATGTCACGAGTCTCTAGTCACCAGGCCTGATGATGGTTTCATTCCCTGAGACTTCCTCTGTACTCTTGCTAAAATTCAAGCAATGTTTATAGAGCGGTGCTAGGGTGTGCTGGTAAATATTTAACAACCAGATTTTTTCTTTTAAAGCATGCACATATATTTTTAAGTTTATTCTGCATTAGTAACTTTTTTTAAGTTTAGACAAATGACAAAATAATAACTCAAGCCCTGGTTTGTAGTGATTGCTGATTTCTGAGGTATAAAAAGCTCACACTGGAAATTTAACAATCAGCTCTCCCAAGCTAGTTAGAACCAGCTCCAGCATGTCCTTACACTCATCTGTATGGACCTCAGGCACCTGTATACCTTTCATGAGACCTGTAGGCTGTGAGGAGTTGGAGGGCTTGGTTCTGAGCTGTCTTAGGGGCACACTGAAGAGGAAAAATAGGTGGAAAAGATGAATACCACCTGGATTGTTAGATGGTGTGATGGATAGAGTGCTGGGCCTAGGGTTAGGAAGACGAGAGTTCAAATCTAGACTCAGACTTTGTGACGTTGGGTATAGAGGGTAGCGTAGTGAGAAGGCATGGCAAGCTCACTGATTATTTCTTGATCCTGGGGAAGGGAACAGCGGGGACCTAATGGGATGAAAAGGAGCACCTGGTCTTAGCATTAGCTTGTGGGAGTGGACTCCTCCATGAATGGCTTGTCAGTCATGGCAGAATGAGGACCCAAGTAGGAGTATTTGCACCAATTCATTATTGTGTTGCTCTTGGGAAGGTTTGTTATGAGGTGGAAGCTTTACATGTGTTTTCCCTTGTGGTTTATCCTTCGTTCTTGAAGAGGACCAGCAATGTCACTTGATTTTTTTTCTGGGCACTGTGTACTATGACTTGATATGGCAGGTAGGTGGTGCAGTGGCTAGAGCACAGGAAGCCCTGTGACCTTAGATACTCAATAACTGTGTGATCCTGGGCAACACTCTTAACCCTGTTAGCCTTAGTGCCCTCATCTGTAAAATGAGCTGGAGAGGAAAATGGCAGACCACTCCAGCATCTTTGCCAAAAAACTGCATTTGGGGTCATGAAGAATCAGACACAATAGAGTCAGGAGGGCTGAGCTTCAGAATTTGTAAGGTTCAAGTAAAATATTCTCATTTTTTGTCATAGGTTTGCTGTAAGAAAGCAATTTGTGAACCTTGAAGCAGTCTAGGAATGCAACCCGGGTTCAAACCTAAATCATTTGCATAGCCTTGCTGGTGTATAAGCATGGAGTCAAAATTCTCTCCACCAATGAGGATCTTTGATGCAAATGCTCCAGGTGTGCAACTGGGTTCCATTACTGTGAGCTATTCTAATTCATATCGTTATGGCTTCTGTCCTTGGCCCTGGATGGATAAATGGGAGCTGAATATGTGTGTGGTGGGGGGAGGTTGGGAATGGTGCTAGATACAGGAAGGTTAGTGAGGAGATTGACTTTTAGGCTCCACTAACCTCTGTTCTCTTCCCACCTGCTCAGGTGGCCCCCAGGGCCTGGCCTGCAACACCATGGAGAGTCTGAATCATCTTTGCTGAGGCCATGAGGGGCTATCATGGCGATCGAGGCAGCCAGCCCCGCCCTGCCCGCCTGCCTGACTCGCCCATGGACTACGGCCCCACGGCCCCGGGCTCCCGACCCCCATACCTCCTGGGCCCTGGTGAACCTTACCCCACGGACCCCCGATACTGCCCTTCACGGGCTGGTCCGGGCCACCTCTCCCCTGACGGCCCCCTGAGTCTGAGCGAGCCACCTTCTGCAGGTCCTGACGGGGGGCTGGGCCCTGGGCCAGGGCCAGGCGGGGCAGGCAGCAGCACCTTCCCCAGGATGTTCCCTGGGCAGGCCCCCTTTGATGGCTGTGAAGACTGTGTGGGTCACCCCCCAGGGAAGGGTGCTGCCCGTCTGCCCCCAACACTTCTGGACCAGTTTGAGAAGCAGCTGCCTTTGCAGCAGGACGGTTTCCACACCCTGCCGTACCCACGAGGGGTGGCGGGTGGCAGTGGTGGCACTGGGGCTGGCTCTGGCACTGGCGGGGGGGCCCCTGAGCCGCGAAGCGAGAGCCCCAGTCGCATTCGTCACCTGGTCCACTCCGTCCAAAAGCTCTTTGCCAAGTCCCATTCTCTGGAAGCTCCTGGGAAGCGGGACTACAACGGGCCCAAGGCAGAGAGCCGGTCAGGAACCGGGTCAGGAAGTGAGGGCTATGCTGGTCACCATTCCCCACACGGGCCCCCGCACCACCACCACCACCACCACCATCACCACCACCACCACCACCAGTCCCGCCATGGCAAGAGGAGCAAGAGCAAGGACCGCAAGGCCAATGGGCGGCACACGCCCAAGTCCATGGGCTGGTGGAGCTCCGATGACAACCTGGATAGTGACAGTGGCTTCTTGGCAGGTGGGAGGCCCCCAGGAGAGGCTGGTGCCCCCTTCTGCCTAGAGGCACCTGACGGGACCTTCCGGGACCTGAGCTTCAAGGGGCTCCCAGGTGGGCCCGAGGGCCGCTGCCTGGCCTGTACTGGCATGTCCATGTCACTGGATGGGCAGACGGTGAAGCGCAGTGCCTGGCACACCATGATGGTCAGCCAGGGCCGGGATGGGTTCCAGGGGTCCGGATCAGGCAAGGGGCTCCTGGGGCCTGAGACCAAGGCCAAGGATAGGAGTTACCACTACCTTCAGGTGAGGTTCTAGTAGGGTGGAGGGTGGCCTGTATTGGGGAAGTGTGCTGCTGCTGGACATACTTACCTCTCTGCCCTCTCTCCCCTCACCCCACTCTGTCTCACCCTTCCTGCCCTTGGAAAGGGGGTATTGAGCCTGCTTTCAGTACAGCCATCTCTCCATTATCCATGTGGCAAAGTTTAAATATCCACTGATCTGGGTTCATTTACGCCTCCCATGAAAATAACAGCTCAGCATTTTCTGAACTATGTGTAATATGGAGGGAGTGTGTGTGTGTGTGTGTGTGTGTGTGTGTGTGTGTGTGTACGTGTGCATGTGCACGAATGTGTTGCACACAGAAGGATGAAAGGCCTCTTTGACTGAGGAATTTGGGAGGGGATAGAGCAAGGGTGGGAAAAAGAGTCCAGGGAGGTCTAGGCTGGATTATGGTACAGCTGTTTCCAGATGTGGCTTCTTTGGCCTTCTGGCTCCTCATTGTGGAGGAGCTGGGAGCAAGGGAGTCCTTAGATAGATGTGACATCACTTCCCTCTTTCCCTGCAGTCTATACCTACCTCCAGCCTCACTTTGCTGCCTGTTGCTAGCGGGGTTCCAAACCACAAAGGGGGAGCTGAAATCTGGATTAGCCTGTGGCCAGTCTGCCTTTCCTTTCCTGAGGGGAAGGTCAATTTAGCTCCATTGGGAACTAGGGAAGATCCTGACTTTGTGTCTCCATTCTGTTCATCCCTGTCTGGGATGCTGAGACAAGCCTAAGACTACGCTAAGCTGGAGTCTGTCATCCCAAGTCCAGATATCACAGGCTATACTCCACCCTAAGGCAATCTAAGGCAGAAAGGAGCATAGGATCACAGGCTCAGAACTGGAAGTAGTCTCAGCTGTCACTTAGTCTAACTTCCAAGTTTTACAGATATGGAAACTGAGGCACACCAAGATCATTGCAGGTAGTAGGAGGCAGGGCTGAGATTTGAACCCAGCTTCTGTTCCAAATCCAGAACTCTTTCCTCTTTACCATATCTTTTGGAGTGAACTTTCCCACTTCAATTCTGGCTTCAGCCCAATCAGTCCTAGGCTACCAGGGAGCCTGGCTCCTCTATCCCTAGCTGGAAAGTTCCTTTCCTTCGTCTAAGCCACCCAGAGCACACACAGATGGAGTTTTTACTAGTTTCTAAAAGATCAGAGTAATCAGAGCTGGAAGTGATCTTACAGGTTCCCCAGTCTAACCCTGGATAAGGAAAGAGAGGCCCAGAGAGAAGAGATTTGTTGAAGGTCATAGACCTAGAAGGGGCAGTGCCAGCATTTAAACCCAGGCCCTTTGATTTCCAATCAAACACTTTTTGATCTACTACCTGGCCTTCCTTATGAAAGAAAGGAATTGAACTAGAAAAATCCAGAGACCTCAGAAGGTTCAAGTTACACAGCCTGGTCTCCTGTTCTGAGTTGGGCTTGGTTTCATTCTACAGCTCAACATAGATTTCCTGTTCCATCAGCCCTTCTTCCCTTGAACCAGTATGGATCTTGCCCTCCCACAAGTCCACCACTAACAGACACCTTTGGCTGGAATATGTAGCATACCCTCATCTTGATTCAGTCTCTGACTTCATTCCCTGCTCTTTCTTGCTTTGGAGAGGACACCCATCTCCCACCCTGTCTGTCCCTAGTTTCAGGATTGGGCTCGGTGTGCTCACATACACATGCACACCCATACCCATGGTCCTATTTGACAACTAGCCAGAATGAGCTCAGTTTTTCTGTAGGTGAGTGGTGGAAACCTTAGAAACAAAGGATCATGATTTCATATGCTCTAGAACCCGCAGTTTAACAACCAGCTCTCAATTCAACCTAACCTCAACTGAAGGTATGTTTTATGTTCCTTGCCCTGGGCACAGTTTATGGCACTTGTCCTGGGTACCAACATTCCCAATTATGATTCTACCTAGTAGGCCAGTTTGTTTGAAACACAGAGTATGGGAAAAAGAATATCTGGAAAGGTAGTTGTGAGTCAGATAATGGTGGGCTTTACATGTCAGGCTGAGAATTTTGTATTTTAATTTAGAGATTTTGGGGAAACACTGTAGGATTTTTTGGAGTTGAAGGAACACCCAAGAATCCAAAATAGGCTGTTTGAAGCTACAGATAAGGGAATGGAATGCCGAGTTCAGGAAATAGCAAGTAGCAGAAGCACAAATAGGGTAGAGTGACTAGGGTTTTGTCCCATGGTGCTGAGTTTAAAGGGCAATGATAGCATTTGCAGTGCTTCAGTAGCATAGAAGTAATAGAACTTAGATCTTGGTGAGTAATAAGAGTTAAACTTGGAATCAGCCAGATGGGTAGACTAGGGGGAGCTCTTCTTTGCCCTATCCTCTGTCTTCCCTCGGTGGTACAATGTCTTGCCCTCTACCATTTACCTCTCAACCCTGATTTGTACCATTTGCTGATTTCTCAGGTATAAAGGAAAATTTAACAATTGTCTCTCTCTGGTTTGAACTGGCTTCAGTACACTTGTTTAGGACTGGGAAGGACCTCAGAGGATATCTAGCCTGAGGGTTCTTAACCTTCTTTGCTATCATGGACAATTCTGAAAAACTGATGAAGCTTGTGGACTCCTCATTTTACTTGCTAGCCAGATAGAGGGACTGGCCTGAGGTCACATGGAGAGGGAATAGCACAGCCAGGATTTGAAATCAGGTCTTTTGATTCTCAAATCTGGTCCTCTTTCTCCTTTTCTAATTCACAAATGTGGCAGCAACCCAGCTGGAGCAAAGACGGAAGTCCACTGACAGTATAGGTCTGGTGCTTTCCATGATGAGGACTTCTCTCATCAACAGTTTCTATCATTTAAGCAGCTGGTAGCAGGTCAGAAGACCTTCTGAGGCCTCTTTTGCTGTTTTTCTCTGCCTTGGGTCACCTATATTGCCTTTTAAAGCCTGACCTGGAAGCCTTGCTGAAGGATTAACAGTCTAAATACCTAGTGGACTTGCGTTTAGTGCAGGGTGGTGGGGAATCTGTAGCTTTGAGGCTACATGTGGCCCTCTAGGTCCTCAAGTGATGCCCTTTGACTGAATCCAGACTTCACAGAACAAATTCTACTTCACACCTTGGTGCTGATATGTCATCAGAAAAGTCAGAGGGGGAGTACTCCTTGAGAAGAGGGGCTCAAGAAGATAGGAGAGGACCATAGAGAGAGGGGTGTTGGATGAGGAACCTAGGGCAGGGGACACCCTCCCCCAGTAAAGGGAATGGCCAATGTTGAGCATTTGACGAAAGGCACATGTGAATGGAAGGATGGGTGTGTAAGTATTCTACACTTGTGCTTGGATTAGTGAGGACTTTGGTGGTCATTGGGGATGGGGAGGGCAGATGGGATGGGTGGGGTGGGGAGGTCCTAGATAGGAAACCAGATAGGAAATACTCAGAGACCCTATTATGGTCTGGGATTAAGGATTTCTAGATATGTTTTGGGGCTGCCTCCTTCATCAGTCCTCCTTCCCTTTTCTTCTCCCCCTCCTCAATGTCCCTGTAGTGTCCCTACTCCCCACCCCAATTAATTCCTTATCTTTCAGCTAGAAATAAAATCTGGGCTTCGAGGGAAATTCCCTAGAACCAGGAATGGGGAAGAGGGGAGGGAGATGGGAAGGGGAGAGGGGTCTCTTCCGGGTTCTCTCTAGAGCCTTTTTCAGTTGGAGAGGGGATGGCCTCCTGGACTCCCCTGGCCCTCCTCCTTAACATGTACCTCCCAGGATTCTGCAGAGGGTAGCGAGGGATGCAGCTGCCAGTGATCCGAGCAGCGGGGAGGAGTGGGGACAGATTTGCTGCTCCGGTTCTCTTCCTGGATTTCACTCCCTCTCTCTCAGTCTGGCCTGTCTCTGCTCCCCCTCTTTTCTTCCCCCTCCCCTCCCACCTTCACCATACGGTTTTCCTATTTGGAAAAAGATGGGGCAGGAGCTAAGGCCTTTATGGAGCGGGGCTTCTTTTGATCCAGACACCCACATTTGCTCTGGGGTGTATTGCAGGGTCACTAGGGTGGGGCTTTCTGTATTCCTTGGGGATTCTAGACTGTCCTCCACTCCTGAGGTATTCCCAACCTCCCCACCTCAACAAGGGGAAGGCAGCCCTCAACCTATAGTCCAACTGGAATTCCAAGCCTCTTCTCCCTCACTGAGCCTCCATCCCTGTCCTGAGCACCCCTCTCCTTTACTGACACCCTTTTCCCTTTCCTGAGCCCCCAGTCCTTTTGGTTAAGTCCCCATTTCTCTCACTAAAGCCCCATCTGCTTGCTGTAGCCCTTGTCCCCTTACTGAGTCCTTATCCTTTGCATTCTCTTCCATCCCTTTCCCTAAATCCTCATCTGCTTGCTGATTTCCCCCTTAGAATCCTGAGAATCAGCCCCTTACTGATACCCCTATCCCCTTGCTGAGCCACCAGCCTTTATCTCATTACTCAGCCCACATCTCCTTGCTCAGTGCCCGTTCCTTCACTGAGCTGTCTTGGCCCCTTGCCTTACTAGGGCTGTGAATTATCCCCATCCCCCACCCCCTATTTGTCTCAAACCAGTTCACACAAATTGGAAATATGCAAATGTTCAGCCTACCTAATGACCTTGTCAGCCTTCCTCCTGCTCCTTGGCCTGGGTCTGATACACATGCCCAGTCCCCAGGCAGAGAAAGACCTTTCAAGTCATCTTTGCCTTCCTCCATCCCCCCTCCTCCCAGACTGACTCTTGCTGCCAAAGATCTCTGGGGAAGAGATGTTACCAGGTCTCTTTGGGCTCCTTTCATGCTCTTACTCATTTCTAACCTTAATCCTTCTTGCAATCCAACTGCATTTACCATTGTTCTGTGTTTGATGGAGGATAGCGCTGGATAGTGGGAAGAAAGTCACAGGAATGGAGATACTGAGTATAAAGGAAGGAAGAGAGAAGGACATGCATGTGGGGGGAGGGATAAGGATGAAGGCAAATGCTTGGACTACGTGAACAGGGAGAGAGAGCAGGAAATGACTCTCCTCTATCTGTGTTCTTTCCTCTTTCTTCCTCCATTTTGACCTTTTTCTCATCCTCCTGTTTCCATTCTCTTCCTCCTCCCCCTTTTATGTCTTCTCTCTTCCTCCTTATTCTGATTGCCTTCTCCCTCTTCTTCCTCCTTTTCCTCTCCTACCTTACTCCCCATCCTTTCTCACATTCTCCTTCTCTCTCTTTCCATTTTCTTCTTCCTTCTCTCTTTTTTTCTTTCCCTTCTTTCTCCCAATCCTCCTCCTCATCTTCTTTTCCTTTCCTTTTCTTATCTTCCTCTTTTCTTTCCTTCCTTTCTCTTCATCTTTTTTTTCTCTCCCTTTCCCATTCCATTTCTACCTTCCTGGCCATCCTTTTCTTCCTCTTCTCCTGTTTTCTCTTCTTTCTCATTGGATTAGCAGGTAATTGAGGAGGTGATTGTGTAGGAATTCAAAGACTTGAAAAATTTTCTTTCCCGGCTCTGTGCCCAACTGCCCAGTCTCAGACCTGCCATTATCTGTTTTTCAAAGAATGGCAAGGTCAAGTTACCACCCTCCTGGGTAATATAATCCAAAAGATTCAAAGTCCAAAAGAGCAGCAAAGAGAGATTCTAAGGTAGCCTCTCTGGGGTGTCATGAAATAATAGAAGCAAACAGTCAGAAAACGAAGGTCCATTGATGCCTTATCATAACATGGAGATGATTTTGGGTTCCCAACTTTGGTGGAAAGGTTTTAAGAACAGTTCCAGTGATGGACTGTGGGTTTACCACTTGAGGACAAGTACAGAGGGGGTTGTTATTGGAAATTTGTTCACCTGGGAATAAATTCTTTGGTCACGGTCACCTAAGAAGCAGATACAAATTTAAATTGCCCCCTAGTCCTGTGTGTCCCCCTTCTGCTTCTACAGTGATATTGGTGAGATGAATTAATAAAAAGCCATTTATTAAGCACTTACTTTATACCACGCTCTGCTGAGAGCTGGAAATATAAACAAGTTGGTGGTTTGGAAAGTTACAGGAATGGTGAGTGGAAAAGCCTTAGGGAATTAACACATCCTTTGGAAAGGCAATGACAGTATTGATTCGATTAGCGTTCCAGAATTAGAAAAGGGGGGCTGGAGGGCCACATGTGCTTTTTGTGGCAGGGAGAAGCTGCCTGGGGAATAAACTGTGGCTGAAGCCTACATTCAGATATGGTGAGTCAATGTGAGACACTTCTCACATTGGACAGCAGGGCTCTAGACATGAAAGGTTAAGTCCTCCAGACTACCTACATGCATCAATTTAACTGTTGGTATTCTTAATGTGTAATTTTTCTACAATGACCAACTGGCTTGAGAGACTGACTCATACCCACCCCTGTTGGCATTATTTCTACAAACAAAACTAGGAGAATGGAAGGAAGGGTGGAGCACAGGTTCTCTCTGGAGGATCTGTTGAAGTAACCGGCCAAGTTGCCTTCATCCTTTGCCCTAATGGCAATGTTATTTCATGGGACAGTGGGTCATCTTGATTGACAGTACTCTTGAAGAAGGGAAGCGAATACACTCCCTGCAGAAAATTGCGGCTTATATGCTGACATCTGTTGTGGAGGATGAAGACAAGGTGGACAAGTTCTGTGAAGAACTTGATCGAATGCTCCCAACACCTCCAGCATATACCCTTCTATTTGGTGATGTCAGTTTAGATGTGGGCAGGGGAGGGGGAGGATGGATGGTGAAAAATATATGGAAGAGTACACTTCAGCATCAAGGAATGAAGGAAGTCACTAGCTTAGTGCAGAATATCGGAGTTGGAAGGGACCTCAGAAGCTATCCAATCCAACCTTTAGCCAGACAATAACATCTTTTTTGATATCCCTGACAAGTGGTTATCTAGTCTTTACTTGAAGACATCTAGTGAGAATCAATTGTTCCTCAGGTGACCCACGTCATATTTGTGTGTGTGTGTGTGTGTGTATATATATATATATATATGTATGTATGTATACATATGTATATATATACACATATATGTATATATACACACATATATGTATATATGTATGTATATATACACATATATGTATATGTGTATGTGTGTATGTATGTAAAATCTTTAAAATGTTTGGAAGTTTTTCCTTTTATTGAGTTCAAGTTTTTTCCTTTCAGTCAGTTAGGTAGGTGATAAAACCACTTAATCTCTGCTTGCCTTAGTTTCCTTGACTATGTAATGGGGATAATGATGCCTTCCTCTCAGGATCAAATGAGATAATTTTCTTCCCTCCATCTTTTCCTCTTTTCTTTCCTTTCTCCTTTTTCTCCTCTCTTTCTTCCCTCCCTCCCTCATTTTTTTCCTTTCCTACTTATTTTCTTTCTTCCTTCTCTCTCTTCTTTTCCTCCCTCCTTCCCTCTCTCGCTTCCTTCCTTCCTTCCTTCCTTCCTTCTTTTCTTCCTTCCTTCCTTCCTTCCTCCTTCCCTTCCTTCCTTCTCTCTTCATAAAATCTCAGTAAACAATAGTATTTCTCTGGTCTGCCAGTCTGGTGACCCTGCAAAAAAAAAAAAAGGGAATGAAGTTAATCTGACCTGACCTGCTCTTGCTAATAATTAGGCTAATATTAATATATTGCCTACTATGTGCTAGGTACCCTATTAAGCACGTTATAGTTATCATCTCATCTGATTATCACAGCAACCCTAGGAGACAAGTATATATTTTATAATTGAAGAAACTGAGGCAGACAGGGTCACACAACTAGTAAATATTTGAGGTCAGATTTATACTTAGTCTTACTGCACTAGTAATTATGCTACCTAGCTGCCCATGGCTTTGTGATGAAGCCACACTATCTCTTTGTAATCACTGCTTCCTTTTCTCAGTGTTCATTAATCATTCATTTAATAATATATCCTGGAATTTTGCCATGAGCCAAAGTCAAGTTCATTGGGCTATAGTTTGCAGACTTCATTTTCTTCCTCTTTTTTTAGTCAGCATATTTTCATTTCTTTTATCATGTAGCACATCTCTTGTTCTCTACTGCTTTGCACAGATCACTAGCAGAGTCTGTGCAGTTGCCTAGGTCAGTTCTTTTAGAACCCTGAAATGTACTTCAGTGAAGTTGACTTCAGTTCACAGCCATATAGGTATTCTCTTACTGTTTCCCTACTTGGGTTTTTAATGCTTCATTATTCATTTTTATTCTGTCTTTTCTAGCCAAAAGATTAATATCTTTTGCAGAGAAAATAGAAAGAAAATAAGAGTCTGTCTTCTCTCCATCATCCATTATGGTCATCCCATCCACTCCCAGAAGTAGCCCTATCCCTTCCTTCATTCTCTTCTTTACCCCAGTAAAGCTTAAAACATTTTTTTGGCATCTTTAGTCTTTGTCAGTCTCATTTCATTTTGAGCTTTAGTGCTCAAATATATTATGCTATCCTTATTTAAAATTAATTTTTAAAAAATGTTCAGATTTACATTCTCTCCTTCCCACCATTTCCCAGCTTAAAAAAATCAAGAAAAACTAAACCCCTATTAATACAATGTGTAGTCAAGGAAAATTAGATTCCCTCATTGACCCTGTCCAAAAAATGTGTGCTCATCTGTCATCTATGAGGAGGTAAGCAGCCTTCTTCAGCGTCTGTCCTCTGGGATTGCGATTGGTCATTGTGTTGATCAGACTTCATGGCCTTCAGAGTTGTTGTCTGTACAACGTTGCTGTTATTGTAGAAATGGTATAAATTTATTGTACAAGTTGGTCTGCTAATTCTGCTCACTTCACTTGGCATCAGCTTATACAAATCTTCCTGTGTTTCTCTGAAACCATCCCCATCAGCATTTCTTACAGCACAATAGAATTTCCATCGTGTATATGTACAGTGATTTGTTTGGCCATTCTCCAGTTGAAGGGCATCCCTATAGTTTCTAATTCTTTGTTACCACAAAAAAAGAGCTACTATAAATGTTTGTTCAGATGAGTCCTTTTTTTCTCTCTTTGATTTCTTTGGAATATATATCTGATAGTGATGTCATCAGGTCAAAGGGTATGCATAGGTTTAATGGCTCTTTGGGAATAGTTCCAAATTATTTTTCCAGAATAGTCAGACTGGTTCACAACTCCACCATTATTAATGTACCTGTTTCCCCTTGGCCCTACTTGCATTTATCACTTTCTTTTAGGTCACCTCTGCCAAAATGATGGGCGTTAGGTGGAATTTGAATCATTTAAATGTTCATTTCTCTAAATTACTAGTGAGTGATTCAGACCAGGTTTTTACATGGCTATTGAAAGCTTAGACTTTTTTTCCTCTGAAGACTACCTATTCATAGCCTTTGACTATTAATTGGGGAGTGATTCTGATAATAAATTTGAATAGATTTTAGAAGTGAGACTTTTATCAGAAAGACTTGCTATGGGATTCCCTTCTTTACTTGCTTCTCTCCTGGTTTTAGCTGCATCACTTTTGTCTGTTCAAAACCTTTTTTGTATTTTATGTAATCAAATTGCCCATTTAACCTTCTGTGATCTTCTTTCTCTCTTTTTTTTTGGCCATAAATTTTTCCCCTATCCATAGATCTGACCAGTCATTTTATTCCTTGCTCCTCTGATTTTTTTTATGATTCCTGACACCATTTTTACAAGACTTCATCATGCTTTGTCATTTATTCTTTTTCCTGCCCTTGCTTCCATATTTTTTTGTTCCTATCTTATTTAAGACTGTACTATGTGTTTATTCTTTTATCTTGCATTTTAAATTGTTATTGATGCCTTAATTTTTATATTGTCTTCATTCCTAAATATATTTTTTTCCTTTTCCATATCTAGTGGTCCATTCCTTGTAATAAATAACAACGAAAAGAAAAAAAGCAGTTCAATTAAATTAGCCAACACATCAGTAAAGTCTAACAGTATTTTTAGTATTCCATACCTAGGGTTTTCTACCTCTTCAAATAAGGGAGGGAGGTGCATTTTCTTATCTCTTTTTTGAAGTCAAGCTTACTTGTTATAATTACATAATCTTCAGTTTCTTATTTTTTTTGTTCTTAGCATTTATGTTATTGTTTACATTATTTTCCTGTTCATATTGTAGTCCGGCTTGCTTCACTTTATATTCATTCATACAAGCCTACCCATACTTTTTTGAATCCTCCATATTTCATATTGTTTAATGATTCAGTATTCATTACATTCATTGTACATATCTTTAAAATTCACATCTATGCCTTCACATTGGCCACTTTAGACAACTCCCCATTTTTCGTCCTTAATCAGAATTATTTCTTATTGCATTTTCAGAATTTCATTCTTGAGAGCTTCCTATGCTTTTCAGGCTGACTATGGGGATCCTACCTATTATATCCCTGACCCCTTTGAAAGCTCTGCTATCTCCATTTATAGCGTGAGGGTCAGACTATGCTGAATTTTCCTCTTTTCTGTTAAGAATTCTAAGTTGGAATTCTTTCTTCCTTCCAAAGTCTCTATCATTTCTGCTTCAGTATCTGATTCTTCCTTCTTGGCCAGAATTAGGTTCAGAATCACAATTATCCTTGTGGTTCTTCTTTCTGTAAGATGAAATTATCATTAGGCAAGTCAAAGAGTTATTATTAGCTGCTCTGATTTGGGCAGAGATAGAGAGCTCTGGCAGCTCTCTGAATAATTGAAGTTCTTTATCACTACTAGCCCTTGGGTCGGGCTTGGGATATGTTCCCCAAACTCAGAATTCAATGCAATAGACATTTATTAAATGCCTTCCATATGCAAAGTATGTTTCTGGATTCTGTGGAGGCAATGATGAAAACAAAAACATAGTCCCTGCCCTCAGAGAACTTATATTCTTCTGGAGGGATATACCGTGTTCATGAAAAGGAGATATAAGATATTTGAGAAGGGAAAGAACACAAAGTACTGGGGAGATTGAGGCAGGCTTTGTACGGAAGGTACAAATGAGTCTTAAAGGAATCCAAGGATTATTCTAAGATGTGGAAGTGAAGGGAGAACACCTGGGAATCCAGGATGAACTGTTGGAAGTCATAGATAAGGGAAATGCAATGCTGAGTTCAGAAAACAACTAGTTGCAGAAGCACAACTAGGGTAGAGTGATGAGGTTTTTGCCCCAAGGTGCTGAAATTAAAGGGCACTGACAGCATACGCATTCTATGCTTCAGCAGCATAGGAACAACAGAACATAGAATTGGGAATAATAGTTAAATTAGGAATCAGCCAGATGGGTAGACTAGGGTGAGTTCTTTTTTTTCCCCTATCTTCTCTCTGCCTTCTGTAGTGCAGTGTCTTATCCTGTACCACCACATAACCAATCTAATCTCAACTGGAGGTGTGCTCCATGCTTCTTGCCCTGGGCATAGTTTATGGGACTTGCCTTTGGGACCAACATTCCAAGTTATGATTCTACTTAGTAGGTCAGTTTGTTTGAAACATGGAATATGGGAAAAAGAGTAATAGGAAATGCATTTGCAAAGGTAGATAGGAATTGGATCATGAAGGACTTTGGGTGTCAGGCTGAGGCCTTGGTATTTTGGTTTCAAAGTATTAGGGTTTTGAGCAGGGGAGTGAAATAGCTAGACCTTTGTTCCCTGAATATGGATTTGGCAGATTTGAAGGGAGAGAAGGACCAGTCAAGAGGATATTGCAATCCGAGTCTAGGTAAGAGGTGATGAGGACATGAATTAGGTAATAGCCATTTGAGTAGGGAGAGGAAGGTAGATTTGAGAAATACTGTGGAGGCAGGATAGATGAGACTTGGCAACTACCTAGATATAGAAGTTGAAATAGAAGGAGGAATCCAGGATGACTGAGAATTCCAATCCAGGTGATAAGGAAGAATGGTGATACCTTTGGCAGAAATAAGCAAGTTTGGGGGAAGGAAGCATTTCAGGGGAAGGTAATAAGCTCTATTTTAGAAATATTGAATCTGAGATGCTAATGGGACAGATAGGTAGGGATTTTCAGCAGAACTGAAACTCAGGAGAATGATTAGTGTTGCACATATAGAATTAAGACTCATAGATATAGAAATGATCATCATCCCATGTTAGCATAGAGAACGTAGAGAGAGTACAGAACATTGGGGGACACTTGTAATTAGAAGGAAGGATGTCCATGATGAGACAGTAAAGGACTAATCAGATAGATAGGAGGAGAATCAGGATGGAGCAACATCACAGAAGCAAAGGGAGAAAAGAATATCCAGGAGGAGGAAGTGGATGAGGGGTCAAGGAGGACAAGGATTGAAAAGTGCCTTTAGACTCGGCAGTTTAAAAGGATATTGGTAACTTTGGAGAGAGCAGTTTTGGTTGAATGCTGGAGTCAGAAGCTAGAACAAAAGTTCAAGGGGTGAGCAAATAGAGAGGAGATGGGGTGTAGAGTTTGTTTTAGGAGTTTGGTTCTGAAAGGGAGAAGAGACATAGGATGACGGCTTAAGAGTGAAAGGAAGGGTTTTTTCAAAGACCAGGATGACCTGGGTAGGCATCAGTGAGGGCCCAGTTGAGATTCTGTAAGATGTATCTATAGTGGATCCAGTTAGCATAGTTGTATAACTTTCTCTAGCATCACTCAGCAACATAAGATGGAGTGGAGAAAGTAGGTGGTGGAAGCAGTCTCATCTCAAAATGGTGGAGGAAGGAGATATATACAGAAGGTACCCAGGAGATAGAAAAAATACTCTAAGTCCCTGGAAGTGGAGACCCTCCAGTGTGTTTGGTACTCCAAGACTGGGTATGTTTTATGGTAGGTCCTCAAGTATCTTTAGTTTCTCGAGATTTGGGATCTCTAATGGATATCAGTTTTTAACCTAGGTCCTCTATCATATATTTTCTTTTTCTGTCCAGGTGGTCTCTAATGAAAATATCACTTGTTTTTCTTCGAATGCTATTTTTCATGCCAGTTTCCTCTGATTCCTCAATTTTCTCACATGAATATTTCTTTTTAATATATAATGCTACTCTGCTCTCTCCACAGTGAGGTTGTCTTCCAGAACCATATAGTAGTTATGGGTCCCATCCCATCAAGTCCTTCTCCTTCCCACTCTCTCCTCTGCCTCAAGTGAGAAATCAAGAAAAATCAAACCCCTGTTACATGTATAGTCAAGGAAAACAGTTTCCCTTATTGACTATGTCAAAAAAAAATGTGAATCAATCTGTCCTCTTAGTCCATCACCTCTCTGTAAGGAGATTAATAGTAACTATGAGGTCAAAGTTGCCCACTTGCATCAGAATTTTGAGTGCATCTTATTTGTTACCCATATTTTGTCCATCTGTCCATATGAGATTATGGGTTTCATAACTTGTTCTTTTCTTGAATTTTTTCTCTTGGGAATGTTGGAACATCCTTGTTGTTAGTTTTCTCTCTGCATTGTAGCTTATCTCCATAGCATCTAGCTTGGTAGATATTTATAGACAGTTTTTTTCCTTTTTCAGGAAGAAAATTTAAAGCCTTTCACTGAGATTTTATTTTAAAATTTTCTTTTTTATTATGAGCTTAAGAAACGTCAACAGATATGAATATTTCTGTATTCAAGGAAGAACAAGAAAGGATTATATATGAAACCGTAAATCTTCATCACGTAGTTTGTTTTTTAAAAGTATACATTTCATTTATCTTGGTAGTTGCAACACTGCCCTGCTTGTCTGCGTCCCCTTCTGAACTTCCTTCTGTTCTCTTCAGTGTATTTTAAAAATGATTCATTGATGCTCTTTTCTTTCTTCCCTCTTTTTTTGGCATCACTATCACTTTCCCTTCTCCCCCATCACTCTTTCCCTTTTGATCATATTTGCAAGACTCCAAGGAAATGCATTTTTACCAGTCATTGTTAGGTGCCAAAAGCCTGTAATTTAAGTTGGGATCCAGAAATCCAAATCCCTGGCCTAGAGCCTGTATTTTAAGCTGTAGTCCAGAAATCCAAATCCCTTTCCCAGACACTGTCTTCTTAACCAACTGTTCATTTTCCAAATCTGTCTTTTTCTTCTGAAGTCCTTGCCTTTGATCAGCAGCAGCAATGAAAATGTCACACCTGTGCCTCCAAGGTTTCCAGTTTTTTTTTTTTGCCCAGGACTTCATAATCCTGAGAAATTCTTTCTAGGTTCCTTCTGGGAGTAAGTATCATTTGTGTCCACATCAATCACCAGAAGTGAGTAGTAGTCATTTGGCTTCACTGATGTTGGGAAATTCTTTGTTGTGTCTTGAGTACATGCCCCCAGAGGACAGTAGACATTACAGTTGTTAATGTCATTCAATGTTAATGTCAAGTTCAACGTTTTCTTCATCTGGGAATCACTACTCATCATTATTTGTCTGTTTCCCCCCTAACTCTTACTGGGTGAGTTCTTTCTTGATTGTACTTATAGATATACATAATTATCCTTTGGAGTATAAGCAGTTGCTACTTTATGTTAAGGTCCAGATCCCTCCTATACATTGTACACACACACACACACACACACACACACACACACACATACACACACACTCTAAGAAGTATCTATTTATTAACTCCCTGCATCCAGTGATCTTTACCCCTTCCCTTTTTTCCTCTGTGTCATATTCTTTCATCCTCCAACCTCCTGATACAGACAATGATTTCCCTCTGCTCTATTCAACACCTTTTCTTTTTTACTTTTTGCCTTGAATTCCTACTTTTATTTTTTAAAAAGGATATTCATTCTCTCTTCATTTTCTTTTTAAAATTTTTTATGTTTATTTATTTTTAGTTTTCAACATTCATTTACACAAAATTTTGAGTTCCAAATTTTCTCCCCATTTCTCTTCTCCCTCCACCCCGAAATACTGTGGATTCTGATTATCCCTTCCCCCAATCTGCCCTCCCTTCTATCACATCCCTCCCTTCCCTTATCCCCATCTTCTCTCTTTTCTTGCAGGGAAAGATAGATTTTTATACTCCATTACCTGTATTTCTTATTTCCCAGTTGCATGCATAAACAATTCTCAGCATTCGTTCCTAAAACTTTGAGTTTCAACTTCTCTCCCTTCCTCTCTCCTCACTCATTCCCACTGAGAAGGCAAGCAATTCAATATAGGCTATATATGTGTAGTTTTGAAAAAGACTTCCATAATAGTCATGTTGTGTAAGACTAATTATATTTCCCTCCATCCTATCCTGTCCACTATTTAGTCTATTCTCTCTTTTGACCTTGTCCCTCCCCAAAAGTGTTTACTTCTAATTACTCCCTTCTCCCATTTGCCCTACCTTCTAAAATCCCCTCCCCACTTGTCCCCTTCTCCCTTACTTTCCTGTAGTGTAAGATAGATTTTCATACCAAATTGAGTGAACTTGCTATTCCCTCCTTAAGCCAAATGTGATGAGAGTAAGCTTTGTTTTCTCCCTCTCACCTCCCCGCTTTTCTCCTCCATTGAAATATCTCTTTCTTGCCTCTTTTATGAGACATAATTTGCCCCATTCCATTTCTCCCTTTCTCCTCCCAATATATTCCTCTCTCACCCCTTAATTTTATTTTTTTTAGATATCATTCCTTCCCATTCAACTCACCCTGTGCTCTCTGTCTCATTTTCTCTTTAATAACATGGAGAAAGGAGAATAATTCCTCCCACCCCTTTATCTTATCTTCCAGGAGGGAAATCAGCCTGTACTTTGAGTAGGAATAGCAGTCACATCAGACTTTTTTAAGAGGAGAATTGGAGGGTATTTGTTGAACATTAGATGATATGAAAAGTAAAAATGCCTAAATCTTACCAGATAAGAAATGCCTACCTGCAGGTGGAAAGCCTGTTAGCACTAAGATTAAAGTGAACACCAAATTAGAAAAAAAAAATAAAGATAAAAGAACATTGAAAGTGATTTTAAGGCTTGACTTCTGAAAGATCAATTTAAACAAGTTATTATTGATTCCAGAAATGGGAAAAGGATAAAAGAAAAGACATTGACTCTATCACCATTTTAAGTAGAAGTTTAATTGATAGAGAACAATCACCAATGAAGAGGTTGGAAGAATTTAGTAACTGCCTCTGCCAACAAGTACCTGGTTTCCTTTCTAGGAAGAGTGACATGACAACCAAGAAAAGTACTAGGTTAGAATTTAAAGTCATTTTCAAATCTTTACAGAGGAGAAAGATGGAAAGTCATGAATAATATTCCTTATAAGATAGTGAAAAGTAATTGAAGGAGCTGAGCTAGATTATCTAGAGTACATTTATAGATGATACTGGAAGGAACAGAAAAACACAAAGTATGACAGATCTGTTGGTATGTTTATGGACATCTATTTTCTTAGTGGAACCACTGCCTTTAGACTCTCCCTCTTCAGTAAAGGATATGAGAGACTGGCAATATCACTAGAGTAAAAGAAAGATCAATGCTATTTTTAAAAATGGTATTTATTAATTTTAAACATTCTTTTCTTTTTAAACTTTGAGTTCCAAGTTCTTTTCCTTCCCTCCCCCAACTGGGAAGGCAAGCAATGTGATACCAACTATACATATGAAATCATGCAAAACAAAATTTCCATATTAGCCATATTGCAAAAAAAGCAAGAAAAATAAAGGGACAAAATTATACTTTAATTTTCATCTCTTCTCTCTCTGGAGATAGCATTTTTTCATCATGATTTTTGTGGAATTATCTTTCATCATTGTATGAAAGATCAACATCATTTTGAAGGGCTGTTTGTATTGTCCAACATTAACCAGTTGTTACATGGAAGAGGAAATAGACTTATTTTCCTTCAAAGGGTGTAAGGAGGAGGACCAATTGATGGAAGATAGATTTTGGTTCAATAAAGGGAAGAACTTTCTAACAATCTGAGGGACCTTGGGAGATAGTTACCTATCACTGGAAGGGCATCAAGTAGAAACTGGATGATCATTTGTTTGGGATACTGTAACTAATATTCCTGTTAAGGGATGAGTTGGACAAGATGACCTGAAGGTACTTTCAGACTCTGAAAGTGTATAATTCTCTAAAGACAAGAAGAGTGGATCTGAACAAGTACTTAGGAGAAACCCATGCTTGAGGGAACATTATTTAAAAGGCACTTGGAGAGCTACTCTTAAGATTTCTCAATGAAGGGAAGATTCCAAAAGAATAGAAAAAGTCACCGAAGGTACTCTTTTTTAAAAAGACAACTGAGATGACAGACTATTGACCCACATTGTGCTTTCCTTATTTCCATGAGAAGCTTACAGATGTGATCTTATGGATCCCATAAGTCCTCACAGTTTTTATGTGATTAATCTATGCCTATATGAAAATGTAGCTCTTGATTAAAACATGGGAATGTGAAAGGCATGTTTTCATCAATTATTTTCTCAAACAGAACATATCTTTATGATTATACAACTAAAGAAAAGATGTGGAAAATAGATCTTTACTTAGTGGATTTAAAAAGGAATTTGACTAAGTGAATAAAATGTATCCCTTGGGTGCATTAAAATTGGCAGTTAGGTGGTGCAGTGGATAGAGCTAGACTTGGATTCAGGAACACCTGAGTTTGAATCTTGCTTTAGAAAATGTGTGACCTTGGGAAAGTTACTTACTTTCTCTAAGCCTCAGTATCTCCATCTGTAAAATGGGGATAGTGATAGTACTTATCTCAAAGGGTTGTTGTCAGTGTTAAGTGAAATAATGTATGTAAAGTGTTTTTCAAATCTTAAAGTTCTATATGAATGTATTGTTATTATACAAGACTCTATGACAGGTATATGTTTATTACATTTTTATATATGATATTGTTAATTTTCAATTCATTATTGATATAAAGAGAATCATACAGTCCCAGAGCTAGAAGAGATCTGAGAGGTTATCTAGTCCAACCTCTGTTACATGTAAAGATTCAATCTTTGGAAAATGGTCATCCAACTTCTGTATGAAGACCTCGAGCAACTGGGGGAACTCATTACCTACCAAGGCAGTCTATTCCATTGCTGAACAATGGAATATATGCAGGTTATTCCTTATATTAAGCTGCAGACTTTCTCTTAGCTCTGGTTCTAGTTGTGCCTTCTAGAGCTAAACAGAGCAAGTGTAACATATCCTCCATATCTAGTAAGTCCAAGCACAAAGCCTTGTGACACTCCTATAAGTTGTTAAAATAAACTAATCAATATTCTTTAGTCTAAACAATAAAAGGATTAATAAAAAGATTTGTTCTGTGAAGTTTGGGTTCAGTTAAAGGGTCACACTTGAGGACCTAGAGAACTGCAGGTTTCCCACCCCGCTTTAGATCTAGTTGTTCAATGAGTTTTGAATTCATCCAACTCTGCACGGGGCCCACATTTCTTTAATTCACCTATAAAGATATTGTCAAATGTCTTGGTGAAATCCATGTGTACTATGTTAAATGTCATTTCCCTAATATACAGTCTAATCCTATCAAAAAAGCTTAGTCTGGGATGACTTGTGTGTTCATCATCAGAATATTGTTCTTGAAATTCTCCTTTCCCTTGTGATCTATCTTCTCTTTTAGAGTCTCAGGTTCAGGATGAGATTGAACTTAAGAAATCTATTCACCTTAAGTCTATTGTGGCCATCAGACTTTGTCCTCCTTGTCTAATGTGATCTCTAAGATGGGATGGTTACATCATCCCAAGATTGCTTTGTTTTCTCTTCAGTAACTAGTTTGTCCTCTTTGGTCATAATAACCATCCCAGGGGTAGTTAGGTGGTGCAGTGGATAGAGCACCAGTGCAGGAGTCAGGAGGACCTCAGTTCAAATCTCACCTCAGATACTTGACACTCACTAGCTGTATGACCTTGGGCAAGCCACTTAACCCCACTTGCCTCATCCTGGATCATCTCCAGTCATCCTGATGAATATATGGTCACTGGATTCAGATGGTTCTGGAGGAGAAGTGAGGCAGGTGACCTACACAGCCCTCCCCCTCAAAAACAAAGTCAAGTGCAAATCATGTCATTATTTCTCTGATGGCATGGTCTTCTTCAGCAACAAAGGATGAACACACATATAATAACCATCCCAGCCATTCGCTCATTTCTCTGTCTTTTGAAGGATGAAGATATCATCACACTAATAAAATAATTTATCACTCTTCTGCCTTTTTTTTCTAGCTTTTACCCAGATATATTTACTTTAGAAGGTATAATCACTAGCATATAAACCTACTTGCCCCCCTCCAACATGTGGGAGGCATAATCTCCCTCACCCCCTCTTTGCACCACCTCAGTCTCTGGGAAAGGGAAAGGGATTAGGTTCATAGCTTAGCTCATTTCCTAAAATGCACATACCCAGTTCTTAGTCCAAAACTCACCTAGGGTTTGAGTCCCAAGCACCCTGGCTTCTCAGGGCTTCCATCCTGGACTGTACCATCCCTTCTGGAGTCCTGGCTCTAAGGTCACTATGGCTCCAACTTCCAGTTCTGGTGGTGATCACCTCTGGTGTCTGAAACTAGGAAGAATGAATGACACAGAACAGAAATAAGTACCTCCAGGTTCATTTCTTTGAACTGGGGTAAAAGAGGAAAAACTAAGGAAGAATAGCCTTCTCCTCTCACCAGTTCAATTCATAGTATCCACACTCTAGGTGAACTGTGATCTTCACTTTCTAGACATAGTAGAGAAGAGTAGCCAAAAAGAGCAATGACCACTCTGCTTTTAATAATGGTGGAGACTTCCAATAGTCGAAGCCTCCCATCATCATTATAGCCTGTCCCTCTGTGTCTGCTATATATTTGTACATCATCCATTTTCTCTATCTGGCTGGGTGAACTATAACATAATTCTCCAACAACACTTCTTCTGTTTTCCATCCTTTGAGCCTGACCTGTCTCTTGATTGTAGTTTGTAGATTTTCACACAGGAGTAATTTATTTGAAATATCATGCTATTTTACACCAATTCTCCCATTTTTTTTCTTTTTGAACATGGTTTACTCTTCCATTGCCACATTCTAGTCATGAGTTGCATTTTGTCAAATCTCATTGATACCTGTTAGGTTGTATTTTCCTTCTTTCATGAAGAGCTCTAATTCAGTAGTTATCGGTGTATGGCTATTTGAGGCCATAAGAATAATTTACATTTGAATTAAAGAGCACCTCTACTGCTGCTCTTCCTGCATTATACCTCCTTTCTCTATAATGTCTGGCTTAGCAGTTTAATGTGGGCAGTTTTTTTTCCTCCACCTCCTCAATTTTCAGTTTAAAGCTTTCTTGACTAGATCAGCAAATCACCAGGCAAATATATCCCTCCCAACCCTCATTAGCTGTACTCCATCTGTGGCCAAGAGCCCATCATTCCTGTATATTAAGCCATAGTCCAGATGGGTGTGAGTTGGTGGGGAGCAGTAGGGGAGCTGGAGACACCATCTCTGGGCTGAGTCCCACTGCTTACGTGCTCAATTTCCTTAGTGACTTTCTTGGGCAAAGTCCCTCTTAGAGGATGCAGGGAACCATGCAGTCATAGGTAGAGGTGGGGCTCAAGGGGACTTAGGATCTTCCTTCTGCTCTGGATACTTCCCGGAGAACCCCAGCTCTATAAAGTTATCATCCTTCTCTCTACTAGTGATTTTTGGCTTCAGCCTCCTGGGATAATTAAGGGTTATATCATCCCCCTTCTCCCAGTTGCTTGTTCTCCATTGTTTTGGATCAGTCCATCCCTTTACAAGACCTGGGGAGTAGGAGAGGGTCCCTAGGGACATCCCCTGCAACTTAATTCCTCTAAGATCCTTATTTATTCGCTCTATGAAGCAGCTTTCTCTTCCTTCAAAGCCCTCACTCACAATTAGGAACAACTGAGGCCTTAGAACCAAACATTAAGACACGTAAGTCCAACCAGACCAGTCTGGGGCTGGTTCTCATTGGAACCAGGACCCTTGAAAACATGATAACTCAAATAATGACTGACACTTAAATAAAGTCTTAAAGTTTGCAAAACAGATTACACACATTTGTTTATTTGAGCCTTACACAACCCTGTGAGGTAGGTAATACAGGCACCATTACCCTTATTTTGCAAATGGGCAAACAAAGCTCAGAGACTTACCTATGGTCTTATGGGAATTTGTACTCACCTTCCTGATTGCTAAGACAGCTCTTATCAGCTACGTCATGCTGCCTTTAATTGACCCAAACCAAGCCTAATTCTCTCCTGCTATCCATAGACACAGATAAATCAACAGTATTCACCATTTTCCCAGGGTCAGGGAAACCAAGATCTGTCTTTCTTTGACTAAAATGGCCTGAGGCACTGACCCAAAAAGAAACATATACTTATAAAAAAGGAGGGAAACAGGACCAACCACAAAATACTGCAGAACCAGGATGTTTTATGGTGTGGGTCCTATATAAATATCTTTAATCTATGCAAACACAGAGTGACCACTTTGCATTAACTCTCCCAGCAAAGCTGGGGAAGCAGCCAATCCACTCGCCAGCACCATTCCTGGGGCTGGGTTACGATGTCAGGCTTACTGATCTTGGGTGAGGGAGACAACTAACTCCAACCATGGCCACAGCTGGGTCCTATGAGTGATTGTTTATGGCTGACTGAGTTTTCACTTTGGAGCTGTTGGAACTTCTCTGGGCCAAGAATGAATAGCAATCATCAGCTATGGAGACTTTACTGCTATTGACATATTCCCTCCCTCCCTCCCTCCCTTCATCCTTCCATCCATCCATCCATCCATCCATCCATCCTTTTAAGAAATCTTTACTGAGTCCTATCATGTCCTCAATTCTATGCTGGGCTCTGCTATGGGAGACAGAGAAGGATAAAATTCAGGTCCTGCCTTTAGGGAGTTCCAAGCCAGATGGGATGACAAGAGTCACAGCAGTGAATCAGAAAGAGATAAACAGAGACCAATAAAAGTGAAGTCCCGGATTGTGAGACACAGACAATTCAGACATTAGGAGTTTGTGGACAGAGACATAGCAGAAGGCTAATGTGATTAAGAAAGGCTTGAGTTGAGACTGGAAGGATGGGTAGGATATGGATAGTCATAGAGAAGTATGTTGGAAATTCCAGGGGGTGAATGGATAGAGGGAGACACATAATGAGCAATATTTAAGGCAAAAAAACAACAGATGTGTCCAGGGGTTGATGAATCACTAGTTTGGCTAGAACACAGATCACAGGGTGAAAGTTGGAACCTTATCAAGGAAGGCCTAGAATGTCAGGATAAGGGGTTTGTGTCTTATCTTAAAGGAGCAAATGGCAAAGTAGATAAAGCACTGGACCTGAAGTCAGGAAGACTCATCTTCCTGAGTTCAAATCTGTCCTCTGACACTTAGTAGCTGTCTGACCCTAGGCAAGTCACTTAACCCTGTTTGTCTCAGTTTCTTCATCTTTAAAATGAGCTGAAGAAGGAAATGGCAAACCACTCCAGTATCTCTGCCAAGAAAACTCCAAGTGGGGTCACAAAGAGTGGGAAATGACTGGACAATAACAAAATTTTATCTTAGAGGCAATAGGGATCCAGAGATGGTTTTGGAACAGAGGAGTGACATGGTCAGATTTATGCCTTAGGAAAATTAAAAGGATGAATTAACAGAATTTGTCATATGAATATAATGGAGGTGATGCAGAAGGAAGAAGGAAGAATGCATCCCAACCTTGGTCTCTGATTGGGCAGAGTAAATGGGCACTGAAGAGGTCAGGGTGAAGAGACACTGAGTGGGTAGTTAGGGTTAGGAGGGAAGAGTGAAGGCAAGGTAGGGAGAGGATCAGCAGCGTGATGGGACACTGAGGAGTATTTGGGAATGATAAGAGCTTTAAAAAACGGGTAGCTAGGATAAGGGACTGGTTGGATAAGAGTAGTCCAGGAGAATAGTCAAGGAAAGTGAGATAGTGAGGAGAGTTAGGGGGAGTTCAGAAGGGTGTAAGTGAGGCTTAGGTATAGACAGAGAGATGGTCATATTCCCCTGAAGTGTTTTTGGGGGGATCAAGGGCAGCTCCTTTTGTCCTAAAGGAGCTGAGACCTACTCCCTTGATCTTTGCAGGTGCCCCATGATGAATGGGGGGGTTATCCAACTGGGGGCAAGGATGGGGAGATCCCATGTCGAAGGATGCGAAGTGGTAGCTACATCAAGGCCATGGGGGATGAGGACAGTGGTGACTCAGAGGGCAGCCCTAAGATGTCTCCAAAGGGAGCTGCCCGCCGCTATGCTTATCGCCGTTCATCCAGCGTGGACCAGGCTCGGATCAAGTAAGGAGGTGGTCATTGGGGGATTGGAGGTTGGCAAGGAGGCAACCCAGGCCCCTCTGTGGACTCTCTCAGTCCAGGGCTATATATGCAGGGGCTCTCTCTGGGAATCTTTCCCTGGAGTTCCCTCTATAGGGTCTTTTTGGGGGATCCTCCATCCAACACTATTCTCATTCCAAGTCCTTGCCCATTACAGCTGCTGTGTTCCACCCCGGATTCACCCCCGGACTGGGGCCCCTGGCTATGGCCGCTCCCTTACTACAGGACAGGTAAGTTATTGGGACTCTCTCCCAATAGAAGCCTGGAGAGTGGGAGGGAGAAGCAGATTCCATCTTGATGAGCAGCAGGAGTCAGGTTGGAACTGGGAAAACCAGGTCTTTGAGCTGCTGCTGGGGTACCCCTCTCTCTATCCCATCCAACCTAGCCTTTTTGGATTCATCCCTTTCTGCCAGAAACAAAACTTTAAGATTATTCCCTGACCATTAAGGCAAATGGCACCATCTATGGAGGACTATAGAAGTCTTGAGGGATACAGACTTCCTTTACTGTAAGGGTCTTGAGAACATGAGCTGTGCTACTAAGTGATTGCCACTGAATAGTAGGACCTGCTCCCATCTGACCGCCAGACTGGCCCCAGTGTACAAATGACACCTGGTATCTCCGATCTGGGAGCTGTGCCCAGGCCAAATGACAAATGCTTCTTTTTGCTCCGAAAAAGCTTTGGGCCCATCACCATCTGAGGCTGAGCTCCCCAGGCCAGGATTCAGTCACATTTGCCCAGTTCCACCTGCTACCCTCTTGTTTCTGGCATCGACTGCTTCTGCTCCTTCCTCCCTCTCTCTCCCCAAATATTACAGGATTAGATGCAGAAAACAGCAAGCATCTATTATGAAGCATCTATTTTTGCAGGTCATAGTGCTGGGTGGCTGGGGGAGATTTAGTGGTTTAAGTAGGATATGGACCCTGCATTCAGGCGACTTCAAGTCTGATAGGAGGAAAAAACACGCAGGCTTCACTCCAATACATAACCTTGCTATATAATTAGGGAAGTACAAACAAAATGCTCTGTAAGATCTATAGGGGAAGGGGATGGATGGGAAGGTCCTCACTGAGAGGAAATCAGGAAGGCTTCATGAAGGAAATGGCATTTGGCTTGGATTTTCAAGAATTAGCAGGAATTTGATGGGTGAGGAGTGGAAGGGAAGGCACTCCAGGCTTAAGGAAGAGGCTTAAGGGCATGGAGGAGAGAGACCTCATTGTATATTAGGGGGGTAGAGAGTAGTCCACTTTGATTGGGGTATGCAGTATGTGGAAGGGAAGCCTCTATAGGAAGGGCAGAGCCAGATTTTGGAGGGCTCTGGATGTCACTAAGTGATTAATGCTTTATCCAGAAGATGAAAGTGAGTCAAAGTTTTTTCAATCACATCATCAGTGCATAAGAAAGATTGTCTTAGTTATGTGTAGAGCCCATATCAGATTGCATGCAATCTTGGGGAGGGAGGGGGAGAATATTTAAAACTTATGGAAGAGAATGTTGAAAACTAAAAAATAAATAAATTAACTAATAAAAAAAGAAAAAAAGAAAGACTATCTTGGTATCAGTGCAAAGGATGGATTGGGAGGAAAGATCAGTAGAGAAGAGAGGACTCCTTAGGAGACTGTTGGGATAGTCTGAATAATGGGTAATGAAACCCCTTTCTGGGTACACCTTCTGGTCGTCTGTCAAATCATGCCAGAATTATCACTGTGAAGCGAGTGCTAATACACACCCTTATCATTTCTCCCTGCCAAATTAGGCTTGGTTTTTTACTATCTGAAATTCATTTCTTAGGGTTTAAAAATAAGATGTGCCTTTTAAAAGACAAGGCCCCCTTGGAGGGATATTATATTAAGGAAAGGACATCAGCCATTCAAAATTCAGTGTGAATTTATGTTCTGCTGGTCAGCAAGTTGAGAACAGGGCTCTGAGAAGGCAGGAGTTTAGATGGGACATGGGGATCCTGGGAGGCCCTGGGAGGTGTGTATGAAGGGAGGCATGGTGGTTCTGAATGCCAGGGTGAGGTGGGGGCACTCTCAAGGGGAACACTGAGTGATTGGATACTTGGCTGCAGGGACCAGCCTTGGGTACAGGGATGAGCAGAAACTTGTTCTCTTCATGGAAAAAAACCCGAAGATTTCATTTAACCTAAATGGAGGAGAAGAGTACAGTTAGATATATAATTTATGCAGACTGTGAACATGAATATGTTAGCAACCTCCAACTGCAGTTCTTAAGAGTGTTGGGGTATGGGCCGCCCTACTCAGGATGCTCCTCCCTGACCCATCCCCCTCTCCTGTATCTCCACCAGCTCAGTGAGGAGCTAAGCCAACAGTTTGAAGCCGTGTGTGGGTCGGTGTTTGGGGAGCCTGAGTCCCAGGCAGTGGACGCCCTGGACCTACCCGGCTGCTTCCGTATGAGGAGCCACAGCTACCTCCGGGCCATCCAGGCCGGCTGCTCACAGGATGACGACTGTCTGCCCCTCCTCACTGCCCCCATGGGAGCAGGGCCAAGCAGCGTCCTGAAGACCAGCACCTGTGAGTACTACCCATGCCTGCCTCCTCCACTCAACTGACTTTGGGGATGAGTAAGAAACCCCGGAATGGGAGCCAGGAGACCTTGGATCTAGACTTAGCCCTATTCCTCATCTGCTCGGTTGTCATGAGTAAGGCTTGATTTCTCCACGTGCAAAGTGGAGAATATCATCCCAAGGGGACACAAGGGGAGATTGCTATGTATGTGCATGTATCTGTGTCTTGGACAAGTTATTTAACGAGAATAGCTTATTACTCATTTGCAGGGTTGGGTCTTATTCTCTGATTATGGAGGTCATAGGAGAAACTCAACCTTGGACTTCTCTTGGAATGTAACACACCTGTCACCCCTACCTGCTGGACTCAAAACTGGAAGCCAGTCCCACGTCTTTTACTTACTAGCTATGTGACCTTGGGCAATGTACTTCCCTTCCCTGAGATCTGATTTTCCCATCTTTCAAATGGAGACAATATACTTGCCCTATCAATCTCCACCCCTCCCCCTCTCCCCCTATCCCACAAGGCTGTTGTGAAGATCGGATGAGAGAATGGGTGGGAAAACGTATCCCAACAGGATGATTCTTCATAAATGGCAACTACATTTATTATTAAGCTACCTGAGGTCTGCATGTTGCTGAATATCTACCCATGTGTTTCCCCATAGGCCACAAGTGTTTTTACATGCAGTCATATGTGCCTTAGGTCAGATAACAGTGTATCCATAATCTCATGTTTCTGCCAATTTTCTTGCCACAGCCTTTAACTTCAGAAAAGCCCCACCGCCCATCCCTGCAGGACGACAGACTCCGCCACGCATTTCCATCACAGCCCAGAGCAGTACTGATTCTGCCCATGAGAGCTACCCACCCCCTGAGGGCCCTGCCTGGGCTCCTGAATCCACCCGGCGCTGCAGCTCAGCTGATGGCTTGGACGGCCCCCCAACAGGGACCCGGACCCTTGAGCTGGCACCAATCCCAGCTCGGGCTAGTCCCAAACCCCCCACCCTCATCATCAAGACCATCCCTGGGAGGGAAGAGCTTCGTAGCTTGGCCAGGCAGCGCAAATGGAGGCCTTCCATTGGGGTACAGGTATGGGGGAATGAATATAAGATGGGACTACCAACTGAAATAGTTTTATTTTGGGTTCTCTATCTTTCAGGATAGAATACAAAGAGTTCTCTGATATTTAAAGCCCTCTCCAACCTGGCTTTGGCCTGCTTTTTCATGACTTGACATTATTTTTCTTCATGAATTCTACATTTTAGCCAAATGAACCACCTTTCTCTTCCTTGAAATTGGCATTCCATCTCCTATCTCTGCATCTATGTAGTCTGTTCCTCATATCTGGAATCCATTCCCTCTTCATCTCTGCTTCTCAGAATCCTTTGCTTCCTTTAAGGTTCAGTTTAGCTATTACACCCATGGGAAGCCTTCCTTGATCTCCTTAGTTAGAAATTTCCTTCTCAACAATTTGTCTTGCATTTTCTTAATTTTGTTCTAAGAATTCTGCCACCAACACTTTGTGTCTTGTTAATAAGTCCTTAAATGTAGCAACTTGAAAGATCGTTTCTTGGTTACATAATTCTCAGACTGAAGTGATTTTTCATAGCCTTCAAAAATAGTGTCATATTTTTTATATTTTCTTATCTATTTACATATTCTAACTCCCAGCAGAATGTGAGAGCTGTTTTTCAGTTTTGTAACCTCATCTCCTAGCTCAGTTCCTTGTATATAGTAGGCCCTTAATAAATTCCTGCTGAATTGAATTAGTTAAATTCATAGAGTCTAAGAATTGCATGTTGGGATATCCCTAATTGGATCATTAATGCCCCACACTACTTCCGTGTAAATATCCTTATTACCCAGTTTAAATCTCACCTGGTATAATGGAAAGCATGTTAGATTTGTTGTCGGATAATTTATATTCAAATTCTGACTTTATAATGGTTTAGATGCGTGACCTTGGACACTCACTTCACCTCTGTGAGCCTCAGTTTCCTCATATGTTAAATGGAGTTATTATATGACCTGAATTTAAAATGCTATAGAAATGGGACTGGCTATGATCTCAGCCTGACTTGCGTACCTATGACTCTGCCATCTTGCCTTGGGAGCAGACTGATCCTATTCCAGCTTGAAAATGTCTTTCTTATACTATTCAGCTTGAGATAGGTTCTAAAGCCAGGACCTTGGCCTTGTCTCCTCTCACTGGATTCTATGACCAGGACTTTTGGTTCTCATGACTTACAGGTTATCAGAACTAGGAAGGTCTTTGGAGGGTGTATAGTCTCATCCTTACCTGAGCAGGAATTTCCTTTATACCATAGCTGGTGTTTTTCTTCCTTCTGACTGAAGGTGAGCCATGATAGAGAGTGGAGGGTATATTTTGAAGTAGCCCATTTCACTTTGACCTCAAGGGTAGCAGCAGATAGAGCACCAGGCATGAAGGCAGGAAGACTTCTTACTGAGTTCAAATTCAGCCTCAGACACTTACAAGTTGGGTGACCCTGGGCAAGTCATTTAACCTTCTTGGCCTCAGTTTTCTTATCAACAGCATGAGCTGAAGAAGAAAATGACAAACCACTTCAATATTTCTGCCAAAAAAACCCCAAATGAGATCATGAAGAGCTGGAAGTGACTGAAAATGACTAAACAACAACAGCTACAACAAATTTCACATTGGGATAGCTCTAATTGTTGGGAAATTTTTCTATACATCTAGTCAAAATCTACCTCTTGGAAACTTCCAGCTATTGCTTCAAGTTTGGCTCCCTTTCCTTTGTGACAGTTGTTCAGATAATTGCAGAGAGTTGGCTATTTGTGGTTGATAGCCAGTCAAGTGGAGCATAGCTGAAACCAAGCAGTCATGTAGCAAGGTTCAAATGAGATAATGGTTATCAAGCCTTATGCAAACCTTATTATTCTTAGGCGATGACTTCATTCCCTGGGCTTTCTACTGCCTTCCTGTTGGGCTCAAGCAATATCTATAGAGCATTATAGGAATGTGCAGGTAAACATTAACAACCAATATCTCTAGACAAACCCACGTAGTTAAGTTTAATCTGCATTATTAATACTTTCTTAGTCTAGATGATAATAAATAGGAATAAGAAATTAAAAATTAAAACAAAATAATATAAATAAATAAAATGTAAGTATATGTAGTGAAATAATAAATCAAGCCCTAATTTCTCTAAGTTGTCAATTTTTGAGGCATAAATGCTCACAGTGGACTTTTAACAATTGGCTCTCCCAACTCGTTTAGAGCTCCGTTCCAGCACGCCCTTGGATATAACCCTCCACCACACAAAGTGGAGTGCTTGTAATTCAACATAGTATTCTAGGTATGGTCTGACTAAGGCAAAGTATAGTGGGATTATCACCATCCTTGCTTTGGACACTGTGCCTCTTTTAATGCTTTCTTTGCTTTTTTGGCTGACACATTTTGCTGTTGATTCACTTTTAGCTTACATTCCATTAAATACTTGAATCTTTTTAAAATGATTTGATATCTGGTTATATCTTTCCCATCTTATACCTGTGAAGGTGACTTTTTGAATCTCTGTGAAGCTTTATTTACAGTTACCTCTATTAAATTTCTTTTTTTCTTTTTTAGATTTGCCCTAAAATTCTAGCCTTAGACCTTTTGGGTCCTGATCCTGTTAGCTGCCCCTCCCAGTTTTTCTCTTCAGATTTAATATATCATGTAGTATATCATCTGTGTCTTTAGTCAAGTAATTTATAAAAACAAGGAGAATGAGGCCAAGATCAGAGACCTAGGGCATGCCCCTAGAAACCTCCCTTCAGGTAGACATGACCTTTTAATGGATTCAGTCATTCCATCCATTCCAAATCTGCCACACTCTATGCTCCTTTAACTTACCCCATCCACCCCATCCACCAGGTCATCATGAGAGATTTGTCACAAACTTCTTCTCTTCAACTGATATTCTGTTTAGTTAGAGAGATCTGGGGGACCAGCACCCAGCTAGTTGAAAGTTCCCTGGGAAGCTTTTGTTGCTTACGTCAAGGAAAGGGCCTGTTGGATACTGGGCAGAGTTGTTACTGTATGTCTATTTTCCCTCTCAGGTGGAGACCATCTCAGACTCTGACACAGAAACAAGAAGTCGGAGAGAATTCCACTCCATTGGGGTCCAGGTAGAGGAGGATAAGAGGTAAGTGAGTGAATGTGAGAATGTCCTTTTGCTTCCTCGTTCTTCATCTTCTATCCCTGGGAGAGATGTCAGGTGGACAAAGATTGTTGACCCCTGAATGTGGAGAAAGGCCGGCCTCCTTTTGACACATGACTCAGTTTCACTTCCTCTCTTGTTATAAAGGAGATTAGGCCCTGTACGGTAGTCTGAAGTCAGTGATGGCCAAGGGCGTCAGTGGGCATGTCATTTAATAAATCATCAGATTTTATTTTTATTTATTTATTCTCAACTCAGTAACCACCAACAAAACTAGATGATTATATATGACACCACCAACTCCATTATTTACAGCTCCAATCAATGCATTTTTTATTAATGTCTCTTGTGTGCTCAGTTGTGTGCTGGGAGACAAAGAAAATTCAGATATGGTAGCCGTCCAGAGCTCATAATCTACTGGCAGGAAATAAGCCGAAATCTAGACAGGTGTTAGAGTATAGCTAAGTGATAAGTGATCCTTCCCACCCCAAGTGCCATTCATTTCCTGAGAAGGGAGAGATGACTGGGAGCTAGAGTAGTCAAGGAAGGTTTCCAGGAGGCAGTGACATTTGAACTGAGCTTTGAAGGATGTGTATGTGTGTAGAGGAGTGGGTGAAACAGTATGAATTCAAATGTTATCTCCATTTTGCAGATCAGGAAATGGAGATTCCTGGGGGTGGGATAAGGAAGTGACTTGTCCAATATCACACATCTAAGTAAGCATCCTTTCAAGCTAGGTCTTCTGACTCTCATTCCAGGGTTCTTTCTGCTACATCACATTGCCATGGAAGGACATTGGCACATTATGAGAACAGTGTGGGGACTCCTTAGTCTGGATTTGGGGGGTTGAAGAGGGTAGAACTATAAAGATGGGAACAGTTTGTATCCCTAGAGCAAGAGTGGGGAATCTGCGGCCTCAAGGCCAGATGTGGCCCTTTAGGTCCTCAAGTGTGGCCCTTTGACCGAATCCAAATTGTTTTCTGAAATTTGGACTCAGATCAGCCTTGAATGCCAGGCTAAGAATTTGAATCTATCCTGTAGGGAATGAAGAGCTACTTTGAGTGGAGGAGGGTCCCAGTCACACATGTACTTTAGCAAGATGATTTGGGCAGCTGCATGAAGGATGGAATGGAGAGGGAGAGAGTGAATCAGGGAGACCAGTTAGAACCTAGCTGTTACCCTGGTCCTGCAGGAAGTGATGAAGCCCTATACTGGAATGGTAACTGTGTGAGTGGAGAGGTGGGGGTGGATCAGATGAACGGGAGAGTTTTTTTAGAAGAAGCATCTTGGCAACAGCTTGGGTGCACAGGGTGAGGTTGAGGGAGGGGTCAGCAATGATCTGGAGGCACTTGGGAGGATGGCAAGAGATGGGCCACTGTCCCAGTCACAGGCTGACTCCTAGACCCTTACCTTCCCTCTGGATTCAACCCGCGTCCTCCCCTTCCCCTTCCTTCAACTCCATTTCCATTTCAGGATCCAGGGGCTGATTCCCCTCATCCCTTCTTGGCTTTGGGGTGTGGGGGAGAGTTGGGATGCCATGAGGCAGAGATTGGAGACTGAATGCCGGCAGCACATCTCTCCTTAGGTTCTGTGGCCTCTATCCAGGGCTGGTCGCCATGGCGACCGGCTCCCAGGCAGCTGCAAGGGAGAAAGGGAGGAGAGGAGAGAGGGAAGGAACAACTGGGTGGAGAGCAGAAGGGAGCCCCAGAGTCTGGCTCCCAAACCATTCTTTTCGACAAGGCAGTCCAGATGGGGCTAAGGAGTCAGACACCCCCTTCCGTCCCTGTCTGTCCCCCACCCCCACCCCACCGCTTGCCTGGGTCCTTGGCTTTGGGTCTAGCTCAGACGATCCTAGGATCTGTAACTAGAAAGGCTCTTAGAGATAACCTAACTCAAAGCCTTCATCTTACAGATGCAGAAACTGAGGCCCAGAAAAGTTGTGACTTATCCAAAGTTACATCATTAGGAAGTAGCAGAAATGCAATTCAAATTTAGGTTCTTTGCATCCTCCCAGGAGGAACTTTTCATTAGAGAAAGTCCTTCCCAGGACCTCTGTTAGTCCTTCCAGTAGCTGAATTCAATGACAGTCATTTAGCGTGTACCCAGCCCAGTGCTAGGTGCTATGGGGCAGATGTGAGCCACAGAATATCACAGCTGGAAGAGGCCTTTCCCCTTCCCCCACTCAGAATAAAATTGATGCCCAGAGAGTTTCAGTGACTTGCTCATGCTTATGATGAGTTGGTAGCAGAGCCTACACTTGAACCCAGATCTCAAGCCTCCCAGTCTGGGGATCTTTCCACTGTGCTATAAGAAGAAAGCTTGAGTTGGGAAATTAAGATTCATGAGTTGTAGTGGAAAGAGCCCTAGATTGGGGGTCAGAAGACCTGGGTTTGAATGTCCACTCTACTATTTACAGCTTATTTGACTGGGCAAGTCACTGAAACTCTCTGGGCTTCAGTATCCTTATTTTTAACATAACAGGACTAGCGAGACCTTTTTTCAGGCAGAGCCCATCTGGCTTTCTCTCCACGGGAGGTCCACATTTCCTTCCAATCTTCTTGTTTCTTTTGACTGGAGTGGGTCCTGGGAAGAGGGAGAAATGTCTCCAGGATGTATGGGAGTGACCTGAAGCTATAGAAGGGCAAAGGGCAAGACCTGAAGAGGGATATGGCAGGACCTGAAAGACCATGGGAAGGGGAGGATGAGAAAGGAGAGGAGTAAGGGGGAGGGCTTTGGGGCAATATGGGAAGAGGTCATGCCTAGGTAAACATAAGGGGATAAAGAGGAAAGGACCTGGCAGGGACTGAAGGGGGATAGGATAAGATAAGACTGAGAGGCAGCTGTGGGAGGGAAGGAAGGGGCAGAGCCTGGGGGGCTTAGACTAGGAGGTCAGGGAGAGAGTGGCAGATTTTCAGGGCCTTTGTGGGAGGAGAGTTCTGCTGATAGTGAGCTGAGAGGCAACTGACTTGCATCTCCTTGGCCAGGCGAGCCCGGTTCAAGCGTTCTAACAGCGTGACTGCTGGAGTACAGGCGGACCTAGAGCTGGAAGGCCTGGCTGGCTTGGCAACTGTTGCCACAGAGGACAAGGCTCTGCAGTTCGGCCGCTCTTTCCAGAGGCATGCTTCTGAACCCCAGCCAGGGCCTCGAGGTCCTGCCTACTCTGTCTTCCGCACCGTCCACACGCAGGGCCAGTGGGCTTACCGTGAGGGCTACCCATTATCCTATGAGCCACCTGCCCCAGATGGGCCTCCTGGCTCTGGCCCAGCCCCTGCCCCAACTCCGGCCCCAACTCATGGCCGCCGAGACTCGTGGATGGAGCGTGGCTCCCGCAGCCTCCCTGACTCTGGCCGTGCCTCCCCCTGCCCCAGGGATGGTGAGTGGTTCATCAAGATGTTGCAGGCAGAGGTGGAAAAGATGGAGCACTGGTGCCAGCAGATGGAGCGGGAGGCAGAAGATTATGACCTGCCTGAGGAGAGTAAGTGGGCTGAGGGGATATCTCAGTAAATAGACTTTCTGCTAGGGGGTGGGGGGTGGGGGTCTCATGTGCATCTTGCTAAGCATTGGGGTGGCTCTGCTGATAGAGTGATGGACTTGGAGTCAGGAAGACCTGAGTTCAAATTTAACCTCAGATACTTAATAACTGTGACCTGAAGAAGCCACTTAACCCCTTTCTGCCTCAATTTCATCATCTGTAAAATAACAGCACCTATCTCCTAGGGTTGTTGTAAGAATCAAGAGGTAATATTTGTACAGCATTATATGAATGCTAACTATTACTGTTTTAATGATATTAGAACCAGCTTTCAGTTAACCTTTGAATGAGGACATATGACTCCATGGATTAGCCACAGTTCCATTAACTGAGTCTGGGGAGAGATCACTCCCTCTCTGACAAGAGAGTTTTCCTTCTCCCTATATCTGGCTCATAGCAACATCATTTTGTATTCTTTTGGCTATTTTAAAAAGCCATACCTTTTGGGAGCCCTTGGTCTGAGGTGGAGTGTAAAGAATTGTCCAGCTGAGGCTTCAACTTTGAGAAAAATCACACCTGTGACCTGACCCAGAGGGACTGTACCTTCTGCTCCTAAATTCCTTTATGTTACAATCCTTTTAATTCAACAAATTCCCCTGAATTCCACAAACATTTATTAACATAGGAGCAGTGCTTGGCATGGGGGATGATAATGAGGAAGCAAATCACATCCTTTGCCCTTAAGAAGTTTACCATTTGGTAAACTAAACTTTCTAAGATGTCTAAACCTGGTTTGAGGGTAGCAGGATCCTGTGATTTCTGGCTGTTCCAGTCTTACTGTCTCAGAGGTAATTCCACTCAAGGGAATGGAGGATGGGCTTAGAAATGGCATCCCATATGTGATTCTCATTGTATTTGTTATATAGTCATCATTGCCACAACTTTTCATGCTCTCTGGGCCCAAAAAAAATCCCAGGAAATTCACATCACAGTCTGACACACATGGCTTCTTTAGGTACATATACCACACAAAGGACAAGAGACTTATGAGAAGCCCTGGAGCCACATTGTTCTGCCATAGGGTTATTACCTGGCTCTTTTTCTTTTCCCTTATTGTGAAAATAATTACCTTTGAAATAGTCCGACTGATAACATCAACTCAGAAGTTTTGCTTTTTTCTACTTTTTTTGTTTCACTGGCAATACCAGCATGAGAGAGAGGGGGTGATGCAGTCTGGCCATGGCTGTGCCCTCCCATCCTCATGACAACTATTCTGGTTTATTTCCTGTGGCAACAGAGGCACCAAGCACCTGACCTTATTGATTCCTGAGTTCTTGCTATGCCTAATCTCTGATGATATTTCCCTCTTCTCTGTCGCTGCCATCTTCCCTCTTCGTGTTCTGGATCAAGGGTTCTCCTCTACCCCTCCTCTTTCCTCCTGGCTACCACATAGTCCAGACCAAACGTGCCCTTGGTAAGGGCTTATTTAAAAAAAAAAAGAAAAGAGAACATAAATTCAGAAAGGCAAGGTAATCAGAAATACATATAAAAGACTACCTATGACTCTGTAGCTCCCACTTTATTTAGTTATACTCCTGCCAAATTGTCCTGCTGTATTTCCCAGAACCTGGAGCTCAGGACCATGTATTTCTTTCAATATGCACTCAAAAATACTTTCTTTCCATAGGATATTCCTAGTGGTTTGGCATGACTAGAGCTTAGCTCTTAGTGTGGCACATAGTAGGTGCTTAATAGATATTTATTGATTAATTGATTGGTGACTAAGCCAGTTAGTTTAGCCATATATTTATGTAAATTATCTAGGTATCTTGAATATCAGATTATTAAGCTTTTTATTTGATGACAGCTTCTCTTCTTATCCTAGCTGCATTGATTTTGCTTACATGTAATCTTTAAAATTTTATGCAGAGTTGTCTATTTTATCTTTTATGATAATCTCTAACTTTTTCTAGATCTAAAAATTGCCTCCTCCTATTCTCCTCTAATTCTTTTTAATGATGTCACTTTGTATATTTGGGTCAATATCCATCTGAAGATCATTATAGTATATGGTTAAAAATTCTTGTCTAAATGTAATTTATATTAAACAATTTTCTAGTTCTACCATCAATTCTTAACGAACATTGGTTCTGGAGTCAGAGGATCTAGATTAAAATCCCATCTGGGATGCTTTGTTACTTGTGTGACTTTTGGCCAGTCACTTACTGTCTCTGGGTTTCAATTCCTTCCTCTGTGAAATGAGTAGGATTAGACCTCTGATGTCCTTTCTAGCCCCACACCTATATTCTTATGAATAACAAGTCCTTTTTCCAGTAGTTTGGATTTTGTGGCTTATTGAATGCTAGACTTTAACCAGTTATTTTGGACCAAACTCATTTGTCAGCTTCATCTCCCAGCATTATTCTTAGCCAGTCAAGAATGGCAGCCTTTGAGTGTCACTTCCAAATGTTCCAATAGAATCACTGGCTATCTGATTACTATCTTTCTCTTTGAAAAAAAGGAGGAAAGAAAGGAGACCTTGTTCAAAATCTTATTAGTGTTTTCCATCACTGAGAAAGGCTAAATCAGCCCAACACCTACTTGATCCTCAAAGAAGCTCCTTTCTTTACAGGCTCCTGTTCTTAAGACCTTTTCCCCCTATTCTAGGGGACATAGGCACATGAAATAATGCAACCACCCTCACAGAGTCAAGCTAAGCATAAAGCAGAGGATCAATGTTTATATAATTCCCTCTGCCTAGTCTTTGGCAAGTTCTCTTGTGGACACAAAGGAAGATCATTTGGTCTCTGCCTTCAAGGCTCTTACAATTTGGGAGACGAAATTTTCAGACATGAAATGTTATTTTTTTTAAACCATACCATGTTAGTACTGGGAGTGTCCTTAGAGTTCATCCACTCCCACCTCCTCATTTTACTGAAGAGAAAGCTGAGGCCCAGATTAATATGTCATCACACATTAAGTTAGTGGCAGGGTTGACCCTAGAATCCTGTGTCTCCTGACTTCAATCCAGGATTTTTCTCAAAAATCTCTTCTGTCACTGTGGATGCAGGTACAGAAAGTGTTCCTTCTCTCTGAGGGGTTCTACTTTCTCTCTGAGAGATGAGCAGGTTGTGATTGAGGACTGAACTGTGAGGAATGATGCCATTTAAGGGATAAGAGGAGTCATTCACTCACAAAGCATTGTTAAGCCCTTACTATGTGTCAGACACAGTGCTAAGTACTAAGAATACAAGGAAGGCAAACATTATCCCTGTGCTCAAGGAGCTTACATTCCAATAGGGAAGGCAACATATAAGTAAGTAGGTTAGAAATAACATATATACAGAGTAGATGGAGGGTAACCTGACAGGGCAAGTGCTGCTGTGTGGGGAACCGGTAAAGTCTTCCTACAGAAAGTGGGACTTAAACTGAGTCTTAAAGGAAGCCAGGGAGACTGAGAGGGAAAAGAGAATCTAGTGAAAGTAACAGAAAAATCATCGTTAAAGAGAGAGAAGGAGGAAGAAGAAACAGCAGTGTCACCAAAGCCAAGGGAAGAAAGTACATTTAGAAGGGAGTGTTGAATAGTGTCAGATGTAGCAGAGAGGTCAGAGAGGATGAGAACTAAGAAAGATTATGCTTTTGGTGGTTAGGAGGTCATTAGTGACTTTGGAGAGAAAGTGGTGAGTATGGAAGCCAGATTGAGGTAATCAAGAGGGATTGGTGGGAAAGAGGTGGAAGCAGAGATTGAGGTATGGGGGCATTAGAATACTACTTTTAAAAGTGTGATTATAAATGGAAAAAGAACTGTATAGTAGCAGCTGAGAAAAGTGATCTTTTCTCCCCTTTCTTCAAGACAAGCAGAACATGTGAATGCTTGTAAAACAAGAGACAGAGCCAATAAAGAGGGAGAGATTGGGAGTGCAGGAGACAGGAGATGATGAATGGATTAAGATCTTATAGAAAGCAGCAGGAGATGGGACCATGAGTGCAGGCAGAGGGTTAGCCTTTAGCAAAGAGGGAAATCATCTCATCTTCTGAGACTAGAAGGGAGAAAGGAAAAGACAGACAGAGGCAGAGAGGTAAAAATGAGGATCAGGGTAGACAGTAGAGCTCATCTCAATGGCTTTGATCTTCTTAATGAACTAGACAGGGTCTTTTAACTGAAAAAAAAAATGGGTGTGTGGGGGGAATCAAGCATTTGTGGTGAACCATGTCTAACAAAGCAATGGAGATAAACAGTAGATATTAGTTAATTAAGCTTGATCTAGAGATGGTGAAGATCATAGGTCAGAGAGGATGCCTGAGGCTGAGACTAGAGGTACGTTTTTCAAGAAAAATTGATGATTTTTTTGTCCTTCTCAGTCCTAGAGAAGATCCGGAGTGCAGTAGGCAGTGCCCAGCTTCTTATGTCACAGAAGGTGCAGCAGTTTTTCCGGCTGTGCCAGCAAAGCATGGTGAGTACTCTTCTTTTCCCCTAGGGTCAGAACCTGGTGTCTCTAATAAGAGGAGGCTTGTATCTTGCCAAAGGAAATGTGTGAGCTCTCATTGTGGAGTTGGGGTTTGGGGAGGGGCCCATGTGATGGAAGAGCCTATAGAAGTATAGTTCTTGTTGGAATTAGAGTAGATTCCCCTCTGACCACCCTCAGGTTGGCTGGCTCAGCTTGAATAATGAGTGGTCAGGTTCCACTTGCATTTTTTGGGCTTTTCTAATGGATGGGGGTTGAGGAAAGTTTCTCCAACCTTGCCTTATGCCTGTGTCTGGGACATCCCTTTCTTCTCTTACCTTTGCAGGACCCAGCCTCATTTCCTGTGCCCACCTCCCAGGACCTGGCTGGCTTCTGGGACCTCCTGCAACTTGCCATCGAGGATGTGAGCCTCAAATTTTTGGAGCTGCAGCAGCTTAAGGCCAACAACTGGAAACCCCTGGAGCCTGAGGTGGGTGATCTCAGATAAACTAAGTTTCCTGGGGTATCCTGGGGTCCTAGGCCCTGGTTCTTCTGTCTCAGATGCCCTGGAAAGGCTACTTACTCCCTTGCTGAGCTTCTACCATGAGGGACTTCTTTGGGAGACATTTTTCTCTCTCATCTCCTGTGGGAATGAAGACAGCATCATTTCTCCTGTCACATACATACAGTAGGGAGCTTTTATAAAGAGACTTTCCAGAGCTATATAGAACCTGGGAAGATGGTGGGAAAGAGATTGGTCCAACTTTCCTAACAGGGCAGAAATCCTCTCTACAAGCTCCCGTATAGGAGTCATCTAGTAACTTCAGCTAGTTTCATTTCTCCCTGATTGCTTCCCATAGTAATTAAGAAGTCTAGGGCCTCAGGATCATGAGACCTGAGATCAGTTCTTACCACTAGTGTCTGAGTCCTGGCATTCTGACCATCTAAAGGCTAGTCTCTGAATCTTTCCAGATCCACATTTATATACAGAGATGAATAAATCTCTGCAGAAGAATCTTTTATCTCTTCCCAGAGATCAAAGAGACAAAATCATGCCTCCCCTACACCAGTGCCCAGGACTCTGCCTGGGAGCAAAATGTACTTAGTCAAAACTGGCTTCTGTGCATTACAAGGACAGGACACTCCAAGAAGGTGGTTTTGTCATTAGAGCTTTTTTGAAAATCTTGTTCTGATGAAATTTCTCATTTAAGCTCAGGAGCAGCTAGTCAAGATAATCAGAGAGGTGCCTGGCAAAGGCAATTTGTTTACAGGCTCCACATGTATTCCTTGGGGCACACAGTGCTATGGCTGGCTATTATACATTAGCCCAATTTCTGCCTTTCAGGAGCTGTTCACAACAGTAGTGCTGTTCAGGACCACTGACAGCTCCTAGATGCCATTTTTGTGTCCTAATACTTCTGGTGATCATTTTATCATCACGCATTTAAGTGCATTTAAATGTGTCAAGCGCTATACAAGGTGCTAGGGATGCAAAGACTTAAATACAGAGGTCTCTAATTTCAAAGATCTTTCCTTGAGCCAGTCTATTTCTTTTGTTGAATAACAACAAAGGGCAGCTAAGTGGCATAGTAGGTAGAGTATATAGATAGATAGAGATATATCTGTCCTGCCTCAGATACTTACTAACTGCATGTCTCTGGACAAGTCATATAACCTTTCTCAAGATCAATTTATTCACCTGAAGAGTTGGACATGACTGAAAAAGACTAAACAATAGTAACAATTATTATAACTTTCATTGTAAGGAAATTCCTTCTTATCTTGAGTTGAAATCCATCTGTAACTGACATGCATAGATTTAGAGCTGGAAGGGACCTTAGAGATCTAGTCACAATCCTCCTTCATTTTACAGACAGAGAAATTGAGAACTGGAGAGAATAAGTCACTTACCCAGTATTACATGGTCAGTAAGTGGCAAAGATGGAATTTGAACAAGGGATAATTTCTCAACTCTGGAGCCAAGTAGAATAAACCTAATCATTTTCTATGACAGCTTGCAGATATTTGAGGACAATGATCATATAATTCATTCATTCAATAGCCATTTCACTAGCTACATACCAAGTACTGTGCTAGCTTTTGAGGAGATAGAAAAGATAACTCTGGCCCTCTGCATTAGGAGTTGTTGTTCATGGAACCCAATGGAAAGGTTGTAGTACCCAGTTTGGAAGGGCATGTCCACTTGGGCTCATGCAGGTGATAGTAATTACAGAAAATTTCCAATCAACATCAACCTTTGAGGTGGGTCATCCTGGCATTATACTACCCCACCCCCATTTTATAGATGAAGAAAACAAAATTCAGAGAGGTGACTTGTCCACTGTCACACTGCTAAGTAAATGTTGGATCCAGGACCTAAAACCAATTCTTTTGGTTCCAAGACTAATGTTCTTTGCTTAGAATGCAGCAACCTATGCCTTTGGATCCACTCATTGTTCTTGACCCAAATGTATCCCATCTGGACCCAGTTTAGTCCAAGACCTTTTCTTATTTTGCTTCCTTCTGATTAGTTTCTCTCCTATAGGCAGGCTCCCTTCCTATGTCCCCTCAGTACACTGGTTCATCTCTGGTTGTTTTTAGCCATAGTTCCAGGTACTATATGGAAGGCTCCTGCCTCTCTTTTCACACACCTAGAGGCTGACTATCATATAAAAGGTAGTTGAATTTTTTGTCCTGCAGGTCCTGACCCTGAGATAACCCAGAGGTATAGGACAAGATAATAAAAACATGGCCTCTACTTTTCTTGTAACTCCCTGCCCCTCCAAACTCCCTCCTCCTGTCATTTTATCCTTAAGTTAAACATTTCCTTCCTTTTGGACATTACTCTTGGCAATGGAGCTCCTTTGACTCCTGCATCACTCAGTAGTGTCATATTTAGCTTGAGATCCAGCAAGAGCTTGAAATATTTTTCACATAAACTGTTTTCCAGTCACATCAGCCTCACTCTCTGCTGGCATAGATGTTTTTTCAAAGCTAAGTGCAGGAGTTTATGTATATCCCTGTTAAGTTCGAAGCCCTCCTATGCCCTATTTTGATGGATAAGGTGATCCTATGCTCTTCAAGGTTCTGGTAGGTCCTACCAAGACAGAAAGGTTTAGGGTACAGGTCCAGAGAGGACCAACCCAAAAAACTGTCTATCAAGATATAGAATGTTAAAGATCTGCGTTTGTAGGTGAAGAAATGCTGGGTCTTTAAACTGTTGAAGTGAAGGCACAAATGTCCTCTTATTAGAGTCTGACCCAAGATTTCTTCCACCCATCCTGAGCCTGTCATCCTGATTTGGTCAACTTGGCATCCGTACATGGTGTTATTTGAAGACTATTAGATTTGAAGCCAAGAAGGCCTGCATTTGAATACCTGGGTCAGCTACTTGCATATGTGTGTGTGTTTGTGTGCATACATACATATAAACACACACATATGTTTATATATGGTAATCATCGAAGAAAGGCCCTGGGGTGGGAGTAGAGAAGGAGGGATAAAGAGATAAGATTTATTTACATACCTCTGAAGGGAAGTTAGTAGAAGTTATGGGAAAGCAGGTTCCCACTTTCTCCAAATCAGAGGTATGTAACAATGACTTTCTTGTCTGGGAGGTTTTAGGGGGCCTCTTCATGTCTTAGGATCAATCATTCCCACTGACAGCCACTCACTTTGGGGTGTCTCAAGGTCATTTCTCTAGGGCCAAAGTTCATCCTGGGTCATGCTGGACATGGGAGAGGAAGAGATTTCTTTGGTAGTGAATTGGGGGTAGGTGATTCCCCACCACCATCCAAGGCTTGCCTCATTCTTGGGATTTTTAATGGTTTTGAGAGGATCTTGGTCAATGCTTGTCATAGCTCTTATTTTCATCCATCTGTTATATTTTTCTGTGCTGAGTTTTATCTTTTTTTGCTACCTTTCTTTGTCTCTGTAGTATCCATACCCCTTGAATTCTACCATTTCTACCCTTCATGTTTGCCCCCATCACACAAACACACCATTTCCGTATATCTTGGGTCTCTCCCTCTGATCTGTGTTCCTCAGCTCTTCCTGTTCTCCCATCCTTGACTCTTAGGTCTCCTTACTCTGATTTTATCTGCCACCCAGGTATCTATAGGGCCTTTCTCTTTGCTTTTTTTCTTCAGTATTTTATTTTCTCCCAGTTATACATACACATACACACACACATATAAATTTATCTATATAGTCTTTTTTATGCACCCTTGTTGCTTGAATTTTTGCTGTCCTCTCCTCAGATATGTCCTATCCCTACCTTTCCAGTTTCTGCTTTCCGGTCTTGCAGGCTTCTTATCCCTTCCCATTAAGCTTTCCTGCTGTCTACCCCCATCCCTTTCCTTCAGGTCTTCCAATTTTTCCTCTCAGCTTTCCCCTTCCTTTTTGTCTTCCTGTTTCTTTCTGTCTCTCTCCATCCCTTTCTCTGTCTCTTGATCTCTCTCTCTCTTCACTGCTCTACATGTGTATGCTCTTTCCCCATTCCTGCTTCTAGTGTGTGCCATCTTTGTTTCTTAGTTCTGTACCATCCCTATATCTTAGGTCTCCCTAATCTTTATCTCTGCCCTTCAGTGGGACTTTCTGCTTTCTCTCTCTCCCCTTCCATCCTTGCTCTCATTTTCCTACTCACTTTCTGTCTTCCCTTGGGTCTTTAAGCTCTTTCTTCATCTTTGTCCCTTGGGTCTTCTTGCTTTCTTTCCATTCTTGTCCCTTGGGTCTTGCTCTCCTTTATCCTCTCTCCTTACCATCTTAATCTCTGCCATTCCTATTTCTCAGATCTCCACCATCCCTGTCTTTCAGGTCTCCCTGCTCTTTCTATATCCCTACCTCTTAAGTTTCCTTCATTGGTATCCCTCAGGAACCTCCCCACCAAACCCAGTTCCTGCCTCTCAAGTCATGTTGCTCCCTTTCCCTTCACAGGAGGAGAAGGTCCCTCCCCCGATACCAAAGAAGCCCTCTCGGGGGCGGGGGGTCCCAGTGAAGGATCGCTCCCTGGACTCTGTGGACCGGCAGCGGCAGGAAGCTCGGAAGAGGCTCCTAGCAGCCAAGCGGGCAGCCTCTTTCCGCCACAGCTCAGCCACAGAAAGTGCGGACAGCATAGAGATCTATATCCCGGAGGCCCAGACCAGACTGTGACCTGCCAGACCCTGCCCAAGGCCCTGCCCGCCTGCCACCTGCGGCCCCTCGTTTTCTATCTGTACTGTACATACACAGCGTAGAGGTCACTGTGATATCGGGGCCCCCCCAGGGCAGAGGTGGGCCCGGCCCTCTGTGTCACCCCAGGAAGCCCCATGGCCCCTTGCCTTCCCAGACCCTGGCCTGGTCTGGCCCTATCACAGTTTCTGGGTTTGGTTTTTTTACCTTCTGGGTCCCAAGCTAAGACTCCTTTGGGGGAGAAGGGGAGTCCTCCTCCTCCCCCAAACACACACCTCCTCACCTAGAACTATCCCCTTGCTTCCTTTCCCCTCTGGGCCAGGGTCCCCTTCTCTGCTTTCTCCTCCACTGGCTGCCTCAGGCACTATCTCTGCCATCCTGTCCCTTTCCCTGCTGGGCCGGGCCGGGCCAGGCCCCCCGCCCTTCAAGCTCCATGTCCCCCTCCCTCCCCGCGGGGCTGGGCTTCGTGGGGACCGAGCTTTGTGGCTTTTAACAACCCCTTTTTATGAAGATTTCTGAACCTCCCCCCAGCAGAGGGGAATCCCCAAACCCAGCCATCCACCCTAATGGGCTGGGGATAGTGATCCCCACCCTCCCTTGCCAGGCCTGCTGGGGACCACAGTGGCTGGACCAACCCAGGAGATGCCATGTCCCATTCTCCACCTGCTGCAGGGAGGGGAGGGTGCTGGGAGAGGTGGGAGGCTTCCTCTCCCCCCAACTCCCATTCCCTGGACCCACCTTGACTATACCAGGAGGAATAAAGCGGCGGTGGAAGCATCGCCCAGCACAGGAGCCATGCTCTTATGCTCTCTCTTTCAGCAGGGACCCCTTGCTGTCTCTCCCTCCCTCAGTGAGGAACCTACACCTACCTCCCAGAGCCCTTGGACATCTGGGAAGAGGGTTATCTCCTCTGGGGGGTGCGTGTTTGTGTGTGTGGTATGTGTGTGTGTGTGTGTGTGTGTGTGTGTGTGTGTGTGTTTATAGGAGATGTAGCAAGGGCTTCAGTACCAGATATTTCTCCTGATGGGAACCCACCTATGTCCCTTCCCCCTTTCCTCTTCCAGTCTAATGATCTCTAGACAGGGCTATTCCTGTTCCAGGCTAAAGCCTGGATCCCCTATTCATTTTAAGCCCCAAGATGGTCCCTGAAATCCCTAGCCAAGAAGTCCATTTGCCAAATAAAAAAAAAAAATCACCCCTGCCCCTCAAAGGCCTTAAGCTTCCGTGCTTCCACAAAGAGACTGCTTTCTGCTGTCTCAGTGAGCCCAGAATGCCTAGGAAGGGGTTCACATCCTCAGTCAGCCTGACCCTCAATTCGCTTCTCTCTCTCTGCCCCAGACTCTGGCCTTGCCAACTTGCTGTTACTACCCACCGCTCTTTTCCCTCCATCAGAAGTGTGAAACCTTTTATCTGCCTGTGTCTGCTCAGGCAAAGCCAGGAGCACCTTGTGTGGTGGAGAGAGCTCTAAGCCAGGAGTCTAGGAGACCTGGGTTTGGCTAATTGGCTAATATTCCCTTTTTGTGTGGCCTTGGGCAAGTCTCTTATCCTCCAAGAGTCTTGCTTTCAGTCCTTGGAGGAGTTTAAAGAGAACAAGGTTTCCATTCAAAGACTTTCTCATATTTCCCTTAAACCCTCTCCCAAGCCTCGGCAGAGCACAGCAACCTTTGGGGGCTGGAAAAGATGTAGGTCCTTGCCCTTGAGGGTTCTGCCCTCGGGAAACTCGCGATCCATTAGATTCTATGTACCTTAGCTAAATAAGGGGAGAGAGCAGGGAGACCCAGGGGTTGGGAAACGGAGACCCCTTGTGTAGATGTGGGGGCGCTCTGAGCAGCCGGGATAGAACAGCGAGAGGAACCAAAGACCCCTTGGGAAGTCAGGCGGGGGCAGCTTATTGTCGGGGGCGGGGGGCGCACAGACTGAGGGTTGGGCTTGTCCAGGGGTGCCCTTTGTGCCTGGGGCTCTATTCGGGTGACTGATGCCCCTTTCCCGGGCCCGTTTCTTCGCGTTCCGGGATCCCCACCTGGCCATTTAAGGTCCTTGGTGCTCGAATCTAAGGCAGCTGGGTCTGGGTTTGGAGCTTTTCTTATGGGGCGGGGGACCTCCGTCAGCCGTGGACTGGCGGCCGGGGGTTGGCGCTGATGACCTTGGGCGACCGTCCCGGCAGCCCCAGGGAACCCTGATTCACTACGTGAGGGGGTCGGAGGGGCTCTAAGCCCAGCTTGTAGGCAGGCCAGCAGCAAACGCTTATTAAGCACTGAGGAGGTAGGCGCCCGGCATCCTCCTCCCCCGGGGGAATCCCGCTCAGCCCAGGGCTCTCGGGCTCCGGGGCTCTCGGGCTCCGGGGCTCTCAAGCTCCAGGTAACCCAGTCGCCGGAGGGTGTGTCACGTGCCCATCCATTCATAAATCCCCGGGGCCGCGAAGGCTCCCCCCACGCCACACCGTTAGGTGGCGCTGTCGCCCTCCCTCACAGCGGAGCGGCGGTGCCAACGCAGGCGCAGGCGCAGGCGCCCCGCTCTCTCTCCCAGCAGCTTCCCGGAACCCGACCAATCGGTTATCTGCGGGAGGGTCCGGCCCCGCGGGCCGCTGGGAGCGGGGTGGGGGTGGGGAAACCTGCGCAGGGCCTGCTGGCGGGTGGAGGGGGTGCGGAGCGGGGCCGGAGTGGGGCCTAGAGTCACAGGTGAGCGCGGGGCTTCCCGGGGCGCGGGGAGTGTGTGTGTGCGTAAGTGCCTGGCAATGAGGGAGCCTCAGCTCCGGTGGCGGCCTCACTGCCTCTCCTCCCCCATCCCGCTTCATGACCTTTGCCCCTTTGCCTGGCTTGTTACCATGACAACCACGGGGAGTTTCGGGAGTGTGTGTGTGTGTGTGTGTATGTATGTGTGTATGTATGTGGTGGGAAATGAGGGATCCCGGGCTGCCGAGCTGCTCTTCCCCTCCCCCAACTCCGTCTCCTTTGCTCGGTCCGCCCCGGTTACCATGGCAACCACTGGGGGCGGGGCAAACCTCTCGCCTCAGTTTATCCGGGACTTGCTGGGGCCAGCCCCGTGACCCGTCGAGTTTCAGGCCCCGCCCCTCAGGTGACCCCAGAGGCCACGCCCTCTAAGGGCCCTCGGTGGTAGTGGGACGTTGGTCCTGGAGAAGAGGAGGCCGAGGGCCGGGGACGGGGCTGCCTTTGTGGCTCTCTGGTGAGGCCAGATTATCTCCTCCGCACAACCCCCCGGGACTATACTGTAGGCGCTTAATAAATGCTTATTGACTAGACTGGAGTCAGGAGCTGTGGGGGGCGGGGCGCGGGGTGGGGGAGCAATTGACCAAGGGGCCCGTTTAAGCCCGACTCCGGGAGGATCGCCCTTAACTAACTTGAGGGGAGAGAGCTCCGTCCGAGTGAATGGGGTGCCTCGTGTGGTAGTGAGCTCCCCATTGCTGGAAGTAATCCACTGGAAATTGGACCACCCCTTGTTGAGAAGTTTATAGAAGAGATTTCTGCTTAGCGTAGGATCGGACTAGATCAGGGATGGGAACCCTGCGGCCTCGAGGCCACATGTGGCTCTCTAGGGCCTCGAGGGCGGCCTTTTGACGAATCAAGTTTACAGAACAAACCCCTTTAAGGGGAAGTTGGCAGTCGGTCAAAGGGCCACCCTTGAGGATCTGTTCTGTAAAACTTGAATTCCGTCAAAAGACCACCCTCAAGGACCTAGAGGGTCACATGTGGCCTCCAGGGGCCCTCACCCCTGGGCCCGAGGAGTAGTGAGACTGCATCCAACTTAGATTCTAAGAGTCTTGGACTTTAGAGGAGAGGAGGGGCCCTTGGGATCAGCCTTTCTGCCGGTGATGCTTCTTCCCCTGGGTTGGTCAGGCCCTGCTGGCTCTGAATTGGTGTCCTTGGGGTTTGATCTTACCTGGGGCTAGGAGCGGGCTGTGCTAGGGTCATGGGGTGAGAGAGGACATCAGACAGCCTCCTGAGGTCCACATTTTCTGTTCCAGTGGGCCTTCACATTCCTTTGAAACTCTTGGTAAACCTGACCATTTTGGGCATAGGGATGCCTAGTCTGGCACATAGTAGGCACCATATAAATACTTCTCCCTTTCCCATAGAAGAAAGGAAGGAAGTCAGGAGGAAGATCCTGCCTTCTGCTTGTGTGAAAAGGACCATTATTGGATCCAGATGCTTTGATAGTATTTAACATCCTCTCTACTTTTGGAGATTTCACATGTCCTCCTTCCAGGCTATTTGTAGAAATATTGACTAAGAGGTACCTGGGCAACTCCACCATCTACACTTCTTTACCTAGAAAAAAGACCTGTTAATCTTTGTTCCATGGCAAAATATTGTTCCCGAGTGCTGTGATCGTTCTTGTGATCTGACATATGCTATGGCTAAGAGTTAAGAAAGGAGAGGAGTGCTAGAATCCAGCACCAAGTTAACTCAGTTCAGCGAGTATTAATTAAACACCTACTATGTGCTAGGCCTTTTGCTGGGTGCTATGAATACAAGGGAAAAAAATGAAAGTATCTCCTGTTTCCAAGATGTTTAAGATGGGGACACTGACAGAAAGAGCACAGATATTGTGTAGTAGATCTCAGGTCAAGGAGCCAGTTAGCCGGCATTTATTAGGCATCTGCTTTGTGCCAGGCACTGCTGAGTGCTAGGAATGCAAAGAAAGGCAAAGACAGGGCAAGGACTGAGGTCAAGGATTTGGTGTCTTAACCCAGAGTTAGAGATCAGAGAAATGTAGAAAGAGTTAAAGGAGAAAACTTTGAAGCCAGGGTAGGAATCCTTTGGGTTGTTTCTGAGAGTCCATGAATCTGACCTCAGTGTGTTCTGTCCTTAGGGCAAGATCCATTACAGAAAGTGATTGGGGTAAAATGCAGGGAAGTCTCCCAGGGCCGTGAGGAATGGTGACTGAGCTTTGTGGGGTGGGAGGAGAGCACCTCAAACCCTATTGCTGTTATGCTCTGGAGAGGGAATCTTCCAGTCATCATTGATTTTTTTCCTCTGTGACTTGTAGTCCACTGGAGTCAGGAAGGCTAGCAAAATCCTGTGCCTCCTTAGGAAAGGCTTTTTAAACAGAATAACATTATCTTGTGTTAGAGACTGAATATTGTGTTAATATTGGGCTCAAGTCTTGGTTGCTGCACCTAAATAAAGCCATGACATAGTTTGCAAAAGGTATGGGAAAAGCAGCTAAAATGATTATTTTAGTAGAGGAGCATCTGTAAGGGATAAAGGGAAGGCCTTCTTAAGAGAAAGGCTGAGAAAGGGGTGTGATTGAAGGCTGTTCAGTCATGAAGAGAACAGATGGGATAAAATGGGAATTGTTCACCAAGTTCTGGAAAGTAGAAGTAGGGAGCATTGGGGTAGTCAGGTAGGGCAGAAAGAAGTACTTGTCTAAACATTGGATAGTGAACTTAGAGATATCTTTGCCTTAGCAATTGACAGACCAAAAAATGGAGGTTTAGAAAGGATTTAGGTAAATGTATTGGTGGTTCCATAATTGACTTTGGGGTTATTTGGAAACTGGCTTTTACTTTGTGATGTAATTATCAGGGTGAGCAAATTGTCTCATGGCCTTCCTATCAGAAAGCAAGCAGTGGACTGGATAGACTAATGGTATGACTTACTTTAGTATTGTGCCATTAGGTTACTTAGGTTCAGTTCTGTCTCTTTTTAGGAGAGCCTGAGACCTCTCTCCTTTTCCTCTTCTAGTACTGAATAAAACAGTGGGCCTCAAGCCCTTTTAGTGTCCAGTAAGTGTTGGATAAAGATTACTTAAATGAGATACAGAATCTGAGTACAGTTTTGTTCTGCTTTTTAAAATTCAGCAAAATCTTAACTATTCACAGTGGTTAAATGATGGGTTAGGGTCCTGGCCATTTGTACCTTTTGGTTAATAGAGAGTGGTCATCTATACTAGGGGATATATTTGAGGGTAGCTACTCTTTGTTACCTACAGTTTTGAACTTCACAAGGGAGGGAGTAGTGAGGATGGTGTATTGACTGAGAAGTCCTTTGGGGGAAAAGGGGAAAGAGGGATGGTAAAATGTGTAAGAGCAGTTGAAGGTCCCCAGCCCTGCTCCACTCAGGCCTTATTTGATAGTATCATGAAGGTAGGAATTGGGGTCAGATTTACTCCTCTGGCAATATGATAAACCCTGGAAATTGCATTTTTGGAATAAACCTTGGCTGTTTACCTCTCATTTGTTTTTCTTAAAAAATACAGCGTAAAGGGTAGCATAAGTTCTGATGATTTGAATTTTTCTGATAAATGGGAATTTAACTGTCACCAATAAGTATTTGTTGAGCAGCTAAAAAATGTGAAGTTAGAGGACAGCTAAATTAGAGGGTGTGGTTTTCTTTCTAAAATACTTCCTTTAGTGAGCCCTCCCAGTCAGTGATTTAGGAACTCTAACATTAATAGTTATCAGAAGTGACATGTAGCCCTTTAAGGTTCACCAGGTACTCGACAGCCATGATTTTACCTTCAGCAGGTGATGGTTTTTCCCTAATGTTGTCTCATACCATCTTGCAGATGCCATGTGGCCTTTGTTTTGGACAGCGTTTCGTGCCTACGCCCCCTATGTCACGTTCCCTGTGGCCTTTGTGGTGGGGGCTGTGGGCTACCACCTGGAATGGTTCATCAGGGGGAAGTCACCCCAGCCGGTGGAGGAGGAGAAGAGCATCTCAGAGCGTCGGGAAGACCGGAAGTTGGAGGAGCTGTTAGGCAAGGACCTCACACAGGTGGTGAGCCTGAAGGACAAGCTTGAATTTGCTCCCAAAGCTGTATTGAACAGAAACCGTCCTGAGAAGAGTTAGTGGAGGGCCTTAGGCCCCGTGGTCCCTTCTAAGGGTGTGTGTAAGTGGCAGTCCATGGCCACCATTTCTGCCCTGCCCTTCCTAGAAACTACATCTGGTTTACTTTGCTTCTTGTTCTGGCTCCTTCTCCTCCTCCCCAATGGCGTCCACTCTTCCTCTGCACTCTTCCTCCCCTTGATTGACAGGTTGGTTCCATCAGTCTCCGTGGGTACTTTGCTGCTACGGCCCGATGATTACACTGCTATCCAGCCTGGGGAGAGACACTATCAAAGAACACTCATGTTGCTGGCAAGGGAGGATGTCCTTTATCTCATGGTGGCTACGACTGCTTAGGTTTCCTGAGTTTGGAGCTCTGCTGATGGGGGAAGCAGCTTTCAAGGGAGTTACCAGGCCCTCGGCATGAGGTTGTCGGTGGCCTAGTGACTGTCTTTTGATGACTGGTGAAACATCGGCTGTCAGTCTCTGGGGGGAGTGTTGACTTTGTCTTCATGAGAGCACAGCCAGAATTTGAGATCAGCCTTTGTCTCCTTCCAGAGGTTGTTTAGGCCAGTATGATGTTGCTGGCATTTCTGGGCACAAAATGCATTGGGGTGAATTCTAAAATCGGTTTGTGTCTTTTACTTCCATCCATCCCGTTTCCTTGTTCTTGTTCTTCCTGGAAGCTCTCCCTTTCTGCCCTGGATTCCCATGGGATGGAGAGCTGTTGGCTGTTAGAGGGAGGCTGGGCTGTTCCCTTTGGAGGAGGGGGAACATTTATCCACTGAATTTGCTTGAAAACACCCCCTTTCCTGTAGAATACAAACCCAATTAAACTGGAGCCTGAGAACCATGCTGCCTCCATTCTCCCTGCTGGTGTGGTGGTGGGGTATGCACAGGGTAGAAGACTGTTAGTGACTGAGAAGGGCCTGCAGCCTGAGTTGTCATTTGCTGAATGAGCAGCAGCTGTTTTCCCAGGATCTCTTAGCAGGTCTCTGGGGCAGATTTTCCCACTATACTTTGGTGCTTGTGATCAGTTCTAGTCACCGCAAGGTCCTGGAGGCATCAAAAGGGGTTAGGGAGGTTTGGGGAAAGTAGAGGAAATTGTTTCTCACGCTGAAAAGTTGCTGCAGTTGATATCAATGCTTATAAGCTAAACATTCTTCTGGATAATGTTAGCCCTTCAGTCAGCGCCATCCCAGAGTCATCTGGGAGGAGGGGGCCCTTAACAAGTGATGTCACTTTTCATACATCTGGCATGGATGTGGAAAGACAGACAGGTGTGGGGTTGAAGTCTAAGGGGATGGCCACCATGCTCGTCATGCCATCAAAGTGATGTCTTTTATCCCTGCATTAGCATTTGCCTAGGGATTTTTGCTTTGGGAGAGAAGATGCTGTTCCCACTTGGGTGAAAGCTCGAAATGGCTGGGGCTATATTCTGGGAGGGTGTAAGGTGGGCTGCCATTCAGATGACAGGCATTTATGAAGCGTGCACCCTGTGGCAGGCTCTGTTTAAGTGCTGGCAATCTGAAAACCGTACCTGGCCCCCCTCCACCCTCCAGAAGCTCACCTTGTCAGGGGACAGACAGCTGTTTAAATAGAATATAGGCAGGGTGGATTGCACATAGTCTCAGACTAGACTTGTTGAAGCCCTTGTACCAACATCTTGGGGAGTTACTGCTCCTGCTCCTGGGGTCATCCTGGATCTGGGAGAGTCTTCCACCGCATTACATCCTCTGGCCCAGGGCTCATAAAGCATCTTAGAATTGGAAGAGTCTGTAGGGAATCTGCCAGGAGCTGAAGTGGCTTTTTTAGGCCCTGGAGGCTGGGAACTAGTCTGGGGGGCAGAAGGAAGATTTATTTTGTGTTAGTCCTCCCCATCACCCACCCCTTGCTGTTCGTGTATCGTGTAGTGTGTTGGTGCTGCCCTCTTCTGGTGGTGGTGAGCACCATGAGATTTACCATTCTTCCCTGAGGTATATCTGGTATATCAGGAACGCCTGTTAGAGGAAAACTGACACCCAGAGGTGATGAGACATGACTTAAGTTCACATAGATTAACATAGTACCTGAGCTGAGCTTTGAAACCATGTCCTCTGACTCAAAATCCAGTGCTGTTTAATAGCCCCACGATACTTCACCAGGCAGCAGAGCTAGATGCAGAGTAAAATCTGTAAGGGCCACATTATGTATGGCCTGTCCCTGTCTCATCCGGGTTAGGGGCTGGAGCTGTGATTTAGCTGATATGGGGAACTCCTGAACAAGGCAGGTTTTTATCTTCTTTGCAGTTTGTGCCTACAATAGGTGTTTAATGTGAGGGCTGCATGTGGCCCACTGTACTCCCAAGTGCCTGCCAAATGAAATGAAAATGTAAATGGGAAATATTTAACCAAAAAAATACAATAAAACATAGATAATGTCAACATGTGATTTTCTAAGTTAATACACGGCTGCCGGGGCTGAAAGAATCCTTCTGTATGATATAGTGGCCACTGTTGTATGTAAGTTTGATCCCACTGGCCTAAAGCACTGAGGAGTCAGTGACTTACTTGAGGTCAGAGGTGGTTCTGAGGTCATCCCTCTGTCCACTAAGTCACACAGTTCTTAAAAGAAGCCGTAATTACCAGGTCATTGGTAGATGTATTTGGAATAAGTTGAGATGATTTCCCTGCCTTGGAGTCTACTTCTGGGCAGCCTCTCTCCTCAGAGTATGAGCTCGGGGCAGGAGACTTCATTGGAGTATCACCTTTAGTGAAGCACTGTTTGAAGGAGAGAGAACCTGCAAAAACACCAGGTAATGGTAGACACTGAGTGATGACATAGGATTTAAGCTTTGGATTAACTGCCAATTGCAGCTCTCAATGAAAGATGACTCTGTGCCAAGCTGACCTTTGGGACTAGACTCTCTCCTTTTCCTCCCCAGATTATTTCTGATGCTTTTTGGAATCTTATTTCTTCGAAGCTGTTGACATCTTAACAGCTTTACGGTTGGCCCAGCTCAACTGCTCACAGTATAATTTTGACTAAGTCACTTAATCCTATCAGAGCCTCAGTTTCCCTTATCTATAAAATGGTGATGCTTATATTGGGTACAGGGTACTATAGGATCAAATGAAATAATAAATATAAAGCACATCACTGTGGTGGTTAGAGAGCTGACCATGGAACCAGGAAGACCCAGGTTGGAGTCCCACCTCTCAAGTATATTGTTGGTGCCCCTAGGCAGATCTCTTAACCTTTCTCTGTGAAGGTGTTAACTTGTACTAGGAGAGGGAGTTTGCTTACACAGTGAAAGTACAGGTCTGGTCTCTATATCTTTTTGTAACTAAAGCACTCATTTATCAAGCTACTCCCTCAAAATAATTCTGAGGGGTTGTGCAACGATGACAGAAAGTCTGGACTTTGCAGGTGAGGAAAATGTACTTGCCTAAAGTTACACATCTAATTAGTGGCAAACGTAGGATTGCAGAAGTTAAGAATCAAATTCAGGGCCTTGTTACTCAAGTCTTAGGTTCTTTCCCCTCTTAAGGGTTACAGGAGTCTCAGAGAAACTGCAAAAATCTGAATTGTCATAAATATTTCCCTCATGAATAACATTGTTTACTAAGGTATCCTTGCCCATGAACTGACTAGGATCCCATGCTGCTGTCATATCCTTGACTTAACCTGGGCCTGCCCCAAAAGTTCTGATGCATTTTTGTGAGAAGCAAGGAGAGAGCGGGTCATTAATCTAAACCAGAAGGCCATCTACCCCAGTCCCTCCATTTTACAGATGAGGAAATTGAGGCTTGAGTGGCTTGGCCAGTCTCCCAGGGAGATCTGAACTCTGGTCCCCTGACTCCAAATCCATTGTGTTTACCACTGTACCAAGTTTGTGTGAGTATGCGTTAGGATTTGAATGTGCTTTCTCTTGCCTGTTGATTTCCTTTGGTGTACTCTCGTTCCTTTGCTCACCAGTCTGGTTACAATTCACTGAAAATACATCAGCCTTGGTTTGTTGGTATTTTTTTCCCTCCTCCCACTTTCCCCCTGACTGTGCCCTGGTCCCTCAGCTGGTGCTACAGATGGGGTTATCCTGTTGAAGTTTGCAGGAATCGCTTCTCCACACTCCCAGCGGCTTTGTGTCTGGTGCTTTTCCACTGTCTCTGGTCCCTTTCCTGTGCCTGCTGCTGCGTTAGCAAGAGTAAGTGTGAGCTGGATACTGGCCAGCCTAGCCCTGCTCTGTAGACCAGAGGCAGGCTGTGAGATCCCCTGGCCCTTTTGTGTGGCCTCCGCTGAACTGGATTCTGGGTTCTGCCTTGGCTCCCTGGGCCAACAGTGTGCCGACAGCTGGATTCCTGAAAGAATAGCATCTCCTTTGCTTTTCCTCAAACTTACAGTCAGAAGATTGGGTTTCAGTCCTGGATCTTGGCTTTTGACATCTTAGCGTTTTCTGCTGTGAAATGAGTTTGTCTTGGATAACTTACAGAATTACTCACAGAATCTAAGAGCCATTTGGTTTAATATTTACCTGAATAAGAATCCTCTCTACCATGTTCAAGTGGCATATATTTGCATGATGACCTCCAATGAACCTATAATCTCCCTTTCAGCATCAGATTCTTCCTTCCTTTTTTCTCTCTTTCTCCTTTCTCTTTCTCTTCTTTTTCTCTTTTTCTTTTCCTTGCTTTCTTTTTCTCTTTCTTTTTCTCCTTTTTTCTTCCCTTTCTCCTTCCCTTGCCCCCTCCCTCCCTTCCTTCCTCCTTCCTTCCTTCCTTCCTTCCTTCCTTCCTTCCTTCCTTCCTTCCTTCCTTCCTCCCTCCCTCCCTCCCTTCCTTCCTCCTTCCTTCCTCCTTCCTTCCCTCCATTCTCCACTAAAGTTCGATTGTTTTTTTTTCCTACTGTGCAGGTAATCTCAGATTCTTCTAATTCAGTTCAAGCCCATCTAGCCCAACAAAACATTTGTCAGATGCCTCCTATGTGCCAGAGATTCAGCAGCTAGGTAACACTGTGCATATGTGTTGGACTTCATTAATAAATATTTATGAAGTGCCTATTATGTGCTCGGGACTGTGCTAAGTGCTGGGGATACAAAAAGTGGCCGAAAATAGTGCTGAGTTCAAATGATGCCTCAGAGACTTAGCTGAATGACTCTGAGTAGGTCATTTGTCTTCTCAACCTCAGTTTCCTCATCTTTAAAATGGGGACAGTAATAGCAGGGATTTCATAGGGTTGTTGTGAGATTCGAATAAGATTTAAATATTAATTCTTAGGATTACTGTGCTGTGTGCTCGGGATACAGAGGCAAAATGGAAAGTCCTTGCTCTCAAACAGATTACATTTTTTTGTATCAAATGAAGTCATGGATATGAAAGCACTTCGAAAAGTGCTACTGATGGGTGTTATTCTTTAAAAAAAAAACTTACTGATATTTTCTGTTTCTTACATAAACATGGTATCTCATGTACCTTCCCTTTTCTTGCCTCCTCTCCTGACCTTCCTTCCTTCCTTCCTTCCTTCCTTCCTTCCTTATTTTCTCCATCAAAGTCTGATAGATGATTTTTCTTACATAAGCATGGTATCTCATGTACCTTCCCCTCTCCCTGCTGGAGAGCCATCCTATATGACAAATAGTATTTTTTTTTTGAGAGGGGGAAAAAAAGACAGCACAATTGATTGATACATTAACAAAGTCCAAAAATATGGGTATGATATGTAAATATGTGGTATTCTTAACTAGTCTTATGGAAGGGGCTTGAAAGTTGAGAAACTTTTCTGGAGTAGCAGTCTGAGCCTGGTGAACAGAAGAGGAGGGGACAGAATGGGAAGGAGTGGGAGAGGGTGGCCCTAGGGTACAGTCAGAGTCTGGAGTTCAGTGTTTCCAGGTATGGTGTTTGTAGCTGAAGACTTCTGGAGAACATTTGGAAGACCGAATACCGTATTGTTGTACAAAAACCTCCTTGCTCAAGAACTTCAACCAGCCAGGGCGACTTGGAGAATGCATTCCTATAAATACAATGGAATGTGATCTGAAGGTGCAAACTGAAAGATTGGGAAAGGACCCTGGAGAGGACATACGTGTATACGTGTGTGTGTGTGTGTGTGTGTGTGTGTGTGAGAGAGAGAGAGAGAGAGAGAGAGAGAGAATGGGAGCAATTGGAAAGAGACAGGGTCTTGGAGGAGGTAGAAAGTTGGAGTTAGTACCCATCTGTATCACCTGGGTGACTTTGGGCAATCCACAATTTTTCTGAGCCTCAATTTCTTTCTCTGTTAAATGGGGGTAATGCAGCTTACCTTGGCAACCTCACAAGACTAGTCAGGGGAAAATGGAGTAATAATTTTGAAGCTATTAAAGGGGTGTGTGTGTGTGTCTGTGTGTCCTTCGTTTCTGAGGAAGACCATGGCATCAGAGAAATAAGGACATGACTTGCACTTGACTTTGTTTTGAGTGAGAGGGCTGTGCAGGTCACCAGCCTCACTTCTCCAGAGCCATTTGAATCCAGTGACCAGATATTCAACAGGATGACTGGAGATGACCCAGGATGAGGCAACAGGGTTAAGTGACTTGCCCAGGGTCACACAGCTAGTGAGTGTCAAGTGTCTGAGGTGAGATTGGAACTGAGGTCATCCTGACTCCTGCACTGGTGCTCTATCCACTGCACCACCCAGCTGCCCCTACTATTAAACGCACCTTCTATACAAACACCAGACAATATTGCAACTAATCAAAACCTCACTGATCAGAATAAAGACCAGGTTGAAGTATCAAATAGCTTTAAAGAAACGAAATTGGGTTACTTTTATGTATAAAATGTTGCTAAGTCCTTCAGGAACCTACTTTAATGATTAGATAATGTGATTTATCTTTAATGTAATGAAAGTAGTACTTTGACAGTCTTGAAAACAATGAGCTTTAGGTTAACTTTGTCCTGGGGGCTTTGTTTTAGTTTGCATTTTCAGTCTGCTCAACACAGTGTTTTTCTTTTTCCGAAGATAATGGGAAAGGCTAAATTTCTTTCAAGTAATCACAAAGCCTTGAATGAGAATGTCCCACATAAGGAGGTTTTTATTTTTTATTTTAAAAACTATTTCTATTATTGCAGCTTTCTAGGCAGAAGGGTCCCAGTGCTGGCTGCATTGGCTGAGAATGGCTTATGACTCTGGCTTGGCTTAGTGTATACCCAAAGGCAGATGCCAAATAAATGCTTATTGAATTGAATCAATTGGGTCTTTCTGGGGCATAGTTGGGATAAAGGGCAGCACTTGTCTGACAGGTTATATAGATTGTAGAGAAAAACCTTGGAGGGTTCTGATTGCCCTTTGACAGGGTCTTACTCTGGACTGTATCCTGAGGATCTACTCGGACTTGATTGGCTGGTTTGCACTTGGCCTGGTCCTCTGGGGGTGTTAGTGCTGTGAGCCAGGTCTGTTAAGACATTGTTACAGGTTCCATGGGGGCCCATAAATGAGGAATTGGGCTGAATGTGGGGGCCCACTGATCCAGGGCCCTGGTAAGACTAGGGCCAATGAAGCCCATGATGAATTTGACCTTGATGACTCTGCAGAGGGGAACAATGTCCTCAGGAAAGCATTCAGGAAACCCTTCGAGTAGCAGTGATCAAAACTCTGTCTGTGGCAGCTCAGTGGGGTCTGGGCTATGGGAAACTCCGAGGAGTCCAGCAAGGAGCTGGGCCTGAGCCCAAGGAGACTCATAATGCATTTAACAGGTGGTAACTGTCTGAGTCATTCTGTTTGGCCCTGGAGGTCAGCAGTAAGGCCAATGGTGGAACTTACAGGGAGTCATATTATAGTTTAAAGTCAGGAAAACTTCCTAAAAATGTCTAAGAATGCAATTTGCTGCCTCAGTAGGTAGTGAGTTCTCCAATACTGGAGGTATTCAGGTAAAGGCTAGGCAAACTTTCTGGGTATGTTAAAGGGGATTCATGCTTGTTTGGACTAGATGTCCTATTGGTCTCTTCTAATTCTGAGATGCTGATTTTTTTTAACTCACTGGGTCCATAGCTTTCAGTTCTGGGACCTAGGAGGTAGAATGGGTGGAAAATTGCAGGTCCACAGTTTCTGCTGTAACCCTGTGCCTCAGTTGTCTTACCTACTTTTCCCTGGTGAGAGAGATATGATGATTTGATATGGGAGAGGCTGCCTCTCTATCTGATTCCAACCCCCTTGATGAGGTTTAGGGGTGCTGGGAACCCCAAAATACTGACATGCTGGTTCCTGCTTGAATGAATTCAACACAAGCCTTCTTAAACCAAAGAAAAACAAAGTTTATTAAAGATTCACCATACTGGGTTGACTCTTAAGAAACCTAAGTGTTTGTAACGCTTGTATTCACAAGCGAGCCAGATAGAATCTCAGCTAGACAGAGTCTGAACTGAATTGAATCTAAGTGCCTTCGTAGAGGCAAGATGGAATTTAAATACAGAAAAAGACTGAGGGAAGCATCCAGGTGTTGCCAGGTAGTCTCAGGTCCCAGGGATGGTCTTGCTAAATCGAACCCAGGGAGGATCCTGATGAGAGTGTCTCGTAGTCCAGACAATCCACAATCCAGGCTGGGCAACTTGGACTTCAAGAGAATGCTCAGTAGTCAGGAATATCAAAAGAATGCTAGCGTCAAAGGAAGAGAATGCTATCTGGTGACAGACAGGGAGTGTCTGGGCTGGGAGAAATGGAAGGGGAGTCCAAGGAGGCCCCCTCCCCCAACAAAGCCAGACTTTCCAGGGCCCTGCAGACAAATGTGACAAAAGCCCTCCTGATCCAAGGGGAAAAGGTCTTGACTTGGGCCTGTACCCCATCACTCTCATCCTCCAGTTTCTATAGGAATAGGAATCTTTAAAAGATTTGGGACCCTTGTCTGTGGGACAGGTCCCCTTGTTTCCTCCAGTGCCCCCATTTCCACAGGAAATCTGCGATTACCTCTCTTATATTTACGTAATGCCTTCCTATCACTCTCAAAGAGCTCAAAGATTTCTACTGATTTTCCCAAAGAACAATGCTGATTCTTTTCAGGTTATGGGTGGGGAAACTCAGGTCTTCCAAAGAGAAACAAGTCAAGACCTCTTTGGTCCTCTTGAACTAAGGAGGAGCAACTTGTCCAAGGACACACAGCCAGTTATTGCAGTACAGTGGGCTGATTTGGGCTTTGGGGGTGTTACCAAGCACCATCCTAGAATACATACTTTCTCCCCATGGGTGGGACCGCTTGTCTCTTGCTTTCCTCTTCTCTCCAGCAGCAACCAAGTAACCATCCTTTAACATTATAGAATGCTTTATTTTTGTCCCAGGGTTTACTTTATCTGAGTCTATGGCACCCCTATCCCACCCCTAAGCACTTCCTTTTCTACCTGATTGCTTCAGGTGCAGAAATTCCTAGTTTTTGGTTCTGAGGTAGAGCTAGGGGCCAGACTAGAATTCCTCTCTCCTAACCTTCCTTGACTGGCCTAGAAACCATTAGAAAGAGCCTATGCTATGCCCAGTGATGCCCCTGTAGGCACCCAAATATATGAGTGCCTACAGTTGCACTAGAGCCCTGGCTAGTCTTATGCTTAGATGGGTTCTACTCATCTGTCCTCGTCCTCCATGAGGGGCATTCCCAGGGCACCCCACAACTCCTGCTCACCCCAGAAGGCAGAAGCTTTATTGTTTCAGGCCAGACAGATGATCTCTCCTGGCAACTCTTGCTTTTGTTGCTCTGGGCTGGTTTCCCTGAGTGTCAGAGGGCGGGAGGTCACTGTGTTTCCCACAAGCATGAGTGGTGTATGTTTTGATTTCAGCTCAGTGATGACAAGTTGGATTGTTTTGTCCCTGATGTTGTCCCCTATGGTCCCTGACCTTGGCCAGTCTTCCTCTTAATGACACCCTTCTCGGGGTTCTGCCTGGGCTCAGGAGCTCAGGAGGTGAATATAGGTTTATAGAATAAAAGATTTGAGGTTGAAAGGGACCTACATTTTACAGATAGGGAAATTAAGGGGATGGGAGGGCTGGGGGTGGAAATGACTTACTCAAGGTCACACAGTTGCAAAGGGCTTATTCTTTCTGATCTCAGAAACAAAAAAGAACAATATTGAACCAATGAGGAATGTGGGTGATGGAAAGGCTGTAAGGCTGAGGCAGGAGACAGTTGGGAATCCTCCTAAGTATAGGAGGATGTCTGAAGTAACCATTCTCTTGGTATAGAGGGGAAATAGAGGTGTCGATGAAGGGTAGATTTACGAAGAAAGTTCATGACCAGGGGCATGGGGGTGGGTTGTGGATGAGAGGAAGACTGTGATTGACCCAAACCCTTAGAATCCCTTGTGTTCTATGCCACCTGCCTCCAGAGAATCTGTGTTTGAATCCCACTTTTGCAATTTACAACATTTACAACTTTGTGCAAGTCACTTCACTGCGTTGGCCTCAGCTACCCTGTCAGTAGAATGAGGTGGCTGAAATAGATGACTTGTAAAATCTCTTCTACCTCTAACTCCATTACACTGTGCTCTGCTGCTTTCCATCCCTTTCTTTCCTCGCCCCCTCTGCTCTGCTTTGGGTACAGTGTACCTGATCAGCTTCTGCCTGGGCCCTCTCTGAGGTAGGCCCCTGGGTTCCTCTCCATTCAGAGCCTGACCCCTTCCACAGAAGTTGGTAGCAGTGTCAGAATCCCCTAGAGCCTTATCAGGCCACGAGGGTTGAAGTGGACTCCTCCCAGCCTTATCACTACCATTGAGATACTGGCCCATTGTGTTTCTGGCCTGACTTGAGGAGGGGGACATTTGAAGGAAGTCAACATTTGGCTCACACTTATGAGCAATTCTGGGAATTCCTGGCATCCCCAGGTCAGGAGAGGAAGGTTTTACTGTACATCTTTTAGCTGTATATCTGGTGTGTAACATCTGGAAAAGGGGGGAACCCTTGGAACTTTTGCAGAGTGTAATGTGGGGTAGGGTAGGGGAAAAGGGATGCCTGTGAGCCCTTCCCTGGGAAATCCTGGGAAGAGAGTCTCTCTGGCCACCTGCCTTCTTGGTCTTGGTGAAGTGAACCTCGAGAGGTTCTCTATCTCTACCTCTGCCCAGTTAGGAAGAGCTCTCAGGGTGGCAGAGAGCAGCCAGGCCTTGGGAGGAAAGTCAATGTACATTGATTAAGGCTATGGTTTCTAGGGTGAAGGAAGAGTCAGAGGGCCCAGTCACTACCTCTGTCCTTCCCTCTTTCCCCTCCTTCCTTATCAGGGCCAGGCTTCTTCCTTCCCTCCAGCTGGCCTTTTTTTTTAATTTAAAAAAAATATTTTTTTTCCCAGCTGGCTTTTAAAGGGTTGGTAACAGTACATGTACTGTTATGTTTTAGCCTCTTGAGGATCCCTACAGTTGAGGGGGGAAGCAGCGGATGCCAGCAAATTTACCTTCCTAATTATACTTGGCTCAGTTAGTCTCTCTTCCCTGAGCTCAAACCACCTGATAGTAGTGGGGGTGGGGAAGAGATTGAGCAGCAGTGGATTTGGTCTGGCAAAGTGACTGGGATCTAGCACCCACCACACAGCCCACACCTGGGTAATAGAGGGGCCTTACCATAGCTAAGCTGTCTCCCTGGTGAATGGCTCCAGTGTTCTCTCAGTCTCACTGGATGTTCCTGAGACTGCTTGCCAGAGACTCTCACTGCAGCACCAGACCCTGACTGGTTCTTGGGGGAGATATATTGCTAGCCCCATCTTACTTGGGTAATCTTTCACCTAGGAGCCTAGGACTTTTGCCCTATTTAACATGGGAGTGCTTGGTAGGCAAATGGACCCTCTGGGAAAGTGACTATTTCCCATTGTACTACAAGTCTTTTGGGTCTGTATCACCTGTTTCAGGGACCAACTCCCCTAGTGGTGAGGGACCTGGGATCCTGCTCTGTGATCCCTTTTTAAGAAAGGAGATCTTATAACAGGAGTTTTTAATCCTAGGGTCTGTCGCTTAAAAAATAGACAACTTTCAATAAAATTGGTTTCCTTTGTAATCCTACACATTTTGTTTTATTCATTTAAAAACACAATTTGGAGAAGAGATCCATAGGCTTCCCTAAGGGGTCCACGATGCTATAACAACTAGTATTTCTACAGTCCTTTCAGGCTTACAGAGCACTTAAATACATAATCTCATTTGATTCTCATGACTCTGGGAGGTCAGTTCTATGATTATCTCCATTTTAGGGATGAGGAACTTGAGGATGAGAGAGGTTACCTGACCTGCTCAGGCTCACAGCTAAGCATGAGGTAGGATGTGAATTTAGGTCTGTCTTGACTTTAGATCCACAACTCTGTCTATTCTGTCACCTAGCTGCCTCAAAAAAACCAAAACAAAACACATTAAGAATCCTGCTCTAGAGGCAACACTTTGTGGCAGAATGAGTTCTGACTGGTTTCTCTGTTTCTCAGGGCACTCTGATTCCAGGTTGTCTGAGAAGCAGGAAGAAGGGATACTTTCCAGGCTGGGATTTCTTTCCTTCACAATCAACACCCAGCCAATGGTGCCTGTAGAATCCATGTTAGAGCTGGAAAAGACTTTGGAGACCATTTCATTCAATCCCTTTGTCTTATAGATGGGGAAACTGAGGCCTAGAGTGGCAAGCCCAGACAGGAGGTCCTATACCCACAGGCTTAGGTTTTTGTTTCTTTTTACTTCTGAGGAAGGACTGATAGAACATTCTTGGGGGTGTCAGCCTCACCCCTCACAGATACCTTGGATTAGGTTAAAATCAATAGACCCCAAAGTTAATCAGTAGAATGATAGTTGAAATAATAATTGGCATTTATATAAGGCTTAAAGGTGTTCAAAGCCTTCTATGTGTTCATTTGATACTCCTAACATCCCTGTGAAGATGGTACTGCAAAAAAAGTGTTGCACCTATTTTAGAGATATGGAAACTGAGCCTTGGTCTAAGAACTGTCTCAGATCACACAGTTTATCTAGTTTATCTATCTTACAAGGGTGAATAGTGAGTGAACCTCAATCAAGTTTGACTTCAAGTCCACTGCTCTTTTTACAAACACTGTTACCTCTTTAAAGCAGAGCAGTCCCAAGGTCCCTGCCCCTAGTTGCACTACAGACTCCGCATGCCCCTTCTAGCTTTTTTCTCGGCTGTGGGTGGAGGGTGGGAAAGTGACTAGGCTCTCCCTCCCCTGAGACTTCCTCTGCTTTTCTTTTCTAGTTTCCAGACATCCTCCTCCTCAGGCTCCAGTCTGACCAAGGAGAAGGCTCAGAGTCCTCACTTGGCAGGGAGGGGGATGAATGGGCCCCTGCCCACTGGGGGCTTCCCTCCTTAGCCGGTACAATGGATCACCTGTGGCTCTGTGCCAGGGGCATAGAAAGTAGAGAACAATATCTGGCAGAGAGTGGGCTTCCTGGCTCCTTTCCCTCTGCCTTTTGCCTCTCCTTCTTTTACTTTTTCTTCTTCTTTTCTCTCTCTCTCCTTCATTTTCTCCCTTATCATTTCCCTGTTTCTCCTTCTCTCTCTTTTTCTCTCTCATGCTCCTTTTCTTTATCTTCTCCCTTTCAACTTCTTCTCTTTCTCTCATCATATCTTTTCTTTTGCATTCTCTCTCTCTCCTCTCATCATTTCCCTTTTCTCTCCTTCTCCCCTTCCTCTCTTTCCAGTCCATCATTACAATAAAGTTTATTCCATCTGAGATGGAGGGATGATGGGAAGTAAGAGGGAGCAGGAAGTCCAATGTGTTAGATGTGGCCAGTGGCTCTGCAAAGGAGAGGGGCAGCCCCGAGCTTTGCCTGAAATGGGAGAGGAAGAGGACAGGAGGGTGTAGGTGATCAAGGCTCCCTCCCTCTTTTCTTTCTTCCCTTCTAATAGCTTCAAATAACCCTATTTCCTGGTCTGAGGTTAGCAGTAAGTCAGTCAGCTAGAATTTACCAAGGGCCTGCTATATGCCAGGTACTGTGCTAAGCACCTGGGTTACCAAAAAAGGCAAAAGCCCAGTCCTCGGAGCTCACATTTGAGTGGAGGAGACCACTAGATATTTCCATCCAAGATATTTCAGAGTAGATGGAGCAGAATCTCAGGGGCACAGGTACTAGCACTGAGAGGCAAAGAGGTAATGGAGAACCTACCGAGCATGAGGGGCAGCTGTGCAAAAGCAAGGATGCTGGAGATAGAGTCTTTAGTGTTTGAGGAATGGTAAGAAGACCAGTGGAGCCACATTATAGAATGTGTGATATAAGAACACTGGAAAGGTAGGAAGGAGCCAGGTTATCCAAAGTTTTAAATGCCAAATGGAAGATTTTCTACTTGATCTGAAGAAGTCAATGAAATTTTTTGACGGTGATATGCTCAGATCTGCTCACTTTGGCAGCCTAATCAAAAAGAGTAGAGTGGGGAGAGATTGGAGGCAGGGAAGAAGACACTTAGCTATTGTAATAATCCAGGAAAGAGTTAATGAGAGCCTGAGCTAGGATGGTGGCAACTGGCTTTGGCTTTGAATGGAAAGCTTGGGGGTAGGGAAAGTGGTAGAGATCCCATTCTAGAAATCCAGAGTCCTGAGTTCATATGGCCAGTTTCCCTCCAGAACTATGACTAGGGTAGGGTGACTAGAGCTTTGCCCTAGGGTGTTAAAATTTAAATGATGATGACTACATTTGCATTCTTTCAACATTGTAGAAACAACTGAGCTTAATTTACTTAGCAAGAATAATTAGGAAAGAAGAAATTATCAGATGGCATGTCTCTATACTCCCTGATGTCCTAAGTACAAAAATTCCTAGTTATGGCCCTATTCCCCACTGACTTATAGGATGACTTTTGGGAAACTTCTTTCCTTTGAGGCTATGTTTGTTCCATCACACTGGAGAGGTGGAAAGGAGTATCGAAGTAGATGAGATTGGGAGAAAGTGAGCTGTGGGGGTACAAAGAGGGGTGACCAGGGCTCTTGGAGACTTTGCTTGCTTTGTTCCTAGGCTGACCCCCTCTCTGATATTTGTAGGACCAAGGGAAGCTGAGAGATCTGGAGAGAAGGTTGGAGGGTCTGTGATAGGATATTACATGGAAGACTGTGATCATTTGCCCTCTTTTTAAAGTGTAACAGGAGCGATTTAAGTTAGACCTGAAGGGAAATGTCCCTTACATTGAGACACATGAGGTAATTGGAATAGGGTGACTGCTATGGAGTTGCTTTCTTGGATGAGCTTTAGAAGCAGAACCAGTTTGGGTCTGGTTGTGTTGGAGGCAGGGGTGGGACACTTGGCCAGGAAACAGAGAGATGGACCAGATGACTTCTGATCCTAGGATAATCATTTGGCAGGTATGATACTTGAGGAGAAGGCTTCTAGTTAAGGGGGGTAGAGTGGAGCTGGAATCCAGGTCATCAAGGAAGCTGAGTGCCTAAAAGCTGGAGTTGGAGTAGTGGGGAAAAGCCCTATTTGTCATCTTGCCCCAACTCTGCCTTGCTGTATTTTAGGAGACTATGGGCAGGAAGTAGGCCTTCACAATGTCAGGATACAGGAAGTTATCAGGCTATTGAAGGCTACTTCCTGTGAATGGACACTCACACAGTTTTGTCCATGGCTGCTATCAGGGCTTAGGGGCCTGCTCATTGTCTAGAGGGGGCTGGGAACTGACTGACCAGCTGGGGAGGAGGGGCTCTGGGGTTGGGTGATAGTCATTGGACTTAGTGTGCCATTGTGCTGGACTGGCAGCTCTGAGAGAGGGACAGGCGCCCAGTGGTTGTGCTCAGTTGTTATTTCTGGCTATACAATGGACCTTGGTTCCTTGGAGGGGCCCCTTCCCCTAGGACCCTGGATTTCTCAAAGGGGGAGGGTAGGGAGATACTGAAGTTTTAGTCACATTTCCAAATGTAAATGAAAGGATCACCTCCTCAATGAACTACTGTTGGGGAGTTCATTCACTGGGTGCAATATCTATGTCCAGGACTTGTTCTCATGCTTCCTCCCCAGATACCCCATCTGGTCATCTCCGTGCTGGTTTGCTCTCTCTTTTCTAGCTATTGGTACCAGCCTAAGCAAAGCCTGTTCTGCAGTCTTCCCCAAAATAACAACCTGGTTAAGTGTTTTAGTTAGAAAGGGCTTCCCTCTCTCATGGCAAATATGAGTCAGCATTATGAGGTGGCGGCCAAAAATACTCTTTGGATCTTAGGTTGCACTAATAAAGGCATGTAGGATACAAAAATAGTTCCTGCTTTTTTCTGTCCTGGTCATCAGTATCCAATTCTGGGGGACTGAATTTAGGGAAGGTAAAATTGAAAGGACTTGTCAACAGAATGTATATGGGGGTGGGGGTGGGTGAGAGATACTGAAGAGTGGATAACAATTAGTTTTCATTTTGAACGACTGAGATATTACTGATAACCCTCAGCAGCAATAGGGAAGTCCAGAATAAGGGATAGTTTGTGAGAAAGAGAATGAGTTCAGTTTTGGTCACTTTGAATTTAGTATGTCTGTGGGACACCCAACTCAACATGTCCATCAAGCAACTGGAGATACAAGTCTGAAGGTTAGGAGAGAGGTCTGGTGCTGGCTAAGGAGGTCTGAGAACCATCAGCATGGAGATGATAATGACATCTCTGGGAGTGAAAAGGGAAATTGTATAAGAAGAAGGTTGAGGAAAGAATCCTGGGGGACAACCACAATGAGCAGGCATGACATGGATGAAGATCCAGCAAAAGAGACTGAGAAAGAATGATTGGCAGGGTAATGTCCTCAAGAGAAGAGAGTGGCAAGGAGAAGATGGCTTGTATTTTACCCTGTTGTGTCCACTGAAGATTTTCAAGAAGGAGAGAAACACAGACTTGTGCCTTCAGAAGTTAATTTTGTCAGTTGTGGGGAAGATGGATTAGTGATAACAGAGACAGGAAGCATAGAGATTAGTTAGGAAGTTATTTATGACAAAAGTCAAGAGGAGGAGAGGACCTGAACTTAGGCAGTGTCTTGTTTGAAGGGAGAGCTTGGAGGAGGTGCAAGAGAGATTGTGGAAATAGAGCCAATAGGACTTGGACATTGATTGTGAAGAATCTCTCTATAGATGTGGAAATGAAAACTTAAGTGATCCTGGATATTATTCATACACACACACAGACATATATACACATGTATATGCAGTAGATAGAGTGCTGTGCCTGGAGTCAGAAAGATACATCTTCCTGAGTTCAAATCTGGCCTTAGGCACTTCCTAGCTGTTTGACCCTGGGCAAGTCAATTAACCCTGTTTGTCTCAGTTTCCTCATCTGTAAATTGAGCTGGAGAAGGAAATGGAAAACTCCTTCAGTATCTTTGCCAAATGTGGTCACAGAGAGTCAGACTTGGTCAAGAGTAACTGAACAATAACATATATAAACACATATAAACATATAAAAACATATAAACATATATAAAAACATATACATAGATGTTTGTGTATGTATGTGCATATATGTATATATGTGTATATATACGTATGTATGAAAATTGAACACCTAAGTGATCCTTGTTAATCTTGGAGAGAGCAATTTCCTTGAAATGGTAGGGTCAGAATCCAGATTGCTAGGATGGAGTGGATGTGGAGGTGAGGAGTGAGTGTATGGCAAAGTAATGGAGGCAGCCAAATTTTCTGGAAGTTTGACTGTGAAGAAGAGGAGGATATATCAAGCATCTGGTAGGGTCAGAGGAGGTTTAGTTTTTTTTTTAATGAATGGGGTAGACCTGTGCACCTGAATAAGAGATGCTGAAGATGAGAAAGAGGGTAATTTGTGGGGCAAGTTCAGAGAAAAGTTATGAGGGGATGGGATGGAGAACATTGATAAAACAATTAGCCATGGCAAGGAAAATGGCCAATTCTTGCTCAGAAATCAGAGGAAATGGTGTAGAAGAAGAATTGATAGAAGTAGCATCTGTAGCAGGGACGCACCCAGCAGCAAGGCAGAAGCAGGTGGGTGGTATCTGCTGCTTGTTTCAGTAACCTGGAAAGCACACCACAAAGGAGGTGGGAGTGGTGCCGAAAGAGCCTAATAACTAGCATTCATAAAACACTTTGTGGTTTTCAAAGTGGTTTACCTGTGTATCTTGTTTGATCACAACTAATTACAATATATTCCTTAAATAGGTAGATTTTTGTATTGTTTCATTTTTCCTCCATCTTGACTTGGCGAAGTATTAGCTCTATCCAGGACCCAGACTCCAAGGAGTGCAAGCAAGTCAACCCACAGGTTGATGTTTTTACAAGTAATGATGAGTTTTCGAGTTTTGTGTATTGTCTCATGACGTTCTTGAATCAACCCTGTGAGTTACTTTGTCAGGGTAGGAGGGATGCTCTTGGAGAGGATCTCCCTCTACCAACGTACCTTACCTGTTTTGTGACTTGTGGTCACTAGAGAGTTGTGTGGGTCCCCCTGAGAGATTAAGTGACTTGTAGTCAGGAGGCCTGGGGAGGATACTTGAGCCTGGGTCATCCTGACCTGGAGCCCAGCTCTTTTATCTTGTATACCATTGCTGTCTCTTGCTATAGACCATTATCCTTGTTTTACAGAAGAGGAAACAGAGGCTTAGAGAATTTAGCTGATGTGCTGGTTGTGATGCAGCTAGCTAGTGTCAGAAGTAGGATTATTATTAATTTTGTTATTAATAAAAAACTAAGCACTTACCATGTGTCAGACACTGTTCTTGGCACTGGGAATACAAATATAAATATGACTCCTGTCTTCAAGTATCTTGAGTTCTGCTAGGGAGGGACAATATACAGAAGGGAGCATGTCTAGGGACAGGTCGTTTGGATGTTTGGTGTTTTTGTAATGGGGAGAGTGCCAGCCTCTTCCTGGTCACCTAGACTCATAGATGTAGAGCTCATCTTCAGCCCCTCTCTCTCTCACCCTCCGTATTTAAGTGGATGTCATGCCCTTCTGATTTTTACCTGTCATATCTCTCAACATTACTCCCTCACTTTTCTTCCTTGACACCGCTGTGGACCCTCATCACCTCACACCTGGACCCCTGGACAATTATGGTAACTGCTGATGGGCCTCTATGCCTCAGGTCTCCACTCCAGACAACCCTACATTCAGTTGTCAAATTACAAAGCACAGGTCTGACCACATCAACCTCTTATTCAATACATTTCAGTGCCTTCCTATTATCTCTAGGATCAAATATAAAACCCTCTTTGGCTTTCAAAACCCTTCATCACTTGACTCCCATCTACATTTCTGTCTTCTCATATCTTAATCCCCTCCATTAACTCTTCCGTCCAATGGTACCGGCTGTTCCTTTCACAATATATTCTGTCTGCCTGACTCTAGGCACTTTCACAGTGGGAGTGGGGAGACCCTCACCCCTGGAACTTTCTCATTTCTCATCTCTGTCTCCTTTCAAGTCTCAGCTAACATCTCACCTTCCATAAGAAGTCCTTCCCCATCCTTCTCAATCATAGTGTCTTCCCTTCGAGTTTCTCTCTTTTATCCTTTCTGTATCTTGTTGGTACAAAGCTGTTTGCATGTCATCTCTCCCATTAGACTGTGACCTTCTTAAGAGCAGAGACCATTCTTTTTGCCTTTCTTTATATTCCCAGCACATCTCACAGGGCCTGGTACACAGTAGGAATTTAATAAATGCTTGTTGATTTGACTTTATGGTCACTGAGATGGAACTGATGAAGACATCAATGAGCAAATATATCAGAAGGGCTTTTCTAGACTGTTACATGCTGAAAAGAAAGGAAAGGTTGTTGTCATTGTAATTGTTGTTGGTCAGAGGTTATCCCAGACTATTCTGGCAAGACAGGCTCATTGGGCTTCTCCCCATCTCTAGGCAGAAAGGAGTAGGAAGGGTTTTTCTCTTTTATGAATGATGGAATAGGGAAGTGACCTGTCTAAGGTCACACAGCAAACCTGAGATGCTGTATCATATACATGCATTTTGCATGTCCTGTTTGCTCTGGGGTGGGAGGCAGTAGGGATTGGGCGCCCACCCCTCTTTGGATGAAAGCAGATTATTTTCTGGCACTTTCACCAAACTGAGCCCTGAGATACTCCCTTCTCAGCACAGAACAAACTGTTTTTCAACTTTCTCCTTGTCCCCTGGACCTCTTTCCTCCCCTTGAATGGCTGGGGTCAGGACCAGAGTCATGATCAACAGAACTCTATTGGGAATGGTTCTAAGGAGATTGGTATTCTCTCCGGGCCTGGCCTGGGGAAAGCTCTTCCGGGGAGTTATCTCAGAGTCAGGAAATAAACAGTGTTTCTGCCACGTCTAAGGGACATGCTGAGCTGGCCCTAAGGAGCCCTTCTCTGGGCTAATCTCTAATGCCCTTTGTTCCTGTGACTATCAGGGATGAGTAAGGAGATTCAGGGGTGCAGAATTGGACCTTGCTTTTCCTGGCTTCAAGAAGATCTGTAATATAAAGAAGAGACTGATTAATTGATGCCTGGACAGTGCACTCCCCGCATCATTACCCTCCCCCCATCCTCTCCATGGTACTGACTCAAGTCCTTGGTGTAGTCAGGCAAGAGAAGGAAGCCAGATAAAATAGAGAAACACAGGGAGATTCTTGTCTAAAGCAGAGAAGGTGGCTTGGAAAGGAAAGGTGGACTGGATTGGTGGGGATCAAGCATGCAACCAACAAGCATTTATTATGCACCTACTGTGTGCCGTGTACTATGCTAGACACTGGAAATCTAGAGACCAAAAGACAAATAGTCCCTGATCTCAGGGAAAACAACAACACTCTATCAGGGAAACACAGAGAAAGGAAAATGAATACCAAACACATACAAAATCATTTTGGAAGGGGGCAAGAGCAGCTGGGGGCTGGGGGAGGAGAATCAGGGAAGGCTTCAAGTAGGAAGTGGCACTTGAGCTGGGCTTTGAAGACAGCTAGGGTTTCTCAGAGACAGAGATGAGGAGGGACAGCATTCTGAGCATGGAGCACAGCTTGTGCAAAGGTGCAGAGATGGGAGATGGAATGTTGCATATAAGAAACAAACAGCAAATAAGCCAGTTTGCCTGGATCCAAGAGAGCATGAAGAGGAGAATGATGTGTAGTGAGCCTGGAATTGTTGGCTAGATCTATATGGTGAAGGACTTTGAATGTTCAACAGAAGAGTTTGTATTTTCTGTTAGCAGTCATGGGGAACCACTGAAGTTCAATGGAAAAGATTTTCCCTAGAGGAAAAGGAATGGAGATGCAAGGGCAGTGTGGTGTGGGAGAAAGAGTATTGGATTTGGAGTAAGGAGATCCTGGTCAGGACATTGGAATCCTGGTTCTGCTAATTCATTGGGGAAACCATTTTACTTTTCTGGGCCTCAGTTTCCTCATTTCTAAAATAAAGGTGAGAGATTAAAATATCTTTAAGATCTTTTCCAGCTTTATTTTTTATGCTCCTATGAGCCAATGATGATGAATGTCCAAAGCCAGAGGGACAGTAAAGTCCATCTGGTCCATCCTCCTGCTTGTGGCAGCAATCTCACCTGCCACTCCCCTGACAAATGACTGAGCACTCTTTGTCTGCATGCTTCCAAGAAATGGGGAACTCATTACCTCACGAGGTGTCCCATTTCATGATGAATAGTTTTGGTTATTGGATTTTATATTATGTTGAAATCAGGCTCCTTGTAATTTATCCTTTGGTTCAGATTCTGACTTCTGGGGATTAAGTAGAGGTTTAATAGTTCAGATTGAAGACAGTGAATCCCATCTCCATCTGTTCCCCCACCCTAAGTTTTTTCTTCTTTAGGTGAAATATACATAGCTCCTTCAATTTATTTTCCTATGGGAGTATTTCTGGCCCTCATCTTCTTTTGCCTGGACAATAGCCTCTTGACTGACCTCTAGACTTCTAGTCTTTCCCTTTTCCAGTCCATTCTCTGCACAGCTGACAAAATAATCTTCCGAGACTACATGGGATCATATCATCCCTTTGCTCATTAACCTTCACAGGCTCCCTAGTGCCTGAAGATAAAATTCAACTTCTCAGGTTGATGTGTAAAGTGCTTTTCAGTCTGACTCTAGGCTGTGTTTACAGATTTATTGGGTCCAGTAACCCCTTGGCAGTCTGGTGAATCCTATGACTCCCTTCTCAGAATCATGTTTTTAAATGTATAACACAAAATACCTAGGATTACAAAGGAAACCGATTACATTCAAATACAGTTATCAAAATATTTTTAAAAGTTCAGGGATCCCAGGTTAAGAACTCCTGGTATAAGTTACTAGATTTTAGTCTAACCCCTTTATTTTACAGATGGGGAAACTGAGTCTTGGACAGGTAATCTAACTAGTAATTTTGATTCAAAGGAGAGTCAGGACTTGAATATTGATCTCCTAACTCAAAGTGCAGTGGTCTTAAGATCATAAATTTGGTGCTGGATGGTACCCATGAGATAATCAAGTCTAATCCCCTCATTTTATAAAGGGGAGAGTGAGGCCCAAAGAGGTGAATTGGCTTGCACAAGGTTATACAGGGAACAAGCAGCAGAGTTAGAATTTGAACCCAGAACCTCTGACTCCAAGTCTAACAGTCATTTCAAAAGTTTATGATTCTTTTCCCTTTGACCTTGTCTCCTCAATGAGGGCTGGGGAGCCAGAGAGGGTGGGATTTAGAGCCATTGTTTTGGGGAGTATGAATCTGCTCAGAGTCGGGGCATGACTAAGATGAGCTTAGGCTCCTCCAGCTGAGGTTTCTGCTTTATAAATGGAGCTGCCCAGGTTACATGGGCATACACTGAGCCACAGAACTCCCTGTTCTGTGCTTCAAGTAGGAGAGCGAAGGCTTGGGTAGAGGGTTGGGGGCACAGAGGGGCCTGCTTCAGCCCCTTCACTCTCCTGAACCTTACTGGAGAAGAGGCCCCAGCAAGAGGGCCACTCCCATGGCCTGGCCCCACCCCTGAGAAAGTACAGCTCTCGGGGTCCCCAGAGCCCCACAGGAAATGCTTTGCAGCACAAGGCAGGCTATTTTCTGTCCCAGGGCCTGAGGGAGGTCAGCCCTGTCCATCACAGGCATTTTTGCCCTCTGCTGCTCTCTGCTCCTTTTCTGTCTCTTGTCTCTGGTCTCACTGTTTCTGACAGTGTTTCTGTCTCTCTGTCTCCTTCTTCTCTCTCCCTGTCTGTTTTTTCCCTCTTTCCTCTGTCTCTGTCTTTCTCTCCTCTCTCTATCTCTGTCTCTATCTCTCCTCTCTCCCTTTGTCTCCCTCTCTGTGTTTCTATCTTTCTTTTCCCTCTGCCTCTGTCTTTCTTTTCTCTCTCTACCTCTCTGTCTTTCTCTTCTCCCTCTGTCTCTCTCTCTCTCTATCTTGCTCTCTGTGTTTCTATCTCTCCTTTCCCTCTGTCTCTCCATTCTTCTATTTGCCTTTGCTTTAAAAACTCCTTATTGATACATTTTGTTTCAATACATTGTGCATAATCTGCTTTCCCCCCTCCCCATCCCAGTGTAAGTCTGACATAATTCCTCACATGGTACAAATCTCCAAAAACAATGAAAGGAAAACAGCACAAAAGAGCGATTGTGACCCATAGTAAATAAAGCCTTATCTCCTGTCTTTTTCTTCTTTTGTTTTCTCTGCCTCTTAATTTCTCTTTTTCTTGGTTCCTATATCTGTATTGCCTCTGCCACTGTCATCTCTGTCTCCTGTCTCTGTCACTATCTCACTATTTCTGCCTCTCCACCCTAGTCTCTGTTCCTGCTGTTGTTAGAAGGGAATGAACATTAGTAAGAAGCCCACTATGTGCCAGATACTGTGGCACTTTACAAATGTTGCATTGTTGCTCTGTCTTTAGGTTTCTCTCTTTGCCTCTGTCTCTTCTTCCTTCTCTCCTTCCCTCCTCCCCCTCTAGATTTCCTTTTTTTTGAATTTGTTTTTTTCTCTATGTGTCACTATCACCATCTATTTCCCTCTCTCTCCATATTCTCTTTCACTGTATTCTTTAAGAATCATAAATTTGGGGTATAGAGGAAGGAAGACAAGACAGATTGACCTGGATTGGAGACCTGGGACAACCCTCAAGTGAACCTTAGTCCGTTCCAGGGACTTACGTGCGGAATGAAGGGAGAATGTGGCTCCCATGATTCCTTGCAGCTCTTTTTGGGCTTCCTTTTCTCCTCCTGACCCTGACCTAGAGCATGGAGACCAGGAGTCTGCTCTGTGTCTGCGGTCATAGGATGGTTCTGGGTCTGGTTAGGAAGACTTAGGATCTTGGTAGACTTGTGAGAATGCCTGTGGGAAGGATGTCTCCCCAATGTCCCCACCTAAAAGTAGCAATAAGACTGCTCTTCTTGGCACATTTCTTTGGTTCCCTCTTGTTTTATGTTTTTCTTCCTCTCTGCATGTGTCCACATCTGTCTCTGTCTCTCAGTGTCTTTCCCCTTTTCCTGCGCACCTTTCTTTCTAGTTCTGCTCCCTCCTCTCTGCCTACCTTTGCTCTTTCCTCCTCAATTACACATCTCTAAATAAGAGGGAATACCATTCACAGTGGCTTGAAATCAGCTGGGTTTTGCTCTCTCTTTTGCCCTGGCATCCTCAAGTGAGTGTAACAAGGGGTCAGAGTAAAAGTCATTTCTGGGCAACATAAACCTTGTCAAGAATAAGCAACTTGAAACTCAAACTTAAATCAGTTTTAAAAACTGGGATAATGGCTGCTAAGGTGACCGCAAATGGGGGAGAGAGTCAGTATGCCAGACCAGGTTGGAGAAGAAGAAACAGGTCAGGTAGTAGCTTGCTATTTTAGTTAAGTCTTTTTGCTAACTAGGTGCTGAGATCTGTTTTATTTAAGGTGCTGAAGGACAACAAATGCTTAGGGTACCTCTCAATGTGGTACCCTAGGACAAAGCTCCAGTTTCTTTGCACTAGTTATATCTTAAACTGGGGTAGGGATTGAAGCAGAAGATTCTAACATATAGCACCCTCTGCTTCTTCATTTTTTTAAAGGCTTGAACTGGGGGAGGAGAGATCTGTGTAGGGCTGAAATTCATCACTCCTGTGGGTAGGTTAACTAATATCACTCTTGCCAGTAGGCCTGTGCTTGAACAAACAGCCTGGTCTTCAGGAATGGATGGAGTTAGCCATTGGCCCTTGACTGGAGGCTACCTTTCTGATTTCTTATTGGGAAAGAGTTTCCTGGGGAAACTAGCAGGATAGGGGGATGGGGTGGGGGGGTGGGGAAGAGAATTGTTCATTTGCACCTGAGGAGTGAGATCATTTCAGAAAATGGACAGAGAATATTGACCAGAATAGGAAAATTAAACTCCACTCTGGCCTTATACCTTCTCTTCCTTGAATTTCACTTGGGACTTTGCCCAACTCCCCACTCCAAGGCCAGCTTGTCTGGAGGCAAGGTGGCCAGGGCATGAATCTAGGCCTTGGAGAAGCTGGAACTGTTCCGAAGAAGTTCCTGAAGATGTGTGTGTGTGTGTGTGTGTGTTTGGCTTTAACCTCAGTGTCTCAGAGACACTCTGGTCTCAGAAAGTAGGCCAGGAGGATGTAAGTCCTGTTTCTGACATTTTAGTTTTGTAACCTTTGGCAAATCACTTAACCTCTTGGTACCCAAGAGAAGTATCTAAGGCTATAAATCCAATTCCGTTCAACAAAGTAATCAGTCAAAAATCATTTATTAAGCACCAAGATATGCCACACTCTGGGGGTGCAGAGATGAATAAAGGAAACTACCCCTGCCCCCAGCAGTTTATAGTCCATTGAGAGAAGCAACACATATACATATAAACAAATAGAAAATATATATGAAGTAATGGAGTCACTATATGTTATTTTTTAGATGGGACTGAGATCCGAAGAGACCTCACATAGGAGGTACCATCAGCTGAAATTTGAAGGAACTGGGGATTCTGCTATACGTAGTGTCATGTGCCTGTATGTAATCCCTGCTTCTGGGGAGACTGACTGGTGGATTGCTTGACCTCAGAAATTCTGAGCTGCAATTGGGCTAAAGCCAAACTAAAGTGGTGTGTCCTCAGTGAGTCTGGCACTCATGGAAATCCCCTGCTCATCAGACTGCCTTAGGAGGGGCAAACCAACCTAGCATGTAAATGGAATCATTCAAAGCATCCAAGTTGATAGGCAGTGGAATCCAGGCCCATGAATGACTACTGCACTTCCAGCCTGAGTGAGAGAGGAAGATCAAGTCCCCAGTAATGTACTGCCAGAGGAACAACCCATAGGACAGGTTGAGAGTAACAGAGTATGTGAAAAGGAGTGCTACGTTTGGAGACGTAGGCTGGTCAGATGCTGAAGTGATTTAAGAGGCAGCTAGGTGGCCCAGTGGATAAAGCATCATCTGTGAGTTAACAGGACCTGAGTTCAGATCTGCCCTTAGACACTAGCTTTGTCACTATGGGCAAGTTGCTTAACCTCCATCTGCTTCAGTTTCCTTAACTGTAAAATGGAGATCAAGTACTTCTTCCCAGGGTAGATGTGAGAATCAAATGAAACAATATTTTTAATGTGCTTAGCGTGATTTCCGCTGTGTGTAAAAAAATGTAGTAGGTGCTTAATAAATGTTTCTTCCAGTCCCTTTTCCCCCTTTAAGTGCCAAACAACGGAGTCTGTATTTGGTTCTAGATGCAATAGGGAGCCTTTGGAGCTTTCCTAATTGGTAGCTTTGGTGGGATGAATTAGGGAAAATAGGCTATAAGTGATGAATCAGCAGGACTTGTCAAATGATTGGCTGTGTAGGGTAAAGGAGAGCAAAGGATTTAAGACTCCTTCAAGGCTTTCAACCTGAAGAATGTTGGCACCCATGTTAGAAAGAGGATCAATCTGCCCTAACCTTTCTTCTGAGCCTCACTCCTGAATTATCTGTTGCCTTCTAGAGATTTCACACTGGTTCTTTAGTAGGTATCTCAAACTCAGTAAAACAGTTTGTTATCTTTCTCTCCAAACCTTTCACTTTCCCAAAACTTCTCTAATAAAAATGACTATCATTTCTATGGCATTTTAATTTTGCTAAGTGCTTTTTTAAATATTATCACGTTTGATCCTCTCAACAACTCTGGGAGGTAGGTGTTATGATGATCTCCCCTATTCCCCAATTTTACAGTTGAGGAAACTGAGGCTAAGTGATTTGCTCAGGATAACAGATCTATGAAGTATCTGAGGCCACATTTGAACTCGGGCCTTCCTGACTCCTGGTCCAGCACACTGCTTCCATACTGTAGGTCCTAATTCAAGGAGGCAAATTTGACCTTATAGATATTCTTGGTACTTTGTGGGATGAAATCTGGACCATGACTCTGGATGCTTTATTAAAAAGAACAGATTAGTTAAAAGGATGGTAGCATTGTATATTAAGAAAGTATACTCATATGAGTAAATCCAGGAACTAGAAGGGGAAGTAAAGTGGAGGGTATTTGGGTGAAGGTCAAAGGAGTAGTTTTGTCATTGAAGTATACAACAGACCACCTGGGCAGAACGAGGAAGAGGTTGGGAAACATCACATCTGGCACAGAGGTATGACTGAGGTCATCAATTATCCAAACATCTGTTAGAGATGTCTCTCTGCCAAAAACAGAGCAGCTCATAACTTTTTTTGATTTACCTTAGAGATAACTTCATATTTTAAAAGGTGGAGGAACCATGAAACGGATTTTTTATTCTGAATCTGATTCTTGGTGGAAATGATGGGAACTTTGGACTAGAAGTGACCACTCCTTCCTAGAATTTGTGATAGAGGAGAGGAAATCTGGGTCTAGTCTGAAAGGCGCTCTAAATTTTGGCAAAGCCAATGTCCAAGAATTGATTGGAAAGAGAGTTGGAGTCTGTGGAAGAAGAGAATTCAGGGGAAGTTAGTCCAGGAAGGATAGGAGGGGCTCAAGAATAGGAGAGGTACCACAAAATTGAATGAAGACAAATGTACTAATTTTCAAAAAAAAGGAAAGAGAAACTGAATCTGAAACTAGGACCTGAGCTTGATTTTGATTTCAGGTTAAATTCTGGAAAAGATTATTAAAGAAGTGGTTGGCAAATACCTAGAAAGGCAGGCAATGATTTGAAGCATGAGGCAGAGCAATGAGCCTAGAGTCAGGGAGACCTGAATTCAAATCCAGCCTCTTAGATGCTTATTAGCTTGTGTTCCCGGGCAAGTCACTTGTCCCGTGTCTGACTCAATCTCCTCAGCTGTAAAATGGGGATAACAAGAACACTTCCCTCCCAGGCCTGTTGTAAGGATCAAATGAGATAATATTTGTAAAGTGCTCAACATAATGCCTGGCATATAGTAAGTGCTTAATAAATGCTTGTTTCCTTCTCCCTCCCTACAAAAGACCCTTGTGATGATTCAGCAAAGGAAGCTCATAAGGACAAGAACCAAGAGAGAGTAGTGTCACAAAATCTCAGATAAGAGGGTGATCCGTAGTGTTAGATGCCACAATGAGAGCAGACCATTTATTCAATAATGAAGCAATCTGATGCCATTTTCTAGGAGTCAAAAGGTGAGTGAGGAGAGCAGTGGAGGCACTGAGTGTTGATGGCTTTTCAACAAATATTTATTAAGCACTTATTACATGTAAGGATTGTATATCTGGAAAAAATGTCCCCAGCAGCACCTAGAACACTGGCTTGCAAGTACTTGTTGAATTAAATTACCCATGGGGTTCCCAGTGGTGTGATGGGTATAGAGAGGTTTGGGGAACATTCTTGATGAGGTGAGTATTCTTCTTTGGGGGTATTTATACTTAATCCTTGATAACCTGAGCCTGTAGGATGGTGGTCCTTTTGTCTCTCTTTTCCACTTGAATTTGGGATAGCCATTCCTTGGGGGACTTACTCTCTGAGTTGTGGGAGTGCCCCCAGGTACCACAAAAAGATGGATAGGAATTTAAATAGACGAAGAAAGGGAGGGAGGACATTACAGGCACGGGGAACAACTTAGAGGGAGGAAATCATAGGACAGATTTTGGGGTATGGGGTAGAGCCATAGGTGGAACTAGGAACCACTAACCTGATCCTATTCAAATGGAAACCATAGTGGCTGGAACTTGGGCATGGAGCTAACTCTATGTAAGGAGAATTTTAGGACAGAGAGAACTTTTAGGGGAATCTGGAATGGAGGCAGTGCTGTCTGCAACTGAGGTAAAGGCAGCTACAGAACACAGTACAAGAAGCAAACCAAAAGTATCTGTGGGAAGGCCAGAGTTAGGAAGATTAGGCCCTCTCCTGGGTTTGCTTTTCTCCGCATTCTCTTTCTGGTTCAAATTCCCCAATGGGTCAGACTCCTTAGGTTCACCCCTTCTCCCCATCTGTATTTTTTTGGCGAAACAATTTCTTTATGAGGCTATACTCTTTTAAATGCATCACCTTGAGGAGCTGTAGAGCTTAGAATGAGGGCTCCAGTCAAGGGCAGATGTTGGAATCAAATACAAGCAGAAAGATAGTACCTACCCTCAAGGAGTTTATATTTTAGTGGTAGAAAACAACACATAGAAGGAAATCGGAAGGGGGAAAGTCTAGAGAGTCAGGAGTCAAGCCTGAAGAGCAATGAAGACTTGGTGGGCCTGAGCATCCTGCTGGAGGAATCAGGAAGAAAAGGCCCAGAGATGGAAAGGGACTGAACTGAGGGACCCAAGGCTGGAGTGTTGAATGACTTTGTCTCTGGAGATGAACAAGTCTGGACTCTGTGAATGTCTCATTGGTGGCCAGGCTCCATCTGGCCTGAGCTCTCCTCACTCACAAATGTAATTTTGGAACGTCAAGATGCCTGACCCATAAGTGTGATATGGCCCATGCTATGTGTAGGGGAAGAGAGGACAGATTAGAGAGTTAATGGCAGAAATCTTTATTCTTGGGCCTTTGTTTCAGCAGGATGTTACAGAATCTCAGAGTAAGAAGGTACCTCAGAGAACATATAGAACAATTTCCTTTCTTGGTCAAGAATGAAATAATGTATAAAGTATTCTGTAACCCTTAAAATGCCATATCAATGCTTACTATTATTATTTTATGCAAAAATGGTTCTCAAAATGTTTGGTCTTGGGACCCCTTCATACTCATAAAAATGATTGAGGACCCCTTCTCCCAAAGAGCTTTTGTTTCTGTGAGTGATATTTGCTGTATTATAAATTAACATGTCTTAGTATTATGACTTAGATAGCTTTGACTTTGAAGACCCCCAGAAAGGGTCTTGGGGACCCTGGGAGTCCTGGGGTAAAACTTTGTGAACCACTACTCTACAATATCCCCACAAAATGGTTTTATAATCTCCTCTTGAAGCTCTCCGGTGATGAAGTTCTTGCTACCGCCTAAGGCAGCCCATTCCAATTTTGGATGGTTCAAATTATTAAGATCTGCCTTCTGGGGTCAAACAGAACAATTTTACTCCTTCTGCCAATGGTTAACCTTCCCAATAAGATAGCTACCATATCTTAGCTCTTCTCTTTCTCTCCCTGTCCCTGCTTCCAGCCTTCTCCAGGCACACTGTGTTCCTTCAACAGATTCTAATATGGTTCCAAAGCGGAGAGGGGAAGTGGACAATGAGGGGAGCAGATCAGTAGCCAGGCTTTAGAAGTAGAAAATTGACAGACTGGTTTGGGTGAGCACTGAGGTCTGTCTCACCCCTTGCTCCCTGCCTTTGTGACCAGGGTTGGAGTTGGGGTGCCTCAGAGCAGGCAGGTTGCCTGTTCTGGTCTGTCCTTATCAGCAGCTCTGGGTGTTTACTCAGGATTGGTAGAGGGGTCCCCCTCCTCCTAGGAAAACAGCAAACATGTTTTGCTGAGGGTTAGACGGGCCTGGGACTCTCTAGATTCCCTGGCAGGTCCTGTGGTGCTCAAGCCAGGCTGACATGACTGTTGTTGTTGGAGCAGGAGCCGGAGCCGGCCCGTTTCCTCCAGCTGTCTAAGCAGGGTACAGGGAGGAAACCTCTGGGGATGGCGGGCCACAGTTGAGGCCCACCCCCCCTGTCATAACAAGGGAACAATGTTGCTGGGGGTGGGGAAGGGAGGTTGGTGAGTCTGGGTCTGGCCCTAATAACATAGGCTATTTGCTGGTGGGGTGCAACGTTGCCCCCCCATCCCTTGTTTTTCACCTTACTGGTCTCCCCTGCCCCCCAATCTGTGCCAAGGAAAATAGCACAAGCAGGATATGGCCCTGGACATGCGGCAGCCAGGGCAGGCTGAGCCAGCAGAACTCAGGGAGGTGATCAGGGGCTTTGGAGGATGGATGGAGACTCTTGGGGAAAGGGAATGGAAGCTTCTCCCTGGCTCCCTGGTTGAGGTGCTAGTTGATTCTTTCTCATGGCAAGCTTTAGAACAGGGGTTCTTAACCTGGGGTCTACAGACTAACCCAAGGAGATTGTGGATAAGCCATTCATTAAATTGGGTGGGAAAATTCACATCTTTATTTTTACTAACCTTTGGTTTTCTTTTAATCCTGTGTATTTTATTGTACGTATTTAAAAATGAGATTCTGAGAAAGGGTCCACAAGTTTCATCAGGGGTTCAGGACACAAAAAAAATTAGGAACATTTAGATGTTTGAGATAAATGATAGATTTTCTTGGTTTGGGGGTATCTGTCTACTCTTTAAATAGGTCACAGCATCTAGAGCTGGAAATCTCCACCCCTTTATTTTAATAGAGGAGCACGTTGAGGCCTGGATTGGGATAGATTATAAGAGCATAGATTTGTAGCTGGACAGGACCTTCAAGGTTTATCTCAGTCAACCCTCTCATTTTACAGATGAAGAAACTGAGTCCCAAAGACATTCTATTCTCTAAGGTCACATAACTAATAAATAGCAGAACAGTGGTTCTGAACAAGATAGTCAACAAGCATTTTATTAAGTGATTACTGTATGATGGGAATACGAAGAAAGTCAAAAACTGCACTCTGCCCTCTAAAAACTTAGATTTCTCTACCCTGGTTCAAGGCTGTACTGGAGGCCAGACTCAAACCCAGTCCTTCTTCCATTATGCCAGGTTCCTCCTGGGAAAGGGCCTTCTGGAGAAGGCAGATGGGCAGACATGAAAAAGTGATGGTTTGGAGGACCCGAGTTCAAATTCTGTTTCTGACACTTACTACTTGTATGGCCTTGGTCAAATCTCTGAACCCTTCTGGGTTTCTATTTCTTCATCCGTAAAAAGAGAGGGTTGAATTAGAGAACCTCTAACTTCCCTTTCAGCTCTATAATTGTGGTCCCCTGATATGGGGCACCCCAAGAAAACTTCTAAGGTCCCTTTCAGTTGTACATCTGTGATCCTGTGACCTGGGGCACCCCAGAAAACTAAAGTTCCTTTCAGCTCCACATCCATCCTGTGACGTGTGGTACCTCAGAAAACTTCTGAGGTCTCTTTTAGTTGTACATATGTGATCCTGTGACCCAGGGCACCCCAGAAAACTTCTAAGGTTCCTTTCAGTTGTACATCTGTGATCCTGTGGCCTGGGGCACCCCAGGCAAGGGCAGCAGGAAGGAAACAGTCATTTATTTCTTAAGCACTTACTAGGTATCAGGCACCGTGCCAAGGGCTGGCATACTGGTAAAAAGAAAGATAGTCTCCTGCCTTCAAGGAGCTTACATTTTAATGGGCAAAGACAACATACAAATGGGAAGTGGAAAAGGGGAGTGGAATGAAGATACTTCTTGGGGGAGGCAGGGTTTTAAAGTTCAGGTTAAATCAGGAATAGGACCAGGATGGATAGCTGTGGGAAAGAGAAGAGTTTGCAAGAGCTAATGAATAAAGAACAATGAAAGGGGAAAAACCATTTATTAAGCACCTACTGGATGTCAGGAATATTTTTATTTATATTCATTTTATATTTAAAAAATAGGATCTCATTTGATTCAACAGGACATAGAGAGGGAAAGTGAAGGATTCAGAGACTCCTGCAGCCAGGGCTTAGGGAGCACTCCTATAATTTAAGGGAAGGGTTATCAAACATCACAGTTGATGGCAGAACACTGTTTGAAATCAACATAATGTGGAGAAGAGGGTGTCACTCTTAAAATTGTTCCTTTTGAGGCAGGGGTTCTTAAACTTTTTTTGTGTGTCATAGACATCTCTAAAGAAGGTTATGGATCCTTTACTGGCATAATGTTAAATGAAGAAAAAAAACCATCATAGGCTTAAAAGGGAAACAATTATGGAAATACAGTTATCAAAGAATTAAACAAGGTGACAAACCCCAGGTTGGAACACCTGTTCTAAGAGATGGTTTATCTTCTTGACTGATAAGAGTCCTGACATCAGTTTGGTACTGTGGAAAGAGGCAGGGGTGACAACAAAGGACCTCTGTCAGATCTTAGCACTGCCAATTTCTATCTGGGTAATTGTGGGCAAGCTGTTTGACTTTTCTGAGCTTTATTTATTTTCTGTTAAATGACCATGGTGAATCAGATGGCCTGTGAACTAGATGAACTACCTGAACCTGAAATCTCTAATTTATCCCCTGTCAGGCTGAAGGGGATGAAGATACTACGCTTAGAGTCTCTCTAGGGAGACCGGGACCTTCAATCTCCTCCTCTGCTGTCTACAAATATACATGATATTACCTTTCATTTTATTTTTATTTTACATTACCTATCCTTAAAACACATTTTAAGACACCTCCTAAAGCTATTTTCTTCTATAGTCAGGACAAATGGAGCTTTGCCTGGATTCTAATGTGATGGAAGGGAGAGGGTTTTCTTTTTTCCTGGGAGGGGTGCTTTAGTCCTTGTAGTGAATGACATTCCCACACCTGTCCCTCCTACTGGGCTGATTATGGAAGATAAGGCCTGTTCTTCACTACCACAGGAGTTGGGGGGAAAAGGGAGTCCTGGAATGGGGTACCATACCCTCAATTCTTTCCCCTAAGGCACCTTTCTCTTAGATTTTACATTCTCCTCTAACCTTTAGGAGTAAAGATCCAGACCACTATACTCTTAGCCCAAGTGCACCTGAGGTCACATTGTTCCTTCCTCCCTCGAGAAACAAAGCAAAACAGCCCAAAACTGCTTTGGCCACAGGTGAAAAATTTCTTCTGATCTCCAGGAGAATCCAAGTCTTTTGAGATTTTTTTTCCCTTTTTTTTTCCTTTTGTGTCTCCAGTTCCTAATTCAGTATCTGGCATATAGGCACTTAATTAATGCTTGTTGAGCTGAATTGGTCTTATATCTTGACTCCTTTTTTACTGAAAACTCCTAGAAAGAGTCTTCACTCTTTGCCTCTGCTGCCTCATTATCCCCACTCACTATCTAGTTTTCAACTCTACTGTTTTTCTGGTGTCTGACTCTTTGGAACTCTGTTTGTGGTTTTCATGGGAAAGATACTGAAGCAGTTTGCCATTGCCTTCTCCAGCTCATTTTACATATGAGGAAACTGAAACAAAGAGGGTTAAATGACTTATCAAGGGTCACAAAGCCAGTAAATGTCTGAGACCAGATTTAAACTCTAGAAGATGAATCCAATACTCTATCCACTGCACCACCTAGATGCCCATTACCCTTCTGATCTGCACTTACAGGTCACTAGTGACCTCTCTACTGCTAAATCCCATAATCTCTTCTTAGCCCTCATCTTCCTTAACTTCTCTGTAGCACCTTACACTGTTGACCACCCTCTTCTACTGGACATGCCATGCCTTTGTTTCTGTGACTCTAGTCTCTCTTGGTCCTTGTTCTCATTGCCTCACTTCTCCTCAATCTCCTTTCTTGGGTTATCCATCCTCTTCCATACTAAAACATGAGTGTCCCCCAAGACTCTATCCTGGACCCTCAACTCTTATTTCTTTATATTATCTCTTCTTGGTGAGCTCACCAATTTCCAATGGTTCAATTATCAATTGAATAATATTCACGTTAGAGGCAGCTGATGTATGCACTTGGGAGTCAATGTTTGGTGAATTTGTCAATGTGGGTTCCTTGAGAACCCAGGAAGAATCTCACCCAATACTAGGTCCAAAGGACTGGTTGTTCTTTGACATCATGAGTTTGGAGTCAAGGAGCTCGGAAGGCTTCACTATGGACTGGGCACATGTCCATGTGAACATTTGGAATGAGGATGTCTCTAAATTTGCACATCTCATCTTTTTTTGGAAACAATTCTATTTTGTTCATACAGTGCAACACCTTTTGTGATATGGGTGCCCTATTCTGGGCAGTTCTATGCCAGCATCTCTCATGTCATGCAATTGATTCCAAAGTTCTAAAGGTCAAATGAAGTCAGTAGCCAAATTGAAAGGAAGAGAAATGTATAAACATGCTAAGGAAGATTATTTACTAGCAACAGCTTCAACTTCCTATTGCACATATTTGGCTTATGAAGTTTTCTCAGACCACTCAGAGAACACAACCAATCAGCAGCTTTCTAAAGCATTTAAACATGCCAGTGGGATACAGTCTGCTCCTACAGGAAAATTGGTCTGGAATAACCTCAAGTGCAGGTTGAGTTCAGCCTTCATGTATAGCAAGGGTTTGTATATTCAGCCAAGGCAGGATGGAGGTAGTTGAGTCAGATTTTGTTATTTAGCTGTCAGCAGAAAGGGAGGCAATTCAGACAGATTTTGTTATTTAGTGAACAGAAGAAGGGGGCTGGTTTAATTAAACAGTACATTCTGAAAGCAAGGTTGTTTTTTTCTCTATATCAGAAAGACCTACATGTGAATTCTGCCATTTACTAGTTGTGTGACCCTGGGCAAGTGACTTAACCTCCCTGGGCCTTTGTAAATTGAAGCAGTTGAGCTTGGCGACCTCCTTTTCAGCTCTAAATGTATGATCCTATGAGAATGTATTGATTCAGTTAACTCTCAGATCTCAATCCAGCCCTTATCCCTCTTGTGAACACATAATATCACTACTGTACTTCTTGATTTCTCAATGGCACCTCCAACTCAACATGAAATTGATCATCTTTCCTTCAGGTTTAGATGTCATCTAGTCCAACCTTCTTATTTTCTAGATAGGAAAACTGAGGCCATGGGAGGTTAGGTGACTTGCTCAAGTCATGACCATAGGGAACAGCAGAACCCAGCTTCCTTAACCCCAAATTAGGCACTCTTTGAATGGGGAAGAATTTGCCCATCTGATCATCCCTATATCTGATCAGGGTACCACAACTGTCCCAGTCATCCAGTTCATGACCTTGGAGTCATCCTTGACTCTCCCTTCTCTCCTTTTCATTATCTGTTTCTAAGATGTCCACGGCTTTGTGATTCTACTTCCCCAGCTTCTCTCAAGTCTGTCCCCTACGTTTAACTTACACAGCCGCTATCCAAGCTCATGCCCTCATTTTCTCTCCAGTAGAAATGGCCATATTAACTTCTTAGTTGGTGTCCCTGTCTTGTTTCTCCCCTCTCCAAGCTGTGCTTTACACAGCTGCCAAAATGATTTTCCTAAGGCACAGGTCTGACCATTTTACTCTCCCATACAAAATCCTTCAGTGGCTCCCTATTGCTTTGAGGATAAAATATGATCTCCTTAGCTTGGCATATAAGGCTCTCCATCATCTGGTTCCAACATACTGTATCTTTCACGCACTATTTCATGTTATTCTTTTTCTGTTTCTTTAAAAAATAAGTTTGCTGCTTTTTGTTTTTATATCACAGTTATTTCTGGAAATTCCCCTCCTCCCCCTTAACCAACTTTCTAGCCAAACTGGACTACTGCTGTTCTGGGAACTCACCATGCCTCCTCCCTTGCCTAGAATACAATTGCTCCTAATCTTTGCCCCTCAGATTCCTTGTCCTTTCAAGGCTCAGATCAGTTATGGGCTCCTCCAGGAAGTCTCCCTTCGTTCCCCAGTGGAAAGGGTTCTCTTCCAATTCAAACTGCATTGTACCTACTTATCTGGGTACTCCTTGTTATGCATCTCCATTTTTATCCCAAGTTACTAGCATAGTGCCTAGTACATAATAGGTGTACATAATACACATTTGTTGTATTGAATGGAATTCAATGACTACAGCTGCAGACGGAAAGAGGTGGGGTTTGCATGGAGCTTGGAGCAAAATGATCTGGAGAGTGAGAATAGGCCAGAGTTTTCTCATTATTTTCCAAGGCAGAGACTGCTGGTAAAGCAAGAGTTGTTCACGTCCAATTCTTTGTGACCCTGTATGGAGTTTTCTTGCAAAGGTATTAGAATGGTTTTCCATTTCCTTCTCCAGCTCATTTTACAGGTGAGGAAACTGAGGCAAACAGGGGTAAGTGACTTGCTCAGGGTCATGCAGCTAGAAAGTGTCTGAAGTTGACTTTTTAACTCAGATCTTCCTGACTCCAGACCTGACTATCCTCTGAGCCACCTAGCTCTCCCTGCCACCTGTGTTTGAAGCAAGTGACATAGCTATTATTATTCTTGTTTTACAGTTGAAGAAACTGAGTCAGGAGATGAATGATTTGCCCAGGGTTGATTGCATAGCTAGTAAGTATCTGAGATATGATTCCAATGGTGGTCTTACAGGCTCCTGGTTCAGTACTTCATCTACTGTGAGACTATCTAGTTACCTTATGTTTTATGTATTATCTGGCCCCACTTTCTTAGGGCTAGGATGTTAAATCTTCTCTTTAGGATTCTAGGACCCTGAGTCCTTCGGAATTTGGGCACCTCTTTTTTTAATACCTTCAGATTGAGCCCCCACCAGGAATTCCATTTAACTACTAAACATTGTGGTTTTTACAAAGGATAATTTACTTCAAAGATACAGCAAGATTAAACATACAAACATTTTCCCTCTCTGCCATCTCAAGGGCATATGGTCCTCTCTGTCTTTGGTGGAGTAAGCTTGAAACTTAGCTCAGTTCCTACAAAGCATTGATCCCAGATTTCCAGATGCAGCACAACTACTGGGAGCCTACATCTCAGCTATCACGGGATTGAGGCCCCAAAGGTCAGTCCCAAAAGGTGATCCTTACTCCTCAGGAACTGATGCTGAGCTGGTTGTGAAACCCACACTCTGGAATGATGGGTACTGAGGGACCCTGTGGACCTTTCAAGCTCATAATATTCATAGGCTCCACTCCCTTCACTGATCACTGAACTCCCCCAAGAGCACTGTACCTTAGAAGAGGGTAGTGATGCTGACATGTCTTTATTGAGTCCCCAGCCCAAGACCATTCTCCCCATCATGTGGTTACATGAATGAAACAGGTTACAGGATATCAATACACACTCCAGTCTCTACAAGTCACTCATTTTCCATCTTATCATGAGTCTCTGGGATACAAGAAGCAAGCATTCCAGCATCCAGATACCTTTAAAAGATGTGGTTATCTACGGTTGAAAGTCCAATACAATGAAAACACCAGTTGGATAAAAAAACAAAAACCAAAACCAAAACCAAAATAAAACAACAAAAAAACCCCGACAACCAGAAACCATGTATATCATTAACGTGAGTGCCAGACCAATTATGTCAAGGGAAGTGAGTGGAACTCCTGTTTCTCTGCAAAATTGGAAAGCTGGGTGGCCAGATAAGATCCCTAATTACTGGGTAAACTGGTTCACTGAACTACTAGTAGAACATTTTACTAACTTTCCCTTAGACATATTCTGACCCTTAGACATCTCATATTTACAACCAAAAGATGAGAACAAGTCATCCCTTCAAATGAAGGTCAGTTGTGCATTTAAATACTTTATATGAAGCATTTCTATCTTTCATGGAATGACAACTAAAATATTCCCATACTAAATATACCAAACTCAAAAGTATCTTAGAGAACTCAATCAATAAATTGAACTGGAACTAGTCTATTAATGTGGACTATTGCCCATGATTGCCTGGGTATAACATTAAGCCATAAACACTTAAGAACAATGTTTTTTAATAGATGCTGTCATACAAATACTCACAATTTCTAAGCTACAGAGAATTTAAAGCTTTCAAAATATAGAGATTTAGCAGAAGAAATTGAAATCATGTAGAAAGGATGAAATCTATGTCACCCCTATTATATGTTTACTATTAGGGTTATAACAAAGATGCTTTCAGTGAGCCTACCTACAGAAGATGAGTATTAGGGTCTATCATTATGTTCAGTTATTTTTCAGTCACATCCACCTCTTTGTGACACCATTTGGGATTAACTTGGTAAAGATACTAGAATGATTGGCCATTTCCTTCTCTAGCTCATTTTAAAGATGAGGAACTGAGACCAACAGAGTGAAGTGACTTGTCCAGAGTCACATAGTTATTTTAGTAAGTGTCTGAATTTTGAATTTTTTGAATTCAGGAAGATGAGCCTTCCTCACTTCAGGCCTACCCACTGTGCCACCTCTATCCTCATACTTCTATTTAACTACAAAAGGCACTCATTTACCACAATAACCTGCAGAACATTAAAATATAAAAAGGATAGTGATATCCCGACTGTTTCTATGTGAATACCATTGAATAAGATGAAAATTGTAATAAGATTATCATTATTTTTAATAAGGATGATGATGATGACGATAGTGGAATTTAAAAGGTCTTCCATGTGCAAAATTCAAATGAACTCAGTCAATGATGTGTTAATAAACAAGTCTCAAATAACTGAATCACACAGATCTGTTCCTTGAAGTGGAAGAGTTTATGATAGTAATTCAGAATCAGCTCTTCAATATCAGAAGTTACAGAAGGATTATACTTGAAGAGCGTGGATTTAGTGAACAATGCGAGGATGATTATTATATAAGGAAATGGTAGAAATGGTGCAGTGCATCACCCCAGGTTGCAAACGTTTACTGTCCACTAGATACTTAGCGAAACACAACCTGGTGGCTAGAATTATACGTCAGAAGTTTGCTATCTTTCAGAAATTAACAAGCTTATATTATATTATAATTCAATTAATCCTTGAATTATAAATTATAAATATGACTTATAAATTATATTTATAAGTATATATTATATATTTGAATTATAAATTTTATTATAAATTATATATTATAAATTAAAATAAATATAAAAATGCAAATTATAACTACGAATTGTAAATAGAAAAAACCCCTCAAAATACCCTCAAGAAGTCAATGAATAGATTTTACTAAAGCCAGAGCACTTGGCCAGAAAAAAGGTGTTACCCACCACTGGCTTGATATGAACTGACGTTGATCCTAGAAAACTTTAAGAAGAACATTTTTAATAGATATCACCATACCCAATATTTCTAATCTCCAAGTTATGTGTAGTGAAAAGGTTTCTAAAAATAGAGATTTAGTAAAAAAAGTAAAAACTGTGGGAATAGGATGAGATGTTTGTCATCTCTACTGGGCTAGCACTTTGTTACTGGAATTGTTCTGAAGAAGTTTTTAGTGAGTTCTAATTCTCTCTCTGACACTTACCAATCGTGTGACCTTGGGCAAGTCACTTAACTCCCTCAGCCTCAGTTTCCTCACCCATAAAATGGAAATAATAGTAAGTTCTACCTTGAAGGACTGATGTGAGCATTAAAAGAAGTAACATATATAAAACTGGTTTGCAAACCTTGAAGAATCATACAAAAACTAGCTATTATTATTGATAAATAAATTGATATTATGGATAAAATAAAATAACTGCTTTTTATTCTAATAATAAAAAGCAGTTATTTTATTTTATCCATTAACATTAAGTCTAAAAGAACATCAAGTCTGAACAGCATCAGGACAGACTTTTCCTGGTACTGTTTCTATCTGAACTTTACCACAAAAGATGAAATGAATATTATTTGCTGATAAAATGAGATATTTGTAAAATACTTTGCAAACCTTAAAGCATTATATAAATACTTTTTATCATTTAGTATTACTATTTACTGTTTCCTTTTTTTTTTTTTACCTATCCATAGACTGACAGGTCTTCTTCAGACTTTTAAGGGACTTAAGAGATCATTTACGGGATTATTTAACCTGGGATCTGTGAACATGATTTAAAAAAATATTTTGGTAATTATATTTTAACACAATTGGTTTTCTTTGTAATCCTATATATTTTATTTATGCATTTAAAAATGTTATTCTGAGAAGGGGACCAAGGACTTCACCAAACTGCTTAAGGTAAAGATCATGATGCAAAAAGGTTTGTTCAGCTCTATCATCGTCACTTGGGAGCTTCTGAAAGGTTGTTTTTGTTTTTGTTTGTTTTTAGCAAGGGGGGGCGTCACAGAGGTGTGCGTTACGGTAATAATTCTGATAGTAAGGGAGTGTGTGGGGAAAGTCTATTTGCTCAGTGTTGCTGGAGATCATTCATTGTCCCATCACTGGGACGTATGAGTGCAAGGCCTGAGATAGATACATCTGGGGGCTAACTCATCACCCAGGAACTCAGGACTAATGCTGTTTTGAGAAGCCTCTGATGACAGAACTTCATGATTTGGTTCATGGAAGGGCACCAGCTTTGGGAAAACCACTGAGTGGGTGTTGAAGGCAGTAATGGGAAATCCCTCCCAAGGCTGTCCCAAGGAGTCATAGTGGTAGCTTTGCAGTTAGGGTCAGGGAAAAGGGCTGCTTACTGGAAAACTGTGTTATTCTCTACAGTGAGATGAGGGTCATTTTAAAGTCAGAACCCAGGAAACAATTCATTCCTTTTGGGTTCATTCCTTATTTGCAGGAAGACCTGGACTCAAAATCTCCTCTTTCCTACATGCTGGCTATATGATCCTGGGCAAGTCACCTACCTGGGCAGTGGGTTAGTGCTCTAGGTAACTCTAAGACTAAATTGCTGAGAATGTGCTGACACACATTGGTAGAGGGAGTTTTCTCACCAGAATTCCCTGTATCAATAAAGTCACAGATTTAGTCTTTAATCCCAAACTTTTAAAGTTTCTTTAAAAAAAAAACACTTTCAAATGAGATAAAGGGAAGGAAGACGTCCAGGCTTAGCTTATAAGGGCAGCAATGGTCCTGGTCTCCTCTTTCTCTCCCCATTCTTATGATCCTGTAGCCAGAAGGTTTCAGAATGGTACAACCATGAAGGAACTCCCTTTCTGGGTGTGTGTGTGTGTGTGTGTGTGTGTGTGTGTGTGTGTGTGGTATCAAAATAGATTTAGGAGTCATCTGAAAGAAAGGGTTGAGGCTGTAGGTATGGATGAGATGCTCAAAGAAGAAGGAAGAGCTATTAGGACAAAGCCTTGAGGGAGGTAACCAACCCCTAGGGTTACCAGGTGTAAAGAGGAAGGAAGCAGTGAAGGATGTCCTCCCTCCCTCTCCCCATCCCCTCCTCTCCTCCCCAAATCCCCTCCCTGCTGTCTACACTAATAAGATGAAGTCACACAGGCTGCAACTCATATTCAAGTCCCATTTATTTTAGAAGAACAAAAAATTGAACATTAGTGGGGAAAATGTTCCAACCCCGCTTTTCCCATTCCTGGATTAGTTCCTTCTCTCCAGGGTGGAGTAAGGAGATAACTAACTCAATCTTAAATGAGGATACAGACAAGGGAGTCACAGCTTTTGACTAGGGCCCAGTGGCTCCAATATGTGCATGTGGATGAGGAATTCACTTTGGTGGAGGTCAATGTAGCACAGCATAAACCAATCTCTCTTCTTCCAAGCGTATTTTAAAACCTGAGTCCAGGGTAGAGACCTGGGAGCTTATCCACCAAGGCCTTAGGGGACTCAAAGAGGAATGTGACTTGGGAGTCCTGCTCCCTTGGACTTTTACATCAAGAACCCTCAGTCTTGAAGGGATACTATACTCTTCCCTTACTCCCTTGCCCCCATGATAGCATGGGATATATGAGTACTATTTTCTGTGTAGCCACCCCCCTCCCCCACCCAATACCTCCAAGATGGACAAAACGAAACAAGATGGGGGAGAAGTGGAGAGAAAGACATGATATGGGGAGTCTGACCCATTGGGCTTCCACAACTGGGTCTATATAGGCTCAGTACTGTCAACACCGTTGGCCTTTAAGATAAAGTTCTGTTGCTTCCAGTAACAGTCAATGTGCCATGATTGGAGATCACCTACTACTTAGCTAGAGGTCTCTTTGCTGCCTGGGGAGGCCAGAGGTCCAACAGCAGCCAGGCTCTGCAGCCTGAAGGAATGTCAGCCCCCACATTCAGGACTAGATCACTCCCTCTATGGTGGGAGGATTCACATGCTGTTTGGGAGGGAGGCAGCTTCAAAACAAGAGACTAGAGAAACATCTCCCCACCACCCCTCCCTGAAAAGTAGAGTTCTACTTAGAGTTTATGGTGGTGGGGGTTAAGACTTGGGCCCCCTACACATACTGTTTCTTGGAAGCTGAGCTACTAGGGCGACTTGAGGGGTTGTCCCCAGTCTGGGGAGGCTGGGCTAGGTAGGGGCCCTCAGAAGGAGTCAGCAAGGGCCCTGGCCCAGGCAACATGCTCCGCTTCTGAGGGGCTAGGCTCTCTTCTGTGTTCAGGTTGGTCCAGTTCTGTTCACTGGACAACTTGTTGTAGGATGGGCATGAAGGCGATGTGGGGGTCTCGTTCATGGGGAGGTAGAAGAACATCCGATCTGAATAGGGGTCCCCAGAGCTACCAGCCCCATCCCCCAGCGCAGCAGAGTAGGCCCTTGGCCGGGCCCTGGACTGCCCTGCCCTCAACTTGTGCCCTATACACCGGAAGCAGAGATGTGCCAACTCCAGCAGGTTGAGCACTAGGGAGATCAGCCCCACGACCAGCATGAAGATGATGAAGATGGTCTTTTCTGTGGGGCGGGACACAAAGCAATCCACAAGGTGTGGGCAGGGGAGGCGTCGGCATACGTACACGGGCGGCATCATCCATCCGTACAAGCGCCACTGCCCATAGAGGAAGCCTGCCTCCAGCAGGCTCTTACAGAGCACACTGGCTACATAGGTTCCCATCAGCGCTCCCCGGATGCGCAGGTGCCCATCTTCTGCTACAGAGATCTTTGCCATCTGTCGCTCCACAGTGGCTAGCGCCTGCTCCACCCGAGGGTCCTTGGTCTGTAGTGCCCGCAGCTCACTCTCTTTCTGCCGTAGCCGCTCTTCTCTCCGGGATAAGTAGATGACATGACCCAGGTAGACCAGTGTGGGCGTGCTGACAAAGAGAAACTGCAGGACCCAGTAGCGGATGTGGGAGATGGGGAAGGCCTGATCATAGCACACGTTGGTGCAGCCTGGTTGAGCTGTGTTACACTCAAAGTCTGACTGCTCATCTCCCCAGACAGACTCACCCGCCAGCCCCAAAATGAGGATCCGGAAGATGAACAACACTGTCAGCCAGATCTTGCCTACCACGGTAGAATGCTCCTGGACTTGGTCTAGCAGCTTCTCCAGGAAGCCCCAGTCACCCATTGCTCCACGGACTTTCTGCATGAGAAGAAAGAGAGAGAATTGGAGAAGGAACTGGGGACAGGGGATAGAGCCCCTTCCAAGGCCTTTCCTCCCCACTAGGGCCAGGTGGTCAGGGGAAGAAACTGTGTAACCAGGACTTAGCTGGATATGGGATGGGGGGTCACAGGATGAAATCACCCTTTTTTTAGAGATTCTAGGGCTCCTCACTCCTGCCTTTTTAACTATTGGTGAACTGGAGGGTAAGCCTCTTTTATACCATGCTGATTCCCAGTTCTTAACTTTCCTAAGGTCAGAGCAGTTTTGTGTGTATATGGGAGAGAGATAAAGAAGTCACCTGGTTAGGGGGCACACAGCTGTCGGCCAGCTCAAAGCAGGGAAGGATTAAGCAGGGCTGAAATTAAGTGACCAATTGACTGGTTTCCTTTTCTTTCCCACAATTCCTCAAGCAGCTGTTTCTCAGCTCCTTCACCCAGGGCTCCCCTTAACTATTCAACCAAGGGGAGCCATCCTCAGGAAGCCCTCTCCTGAACAGGGGGTCCAGGGGCTCAGGTCCCTGTACTTCCCCAGAGAAGAGACCCATGTGGATTGGGCCCACTTCTCTAGGCTGTGTCAACTCAGCTCCAGTAGCTTGGGGGAAACCAAGGGAGTTTCCTAATCAGAATTTCCATCCTTTGTAATTACATTGACTTTGCTGTCCTCTACTTCAGGGTATGTAGGGTGGGGTAACAGCACCTAGCCTAATCTGGTTGAAAACTTGAAAACTGACTCTTCCCTCACATCATCTTGGGATCAGTGTTAAGGGAGGGTATTCTATGCTTAGTATGGAGAAAGTGGTACCAGTTCTGAGCAACTAAATAACTCATATTGGGACACCTAGGTTGCCACACCTCTCATCAGAGCTGATCCCCCAGAACTGAAACCTCTTTCCCTACAAAGGGAGCTGTTTTTCAGATCTTTATCTGAGAGAAAAGAGCACCCATAGAAGAAGCTGGGGAACCCAGCCCAAAGAGGGAAGGATCACTCCTAACTCTTGGGCTGTTGTTCTTCTTAGGGGTGGGCTAGGAGCCCCAGGCTGTCATCTCAGGTGGCACCTACCCACTCCATCCCTTTCATTACCCAGGTGCAGCAAAGAGCAAGGACAGCAGAGGGCCAGGGAGTGGGGGAAGAAATTGTAGCAGGTCCTACCTTGAGGGTTGAGGGGCAGGTGAACAGGAATTGAAGGCCAAGGACCCCGCCTGTAGTTAGGGAACAATTCTACCCCCCAGCCTTCTTCTCCTCCCCAGGCTTAGCACAGAACTGGCTTCCTCCGACCCGGAAGCCTGCCCCAGGCTGTATCGGCCCCCAACAGGGGTGCTGTCCAGCCCCTCACCTGACTCAGCTGTGGTAGAGGCTGTGGGAAAGGGCGTGACACGTGGAGAAGGAAGCAAGGCGTCCAGGAGAGGTGGCCCCAGTGGCCCCCTCCAAGGGAGTCGAGCCTGAGTCCTGCAGGACGGGGCTGGCAACCGTCCTGAGCCTTAATAATAGCGGGGAAGGCGGGGAGAAGGAAATGGAGGCGGGGGCCAGGGGCCCAGTAGGCTGAGCTCTTTAAAGAGATACGGTGTGTGTGTGTATCTGTTTGTGTGTGTGTCTGTGTCCGTGTGTGTGTGTGCGTGCGTGTGTGTGTCTGTGTCCATGTGTCCGTGTGTCCGTGTGTGGGTGTGTCTGTTGGTGTGTCTGTGTGTGTCTATGTGTATATGAAGTTGTGTGTATATGAATGTGTGTGTGTGTGTATTAAGTTGGTGATGGAGAGGATCCATAGTGATGGGGTGAGAGTAGTGGGAAGGAAGGGGATAGAAACTTTAGGAGATATGGAGGATAGAGGTTCCAGTGACACTGCTGAATCAGGGCAGGTTCCTCTGGCTCAATCTAAAATCCCACTTTTAGAGCTTCATTCCTATTGCTAAAGTCCAACAAGCTTGCTTCTCTCCTGTTAGACTTACAGATATCCCTGGGAGGAAACACCCACAGGCAGCTCTTAGTCCTGGATCTTCCCCTAGTTTGCAGGTGAATCCCTGATAATTTTAAAAGAGAACTGGATTAGTAAGTTTTGGGATACCTAGAGGGGAGAGCAGAGATGGATCCAGGTAACTTCTGGTCTCATAGAGAGGTTCTTCCCATGGACATGACCATGTATTCATTTTCTAAATAGAGAACCTGTAAACATGGTCCCTTTCTTCCTTCCCTCCCTTCTCTGCCTGGCCTCTCTCTCTCTCTCTCTCCTTTGTTCCCCCCTTTCTCTCCTCCAAAGCAGCAGAAGCTGAGGGTCATTGTCTCCTGTCGAGTACTGAAAAAAGCCCTGAGAATCTATGGAAACTGGGAGTAATGATGCCAAACCTAGATCCCCTGCCCTCCACAAGGATGCCCTTGATAAACTGGTAGTATAGTTGTAGATGAGAGTCAGGAAACCTGGGGTCAGTCACTCAGCAAGCATTTATTAAGTACCTACTATGTGCCAAGCATTGTGTGAAGTTCTGGAGATTGAAATAAGAGTGACAGTCCCTCCTCTCAAGGAGCATAGTCTAGTCCTGGTTCAGTCACTAACTGGCTATGTCAGTTTGGAAAAGTTAGTTTCCCTCTCTGTGTCTCAGTTTCCTCATCTGTAAAATAAGGGGCTTGGTGTAAGTGATCTCTAAGACCTCTTTCATAACTGACTCTTTCTGGTTCACTCAGTTTAGTTCAACAAGCATCAGTTAAGCCTCATACCATGTATAAGACAAAAATGAAGGCAGTGGTACCTTGTCAGGTTGGGAAGGCATAGCACATGCCCAGAAGAGTAAATACAAGGCAATTTGAGGAGGAGGGGGCATTAATAATTGGCAGAATCAAGAAGGGTTTCTTGTAGGCGATGACTCCTGAAATGAGACGTGAAGGAAGCAAAAACTTCAGAGACAGGGTGAGGAAGGAGTGCATTCTGGTGTAGGAGACAGCCCCTGCAAAGACTCAGAGATGGAAAACAGAAGGCCAGTTCTGGCGGATTAAGCAGCTAGGCGAATTTGGGTGCAGAGAGGTGAAATGGGAAAGTAAGACAGGAAATAGAAGTTGGATCCAGATTGTAGAGGGCTTTAAATGCCAGCCTAGGAGTTTCTATTTTTAACCCAGAAGCAAGAGGGAGCCTGGAGGTAGGGTAGGGAGCAGGGGGTGGTGGGAACCTCTCTACAAAAAGAGCCTTCAGGACTCTCCCCACAACTTTGGTGTAGGACTAAGTGAAGGCACCTATTTCAGTGACCCGTAGGGGCCTGAGAATGGGGCAGGCAGTTCCTTAGCTTCACAGCCTTCCCTCATCCCCTATGACCCCTTCCTCCTTGTCCCTCCCTGGGGGACTCTCACAGATCCCATCTGCTCCTTAGTCAGGGTCGAAGAGGGTGTGACGTTTGGCCTCACTCAGCTGCTCTCCCTGGGGATGCTGGTGGGAGAGCAGGGATGGGAAAAGGGTGGGAAACCAGTTTAGGAGGTGAGCTGTGAATGCCTGAGAATCACAGAATCACAGAAGTACCCTAGGACATGTAGAAATCTAGTTCAGCTCCTGACCAAAATGAAGCCCTACTTGAGCATGCTCAGCAAATGCTTTCAGGTTGATTTCTGGAATCCAGAATGGAATTTTACTTCAGGGCTTTTGGTCTAGAGCTAGAAGACTCCTTAGAGTTTGGAACTCAAAGCTTTAAAAAATGTTTTAAAAATTGTTTTAACATGTAATTGAGGGAAAAAGAAAATATATTAAATAAAAAAGCCATGTCAGAGGCCATCTGGTCTAACCCCTTCATTTTCTAGGTTTGGAAACTGAGGCCCAGGGAAGGTAAAGGATTTGCTCAAAGTATCAGAGGTATGATTTGAACCCTGCTGTATCACCACTGTCCATCTAGCCAGTGCTTGAAGACTTCCAGTGAAGAGGATTCCCCTCACTCCCCTCTGGAGGTAGTCCATAAGCTTTTAGATAGCTCTAACCATTAGGAAGACTTTCCTCACAAATCTGCCTCTCTGTTACTTCCACCCTCCTCTCTGTAACTGCCCCCTGGGACTGAGCAGAGCAAATCTGTGGGAATCTTGTCTTTAGGACCCATTCTGAAAGTTGGGATGGGCAGCTAGGTGGCACAGTGGATAGAGTGCTGGGCCTGGAGTTCAAAGCTGGCCTCAGACATGTACTAGTTGTGTGACCCTGGGCATGTCACTTAATCCTGTTTGCTTCATTTTCCTCATCTGTAAAGTGATCTGGAAAAGAAAATGGTGGCGCATTCCAGTATTTTTGCCAAGAAAATCCCCAGAGGGGGTCATGCAGAGTTGGACACAGCTGAAAAATGACTGAATTGTAAGTTGGGGGTCAAGTGGGGATTGTTAGGGCTCCTTGGGGCTATACAGACACATAAACACACCACACCAAGAGGACCATGGGACCTACTCCATAGACCTCCATATCCTCAGGCCTTCTCAAAATCTTCTGCCGGGTAGTTCAGTATCTGCTAATTATCATTTATTATGTTAAGGAAATGAAGAAAGATGCAGGCCTTGAACAAGGCAGTCCCACGTGCAGTTTAAAGCATCTTCCTCATCTGGGGCAACTCCCTCATTTTAACGACAGGGAAACTGAGGTCTAGTGAGGTAAAAGGACTTGGAAGGAACCCTAGCCCTAAATGCCACTGCAGGCAGTAAACTAAGGGCAGGCAATGTGGTAACAATAGCAATGGTAACTAGCACTTATATAGGGCTTTAAAGTTGGCAAAATGTTTTACAAATACCTCATTTATCAATGGAAAATACACTGGCTTGGGAGTCAGAGGAACTGGATTTAGATCCTGGATTTTTGTCATTTTTAACTAAGCTTCAGTTTTCTCATTTGTGAAAGGAGGAGGTTGTCCTGATAGGGAGATGATAGACTCAGAGTACAGACTGAGACGTTTTATCTGTCTGTCTGTCTGCATATAGGTCTGTTCTTTCTATCTGTCTGTCTGTTGATCTGCCAGTATTTCTTTCCCCTTCCTGCCTTCCTTCCTTCCTTCCTTCCTCCCTTCGTTTTTCTTTTTCTTTCCTTCTTTCTTTCTCTCCATCCATCCATCTATCTGTCTGTCTATCTATCCATCTATCTATCTATCTTTGCATGGGGTCAAGGTGGTTATTTGTTTTCTTGAATGTACAAACTTGTAACAGGGGTTTTGTTTTTCTTTCTTTGTTCAGGAGGGGGTGGAGACCATGGAAGGGAGAGAAGATAGATCTGAAAATAAAATAGAATTTAATTAAAAATAAAATAAAAACATAAAATGAAGAAGTGGATTGAGACAGCTTCTCACAGTCATCCTTTCCAGTTTTGGGTCTATGACCCTAATCCCTTCAGTACTGTTCATCTGTGACCTCCTCCCATTATGCAGTTCATGGTTTCTGAAAAATTATACATAAGTCAAATGTTTATAGACTCTATCAATCAATCAATAATAATTTATCAGGTGCCTGCCAGGGGCCAAACACTGTACTAGGAAATAAAAAAGGAAACAATTCATCCTTGTAAGGAGCTAACATTCTAATGGGGGAGAAAAATGCTTATAAAATTCACACACATATTTATATATACAGCATAAATATAATGCAAATAAACATAAACATATACAAAATAGTTAAATAAAAGTTTGGGAAGGACTACGCTAGTAGTTTCAGGGGGAATAAAAAAAAAAACTTTAGGCAGAAGATGGTGCCTGAGCTGTTTCTTATCAATTAATCCATCAATGAACATTTATTTATTAAGCACCTACTATGTGCCAGGCACTGTGTGTTAAATGTTGGGGATAAAAAAGGAGGGAAAAGACAATTCTCAAGGAATTAACAATCTAATGGGAATATTAAAGAAAGATAGGCACTCTGAGGTTGAGGTAAAGAGGTAGCACCTTCCAGGCATGGGGCCAATGCAAAGGTGTGGAGATGAGAAATGATGGAGTATTGAGTATGAGGAATGGAGACTAGACCACTTTGGTTCGATTGAAGAGTGTGGGAGGGGGAGCAATGTCCAATGAGACTGGAAAGATAGATTGGGGCCAGGGGTAGAGGGTTTGTTTTTGATTCTAAAGGCACAAAAGGAGCCACTGGAGTTGACTGAATAGGACAGTCGTGTGATTATGGCAAGGTTCTGGGGTGATCATGGACCCCAAGATACCAACAGTCCGGGTCGTGCTTGAATGAATTCGACTCAAGCCTTCTTAAAGTCAAAGAAAACAAAGTTTATTAAAGATTCGCCAAACTAGGTTGCCTCTTGAGCCTAAGCATTTGTGATGCTTGCATTCACAAGCGGGCCAGATAGAATCCCATCTAGACAGAGTCTGAGCTGGATTGCGTCTGAGTGCCTTCATGGAGGCAAGATGGAACTTAAATACAGAAAAGAGTATAGGAGGGATCTGGGGGGGTGGTCTGGTAGTCCAGGGTGATGGTAGGTTTAGGAAGGGTCTTGAGAAGTCCAAGGAGGGAATCCACGGAGGGTCAAAGGCTGGAAAAAGCTAGAGGCTATCAGGAGATATCAGACAATGGAGGGTTTGGGTGGGAAGCAGGTGGGGCAATCCAGAGACCTTGATAGATCTCTGGCAGTATGTGTATGGATACGGATTTTGATGGGACTGGTCGGCAGCCTGGGAAATGGGGTTTTGATGGGATCAAGGGTGAAGGGTGCAACAGAGACCTATAATGAAAAGCCCATGGGCTTTCTGAGACTGTCGAACAAATGGGAAGATTAGATTTGAGTAAGAAAGGCCAGATTAAGTGGGAAGATTCAAGGGGAGCTCAAGGAGGCTCCCAGAGTCTGAACCCCATCAGTTAGATATATATCTGAAGAAAATGATTTTGACAGCAGCACATAGAGTGGACTGGAGTGGCGAGAGACTTGAGGCAGGAAGCTCCATTGGGATGGAGCCTTTGTAGTAATCCAAGTCAGAAGAGATGAGGGTTTCTGAGTGAGCCTGGTGAAGGTGGTGTGCAGATGCAAGGAACTCTCTAAAAGTGGAAACAGCAAGACCTGGTGCTTGTGTGGGTTTGTGGAGTGAGCAGAGGAGTCCAGGATGATGCTGAGGTTACAACTTGGTGCTGAGCTGGTAGATTAGAAGGATGATGGTGCCCTTGGGGAAGATAGGAAGAGGGGAGAGTTTGGGAGGGACAAGATAAGGGCAGCAGCATCCTAGCTGTGTCTATATCTGAAGGACCCCAGTGCCAGGAGTCAGGACACCTGGGTTCTTGTCCTGGCTGACTCCCTGTTTAACCCTCAGGCAATTCCCTTCATCTTTCTGGGTCTCACATTTCTTGCTGTGTACAGTGAGGGGCCTAAAGTCCCTTCCTGATTTTCCTAGTCTATGAATCTGTTGTAGAGCAAAGTATCTTTCTAATAAATAATAACAGCTGACGCTGATATAGGCTTTAAAGTTTGCAAGGTGCTCTACATATACCATCTTGTTTGAGCCTAACACCCATCATGTAAGGTAGATACTACTGATATTGTTTCCATTTTACAGATGGGAGACCTGAAGAACAGAGGCAATCAGTGACTTATTTATGATCATATATCTATCAGTTGTTGGAGGCAGAAGTTGAACCAAGGTACTAAGAACACTACTCACTGGAATTACCCTTAGTGCCTCCAAACATTTATTAAGCACCTATTATAACAGAATAGATTTAGAAGTCAAGAAAACCTGAGTTTAAATCATGTTTCAGACACTAATTGTGTGAACATGGACTTACCTTACAGGCTCCAAAGAAATAATGAATACAAGGTACTTTGCAAGCTTTAAGGTGTTATATAAATGTTACTGATGATGACAGCCAAGTGGAACTTTGTATAGCAGTTTTCCAAAATCTCAGCCTTTTTGGATATTTAATTCAACAAATTAACAAACTCTATTAACCACCTACTAAGTGCTAGACAGCCTGGCTTAGTGGAGACATTCCGTTGTTCTCTGAGACAGGAAGATCTGGATTCAAATCTCACCTGTGACATATACTGATCTGAACATGTAACCTAGCTTCCCTGAGTCCCAAGGGACCCTCTAAATCTAAGTTGCTAAGAAGGGATTGATCTGATTAGTAGAGGGAGTTTCCATATACTATACCAATGAAGGAAAGTGTCAGACTGTGTACTAGGTGCTGGGGAGCAAAGAGAAATAGGAAAATGGCCTTGACCCTCAAGGAGTCTTTATACCCCTCTCTGCCTCCTGGATGCTTTCAAGTCCCAGTTAAAATCTCACCTTTATGGAAACTCTTTCCCAAACTCCATGAATTCTAATACCATCCCTTTGTTGAATATTTCATTTGTGAAAGCAAAATGGACCATCTTTTAACTCAATTTTTACCCAGGCTTTAATCACTGAATGAGTGTTGGCTTAGATAAACAGAGACCTGGGAAGGACCTTAGCTTAAAAAGGTCTAGGTCTACCTAATGCATCAGGGGCCATCTCCAGTCATTCTGACCTATATCTGGCCATTGGATGACTCTGGAGGAGAGAGTGGGGCTGATGACTTTGCACAGCCCTGAGTCACCTCAATCCAGTTCACTCGCAAGTCAAGACATCACCCTCCTCTTCAGGAACAAAAGATGAACAGCAAACAAATTTCCTATTTAACTTGTTTGCACATAGTTGTTTGCATGACATCTCCCCTGTTAGACTGTGAACTCCTTGAGACTGGGGTCTATCTTTTGTTTTTCTTTGTATCCTCCATGCTTAGAACAATATCTAACATGAAAAAAATGACTGTGTATTGAGGAGTACAAATCAGGCACGTAGTAGGTGCTTAATAAATGTTTCTTGAATGACGGGCATCTGAACTGTTTTGGTTGCAGGTTTGGTCCCTGAGCTGCATCGCATGGAGGCTTTCCCCATTCTGATTCTTCCTTAAGATATGGCAGCACATTCTAATCCCATAGAGGGATCCTGGGATAAACCCATTCTTTGATCGTCAGAGGATTTGCATACAGGCCTCACCCTCTCTCTTCTAGAGTCTCCTGTACTTTTAGACTTCAGGGTTCTAAAGGAAAAAGCCAGAGGCTTGGGCTGAATTCCCATGGTGAAGGAAGTAGAGAAGATTTAACTTTCTGAGAGAGGGGATGAATGGATACTGCGTGAGTCAAAGCAAGGGAGAGGTCTGGTGTGACAGAGCATGTGAGTCAGTATAATAGAGGGGATGTGACTATGAGGAGAGAGACTCCATGCATCTGTGAGTGAAATTATATGAGAATGCCTGAGGTGTCACCCTGTGTAAGAAAAGGGTGTGATTGTAGATGTGCTGGAAAGAGACACTGTCTTTGGGCTTCCCTGTGCATGCCTGGTTGTGTACCTGACAGCAAGGGGCAGTACAGAGGGAGAGTGGTAGGGGACCCTGGGTTTTTATGTAAGGAGGATTTTTGTGCTGGTTGGACTTCCTGTGATGAGAGACAGTGTGGTGGAGTGCTAAGAGAATTGACCTTAGAGCCAGGAAGACCTGGGTTGAAGTCCATCCTCTGATACACACAAGCTATGGGGCCCTGGCCAAATCCCTTATCCTCTCAAAGCTCTGGGCGACTCTGAAAGCTGCAGAGAAGGGTGTGATCTACATTGGTATAGGGAGTACCATTATCTGGGAGATCTTTATGTCAGTGACTATACAGCCCTATTCTGTTTGCCTCATTATACAGAAATCTCTCCATTGGATCCAGGCTCATCGGATCTGGAGCTGAAAGGACTTCAAAGGCTCTTTTTTTTGGATAACTGAGGGTATTGAGAGGCCTCTCAGTAAGGAGTAAAGAATAATCCTGTTATACACCACCTAGGTCAGGCCACACCTGGAGTAGAGATTAATTCTGATTGCTACATTTTACAATTTATCACTATGAAGTGGAGAGACCCAGAGAATGGCAACAAGCCTGGTGAAGGGCCCTGAGGTCAGGATATGTGATGATCCACTGAAGGAAATGGGAATGTTTAGCCTGGAGAAGAGAAGGCTCAGGAAGGAGGTGAGAACTGTCTGCAAAAACCAGTAGGATGGTAAGGTGGAAGAGGGATCAGATTTGATTGATTGTTCTCGGAGGACAGATTCCAGGTCAATGGGCAAAAGTGGCAAAGAGGCAAATAGAGGTTTGACCTGAGGGTGCAGCAGGCTGCTTTGTTCAATAGTCAGTTCTCCCTCTTTGGACCTTTTAATGAAAGGGCTGGACAGACACTTGTTGGGCAGTCAGAAACGGCAGCCCTTTTCAGATGTCAGTTGGACTAACGGACACTGAAGTCCTCCCACGCTAGGATGCTGTGATTCCATGAAACTGGGAACCAGAGAGGTCAGGGGTTTCCCCAGTAACGCTCAGAGAGTAAGGCCATGATGAAGCAATGCCTTCTGTTCCATAACCAGTGCTCTTTCAACTTCTAATTCACATCTATATCTATCTATCTATCCATCCATCCATCCATCTATCTATCTGTCTGTGTGTCTGTCTATCCATCCATCCATCTATCATCTATCTATCCATCCATCAACATCTGATGGGCAGCTCTCAGGTCTCAGTTTCATCAGTTTAATGAGGGATTGGAAGATTTTTAAGAGATCTCCTTAGCTCTGATACTTTTCCCCCTAGGCCTGGGATTCAGAGTGGCAGTTAATTAATTTAGTGAACTATGGGTGTGATCGAGTGTCTTTGCCTGTGAGTGTGTATGTGGTGGTGAGGTTGTTGGTGCTTATTGGATTAATTGTGTCTCTGGGTGAGTGGGCGGGCATAAAGTTGTCAGGGTGAATGTGTCTACTTTTGTATAATGGTTTCCCCATATTCTCCCATTTGTATCCTGTGCATTTATTTGGAAGCTTATAGACATAGAACTTAGATCATGGTGCCCTCTTCTGGACAACTGAGAGAATCAGAATCGGTAATCGGCTTGTTCCACATTCCCTATCCTCACAGCCCTCATTCTCACTGCCCCTCAGACCTTATTCCCATCTTCTTGGTTCCTCCTCTGGAGGTAACTTATAGGTGGTACACTGGATACAGTCTTGGCCTTGGAGTTAAGAAGACTCGAGTTCAAGTATAACCCAAGGGGAAAGTCACTTCACTTCTGCCTCAGTTCTCTGATCTATAAAATAGGAATAATGACACCACTTGCCTCCCAGGGTGGTTGTGAGGATAAAATGAGATGATATTTATAAAGAGCTTAAAACACTGTATAAGTGCTAGCATTTACGGCAAATGAGATAATGTATGACAATATCTTTGAAAACCTTAAGGTATTATTTAAATGTCAGCTATTGTTAATATAGCCTCATTCTCACCATCAGCACTCCCTCTTTTCTTCATTCCCCCATTCTCCCATCTCCCTGTTCCCCATCCTTAGAAGTCTGTTGTTCTCATAATAGTAACGTTCTCATCTTTACGTCTCCTCTTCCCAAAGCTCCCATCCCCACACCCTTCATTCCCACCATCTCTTTCCCCCTCAGTCCTAACTGCTCACCCCACATCCCCAACCCCTCATCCCCTATCTCTGTACCCCATTATTACATATACTCATTCCTTCTTCTCAAAATTGCCAAGGTCTTCCTGCCCGGGAGGATTGGAGAAACCCAGTGACCTCATGATCATAGAAAAAAAAACGGGACTTTATTGAATTCCAGGAGGGGATCAACTCCTTCTTTCCATTCTCACCTATGGATATCCAGCGGGCTTCAGACCTTCAACCTTGGTTCAGGGAGGATGGAAGGGTGAATCAGTTCCTTAAACCTGCATTCCTAGAAAGTCTGGCCCCAGGTTTCAGAATGGGAATTCCTTTGTTGGACCTGAGAACAAAATTCTCAATGGCCCTGAGCTTAGAGGTTTCTTCCACAGGTTGGGGGCAGAGGAAAGGAAGCATGTCTCTTCAACGTGGATATCTCTGGAGGGCAAGGGTGGAAGTGAACCAGATTGGACTTGGAAGGGGCATCTATAGTCTGAACCCCTGGATACTGGCAGAGTATTCTTACTGGATCTTCTTTGGTATGGTTTGTCTAATCTCACTTCTGTCCTTGCAGCCTGTTGACATTACCTGTAAACCTGTGGGCTGATCTGAGCTCTTAGATGATGTTCCTGTGAACTTTGGTTTGGGAGAATGGCCCATCTTTGCAAACCTCTCCCTGTTGCCTCCTTAGGGAAACCACAGGACTGGCAGCCAGGCCCTCTGAACACTACCAATAGAATTTAGCTCTACTTATGGAGAGCTCTTAATCTGTCCTGCCCCAGTCCCCAGCTGTAGGGTATGGGGTTAGAGATGGAACTGGGTAAAACTACTAGATACATTAACCACCCTCCCCACTCTAGCCACCAGCCCACTCTCTTCTCATTGATCTTCCTTGAGGCCTCCAGACTAGGACTGTTTCCCAAAAAAGAATCCACTTCCCCAGGACCCTCAGCTTGGTGAATGTTCCCCAAGCCCTGGTCTCCACCCTCATTCTCTCATGTTGACGCTTCCAGCCCCTGGGGCCAGAGGAATAAGAGCTATGAAAATCATGAAGATGGGTTGACCTTATCCTGCTCAGCATTTTCCAGCCATCCCAAGCTGTCCCAGGCTCCTTGCCTCACTCCATCCTCTGGTCAGATGAGAGTCAGGTTGGGAGCGGACGCCCTAAGTGCCTCCGCCCCCTTGCTTGGGCTCATGCCCTCCTCACCCCCATGGGATGGGAGCAGGTGGTGGCAGCGGCAGGTGGATGCCCTGCTGGAGGAAGGGGAGTGCAGAGCGGCTCCCTTTCTCTTGACTCTGCGGATGCTTCTTGATATCCTCTGACAGATTAGGTAACAAATCTCACAGATGGTTAGGATGATGCATATGGCTGAGGCGCCCACCATGAAGTAGGTGAAGACCATCTTCTCCGTGGGCCTGGCGATGTAACAGTCCACTGTGTTGGGGCAGGGGCTCACCCCAGCACACTGCACCAGGCGGGGGAAGGAGAAGCCATACCACAGCGTATGCAGAATGTAGAGGAAGACGATCTCCACAATAAACTTGAAGAAGAGGCTTAGCAGGTAAGTCCACCAGAGACCGCCATGCTTCTTGCCGGCGTTGTCGTAGAGCCTAGCACATTTGTCTCCGTGTTTCTGTCTATGTCGCCGCTCCCGCTCCTCCCGGTAGGCTACGTGCATGATGACCAACAGCGAGGGGCAGGTGACGAATATGAGCTGCAGGGCCCACAGGCGGATGTTGGAGATGGGAAAGAAATGGTCGTAGCAGACGTTGGTGCAGCCTGGCTGGCGTGTGTTGCAGTCGAAGTCCTTCTGCTCATCTCCCCACACGCGCTCCGCCGCTACCACGTACACCAACACACGGAAGACGAAGACCACGGAGAGCCAGATACGGCCGAAAGCCGTGGAGTACTTGTTGACCCCGCTTAGGAGCGCCTGCAGAGTCTTCCAGTCCATGGCTCATGGGCTGTGGGGGCTCTGGGCCCACCTATGAGGGTCAAGGACAAGAGAAGTTCAAGGTGGCACTGCGAAGGGAAGCCTAAGTGCCCGCCTCTCCTTCAGGGAATTGGATGGGTGGGGAAGGATTTGGTATGGCCTCAGGGCATGAACTTGGAGGGTTCTGGATTTCTGAAGTCCCACCATAGGCTCCCCTCCAGGAAAGCCTTTATTCCTTTTCTCTGGCTGGAAGCTGTGCAGTTGACAGGGACAGAAAATGATCCAGGACTACAGGGTTTCATGTGACCAGGCACTCACCCAATGCACTGATAGTTGTGTGGGTTGTCCTTTTTGTGGAAGGGGACCAAAATCTCAAGAAGATGACGCCATGACTTGCCAATGAATTGGATTAAAGGGAGGGAGGGCTGTGCAAAATCACAGGCTTAATGGTTGAGTATCCAGGGATGTTTGTGTCTGGGTGAATGGATATCATGTATCCAAGAACCAGTGCATTTATATATCTGGGTGTATGCTTGTGAATCTGCATGCACCTGTGTATGCATGCTTGTAAGGGTTCACCTGTGGGACATCCTGAAGCTGCTTTTCCTGAAAAGATGCATATGTATATGTCGGTGGGTGGTGTGTGCCTAGAGAGTGTAGTGTGTGTTGTTTCATGTGTGACTGGGCTCAGTTGAGCACTGTGTGGTGTGTCATGTATGAGGTGCAGTGCGTAGTGTTGTGTGGGTGAGGCTGAGGTGTGTGGTGAAATGTGTCACATGGGATGTGGGATGTAGACTGTGTCAGGGTGTGTGAGGTGGCACCAGCAGGGGAAACTGGCAGGCATTATGGGACAGGGGAAAGAATACTGGCTTTGGGATTAGAGGCCTGGGGTTTGAATCCTGGCTCTGCCTAGCTCTGCCCACTTTGAGCAAGACAATTAACCACAACAGGCCTCAGATTCCTCATCTGTAAAATGAAGGGGCTGGACATGATGGCTTCTAAGATCACTCTCAGCTTTATTTAGAAGTAGCAGCTTGAGGAAGACTTCCAATAGAACAAATCCCCCTTGAGGATTTGTTTTTTAAAACCCTTCCTCTCCTAGGAGGGACCGAGATGGTGAGGTGGGAGAGCCACTCTCTTCTTTTGCCCTGAAGCATGAGTCAAGGTTTCTTCAGACCCTACTCATTTCTCAGTCCCTCCTCTCCTTTAGGCAGCTCTGCATCTTCCTCCACATTCCCCGCCCCCCCCCCCCAGTTCCTCCCTGGCCCCAGGTATGTGCTCTTTGACCACGTGGCACTCAAGTTTCATTTCCTGCATGTGGTCCTGTTGGTCAGAGGCTCTTAGCCCTTTTTGAGATGTAACTGGGAGATGTGACTCCTTCAGAACATGGTACAATGGAAAGAACATTGGCTTTGGCATCAGATAACCTGATCAAAAACTGGCTCTGACACATGCCCTGGGATGGACTTCACCTTTTTGGGACAGTTTCCTCATTTGTAAAATGCCTCTGAGATCCCTTTTCCCTCTACATCTATGGTATTCATTAGCTCTTCCCTTCACCCTACCAGCAGCACACCTTGAAAGGAGATCTGTTAGGATAAGGGTGGGTTAGAGGGAGAGTCACTACATGATCCGCAATTCTGCTTATCACTTCCCGTGTGAACTTGAGTAAGTCATTGAAAGCTAAAGTGAATGGGGCTGGTTCTGCATCTACAATGATTATACACTTATTTCATGGTCCCTCATTCCTTGTTGATCTGGTTTTGCCCCACGGGGCTGTCCCTGAAAATGGGGTCTTCTCAGTAGCCCTGCCATCTTCCTGACTTCTGCAGATCGCTCTTACTACCACCCTTTGAAAATCCCCAACAATGAATCACTGCGAGGCCACATTCATCGGGAAGGAATTCTTTGGCGGGACTGAGGGCGGGGAGTGGGCGGGGAGCAGGCGGGGCTTACCGTCTCTCAAGTTGAAGGCGGGAGGTTGGGGAGAGGAGGTGCAGAGTAAGGTTACACACTACCCCGACCGAGGACTGGAGGAGCAGGTTCTGGGCTCCTGACTCCTTTGACTGAGCTGTTGTGAACAGGAGTGGTGGGTGGTGCGGAGATCGCGGGGCTTTGGCTAACATCTAAGGGACGGGATAGTCCGACAGACAAGTCCTGGACTTACTCTCTCCAGGATCCTAATTAGGTATGGGACAGGGCACCGAGCTCTGTGAAGGGGCTGCAGTTCAGCCCCAGCCCCAAGCATGGCACCTCTGACTCACAGCACATGCCCTACCACCACTTGAGAGTTTGGGGATTAGTACTCCCCTTTCTTCAATGAGCCTGACTCCTATAGCATTTCTCTGGTTTTTTTGGAGGGGCACTTTTCCTTCTTCTTGCTTTCTTCCTATCTTTCCTCCCATCTTCCTTGCTCACACCACTTCCCCCTTTCTCCCCACTCGCGGCCCGATACCCATCCCCATGCTCACGTATATCCCCATTCCCATCTCTATCCCCATCCCCCTCCCATCCCCCCAACCCCGTCCCCATCCACATCTCCAACCCCATTCCCAACCTCATCCCCATCCCCATCCCTAATCCCATCCCTTTCCCCTGCAGTCTGAAACATGGAAACCTGCTGGTTCCCAAAAGGACTGAAAAGCAAAGGAGAACTGGCCCCAGACCTTTGACTCCCTGAGTCCTCTAAGGTTTCTGCTCACACTTGCCCAACGGACTGGGAGACTAGGATCTCCTCAGCCCAGAAACCATCTCCTAATTAGGCCACTTGTTTTTAGAGAGGGAAAAGAAGGGGCAGGGACACTGTTCGTGCCCCATCGGTCTCATCTGGTGGCTGCTCCCCAGTCAACGTCTCTAACACCCTCGATCCCAAAGGGAGCACTTACCCACTGGCTCCTCGTCTTCCAAACCGTGAAGGGAGGCAAGTGAGAGACTGACTTAGGCAAGCACTCACTCCCCGCCCACCTTCCTCTTTCTTTCAGCATGCTCTCACCCTCCTCCTCCAGGCGGAGTTGATCTGCCCTGCCCAGTTGGGAGGCATGTAATGGGCCAGCCCAAGGTAGCAACAAGCCGATGGGCATGAGGGGTAACCCAGGCTGGGACCCTCACAACCTGGGGATGCAGATGATGGCGGTAGGGAGTTTCCAAGTAAGGGAGCCCCACCTGGGGTCATCTCTCTAGTGTCTAGGAATGAATGTTTGAGTCCCCTTTTTCCCTCCCCAGGACATTGAGACATACCCATCTTAGACCTCTAGCCCCTAAAAAGGAAAAAAGAAATTCTTGATACTTTTTGGAGTTAGGTCACAGTCACATGATCTAATTCCCCCCAAACCTGTCCCCTGTAATAAACCAGGTATGAGGAACCTGTATCCTTGAGGGTCACATGTGGCTCACATGTGAGTCAAAGGGTCACACTTGAGGACCTAGAGGTCACTCGAGGATGAAGATTCCCCACCCCTGGAATAAACAAGATCAAACCCAGCAGACACTCAAGCGATGTCTGACAGTGAATGCAGCATTCTGCAACCCCAGTCCTTCACTTCTCTACTGCCAGGAGGGAGATGGCCCTTGCATTCCTTCTACCCTGCTTGCCTTAGTTATGCACATTCATAAAGCATTTCCAGGTTTGCAAAGGCTTTCCTCACCACAGCTCTTTGAGACCACTAGTGTAACACGATCATCCCCATTTTCCAGATGAGGACTCAATTAAAATGACTTGTCCACCATCATATAGTTGGGAAGCTTTTGAGGCTGTTTGGGAAGCCAAGGTCCCTGACTTGAACTGATCACTTTTTCAGGTGCTGGTTTTGGTACTTGCTGTCTCTTCCCCTCCACCTGAGCCAACCCATCCCAGGGGCTTCAGGCACTTTATTCCAGACCCTCCCTCAGTAGTTCCCTACATCCTCTCTCAGGGGTCTCCAGCACGCCTCTCAGGGATCAGATCTGAGAAGTCCTCTCTTGGGTTTTCCAGTCCCTCTTTCAGGGTCTAACCCAGTCTTTCCTGTGGCCTGATATCTGGTATGATGAAGCTTGCTTTCTGCATCTTTCCTCCTGTCTATATGTCTGCACCGTGTCTGGCAGTCTGGCTTCCCTGGTTCTCCAATGACCTCCCTGGGCAATATGTCTACTGTTTCCCCGCTCAGAGATCTCAGCCTTATAGAAGTAGTTCATAACCCGTCCAATTCTCCACCTACTTGAGATTGGGACGTTCAAAGGTTACAAGCTGAGGCACTTTTCTAGAAGGAGCCCCTGCCTGGCCTTGAGTTTAGTCACAGTTCAGTTGGCTTAATGGAGGGTGAGGTAGGGCAGGGCTCCAGCCCTACCTCTTTCCTCTAAGGAGTTGTGATTGGCCCCCTTCAGGGTCCCAAGGCACAGAGGGAGTGAATGGGAAAGATTATGATTGACTGGCTTGGGAAGGGCATTCTCGTGGGCACAGAGGATTACCTGTGCCCAAGTTAGGTCCCTTCCTGGGACAGGCGGTTAGGGGTGTCTGAGTCTTGGACACTGAACAGGCTTTCCTTCTCTAGAGGTCATTGTTCTGGCTCCAGGTCAGTTATGAGCCAGAATTAAAGTAATTACATAGGATTATAGCTAATTATTACACCTGGGTAACCGCTCTCTTCTCTCTATCCCAAAGCATCTCTATCCTGGGCCCAATATCAGGGCCTGGCACTCTTGCGGCTTCCATCTCTTCAATAGACCTCTACTTCTGACATTTCCCACCCCATCCCCAAATAAGGCTTGTTGGTTCCTGGGGAAGGCCTTCCTCCCTATCCCAGGTAGAGGCCAGCCTGAGGTCTCTTACTGTAGATGCTTGGGAGAGAGGACTTTCTGGTGGTCTTAGACCCTCTCCTATCTAGCTGGGACCTGGGAGGGAGAGGGAGGTAAGTACTGGGAGCAGCTTATCTATGCTAGGCTCCCTCTGCTTTCCCTGTTATCTTAGAAAAATGCCTCACCCAAACTTACTGCTTGCCACTGCTTGGAGGCCCCAGCCGCTCCCATCCCATGGAGGATTTCACTCCTCTGCCTGGGGAGATGCTGAGCTCCACAGCCACAGAAGGAGGGGGTGGGGCTGAGGTGGGCAGAACTGAGAGTGTAACCCAGAAGCCTGGACCTCCAGCCTACACTCTTTCCGCCATCTGGCCCTTCCTTCTCATCAATCCTGACTGAGGACTAGCTCCACAAGGCTCTCTGGCCCCCAAATCTCAGAGTGAGAGGGGGCTTCACAAAGCATCTAGCCCCAGTTTGTTTTCTTTTGGGCAAGAATTTTTTTTTTTAGTAGCCCTAATATGCAGCCATTCAGCTTCTTCTCTGAAGACCACCAAGTGTCTAAGAATTCATAATCTACCCTCCAGAAGCAGCCCATTTCACTGGAGGACATTTTAATTTTTTTATTATGAAAAATGCTCTATTGATCTTCCTTCCTTCTTTCCTTCCTTCCTTCCTCTCTCTCCTTTTCTCTTTCTTTCCTTTTTCTATCTTGCCTCAGATACTTATTAGCTAGATGGTTCTGGGCAAGTCACTTAACCTTTTATGCCTCAGTTTGGCATGTTGAAACAATGATAACCCCTAGCTCACAGGGTTATTGTGGGTATCAAATGAGATGATGCATAAAGTACTGTGCATTCCTTGAAGTTCTATATAAATACTAGCTCAATTAATTGATTGATCAATTGATTCCTGTCTCACCTATGTCTATCAGCACGTTGGTCATGCCTGGATATGTATGCCTCCTTCTGTCTTTCTCTCACCAACTCTCTGCTGAGGGCTGGGAGGCATGCTGCATTCTCAGTGTCTTGAAATCATGAGCCATCACAGCATTGAGAAGAGTTTTGAAGGCCTTTAATGTTTTTTCCTTTTCATGTATCATCATCATTCTGCTGACCTTACTCTATACTAGTTCATACAAGTCTTCTCCAGTTGCTGACAACTCTCCTTATTGAGAAGTTTTTCCTCAAATTGGGCCAAAGTCTGCCTCTGTTTGATTTTTATCCATTGCTTCTGGTTGATAGCATCAGAGTCATAGACTTCCATAAACCGGAAGGGACCCCTTAGTCTGAACCCTTCATTTTCTGGATGAGGAAACTGAGACCTGGAGAGAAATGACTTGTCCAAGATTTAATCTCTTCCTCCTCCTACTCATAAAGAAAAAGAAAAGCATTAACAAGATCCCTTGTAACAAATATATAAGTAAACAAAAGACAGATCTACAAAATATACAAGCAAATAAATTCCCACATTGTCAGTATTCAAAAATATATTTCATTGTGCATGTTGAGTCAGTTGCTTCTCTGTTTAGAGAATCCTCTTTCTCATGAGTTTTCTGAAATCTTGGCTCCTCGTTATGCTGGTCAGCATTCTTTAATATTTCAAAGTAGGTTTTACAGTAGGGTTACCAGTATATGAATTGTTCATCTGGTTCTTCTCACTTTACTCTGTATCTGTTCATACAAGTCTTCCCAGGTTTCTCTGAAACCACCCCATTTGTCATTGCTTAAAGGGAAATGGCATTCCTTAATTTGTTCAGCCATTCCCTAATGGATGGGCATCCCTGTAGTTTCCAGGTTTCTGCTATTTCAAAAAGAGCTAATATAAATATTTTGTACATAGATGTTCTTTTCTTTTCTTTGGAGGTATAGACCTGGAAGTGCTGTCATTGGGTCAAAGCTTATGCACAGGATAGTGACTATTGGGATATAGTTCCAAATCATTTTCCAGAATGGTTTGCCCAAGGTTATACAGGTAAGTGTCAGAAGCAGGATTTGAACACAGCCCCTCTGGGGTTAAACAGAACAAATGTAATCATTCTTCCGCATGGCAGCTCTCCAACTATTTGACCGTGTTCCTCCAATGTATTTATTTTTCTTTTTAGAATATATTTTTTTCTATTCTTTCAGCAGTGAATTAGAGATTTTGGGAGGGAGAAGGGTGGTAATTAAATGTATTATAACAAAGGCCAGGATTTCCCCCCCTCCCTTCGATAATCTGGAGCCATTAAACAGATGAAATGCCAACAAATGGAAAAGCTGTGTGGGCTGGGAAGATTCAGGTGCTGAAATCCTGGACTACATCCTGTCTGGCAGGGTGGGAACCACCTGCATCTCCCATATTTGTGTAATGCTGAAGGGCAGGAGTGTGGGAGGAAAGGATTTTTTCTTCTCTGAGGTTCCCCTACCCCCTTGCACCAGGCTTATGCCTAACAGCAGTGGGATGGGACCTGGTTGGGGTCCTCAGGAAATCTCATCCCCCAAAACACCATTCTACTGATTGTAAATTGAGGTGTCCCTTATTCTCTGTGGCTTGAGGATCTTCAGGGGGTTCAGGAGGGTAGGCAAAAACACAGTAATATGTAGGACATCCTAGCCATTTTTCAAAGGCAACTCCTCCCGGAAACCTTTAGCCGTGATCCCTCTGGGCTGTGGCAGCCTTCCCCCTTAGACCTCACATGGTACTTAGTTTTGTTTCAGTCTAACCCACTTTTCAGCCTCCCAGCTCTGTGCCTTTACTGAAGCCAGGTTGAGGGTAACAGATGGGCCTCAAACCTGTCAGTGAGTTGGGGGTGGGGTTCCCCTACTGGAATAGGCAGATGAGAACAATTTGTTCCAGCGGCTAGGAAGTCTGCTGAAACAGGGTCTGTGGAGCTGTTAGAGCTTGGTCAGACATGGAATATGCATCCCAGGTCATTGCCAGTTGTCCTGACTTTTGTCATTGGACTTCGACGACTCTGGGAGATAGAGGCTGATGACTTAGTGTAGCTTGTACTTCAGTGAAATCCAATTCTTGTTCAAGTCAAGACATCACTGGTCCTCTTAGAAAACAAAGGGGCTAACAAGACATCTCCACCTCTTCCTTCTCCAGCAAAACCTGAATACTTTCTCTTATCCTCTCCTCCTGCAGGAATCCTTTGATCCCTTAAAGGCCACCTACAAGAGTCCATTCCTGATTCCTAAAATCACTAGTCTCCACCACCCCAAATGGGGATATATACTTTGTTCATCTGACTGATAGAGTTTTCTCACTTGGAGTTCCCACATCAATGGAATCACAGATTCAAATAATAATAAGAGAAAAATAAAAAATAGTGAGTAACTATTTACTCACAAGGTGGTAGAGTGACTAGAGTCCTAGGTCTGGAGTCAGGAAGACCCGAGTTCAAATCCAACTTCAGATACTTACCAGTTGTGTATCACTTAAACTTGTTTGCCTCAGTTTCCTTATCTGGAAAATGAGCTGGAGAAGGAAATGGCAAACCACTCCAGAATCTTTGCCAGGAAAACTCCAAGTGGGGTCACAAAGAGTAAAGCAGGACTGAAACGACTGACCAAAAGCAACAAATCTGTGTGACCCTGGGTAAGTCACTTAACCTCTGTTTACTTCAGGTTTCTCAACTATTACTGTTTAGTTCCTTAACTGTAAAATGGGGTTAATAATATGTATTATTTATAATATATATAATATATAATAATGTAATAATATATATTATTTATAATATAATAGATAATAATGTAATACTATATAGGGTTGTTATGAAGATCAAATATTTCTAAAGTGCTTATCAGTGCCTGACACATAGTAGGTACTTAATAAAGGCTTATAAAAATGTGTTTGTCAGTGGAATGCTATTCCCTTCCTCCTACCTAGACCCTTCTCAACCCTGCCTTTCCCACTCTCCACAGTAGAATATAGACTTCTTGAGGTCAGGGATTATTTTTTCTTTTGTCTTCCAGGTACCCAGCACCATGCCTGATATGAACTAAGTGTTTACAAAGTGCTTCTTGAAAATACAATGTCTATTGTAGTTGTGTTTATTTGCATGTTATCTCTGGAGCTTCAGGAAGGCAAAGACTGTTCCTTATCTCAACTTAGTATTTCTGTGCATAATAAACACTACAAAAGATGAGTGGTTGTCGACCACATCTCTCAGTATTCCCTGAAGTCCTTTTCTGGTGCCTTGGCCTCTCAGGGTGGTGGCCCTGACTTTCCAAGGCAAGTATTGGCAGGTAAAGTTCCAGACAAACTAGACAGTCTTGGAAAAGGATGGGCTGGGTGTTGGGACTCCACACCTATCCTACAGGATCAGCTGAGCCAAATTCAAAGCGGCTGCAGCAAGATGGATTTTTCAACCACATTAAAACTAGCTACAAAGACATTCAGGGGGTGCAGGGAGTACCTATGGCAGCAAAATCAGGGGCTCCCCAAAATGTCAAAGTTGGAGAAGTTGTTGTCCAGGCTAAATACCCTGCAGTGAGGCATGGAGACATCAGCTCAGCATCTCCAGGAGTCAGCATGAAAGAAGGTCCTTTGTCAGCCAACCAACATTTATTAGACTCTAATAATGAGGTGCAAAAACAGTCCCTGTCTTTAAGGAACTCGCATTTTAATTAGGTATATACTAAATACATATAGAGTAAGGGGAAGGCATTTTCAGAGGGAAGGTGTTAGTAGTGGGAGGGTTTGGGAAAAGTAGGATTTAAGTTGAGTCTTGAAGGAGGCAGGGATTAAGAGGGAGAATGGTTCAGTGGTGCAAGAGCATGGAGTCTGGAGATGTGGTGGTGATGGTGGTGTGTGTATGTGTGCATGTGCGTGTGTGTGTGTGCGCGTGTGTGTGTGTGTGTGTGCAGTAGCAAGTAGGCCAAAGTAGCTGGAACTTAGATGGAAGGAGGGAAAGACCCCTTCCCACTCCAGGAATTTGAAGTATGAGTCTGACCTAACATTCAAATGTTAGCTTCTTGAGGGTAGGGACTATTTTTCCCCCTCTCTTTGTATCCCTAGTGCTTAGCATAATGCCTTATAGTGTTAAGCCCTCAAAAAAGTGCTTCTTGATTTGACTTGACTTTGCACAGCCCTTCCTCATTCAAATCCAATGACTTGCAAGAAAGTCATGGCATCACTTTCTTGATAATAATGTCCCTTGCAAACTTTTAAACACTATATAAATTCTGGCTGTTACCTTTATTGGAAAAGGATAGGGACAGATCTTGGGATCCCTGGGGGTCCAGGCATTCTTATGGTCCTCTTTGAGAATGGAAGGACAACAACCACAAACAACCACCACCTGACTTGATAAAGGCTTCCAGAGGCACACAGAATGTAGAGGGCTGAGCAAAAATAGCTGTGTTTGTGAGTCGAAACCCTCCGGGAGGTCTGAGAACCTGGGTGATCCTAGAGTTTTTTTTCCAGCCCAGGGCCCCATTCCTTCCTTATCTCATCCCCAAGTCAAGAATGGACCTTCCCTGGGGAAGGACTGAGGCACAGCCCCTCTGTGCATGTGGAAGTCCTCCGGTCCCATAATCTTAGTAGCCCTCAGGACTCCTCAGGAAGAAGTACCCCTATCTTCACCTCTCCCCCACCCTGCCCCGCCCCTCCACAGTGGGGCAGAAGGGAGCTGAGTGGTAGGAGAGCACTGAGGAGGCCTTGGGAAGACTAGAGTCTAGACCCAAGATAGACCTAGAGGCAGGGAGCTCTGAGAGGTCATCTCCTTCTTCTTTCTCCCTCCCACTCCGTATAGCCTTCTTCTGGGTGTGGATCTGTTCTAAGAAGGAAGACTCACCCCCACATTCTGACCTCACTTTGCAGGGTCCCACCCTTGATTGCAAGGACATCCTCCCATTAGCACACACCTTTGAGGAGTATCTCAACACCCACATAAACATTATCTTGTGACCCAGGAGCCGATCCCCTAAGACAAAGACTCCCCAAGGGTGGGGCAGGGTCTCCCCCTCACACTGGGGGTTCCCAGAAGTCAGGGACTGTTATCTTTAGCCTGAGGGCTCTCTGGGGGCTGGGATGTATGAGGGGTTCTCTGAGGTAGAGTCCAAGTCCCTCAACCAGAGAGGGGAGGAGGAAGGTCTACACAAAGTTATTTCTATCCTCTCTTTTCTTGAGGGAAACCCATCTTGTGCCTAGAAACCTGGAAGCTCTGGAAGGCTTGAGAACCTCAGTGAGCCCAGAATTGTCTTTCCCCTTCTTCTCAGCACTCCACTCCTACTCAGCATAGGGTTCTGTGTTTGAGGTTACAAATGCTTAAATCAGAGGCTGTGGAGAATTCCAAATGGGGTCACAGAGAGTTGGATATGACTGAGCAGCTGCAGAACTAGGGACTGATGGGCAGAAAGGTGAGGAAGTCAAAGGAAAATCCCAGACATGCCCCAGGAGACACAGAACCAGGGATAGGCTGAGGGGGTGGGGTGAGTCAGCCTTTGCCCCCCAGGTTTCAGGACCTGGAGGATTTCAAATTCCCTAGAATTTGAAAAGCTGTTTTGTTTTTCTTATCAAATATATTCTGCGTCTGGAGTATGGACAAGTGCTGGGTGCGGTTCTTTCCCAGGAGGGAGCGGTGTCTTCAGGGTAGTTTCCAGCACAGTAGAGAACTGTTTCTTGGCACCATTGGGCCCAGATCCTGGCTCTGCCAAGACATGAGGTTTAAAGAAGTTGTCCAGACCTGTTGTATTCAATAATATTCAACACAAGTCAATTAACATATTATTAAGCGAAAGGTACCAGGTTCTAGAGATAGAAAGACAGTAACAAAATTGTCCTTTCCCTCAAGGAGGAAAATCTACTTGGGGGATACAGTATGTACATGTACAGAAGAGTAAATATAACATGTCCTTTAGCAAGGGGCCAGAGCCTATGTAGCTCCCTGGAAGAGAAAGGGCATAGGCCCATTCCCATGAATGCTCCAACCTATGTCCCCCCAACACTATAATAAAGCTGTATTTTTTTATTCCAATGAAATATGAGGCATCTTGGCACCCATTGGGAAATGGCTGTCATATCCAAATGTTAGTCAACAAGCTTTTTGAAATTAAGTGCGTACTTGGAGCTAGGCACTGTGGGATACCAAGAAAGGCAAACATAGCTTCTGCCTTCAAGGAACTTACATTCTAACGGAGGTGACAATAGCAAAAAAAAAAAAAATGTAGGCACACGGTATCTACAGCTACTCAACATTCTAAATGAACCCCTGTGTCCCCAGCGCCTCAGGAGAGAGGGTAGAATTCTCTGTAAAGTTATTGCTAGTGAAAGCCTTTTGAAAACTCTCATCTGTTTTTGGAGGAGCTCAGAGATAGTAAGAAACAGCTGGCAGAATGATGATGAGGCTGGGGCATCTCTGGTCGTAGAATGGGGACATCCTCTGAGAGCTTGTAGTGACCCTGGCCTGAAAATGGTGAATTATGTGGCCCTGGGGATTACTCATGACTCGTTCCTTCTCGGAACCGAGTCCTGCAGCCTGACTCTACTGCAGAAGCATCCTACAACCCCACCTGGACACAGTTTTGGGTTTTGTGACTCTCCACCAACAAGCTGAGCTCGTCTTCTCAGCCTTCATAGAGTTTCTTCTCTTTAGGCTTGGGAGACCAGGGTGAGAAACCTCAGGATGAAGCAGACAGTAGCACATGCCCAGATGAGTCAGGGAGAGAGGAAGGACAATTTTTGGAAATGAAACATTTATATTCCCAGGCCATTGTGCATCAAGCAAATGCTTCTTAATTTGTTTTGTCTCAGTGACTCAAGGGGAGAATGGCCGGACCCCCAGGGATCCCATGGTCTGGCCCTATCCTTTTCCAATAAGGATAATAGCTAGCGTTTATATAGTGTTTAAAAGCTTGCAAGGGACATCATTATCTCAGTTTAATCCTCATAATGACCCTGTAAAGTAAGCATTTTGATTATTCCTATAGACGAGGAAGAGATGACTTCCTCAGATTTGCACAGATATCTAATGCCTGAGACGAGATTTGAACTCAAGTCCAGTGCTCTATCCACTAGGTCACCTAGGTGCCAATTACTGTATACAAATATTCCTGAACACAGACATTCGCTGGAAAATACAATCATATTATGTAAGTGAAATCCAGGTGTGAGATAAAGACATACACCTGTTTGTTTATCTACACATGTACAGACAAATCTGTCTTTAGGCAGATGTGCACATACTTGTCTTCCTTACCTCCCACCTGCATGTCCATATAGAAAGAATGACTTCACCCACATAACGTACTCTGCTTTAGACAGAGCCATAACCAGGACTTCTGGAAGCTCAGGCAAATTCATTTTGGGAGGCTGTGGGGGCCCTAGGACGCTCTTTCTTCAAAGAGAGGTCCAGAGAAGCATTCCCCTTCCCAATTTACCTTCCCAGGCCCACTCAAGCACACAGTTGTATAGCCCAACTGACCCTGCAGTTCCTTATGCACCTCTCCCATCTCTGTGCCTTTGCAATGGCAGTCCCTGATGCCTGGAATGCCCTCCTTCTTCCCCTCTGCCTCATATAATCTCTTACTTCCTTTAAGATGCCTTCATTTCAAGCTCTATCAACTGTTTGCTTGGCACCCTTCTTGATCTCCTCAGTGGCCTGTCAGTGCCCTGCTTCCCCAAATGATTTTGTATTTATTTTATATTTAGTTTGTATCTACTTGTATATTCAAGTTTTCTTCCCTGATAGAATAAAGACTCCTAGACAGCAGGAACTGCTCCATTTTGTCTCAGTCTCCTTAGGGCTTATCTCAATGCCTGGAACAGGTGTTTCTTAAATGTTTGTTGATTGATTCCCCAGAGAGGAAAAGTCCCAAAAAGGATAGAAAATAGCCCAGGGGATCAAACCTCCACCTACTCCTCACCTTTGGGTTGGCTAAAGGCTGATATACCCATTTACTTGTATTGAAAATTGTCTAGAGAAGTTGGCTGTTTTTAGCAGACCCATCCCAGCCTGTTCATTTTCCTGCTATAGACCCAAGTGCTGGGAGTTTCCTTTCTCTCTCTTCTCCAAGATGGAAGACTAGCTAAAAGGAGGCATTGTGGCCCCATGCACAATACCTGGCACAAACCCCAAGCTATATTAGTTAAAGCTGTGACTTTAGAATCAAGTCCCTTTCCTAGACCTCCTGAATCACTTTAGAGACTAGATATAAATGTGGGATATGGGGCTTAGAGTTTTATGAGTTAGAGGTGGGTATATGACCCTAAACCAGAAATACTGTAGTTCAAAGGTCTTAAATAATTTATTTCATATGCATGCCCCAAATTCCTTCAGACTGGGGGGCCAAGCCCCCTCTTTAGCCTGGGGGAGTCCTTGAGTATGGGACCATATTTCCTTATTCAGATTTGGAAAATTCCCTTTGCATGAGATCACATCTCCTTCTGAGTCTCCAACAAGGGAGTGCGTTTCCCTTGGGTGGAGCAGGGAGCAAAGAAGAGCCAGATGTAGACTAAGCCATGAGTCTATCATGACTCAGGGCCCCCTCCGGCTCAGGCTAACTTGACCATAGCCAGGGAAAGCTTCTCTTTAAAAGAAAAACAGAAGTGAAGCATGAGGAAAGACTTAGCCTCAAGCTAAGGGTGCAATTCCTGACCTAAAAGTAGAACTTGGGGCTAGGCTGACCCTGGCCTGGGACAGGGGCCAATGTTGGGAAGCTATGACTCAGTACTACAACTTTCAGCTAAGTTTTCCCAACCCCACTTCCAGTTACTCACAGTATCTAGGGGTGAAGAGGAGAGACAGATCCTTTGACCCTGAGGGAAAGTGGGGGAACTCTGACTTAACCAAGCTACTTCTTCAAGTCTCCCTTCCATGGGTGGGCCAGAGCCTCACATGATGGCTACTACTGTCTCCCACGGGATTCTAGGGGTAGCACTGAAGGGTCCTTCCGTAAATTTATTTTGGTTACATGTTAAGTTTCCCACATGTAAATCTCTTCGTGCATGTATAATGTGCATTGTCATGTGGTATGGCTGTCTGGCTATAACATGAAGTATATGCACTTGAGGCAAAAGGAGCCTTTGGAACTTTTCGAAGTTCAAGAAGTCACCCTCTGGTCTTTGGGATAGGGGTGGTGCAGTGTTAAATCAGAGTGAATGAATTAAGAGCGGTCCCTCATTGCTTTATAAATAAAAGCTTTTGCCCACATAACCACCTAAACTTCCATCTCCTGTTAATTCACTTATAAAATTGCTTCCTTTTCTGGTCTGTTTCTTTATTACTTAAAAAAATTCATCCTAAAGAAACACCAAATAAGATGGATATTTCCATATATGCAGTAGAACAGATAAAAAAATTGCGTGTGAAACCACATGGTCTCTACTGTATTTTGTGTAACCTCTTTTCTTTTTAAATATAAACATATAATCTGTAGCTTTCAAAGCCATCCTGCTCATCTGTGATTCTTTCTGACCTTCCATCTGTTTCTTCTGCGCATTAAATAATTGACTCTCTTTTCTTCCTTCCTTCCTTCCTCCCTCCCTCCCTTCTTCCCTCACTTCCTTCTGCATCTTGAGTCAAGAGGTGGGTAGTGTGTTTCATCATCGGTCCTCTAGAACTGTATAGAGTTGACCATTGCATTCATCAGAGTCCTCAAGTCTTTCAATGTTTTCTTCACAGTGCTTTTGTTATTGTATACAGCAAATTGTTTCCTTGTTTCTGCTTACTTCATTCTGCATCAGTTCATTCATGATTTCTGTGAAATCATCCATTTCAACCTTTCTTAAGGGATAATAATATTCTGTGATGTTCTTATACTTTAATTTGTTTAGCCAATTTCCAATAGATGGACACCCCTTAGTTTCCAGGGCTTCAATTAATAATGTTATACAAGTGAGTTGTTGGTTTTTTTCTTTCATCTTCAAGGAATATAGGCCTGGTGGTGGTATCCCTGGGTCACACAGGTTAGTGACTTTTGGGGCATAGTTCCAAATTGCTTTCTAGAATGGCCACATCAAGTCTCAGTTCCACCAGCAGTACATTAATGCATTTGTTTTCCCTCAGCCCTTCAAACATTTATTATCTTTTTTTACCATCTTTGCTAATCTGATGCTCCTGAGATGGAATGTCAGAAATACTTTAATATGTATTTCTCTAATTACTAGTAATTTGCATTATTATTAGTGATTAGCATTTTAAATATGTTTGTTGATAGCTTAGCTTTCCTTCTTTGAAAATTTTCTGTACACATGCTTTGATCGTTTATTTATTGGGGGACAGCTTTTGTTCTTATAAATTTGGATCAGTTCTTTAATATGTCTTGGAAATGAGAACTTTATTAGAGAAACTTGCTGCAAAGATTTTTTCCAGTTAACTGTTTCCTTTCTAATCTTAGTTGCATTGGTTTTGTTTGTGCAAAAATTTTAGAAATTTACATAATTAAAATGATTCATTTTATCTTCTATGATCTCTATTCCATTCTGTCATGAACTCTTCCCTTAATTATAGTATCTTAAAGATAATTTCTTTCTTGTTCCTCCAATTTGCTTATAATGTCACCCTTTATGTCACTGTCATGCATCCATTTGGATCCTATCTTGATATATAGTGTAAGATGTTTTGTTCTCTATATTACTTAATTTCTGCTAGCCTGTTTTTCGGTTTTCCCAGCACTTCCCCACCCCTAATAGTGAGTCCTTCATCTCGTAGCTGGGGTTTTTGTCTATAAAACCCTGGGTTACAGTGTTCCATTTCTCCTCTATGTTGTATACATAATCTGTTCTATTGACCTACTTTTCTATTAACCAACTTGTTTCAATGGTTACTGTTTTGTATTATAGTCTGAAGTCTAATACTGCTATCCCCCCTCTTCTTTCCTATTTACAAAACCATCTCTTTAACCTGAAAGTCTCTTGGACTATAAGGGTTCACTCCTCATTTCCATGAAAATCAGGTCAGACATTGCTTTCTCAGAGTATCCGGGTGACACTGAAAGTTTGGAGTGAATTTCTTCTAATGCTTGAGTCCCCACTGATTGTGTTCTCCCATCTGGTAGCCAACAATGACTAGCATCCTTCTTCCATTTAACCATTTAGCACTGATTATAATTGTGAAATGCTTAGCACGGTGCCTAGCACATAGTTATATAAATGTTAGCTTGTCATTATTGTCGTTGGAATTAAGCTTTTAACAAAGGATATTTACTTCCTAGATACAGCAGTATCAAAAGTACAAGCTTTCTTCCCAGTATCTCAGGGACACATTCTCCCCTATACTATCTTGGTCTTTGGAGAGAGGGGGCTGAAACTTACCTTAGTCCCTACGTAGCACTGGTTCCACCAAGTTTGTATCCAAATTGATGTTGGCCAGGCAAAACCTGGCATAGATTCAAACTCCGGGAGTCCCAGGTAACCAGATAGTTCATTCTCCTGACATTCTGAAACTCACAAAGATGGAGTATCCAATTCTTTCATCTAAAACAAAAACAGAAATGCCATGGCCCATATCCATTGGGCTAATGTTCACCTCGAGGGAGGGCCCCTTACAACATCATCTTTCTTATTGGTCACCATCAGCAAAAGTGGACCCAAGATCAGAGATCTACCAACTGAGAGGAGCCAAGCATTGGTTGACTTTTGAAGACAAGATCAATTCTAGTTTTGCAACCAAACAGAGGGACTGCTATTCTCCATGTTGTCAGATAACCAAAATCAGTTACAGAATGTCTACATGTCTCTAATGTCTCTTCAAGGTACTTTCTTTACTCATCATAATAACTTAACTGGGGTGCCTAGTCCCCAGGGTAGATGCTGTCAGAAGTATTCTGAGCATGTGCCCATCCCCATTATATTTGCCTCCCTGGTGCTTCACACAGTTCCTAATCAGAGGAAGCATTTAATAAATACTTGTTGACTGACTTACTGATTTGGAATAGCAGAATCTCTATTTGAATCTTGGCTGGGCTACTTACTACTGTGTGCCCTTGGACAATTACTTCCTCTATCTGGACTCAGTTTCTGTTTTCTATAAAACAAGAGGGTTGAAAACATATCTCTGAAGAAAAGATGAAAACATGTACCTCCCATCCTTTTTTTTACATCAGTCGGGGACTATGGGTGTTCAACATTTCATATTCTACTGGATCCGTTAGATGTGTTGTTGAGTTTTGTTGAACTGTACCCTCCCCATTTATCTTCCTTCTTTGTTACAGGTGTTGACTTGCTAGGCAGGAGAGGGGGAATGATGCATTTGGAAACAGAGGTGATGGGAAAACAAAAGATAGCAAGAAAAATGTAGAAACAAAGATTGGATCCCCTTCCGAAGCCCCTTTCAGCTCTGAATGCATGATCCCATCATTTTCAGAGGCCCCTTCACACCAGCATTCTAATAGGAAACCTGGGCTGGTTTACTTTCTTACATTGTGGTTGTGCCCTCCTCATCCTTTACTCTGGGAAAAGTAAATCCCTCCTTCCTGTTCATCTAATTCCTGTGATTCAGAAAATCCGTCTTTGGAGAAAGAAAACTACCCCCCACCCCACCTCCTAAATGGCATCAACTCAGCTCTAGTCTTGATCTTTGGCTTGTCTTAGGAACCTTTGGTAGCCCTCCTCCATCTTACATTTCTTTCTCTGACACTTCTTCTACCTTCTAGTTCTCAAGGAAATCTGACTTTCTCTACTTGAAGGACCTTCATTCCTTGTCACTGTCTCTATGGTGGCCATTTGCTCTTCCTTCTCCTTTTGTCTGCCCTGGGGTGTTGGCTTACTCCTAATTTTGTTCTCCATCACCACTACCTGGTTCTTCCTCAGCTACTATCAGAAAGTTGTAGGTCTGAAGCTGGAGGCAGCCTTAGAAGTCATTTAGCCCAACCCCCTCATTTGTTTTACAATTGAGGAAACTGAGGCCCAGGAATTTTAAGGTTAAGGACTTGCCTAAGGTCATAGAGGTGGTATGTGGCAGAGCCAGGATTTTAACTTAGATCTTCTGATGTTAAGGCAGAGCCTCTTCTCCTTTAGAATCCATGCTCTCTGACCATCCCAACTATATCCCTGTGGCCAGATCCTATCATCTATTGGTATTCAGATCACTGTTATTCTCGATGAATTCAGTGCCAGGATTGCGATCTTCCGCCTCTCCCCAGTCCCTGCCCACATCTTTGCTTATTTCAAAAGTCATGTTGTCAATAAAGACCCTTGATTCCTGGTTCCAGCCTCCTCGGACCCACAATCTGACTTTCCATTTTTCTTCAGCCACCCACAGGAGTTATTACACTTCATGTGTCATTATCACCTGAAATTGTTTCATCATCATTATCTCAAATTTTAAAAACTCTGATAAAAATCTCCAGTCCTTCCCTTTCTCCCACTGCTTCACATCTCCTAATCCTTTCCCTGACTTGAAGTTCCTCATTCTTTCCTGTTGTCCCAGCTCATCAGCACTCTCCTGGATTCACTTTTCGCCCTTCATACTTGAGCCAATAGTTAAGGAGGTCAACAAGTCTTTGTTTTTCATCCTTGAATCCCCTTGCAGACTTGTCCTTAATCCTGAATGACTTTAAAATTCATGTAGATGACCCTTCCAGTCAATCAACCAATTAACCAATCAACATGCATTTCTTGAGCACATTTTCTATGTGCCATTCATAGTGCTAGACAGTGGGGCTACAAAGAAAAACAGCGAAACAACCCATATTCTGAAACATCTGGAATCATCAGGAAGGTCCTTCTAACGCAATGGCATCTCCTAATGCAATAGCATCCCAGTTCATCATCTTCCTAAACTCCAGTGAGATCTGTCTCCAATCTCCCTCAACCACCTACAGGGGTGGACAACACCTTGGACCTCATTATCACCCCAAACTGTTCCACCTTCATGATCCAGAATTCTCTCTGATCACAATCTCCTGTCCTTGTGCCATTGCTTCTCTCACCGCCTCACTCCTCCTAAACCTGCTTTTCATTGTCAAAGTGACCTCCACTTCTTGTTTACTCTATGTTTCTCTACTCCTCTTCCTGGCATTTGTCTCATTTCCTCCCCTTCATCATTTTGACCCATGATCAAGCAGTTCAACATGGTATCATTGCTTTCCATCCTCAGACCTCTTGGTCTGATCATCTGCTGCTCCGAAGCCTTGGGTTATTTTCTACCATTCACCTTCTCTGATACCCAAGGAAGTCGTTGTCCTCTGCTGGAAGTCACAAAAACATATTGACTGGGTCCATTACAACTGTTCCATTGCCTATGGATGGCAATTCTTTTATTTATTTCTGATGGACTCCCAACCCTACTTCTATTAGTGACTGTTGTGGATTTTCTTCTGTCCTCCCCAAGTCTCCAACCCCACTTCTGTCTCATCTTTTATTTTTCAAATAAAAAAATAATTGTGACTGGGTCTTCCCATCTTGTCCAGTCTATAAGTACTGTGGCCACTCACAGGCTGATCTCACTGTTGATCAGCATGGGAGCTTTGAGCTCTTTCTAGCCAGGGCTGGTTTGTCTTTCTTTAGGGAGCCTGGTGCCCCTGTTCTTGGGGGCTTACAATATTGAGGCTATACTTAGTGTAAACACCTGATTGATTGCTTTAGCTCATTGCTACTCAGAATGCTCAGACTCAAGCCATCCACCAGCCCCAGTTTCCCCACAGCAGGGATTAAAGGCTTATACTACCACACCTAGTTTCTTCTCCCTCTCCAGCCCTGCTCTGCTTTTAGTCAGTAACCTTTTCTCCTCCTTTACTAGGAAGATTTGGGTTACACACTGTGAACTCTCTTATCTACCCCTTTCTAGTCTTCAAAAACTCTCTGCATTTCACCCATCCTCTCCTCTTTACTCCAGTCTAGGTGAGTAAGGCTGCCCCTTCCCTTGTTCCTCTACTGCTGCCTTTGATCCTGTGCCTCCAGTCTCCTGGAATTTATAATCTACTTCTGTCTATCTGTCTCTTTCTCTCTCTACCCTACCTGTCTTTCTGTCTGTCTCTGTCCCTCTCTGTCTCTCTGTCTCTGTCTGTCATACACACACACACACACACACACACACACACACACACACACACACACACACACACCCCCCTTCAATCTCTACCTAGTGGCTCTTTTCCAGATGCATGTGAAGGGTCTCAGTTCTCTCCTAGCTCCTGTTTCGAGACCATTCTACCCTTCACTGCCTTCATTTTCTCCGTACTTTCTCATCCCTTCCCCCCCTTGCATTTTGATTGCTGCTTCCGCCACTCTCCTGAAACTGCTCACTCAAAGGTCACCTCTTAATCACTAAGTTGGAATGGCCTTTTTTCAGTCTCCATCTTCCTTGACCTTTCTTAACATTTACCACCAGCATATTCTCTTCCTTAGTGACTCCCACTTCCCTCTCTTGGTCTTCCTACCGCCTGTCTGAACTCCCTTCAGTCCCCTGGAGAGAAATGTCCAGATGTGGACCTCTACTACTGGGTAGGCAGGTGGGTGGGGATAGCTGATTTTTCAGTTCCTTGATCCCATGTGTGAAAATGTGGGCAACTGGTGAACCCAGCTGTGCCTTGCGGGTAGAGAGGTGGTAGGAGAGATTTGGAGCTAGTGAACTTAGAGACCATTCAGTCCAACACCTTATTTTATACTTTTTCAATGTGTTCAAAATGGAACTCATTATCTTCCTGAAACCTGGCAGTCCTCTCATCTGCCTTGTTTCTGCACATCCTTTCAGTGACCTGAATTTGAGATGTGAGAGTATCCTCAACACTTCACTCTCCTTCAAGTTCCATACCCCATCCATTCAACTGCAAGATCATGTTGTGGAGGTACCTACAACACCTCCTGTATATCTAGTGAGAAGCAGCGTGGTGCAGTCAAGTCCAAACCCTGGCTCTGTCCCTTACATGTAAGTTCCTTTTGGTCAGGGACTATCTTTTGTTTCTTCTTGTATCACCAGCACTTAGCACAACATAGACACTTAATAATCATTTATGGATTATTGATTACTATCCATATGACCCCAGGCAAGCCACTTAGCCTCTTGTGGCCTCAGTTTCCTCTATCATAAAATGAAGAGGTTGGCCTAGATAATCCTGGGAAGTCCCTTGTAGATCTAAATGGATGATCCTGTAATCTTATTTCTTCCATGACCATCACCTGACTTCAAGCCCTCTATCATCTCTTGTTTGGACTTTTGCAACAGCTTTCTAATTGGTCTCTCTGCTTCTGATTTCTTCCTTCCCTAATCCATAGCTGCCTAAATAGGCTCAAACAGAATCCCTCAACCTGGTAATTAAGGCCCTTCATAATACCTCAGTAATACTTACTGTTCCTCTCTGCAATTTATTGATACACTGTGTATTTTAGCCAGGCTGATCTTCTGACCACTCGTGGGCCTGGGAATCCCATCTCCTACACTGGCATCTTTGCATAGGCCACTGGATCCTCTCTGGACCACACATCTCCTTCACCTCTCCTTTTTTAGAATTCACACCATCCTTCCAGGTTCAGTTGATGGTCTACTTCCTGCAGGCTGATAATCTAATCCCTTTAGTGAGTATTCAGCCCCCTCTTCTTGAAGTTACTTATCTTTCCATTTGTATCAGCCCAGTAGAATAAGCAAGGGTCTATTTTGTTTGTTTCTGGCTTTTTGTCTCCAATGCCAAACAGGTCTTAAATGTAGAAGGTGGTTAGAAAGTGTTTTTTGAATCAAATGGAATTGAAATAAGAAACTGAGGCCCAGAGAGGGGACGTTCCTCTATGTAGGGGTTAATTGAAAGAACATGCCTTGGCAGGAAGACTCTCGGATTCCTCTGATTCCATCCCCCTAATATCCACCATGCCTGGTTTACCCCCTCATCTATCTTCCCTGTCTTCCCCCTCCCTGGTAATTGATCCTCTTCGAAAATGAAGGAGAATTAAATTAAGGGATGTTGGTGAGCATGTGCAGGGCAGGAAGAGCTTAGGTAGTGGTCAGAAAGGTCCCCCACCCAAATGTGGGCAGCCCTCAGTTATTGGTGGGGGCATAGGGAGCTGGTATATGGACAAGACTGAGGAGTGGATGGTCCAAAGTCATTTGAGTTTGGTTTAGAAAGGAAACCAGGTGGGTCGGGGCAGAGGATCGATTGACCCCAAAAGTTTGGCTTAGGTCAACCTTCATGTCCCTGACTTCACCCCCTTTTCCATCATCTTAAAGGAGGTGGAGCCACTGCAGATAACCCACAAAGGATCCACTCTTGGGGGAGAATCCAGGACTGAATCTTGTCATTTTGGGTCTGTAGTCTCAGAATCTATAGAGGAATGTTTCTTCTCCTCTAGGAAGCCTATTAAGATCAATCAGTCTTAATGGTTCACTTCTTAGCCTTGGTCCCAGCATAACTGGGGATAAATCAGCCCTGGCCACACCCTCTGCAGAGGCTCAGGTGTGTCTTATACAGGAGGACTGATTCAAGAAGTCATCTAGGGGTGGGTGTGCTTGTAATCAGTGGGTGTGAAATTGGGGCAGCTGCCTGAGCCAGCCATCTGCAGCTGTATGGGGGAGGAAGGTCGAACGGTCGAACATGTGTTTTGAGCTCTGAGGCTCCATCTCCTTGGCCTGGGACAGAGAGCCTGGCGCCCCCCCTCCCCTCCCCATCACCCCAAATGCTTGGGATTCCTGGAGATATTTTCAGACAGAAAGAAGGTGCTAGGCAAGGCTAAAGTCTTTCCTCTGTGCCTCAGGGCACCCTTGGGTCAAAGTGGGAAGTTTGGGTCAAAAAGGGAGTAACTAAGCTTGGTACCTCACTCAGGAGGGGCAGATAACCTTTGAAAAGTGCCCTTAAGCTTAAAGGAAACATGTAATGATATGGGGACACAGAGAAGCAGGGAAAGATTTATGTGAATTGCTGCAGAAAAATAAATGGAGCCCAGAAAACTACAGAAGATGATGACAGCATTGCAAATGGACAGAACAACTATTGTACCACAGTGAAAGAGGAAGTTTGCAGGTTACAAAACACAAGGGTGGCCCCTGATGAGATCAGAGAAGATGCTTCTGCCATTCCTTTGCAGAGGTGGGATTCATGGGAGTATAGCATTGCACATATCGTCAAATATATTTTTTTAATATATTGACTGATTTTGCTGATTTTCCCTCCCCCTACTTTTTCCTCCTTTTTAAAAAAATTATTTGTTATGAAAGATAGCTCTCTAAGAAAGGAAAAGGGAAGGATACTGGGGAAATTTTAACTGCCTTAAAGACAAAATACATCAATATAATTGTTTTCTTTTTAAATGAAAGGAAGCATCTTCCTTGTGTCTCCAGGTGTACATGTGAGTGTGTGTGTGTGTGTGTGTTTATGGGAATTGGTCCAAATAACTCCTTACTGTCTATAAGGCCAGTAGGAGATGAGTCCAGTATTCCAGTGGAGGCATCCCCCAGCTTTTCAAGTGGGGAAAAAATGTATAGGATAGGAACTGTCACTCCCTTCTTTAATGAGAGGCCCAATGACTCTCATCCCAGGCATGTCCATGGGCAAGTCACTTGGATTCTCAGAGACTCAGTTTCATCATATGTAAAACGGGGATGCTACTACTTGCTTGTATTACCTGCCTTGCCAGTTGTTTTTAAAGGATGGCCCTTTATAAATTGTAAAACATTATAAATGTGGATTGCTGATATTGTTATAATATTACTGGAGAAGGGGATGGTGGTGGTGGTAAAGATTCAAAGAAATTTTAAGGGACAAGTATTAAAGCTTTTTTTCCCTTTTTCTTTTTTTTAAAAATTTAATTAATTTATTTCTTTTCAATTTCCAACAATCACTTGCATAAGTCTTAAATTTTCTCCCTTTCCTTCTCCACTTCCTTCCTTTCCCCTCCCTCTCTGAGATGGCATTCAATCTTTTTTTTTTTGAGGGATGCAAAGTACTTATTTAATAACTTCAGTAAATGGTTGTAGACGTCTTAACATCTTCATTTTTTAATTATTATTTTATTTGTTTTCAGTGTTCTACAATCACTTCCATATAATTTAGATTTTTTCCCCCTCCCTCCTTCCTCCCTGAGATGGCATACAATTTTATATAGGTTCTACACATACATTCCTATTAAATACATTTTCACATTAGTCATATTGCATAGAAGAAGTAACACGAATGGGAGAAACCATGAGAAAAAACAACAAAACAAAACACAATGCAAGAGAAAATATTCTGCTTCATTCTGCATTCCATTTCCATAGTTCTTTCTCTGGAGGTGGATGGCATTTTGTATCAGAGTCTTTTGAGAATGTTTTAGGTCCTTGCATTGCCGTGAAGGGCTAAGTCTATTAGAAACAGTCCTCACACTGTGACTGTTACTATGTATAATGTTCTCCTGGTTCTGCTCATTTCACTCGGAATCAGTTCATATAAATCCTTCCAGGTTTTTCTGAAGTCTTCCTGTTCATCATTTCTTATAGCACAATAGTATTCCATTACATTCATATACCACAACTTGTTCAGCCATTCCCCAATTGATGGGCATTCCCCTGATTTCCAGTTCTTGGCCACCACAAAAAGAGCTGCTATAAATACTTTTGAACATATGGGACCTCTTCCCATTTTTATGATCTCTTTAGTCCTAGAAGGGTATTGCTGGATCAAAGGGTATGCACATTTTTGTAGCCCTTTGGGCATAGTTTCTAATTATAGAGCTTTTCATAAGTGGAATGAAGTAGTGAGCTCTCTATCACGTGAGATCTTTAATGGTTGACCATTTGTTGGGGATGGTGTGGGGCGGGGATTCTTTTTTAGGTATGAATTGAACTAGATGTCCTCTGAAGTCTATCCAGTTGTGAGATTTTGTCCACAAGGGGTTTCTTGGGCCAGGGCCCAGCATTCCTAATTGTTTGAGGTATGGGCAGCTCAATTGTGGACAGCTCATTAGATGTCTGATGCCACTGATGTATCCCACAAACTGCCTTTCCCTAGGTCCCTTCCACTCCTCTCTCCCCTTCATCTCACCCCAGTACAACTGTTTTTGGACAAAAAGATTTTTCTTTTTTTAATCTCCATTTTATTTTTAAATAATTCTGAATTTAACAACAACCAAATAAAATGAGTATTTTCACATATTGTAGAATGGAAGGAGAAACTATACATAAAAAACTCATTTCTATTATGTAGAGCTTGCTGTTCTTTTAAATTATATAGTAAATCCACTATGTAACTTTCCAAGCTGTCCTGTTTGGTCAAGATTTCTTCCGTTTTCATTTTTTCTTTTGAGAACTCTATCCTTATTCCTCTTTCCTTGCCATTTCCTTTTACACCCCATTCCCACTGAGGAAAACTAACAAATAACCAACTACAGGGGAGCCATGGTTCTCTGTTCTCAGGGTATGACCTGCTTCTCTCTCTCCTCTTCCCTCTCCTTCCATCTCTGTCTCTCCACTCGTGCCCCTTTCCATACTCAAAGCAGAGTCATCTGAGTCAAGTCCCAGCCTATGATGGATAGTGAGCTTAGCAGAGGGAATGGGAGGTGGTTGTGGGTGTCTCTCTATCTGTCTGTCTTTCCTTCCCAGATTTTCTCCTTTTCAAACTCTCTCTGGCTAAACCCAGAGAGCCATTTGGGACCAGTCCCCTAACTGATGGGATATCCTCAACCTTCTCTGTCCTTTGATGGCCTGAGAGAGGCACACCTTGGTCCAAAGGGGAGTCTTGACTTGGCCATCTCAAGGCCATGACTTCATCCAGACTCTCTCCAAAACTCGAGTAGAAAAGGGACAACATTTCTCTCATAAAAGCTCAGAGCTGGAAGGACTTCAAAGGCAATCTTGTCCAAAGTGACCCTGTATAGGAGCCCCTTTCTCAGCAAGCAATTGTCAATCGAGTTTCTGCTTGAAGATATCCAGCGTACAATTGTGGGGGAACCCCACTGCTTCCCAAGGCAGCCCTTTCCCGAATTGGACAACTTTAATTGTAGGAAGTTATTTTCACCTTGTCTTGCCTCCTTCCCTCTATCCCGCATCCCCAGAACTTTACCTGCTAGAGCATCCCTAGAGTTTGCCCCCTTAATAGAAGGATTTGTTTTGCAAAGTTTGGATTTAGTCAAAGGGCCACGCTTGAAGACTTAGAGGGCCATATGTAGCCTCAAAGTTGCAGGCTTAGAGTGTAGGAGTGAATTACTTTGAGTATTATTGACTTTGTTTCCAAGGCCAGGACTGTTTGCCAAGGACTTTATAAAATGCTTTTATTCAGAATTTTCTCCTTTTGTAGGTGTGCATACACATGAGGTTCCAACCCCTGAATAAGCCTTCACTTTCTCATGGTGACCCCCCCCCCACCCCCCATTAGCTTCTCCCATGGGGCACATGAAAGGAAGAGTTTTCAAGGTGAAGGAGACACAGAAGCTTGATTTTTTGGTTACTGGATGGGCTCTTGCTGATGGCAGGTTTGTCTTTACCCTACCTGCTCCTCCTAAGGGTCTGCTGCTCACTTAAGATTACATTTCCTCAGGTGAGGGAACTCTAGCCAAGCTGACTGGAGAGGAAGGGGTAATGGCTCTGTGTCTCATCCACCCATCCATCCCCGCCTGCCATGATACTTGTAATGCTGTCAATATCACATCTTAAGATCACAGATGTGGAGATGAAAGGAGGAACCTTAGATATAATCTAGTCCAAACTCATCATCATACAGATGATAAAATGTAGGAGTAGGGAAGGGATTTGCCCAAAGTCATTAAGGCATGGAACTCAGTTTTTTAATTCCAGAACCAGGGCTTTTCTATGACTGTCCTTTTTTTTTCTATTCTTTCTTGAAATGAGAGACTTCAACAAGGCAATGTGACCTCCCTGGAGGGGTCACCTTGTTGCAAAGCCCGGGAGGGAGCATAAGGAGGACAGGCATCCTGCAAAGACCCCAAGGGGCCATGGTGGCCACGCCTCCTATGCTGCTGATGTTTAGAGTTCTGTGGACCTAGGAGTTCCTGGCATCTCTTACAGACCAGGTAGATGACCTCCCCCAGATTGAGCAGGATACAGATAACAGCTGTGGTCACCATGAAGTAGGAAAAGACCTTCTTCTCTGTGGGCCGGGAAATGAAGCAATCTACCACATTGGGGCAGGGGTCCACGGAGCAGTGCACCACACGGGGCATGTCATAATTCTTATAGATGCGATGGAAGATGTACAGGAACCCAGCATCCACACCAGCCTTGAAAATCAAGCTCAGGAGGTAGGTCCACCAGAGGCCTCCTCGCTTCTTTCCTGGGTTGCCATAGAGGGGCGCGGCCTGGGGACCATGCTTCAGGCGGTGCCTTCGCTCCCGCTCCTCTCGATAGGCCACATGCATGACCACAAGCAGCGAGGGGCACGTGACCAGGATCAGCTGCAGGGCCCACAGGCGGACATGAGAGACAGGGAAGATGTGGTCATAGCAGACGTTGGCACAACCCGGCTGTCGAGTATTGCAGTCGAAGTCTTTGTGGTCATCGTCCCACACTTCCTCTGCTGCTACTACGTACACCAGTACTCGAAATATCAATACCACTGACAGCCAGACTCGGCCAAGGATGGTTGAATACTTGTTAACCCCACTCAGGAGCCCCTGGAGGAATGCCCAGTTCATGCTGTCCAAGTCACCAACACAGGCTGCAGGAGATGTTTGTCCCTGGAATCACCTAACGTGGAAGTAGCCATGTTTTAGTCCCATCTACTCCTAAAACATCAGGATATGCTGCATGATTTAAATGCAGGGGTAATAAAAATATCTTACATCTCAACCTCTTAGCCCACTCAACTGACACAGAAAGAGTAAGAATAGAGGTTCCCTGTGTTGGGGCTGAACAAAGGCAGGGAAATTCCAGGCACCTTTAGACCCTTGTATGAACATGACAGTTCCTTTCCCTCTTCCCCTTTCCCCCTTCAGCTTCCTTCTTGTGTATTGTTTCCTCCATTAGGTTATAAGTGCCTTGAGGGCAAGGTCTGTCTTTCTTTTTCATGGATGTTTAAGAAATTTAATAAATTTTTACAATCAGTTCTGGCTTCCCTAACATTTCCTCCCTCCCCTGCATCCCCATTGATTAACTCCCATACCACTGGCCTTTCTTTTAAGGACTCTAGGCATGCAGACTCACATTGGTCTAAGAGTTCTTAACCTGGGGTCTCTGGATACATAGCCTGGTGCTTAAGAACTTGGATGGAAAAAAATGACATCTTAATTTTCCACTAACCTCTAAATAACATTGAATATTTCTTTGAATTCTGAATTTGAAACAACAATAATATTAACTATGATTCTGAGAAGGGAACTATAGGCTTCAGCACACTGGCCAAGGGTTCTATGACTTAGAGAACAATTAAGTACATCTGTATGACCCAAAGAACATGAGCAAAGAGAATAAACTCTCCCAACAATCCCCGAATGCATCCCAGGCCAAAAGGAAGGGACTTCTGGACTTTCCACAACTCCTTTCCATTTTCTAGGCAGCTAAGTGGCACAGTAGATAGAATGCAGGGCCTGGAGTTGAAATCAAAACTTACTAGCTGTGTGACCAGCTGCGTGTAAGTCACTTTGTCTCAGTTTCCTTATCTGGAAAATGGGTTGGAGAAGGAGACGGAAGTATCTTTGCCAAGAAAATCCTAAGTGGGGTCACAAAGAGTGATATGACTGAATGACAGCAATGATCCTGGGTGAGGGAACTAGACTCTGGAATTGCTGCTGAGGTGGGGCCATCCTTGAGATAAGCAGCTCTCCTCCATTTCTCTTCCTATTACTTCATTTTTTCTCAAGATCCTCCCTTGTGCCTAGTATTTCCTTCTGGTGCAATTTGCCTTGGGGCAAATCACCTCACCCTTTTACATGTTAGTTTTCTCAGGTGCAAAATGAAGGGATTAAACTAGATTAATTTAATGATCCCTTCCAACTCTAAATACTATGAATCTGTGATGAATCTGGCCGATTTTCCTCATTGTCTTGGCTTAGGGCCTGGATCCGCATTCAGGTCCTTGTTCCGAAATCAAGGCTCTCTTTTCTCCTCATCCCATCTCCAGAACTGTCAGACGATGGGGAAGGAGTGAACCACAGGAGCTAAAGGTGGGTGCCAAGGTGACCTCTGCCCAAAAGATGGGAAGCATGTTTGAGGAAGGCCTGAGGCCAGTTCCTTTGCTCTCTCTCTAAATGGGCTAGTCTCCTGTATTTGCCAGGCACCTTCCCAACCTCTGGTGGTCCACACCCAAGCTCTGAGACTCTTACTCTGTTTATCCTGGTCTATAGCCTCCTCCTCTGGTTCCATCCCCATCCTCATATCGTCCCTGCTCCTAGATGGCTCCCTCTTCCTTATTGCCAGTCCTTACTCTCAATTCTTCCCCTACCCCTGGTCTTGGCTTCTGTGTCTGTCCTCCCCACACTGGGCTGTCTCACCTCTTCTGTGCCCAGCAGACTGTCCTCTGGCCCATTTTCCGAAGAGTCGGAGCCCAGACCTGGAGCTGTAGCTGGAGTGAGAAGCACCCCTGAGGTCTCCTGTCTCTGCCCAAGGGCCTCCCTCAAGCTTTTGTCCCACTCGGCACATCACCCGCTGGGCGGAGCAGCCAGGACCAATGAGCCAAGACACCTTGTTGGGCAAGTGGGTGGATGGGCAGGTAGTATGGGCACGGAGACAGAGCAAACACTGGGCTTTACTGTGCTCCTCTCCTGCTCCCAAGGCTGTCAGGTAGGCAGGCAGGGGCGGGGACTTTCCAAAGCAATGGGCCTCCAGGGGTGCCGGGCTTTCTATCAGTTTCGGTTAACTTTAGATTCTGCCTTGGCCTCCAGGGCAGGGAAGTGCTTCTGCCAGTAGAGAGGAATTCAAGTCACTCCAACAAGATCTCTGCCATGTGTCTGTATTCCAAGAGCCCACGTCTTCTACCATTATTTAGCAGTGAGAATGTGTATTAAGTTGTGTGACCTTGGGCAAATCTCAGAGACTCAGTTTCCTCCTCATCAATCTTATAGGGATATTAACACTTTCCTTACCAGACTGCCTAATGGAAAGTACTTTGTGATTATAATTGTCACTGTCATTGAAGTTCACAGGTTTTCCTTGCTGAGGGGGATCTGAGAACTGGGGCTGGGATGGAATCTGGATATTGGGACTGCATTTTAGCTACAGGGAGCATGTATTTAGAAGTGGGAGGCATTATGGTAGAGTAGAAAAAGCACTGCTCTGGATTCTAGGGACCTGTGTTTAAATCTTCCATGTGTTATTTGTGATCTGGGTGACCTTGAGCACTGCTCTCTCTTGCAGTCAGGATGGTGGTTCTAGGGATGTTTCACATGAGAATTAGTCTCGATTTAATCTAGTGTATCCTGTGAGGAGACCAGGGTCCCCAGGGTCTCTCAACTCGGCATCCTTCATAACATGATGACAAGAATACTTTTACCCTTTTTTGACTGGTTCCTAAACTATATTTTCAGACCCACTTCTGTCTTGATGTTTTGAAAGGGGATTAGGGGCTGAGCAAGGTGAGGGGAGTGAACTCTCGTGGTAGTAGGGAAAGATTGAAGAAGACTATCCTGTCAGACAGAATGCTGGAAGGCTCAGGGAAGAGTTGGAGGGTGTAAGAGGAAAGGTTACATAGTTACATAGTGGTATGGAGTCAAATGACTGGATTCTGGTCTTGACTCTGAAGCTACCTTGCTTGCCCTTGGTCAAGTCTCTTCTCAGATCTGAGTGTCATTTTCCTTATCCCTAAAATGAGGGGGTTTAGATCACGTGGTCTCTAAAGAGCCTTCTGACTTTTTAGTTCTGGAATTCTGTGAATAGAATCCAGTTGGGACTTCCATATTCCAACTCAGTCCTCCTTTCCTTCCAGGGAGGGAGCTTGAGATAGGGCTTGCTTATATGCTTCTGTTGCCTCATTCCTCCAAGTCAACCCAATGCCTCATTCTTTCCCTTCAGACACATCTCAGTGAATCGGTGCATCCAGCTACCAACCAGTATTTTATTTTATTTTTTAAAATTTAATTTTTATTTTATTTTTCTCAGTTACATGTAAACAAAAATTAACTTTAAAAAAATTGAGTTCCAAATTCCAACGGTTTATTTATTAGGAAGGAGAAAAAGCAGAGAGTTCATCACTAGGAAACTAACACCATGACTGGGGAACCCTGGAGCACCGCAGTCTGAGGAGGTTCATCTTCCCACCCTGACAGTAACCAGACTTCTGGAGGTCAGTGGGTTGCATGTGGGGGTGGAGGAACTGGAGGATTCGAGAAACGTTACAGACTAGGGTTGGGCTCCATTATCTTTCAGGTCCCTTCCTGCTCTGATATTCAATGATTCACTAGAACAGTCAGTAACTGAGGGGTAGGATAGGGCACTAATTGTCCCCAGGGCAGGTGAAGCTTGTGGGGTGGAGTGGGGGTGGGGAGGGCAGAGCACTGAGGAATCTGCTCCACACCGCTGGAGAAAAGGAATTTTGGGAGATGGAAGGGAATGACTCCAGCTGGATTGTGGCCAGACTCGAGTTCGACTTCCTCCTTTCCGGTTACAGCTGAGGAAGCTTTGGTGCGACTTTGTTTCACTGAGATATAGTGTGGAGGGATATGTGACTGTGAAAGCTGTGGGAGCAGTTGATGGTGCCTGTGTCTTGTTCCATAATGGCAAAAAAAAGGTGAGCCCAATTGCTCTATATTCCTTTCGATGTAACACCACAGGCTAACGCTGCAATGGGATGGGGAAGTGGGGATGGGGGCTTGACTCCCCTCCCCCCCAAAGGACTTCATGATGGGAAGGCTAGCAGAATATCACTATTGCCCAGGTTTCTCATCCTTCCCCCTATCTGTAATGCCTCCTTTACTGAAGGGACTAAATGTAGCCTTTCTAGATGAACTAATGTGAGTGTCCCCACCCAAAGGAATTTATGGCACCCAGGAAGGGAACATTGGGTCCACACCAGACTGGACCATGGTCTTCACTCAGTGCCCAGTGCTGCATGATGCCCTACCAGGGCATATGACTTTCTTGTCCAGGCAGCTCTTTATACCATGGTCTTCTTCACCTGGTCTCGGGGGGAATCAGGAGAAAAGGGCAGAAGGGGTGGCTTGGGGTCTGTGCCCAGGAAGATGAGGTCACCCCCGGACAGCAGGTCCTTCTTGCTGTCCCTTCTCCCTTTCCTCCGGCACTCCCAGCACCTCTTGCTGATCAAGTAACCCAGTTCTACCAAGTTGAGCAAGATACAGATGATGGCGGTGGACACCATGAAGAGTGTGAAAATGTTCTTCTCCGTGGGCTTAGAGATGAAGCAGTCCACAGTATGGGGGCAGGGGTCCTCGCTGCAGAGGACCACATGAGGCAGCATGTAGTTTCGATAGAAGCGGTAGAACACGTACAGGAATGCCGAGTCCACGCTGGCCTTGAAGACCAAGCTGCAGACGTAGGTCCACCAGAGACCTGCGCGCTTCTTGCCTGGGTTTGGGTAGAGGCGCCTGCAGCCTTTGCCTACCTTCTCCAGGTGTTTCCGTTCCCGGGCCTCCCGGTAGGCCACATGCATGATGACCAGCAGCGAGGGGCAGGTGACCAGGATGAGCTGCAGGGCCCACAGGCGGACGTGGGAGACGGGGAAGAATTGGTCATAGCACACGTTGGAGCAGCCCGGCTGGCGCGTGTTGCAATCGAAGTCCTTGTGGTCATCACTCCACACCTTCTCAGCGGTCACCAGGTAGACCAGCACGCGGAAGATGAAGACTAGGGACAGCCAGATGCGGCCGAAAGCTGTAGAATACTTGTTGACCCCGCTCAGCAGCCCCTCGAAGATTCCCCAGTTCATTGTGCCTCAGTAATTCGGCTGCCGCTGCATGGGAACAAGATGTGAGTTGACCAGGGAGGGCATGGGTTGGGTCAAGCAGGGGATGGGTTTCCAGGTCAGGTACTTGGAGGGAATTGTCTGTTCTTTTTGGAAGGTGGCGAGAGCGGCACCTCGGTGACAGGGAAGGGCATGGAACCAGGCGTCGGGTCTAACATTTATTTGCTCTCTTTGAGCCTTGCTCCCTTATCTGTAAAATGGGTATAATAATGTTCCTATTGCTTACTTCACCGGGTAGTTGTGGTGAAAATGCTTTATAATCCTGAACCCCCAAATTAATGTGAGCTGTTAGTCCTATAATTAGATATCTGACATAGTGTAGTCAACTCTAGGAGAGGAATCTTCCCTGGGCAAGACCCCAGGAAAGGGAGGGATACCCCATACAGGTAGACCTTACTTAAATAAAGCAAACCCAAATATTGAAAATTCTGATAAAGAGAAATGGGGGAAAATATGATTGTTCACTTTAACATAATTACGATGTGGTTTCTTCAAGTAATTAATTTTATTACTTTTACAATGACTGTTCATAGAAATTCAAAGTATGATTAAGGAGCTTAACTATTGTATAAAGTTGAGGTATACTTGCCATTCACATACAGAAGCTTACTCTGACTCAGACAGCTCTACTCATTACACAGTCTAGTCTAGAGTCAGGTACTAGGTATGGTCAAGGGCTTAACAAAGCCTATTGATAGAAATGTTACATGGTAGAAAGAGCCTGAAATTTAACATGAAGAGGACCTGCGTTCACATCCTGGCTCTGTCATTTACTTCTTGGCTGATTTTCCTTTCTGGACCTCAGTTTCCTCCTCTGTAAAATGAAGGGGTTGGACTAGGTGCCTTCTAAGGTCTATAATCCTAAAATGAGGATTCTTTTCAATAGGCATAGAAAACTCACTAGATTTCTCTTTCCTCTGTCTCAGCCTCTGTTTCCTCATCTGAAAAGTGGAAAGGTGCACTACCTACCTCAAATCTTTATAAATCCTAAATTGCTACAGAGATGAGACTTGTTATTGTTACCCACAAGGGAGCTGGGTGGTGAAACGGATAGAGCACTAGGTTTGGAGTACAAAAGACTCATCTTCCTGAGTTCAAATCTGGCCTAAGATACGCACTAGCCATATGACTTTGGGCAAATCACTTCACCCAATTTACCTCAATTTCCTCATCTATAAAATGAGCTGGAGAAGCAAATGGCAAACCACTCCAGTATCTTTGCCAAGAAAACCCCAAATAGGGTCACAAAGAGTTGCATAGGACTGAAATCACTAAATAACAACAACAGTCTTGGGTGCCAGCAGGTCACCCAAGATATATTAGTGAAAAGAGTTTCCAATTAGAGGGCTCCAATTAGATTCCCACTCTCTTCCAGAGGATCTGAGCCACCTAGGGTACATCATTAAATAATAACGACCATTTACGCAGCCCTTTATGACTTACAGAGTACTTTCTTCATAACAACCCGTGGGGGAAGTGGAGGAGTAGGCACTGAAGGTATTATTGTAATTCCCATTCTACAGAAGGGAAGCTCAGATCCAGCACAGACACTTGGCTTCTGAGCTGGGGATCCCTAAGTGGTTGCCGTATGTGGAATTCATTTCCTCCTTATTGTCTTGTAGAATCCCCAGCTTCCTTCAAAACACTCAGGTGCTGTCTCCTACATGAAACCCTTTTTTGGTTCTCTGGTTATTGGTGATGACCGACTTTATCTTGATATTACTTTGTATATTACCTAACTGTGTGAGAGAGTCATATTCCTTCCCACTACATTGTAAGCTTCCTAAAGGCAGGGACTATTTTTTTTGTCTTTGTAATGATAATGGCTGCAATTTATATAGCACTTTTAGGTATATAAGAGACTTTACAAATATCATTTCATTTGATCCTTGAATTAGCCTTGAGAGGGTATTCTGACACTTCATGACCCCATTTGGGAATTTCTTGGCTTCTCCAGCTCATTTCATAGATGAGGAAACTGAGGTAGACAGGGGTTAAATGATTTGCCTAAGGTAACACAGCTACTAATTGTCTAAGGTCAAATTTGAACTTGGGTCTTCCTCAATCCAACAGTATTCTATCCATCGAACCACCTCTTGATATCCTAATATAGGGCTATGGCACATTGTAGGTGCTTCATACGTGTTCACTGAATTGAAATGCCGTGTTTTTTCTACTCTCCTGTGTTGCTTTTCTGGGGCACAGTTTCCTCATCTGTAAAATGAGGGGGTCTTGACTAAACTTCAGTTTTTTCCAGCTTGAAATTCTGTCCCAGCATCAGGATGCTCTCATTTACTATTGGGTCATGTGATGTGGAGGCTACTGCTCTCATCCCAGAGACAGGAAGTTATGGGTCCAAATATTGACTCTGCCACTTATTAACCATGAGTCCCTAAGCTAATCTCAGCCTTTCTGAGACTGTTTCTTCAGTAAAGGGTTTAATTAACTGCCTCTTGGGAGGTTCCAGGGCGAAAATAAAGTGTAAACTTTAATGAACTATGTAGATATCAGTTATTATTGCCTACACCCACCCTAAAATATCCTTGGGTGGGAAGGGGACCGTGATCAAGTCTTTTCTAAACTTCATACTTTCTCCTGAGCAGGGTCCTGGGTTACTAAATAGATGTTTGCTGAGTTGAATTGTGTCCGAAGGCCCTTTCTGCCAAGAACTCTTCTTGGATGGTCCAGGGGTGAGGAACCTCAAGGCCTCTTGATCTCAAGGCCCTCTAGGTCCTCAAGTGTAGTCCTTTGAATCCAATCGGCCTCGAGGTCACAGGTTCCCCACCCCTGGAAGCAAAGGAACAGAGGTAAAAGATGAAACTGAGCATTTTGAATTGTCTTGTCTCCCAGGAGGGAGCAACAGCTCAGTTAAGAGCTGGGTTTGGGGCAATCTTTTATTTGAGGAATGAATGTGGCATTTTGTTAGGCAGACCTGAGTTTGAATCCTTGCCTCAGACCTGCCTGGGTGAACCCTGGACAAGTCACTTAAAACCTTGATGAATCTCAGTTTCTTCATCTGTAAAATGGGGTAACAATAGCATCTACCTACTTCCTAGGAGTGTTGTGAGAATCAAATGAAATAATATAGGTAAAGGGTTTTTTTGCAACCCCTAAAATGTTATATAAATTAGCCATTATCATGAATTAGAAGAGGAGTGTTTTCTACCCCAGGTTTTTCTAGTTTAGTTCTGTTTAAAGGGTTTTGAGGGGAAACCAAGAGAGAGGAAACACTCCTTATGGGGTTCCTAAAGGGACACCCTGGGAGGCCCTACTCTGCCTTTTGCTCTCCACTCCCTCTCATGCCTTCAGGGTTCCCAGGTCAGTGAAGCCATGCTTCCCAGAGTAAAACAGTGTATAGCCTCTACTAGGCGAGAGGCTCCACCGGGCAGGCCCAGACTGAGCCAGCAGAGCAGGTCCCACCCAACTCTGGCATCTGGATTCCAGTTGCCACACAGGAGGTCACTCATGTCTCCACTCATCCACTCCATGGGAACAGAGAAGGGGCTGACTCCGCAACTTTTGGGGAGGGGGTGGTGGAGGGTATACTCCAGCAGAAGCTCCTTTTGAGCTGTTTTGGTCTCCGAGATACTCCATGTAGGTGGTATCATCTGTCAGCTACCCCCTCACAGGGCTTGTGACTCCAGCACCGGTAAATCTGATCAAGAGCCTCTGGACTCATTTCTCCAGCAATCGGTTTGGTCCTGAATTAGGTGATCCCTTTCTTTTCTCCGTCCTTTATACCAGTCCCTGAAATTATCTATTTGCTAGCTGTCCAGAGAAATCTTACATCTGGATCTGGGGTCTGGAGATCTGGGGACCTGGGAGCTAGGGAGAGAGGGGGACTGACTTACCTGGTGGGCTGGCCTGCTGGACTCCTCCTTCACCAGGGATTCCAAAGGGGCTGCTTTCCCCACAGCTGGCCAAAGAAAGTGTAGCTAAAACTCATCTCTGGTCAAGGAGAAATCATTTTCCCTAAGAAAGAGAAGACTGTTTAGGTGTGCCTATGTCAGAGGTGGGGCCCTTCAGATCGCTGTGCTTTTCATTGGCTGCTGGCTTTTGTCTTAGCTGTAAACTTAGCTGAGTCTGCTCTTTTGCTTTGGGGTTAGGACCTATGGTGCTTAGGCAGCTGGAGGAGAATACCACTGAGGACAAATAGAGGCCTGGGGCATAGAGCCAGGTCTCTGTTGCCTATCAGATTTCAAAACTAGCGGATGGAAGGTGGTAGTTGGGTAAGGAGCCTAGAGCTGGAAGAGGGACAACCAGATGTTCTTTTCCCCACTATTCTAGGGAATACTCAGATAAATGGTAGCTCAAGGGAAAAAAGATCTGAGGGTCTTAGTGGATGGCAAACATAATATGAGAATCAGCAGTAAAAAAAAAAATTAATTCTATAGTAGTCTGCATTAAGAGAGGGATAGTGTCGGGAAGGAGGGAGATGACAGTGCCATTGTCTTCTTCCAGGGTCAGATCATACCTGGAAGATTGTGCAGAATTCCAGAGCCACATTTTAGTGTAAGATGAGTAAGTAGGCCCATGTAAGGTATGTATGTCTATGTGGGTTGCCTAAATTTGACTTGCAGGCATCATGGATAGTATGAAGTCTGGACTACTTCTGGAGACAGGAGGAGAGCTTGGGAGTACTAGTTAGAACTGGGGAGAAGGGCAAAAAAGCCTGAAATACTGTGAGGCTGGGTACTCTTTTCTCCAGGCTCCAAGAGGAGTGAAGCCTGGACTAGAATTATAGTAGAAATAGATGATGGAAATTTTCTACTCCTCCTCCCCTCCCCCTCTTCTCTTCCCCAGTGAAATCATAGGTCCAATCCAAAAAAAAAAAAAAAAAAGAAAGGAAAAAGGAAATGAGGCTAGTTTGATGTGACCTATTCTTAACAATTCTATATTTCTGATATGCTTTCTGATCATCGCTTCCCCCTGCCCCCGAGTTGCTCACTAACCCTCCCTTTAATAATAATAGAATTTTAGAATTTTTCTGGGAGCAGAAATCTAGTTTACAGGTTTATAGTTTGCAGATACCACTCTCTTTCCTTTTTTTTTTTTTTTAATGGGACAGATTGCAGCTAGGTGGTACAGTGCATAGAGCACCAGCCCTGGAGTCAGAAGGACCTGAGTTCAAACCCAGTCTCAGACACTTGCCACTTACTAGCTATATGACCCTGGGCAAGTCATATAACCCCAATTGTCTCACAAAAAATGGACAATATTTGCCTTTCTCTTGACCTGAGGCATGTCTTTCATTGTCACTGGTCCTTCAAAAAACACTGACAATGATTCTGAGATTCTATGTTATATTATCTGATCGGTAAAGTTGACAAAAAGGGAAAGTGACTCACGTTTAAGATGCTGTAGGACAATGGTCCCGCTAATGCTCTGCTCTGTTGGTGGAGCTGTGAATTGGTATAGTCTTTATATCTGGAAATATTCTCCCAAAGTTACTAACATGGGAGTGCTCTTTGATCCATTGATACCATTACTAAGTCAAAGTGATTAAAGGGTCATATTTTTTTGTACCTTGTTTTTGTAGTGGCAAAAAGAGCCAGAAACTAAGGAGGTGTCTATGCATTGTCAGTCAGTCCATGAATATTTCTTAAGCTTCTACTATTTCCCAAGCTCTGCACTAGGGATATAAAGAAATGATACAAGAAGGCTTTGACTTTCAAAGAGTTAACAGTCTAAAGGGAGACAACATACAAATAACTATGTACAGACAAACTAAATACAGGATAAGTTGAAAAGAATCAAGAGAGAGAAGGCAGTCTAAATAAAGGGAGTGAGGTGGGAAAAGCCTTTGTGGAAGGAAGGATTTTAGCTGAGACTTGAAGGAATCCAGGGAAGTCAGGAAGCTGAACTGAGGAGGGAGAGTGTACCAGTCTCTGGGGGACAGCCAGTGAAGATGCCCGGAGCCCAGAGATGGAAGGTCTAATTTGAGGAGCAACAAAGGGGCCAGTGTCCTGGGACCGAAGAATTCATGTGGGGATGGGTTTAAGATCCAGGAAGACTGGCAAAGTTACAGGGAATGATTCATTATGAACAAAATGGAATTGCCCAGGAGAAAATAGTGAAAGCAAGTTTCAGAGAAATTCAGGAAGACTTGTATGAACTGATACAGAGTGATCTGAACAGAATCGGGAGAAGAATTTGCCCTAGAACAACATCATTGTTAAGACAAGCAACTTTGTAAGACTTAAGCATTTTGATCAATGCCATGGGCCACCACTTTTCCAGGGGACTCATGATGAAACCTGCTATCCATCTCTTGACAACCATAGCCACATCTTTCACTTCTTTTAGTACCCAGTGTCATAAAAAGGGTTCCACTCCCTACCTCAATTAATGTAATCACAAAGTGTAAAACAGGTATTGAGAAATTCTCTTACAACTCTACCACAATGTGTGGATAAATTTTGCCTTTCTTTATATCCATAGGGTTGGTATGTGCCTGGAACATAGTAGGTGCATAATAACTGTTTATTCACCCATTGTTGACTTTGGCCATTGGATAAAGGGAAATAATGCTACAGAAGGAAATATCTTGTAATTGGCTGAGGGAATGTTATCCCTCTTGGGTCTATGTATAAAAAGTTATTTTAGGAGTTGGAAAACTTAGAGTTCAGTGGGAGAATGGGGGACAGGAGTGGAGGAAGAACTAGGTCCTTGAGAGAGAGTGATTTTTCTGGGCTTCCCCTTCCTCCACTTCCATTGATTATATTTTTGGGGACATTGGAGCACTAGGAGACAATGTATCTTGCTGGGAGTAGAGATACATAAGAACAGACACAGATGTGGAAAGACAACCACCTGAGGAAGGTGGTTTCAGGGATTATGAACCATCATAGTAGAGAGAAATGCTGTCATTTGACTCACTTGATCAGTTTGAACCCCATATTTCCATGGATACTATTGATACTTGTGGGAGAATGGCTTTTTGGGACAATGTTTTCTGCCAACTCTTCTTGTTAAAACATTTTAGCAAATGCCTTTTCTAAAAGGTAACTAAGTCTACAGCCCAACTGTTAATGATAAATACACTGGTGAGAACTTGTGAGTGATGATGTTTGAATTCCAGCCTCATAGGGTTACTTCTAGAACTTGAGGTACTAGTCCTCTCTAGAGTTACAACTCTCTGAGAATGTTTTAGATCACTTCAAAAATGCTAATCCCACATTATTTTAAGCCTTTTTTTGTACCTGGTCCCCACAGCCCCTCTTGTGGGCCTTTGGCACAATGCAAGAGGTCTTCAATCCAATGATATTTATGCTGAATCATTGTGCATACTTCTTCTCTGCTTAAGCTTTTTGGTGGTGCTTGTGTGGACACCCCCTCTCCCAACTAGGTTTTGGGATTTGAGGGAACACCCTCCCTCTCTCTCTCTGATTATTTCTTTATGTCAGGGACAGCTAGGTCACATAATCCAAATGACCTGGGGCTGCTTCCCCCCAAAACCAGGAAGGGGAGGTGAATGGTACCAACTCCTCCCATCATGAATGCCAGCTTCTGAGAAAGGAGAGGAATGACTCTCAGATGTATATATCTAGCCTTACTCAGCTTCCCTCCTAAACCTGCTTCTCCTACAAACTTATTTCTGGGGAGGGTGTGAGCATTCTTCCAGTTGCTCAAGTCTACACATTTGGAGTCATCCTTGACTTTTCCCTTTCTCTCATCCCTCCCATATCCAATCAGTTGCTCAGTCCTGTTCTTTCTAGCTCCACATCTCTCCTATTAATCCCCTTCTCTATATTCATACAATCACCCTCTCTAGTTCAGGCCCTTGTCCTCACTCACTGTACTAGTGTAAATTTCCTCTCTTATCTTCAGTTTCTCTCTTCCCTAATCCATCCTCCACACAATCACCAAAATTATTTTTCTAAGGTACAGATTGAACCATGCTCCCCCACTTAGAAATCTTCAGTACCTATTGTCTCTAGGATATAATGTAAATTCCTTGCCCTGGATTTTGGAAGGCCCTCTACAGTCTGGCTCCAATCAGATTCTCTAGCATATTATATTTCATTTTATTTCATATTACATTGCTTTACCCATTCTAGGCTCCAGTTCACTTTACTCTAGTTGGTCCCAGATTTGACTTGCTGACCTGCACTTGCAAAGCAGTCTCTCATGCCTGGAATATGGACCTTCTTATATCAGCATTTCAAATTCCTTTTTTTTTTAAGGTTTACTTAGTTCAGGTACTACCTCCTCCATGAAGCCTTTCCTGTTTCTCATCCTCTCACACACCTGTTTGTATTTTCTACCCCCTTAAAAATTCCTAGAGCATTGTGTCTGACCCCTCCTTTGCCCCCTTGTCTTTGATAATCATTTAATATCATCTGAATCTCAGTAAAGGCCAGAGCCTGAACTAATCAACCATAAGAAGCCCCTCTTGGTCTAAGAGATTCCTTCCTTGCTCTCTGAGTAAACTCAAAATATGCCTCTTCCTGTGTCAACAAGGCCAGAGGGAGATGACCAGGGCATTCTTCTATTAATGACTACCAAGGACAAACCTCCTTAACCTGAGATATCATCTTGAATAGTGGGATTTTTCTTGTTTTAATATTTTATGAATTTATATGTTATGGCATGTTAATGGTAAAGAAAACACAGATATCCTGGGTTGAAATTTCAGTTGACACTTTGTCAACTCTCTTCTCTTATTGTATTTACCATCTATTTAATTAAGAAAATTCCTTTCTCATACTATGGTTAACCATATGGAGATTATAAATTTGAGTGACACAGACACCTTGAGCTGGGATTGTTCTAAAAATGTATTTAAGGCTTCTCCTTCTTTTATCAGACAGTCAAAATCTAAGTTTTGACTCCATGATCATGTATCTGCTAGCTTTAAGGGAATCAATAATAGAAATATATATCACCTTGCCCGTTTGCCTCTTTAACCAAACTTTCAGGTCGACGTCTTCCTACCTTACAGTCTACTTATTCTCCTGTATCTGTGTCCCTGTGGTATCCCCCAAGCAGAACATAGGATCCCTGAGGACGGGAATTGTTGTTTTTCTCTTTGTATCTCCCCTACCCTTGTATGTAACAGGTACTTAACACATGGCTTTATATATTTATTGAAGGAATCCGTGATTTCTTCTTTGTTAGGTAACTCTTGGTGAGGAACTTTAGCTTTCAGTGAAGAGCAGAAGGTTCTCTAATTTTTCACCTTGGACAATTGCCCAGGACATGGGGACATTACTTGCCCAGGGTCATGTGGTTAGTCTGTATGAGAAGTATGACCTGAAAACTGATCTTTCTAAATGGTAGGTCAACTATCAACTAGTCACATCATGAGACTTTCAAAAAAAATCATATTTTTATTCAATAAATCTTTTTTGACTTATATTGCATTCAGAATGGTTTGTTGTTATTCAGTTGTGTCTGACTTTTTGTGACCCCATTTTTCGAGTTTTCTTGGCAAAGGCACCAGTGTTTTACAGTTTCCTTCTCCAACTCATTTTACATTTGAGGAAGTGGAGGCAAACAAGGTTAAGTGACTCATCTACAGTTACACAGCAAGGAAGTGTTGGAGGCTGGATTTGAACTCACATCTTCTTGACTCTAGGCTTGAGTGTTTTATTTACTATACTACCTAGCTGCCCTATTTAAAGTGGTAGATCCTGATAATAGTTATATATACAATTTTTATAGCAGGTTAAGCTTTGCAAAGCCAATCTGTAAAGTCAACAAATAAGCATTTATGAAGCTCCTACGTGCATGGCACTGTGCTAAGCTCTGGGGAGACAAACAGAGACAAAAGACAGTCTCTCTAACCTCAAGGAGCTTCCAATCCGATAACAACAAAAAGGGCTTTACATTTACATCTCACTTAATTTCCACAACCATCCTGTCAGGTGCTCTTGTTATTCCTGTTTTACAGATGAGAAAAGTGATGCTAAGAGGGTTTTGGAGATTTACCCAGGGTCACACAAAGAAGTGTCTGCAGCAGGATTTGAGCTCAGATCTTCTTGATTCCAGTTCCCAAAGTGACAATGTGACCATATGGCTGTGTTGAAGGACAGTGGTGTCTTTGTTAAACTGGAGCTCTTAAAACAAACTTGTGCAGCAGATGGAATAAGGAAAAGTAAAAAAAAGATGCATAAAAAAGCACGGTATGGTCCTGTAGGAATAGTGTCCAGTGCTCAAGCTCAGAACCAGCTGGTACTTATGGGGGATGCTAGGACAACTGAAAAGACATTTCCCCCCCTTCTATCTCTGTTGGGAGAAAGAAGGATGAGAGAAGGGAGCTAGGACCACTCCCAGAAGGACTGGAAGGATGACAGTTGTCATAGACATGGATTCTGAGCTGGAAGGAACCTCAGAGGACAAGTGATCTAACTCTCTCAGGCAGTAATCACCAGAGGCAAGATTGGGGCCCATTTTCTATAACTTTGGAGTGACTATTCTTTCCATAAGACTTAGGTCTTATTTTCCTTCCATTTTACCTTCTATGATCATGATTTTGGGGTTTGGGATGGATTGGACAGAATGATGACCAGGGAGTTGAAATCTGAAATTACTGAAAAAATAAGAGCTGCTGGCTGCCTTCAATGAGTTCAAGTCATCAGTTTCAGAGAACTGCATTTGGCTGGAGGACTGCTGGATTGATTGTCATTCATCCTTGAAGGATTGCAGAGAATGAGAAAGGTGTAGCTGGACTGGGTGAGGCCCATTGTTAGAATTTTTTTTCCTTTTTTAAATGAAGAATGTGGAGTCTCCAAACCTCACGCTAATGTGCCTGACTTTGATCTCTGGCAAAATTCTAGAAGACAGTATTGGCTTCATGCCCAAGAATTGGGCAAGGAAAAGATTGGCTTCATGCCCAACGTATGTTGGTTGTTCCTTTACTCATACCAAATCATGACCACACCTTCCCCAACACTAGGGGCCATTGGGAGCAGAGAGCAGGGAGCATGGATCTGGGAATAGGGAAAATGAATGTGAGAATGGGATGACAGGATCAGGAGGCTGGGAACTGGGAGCATGGAGCTGAAAGCAGGGAAAGTGACTGGGAGTTGGTAATAGGGTGTTAAGAACTAGGATCAAGAATTCAAAGCAGGAAGCAGAGGCTACATGCAGGGAGCTGGGAGACAGTCTCTATCCTCATGGACAGTAGATGGCAGCCTGACTCTTCTCATCTGGATCCATAGGTCCAGATAGATTAGGTGACCTCAGTTCAGCCAGGTCTATGACAGGGGTTTTGGTGCCCGGTCCATCAACATGACAGGCTTCCCCCTTTGCCTTTCTTTGCTCAGCTGGCAGAATGATTAGAGTCACTCACTCCATGAACACTTTGATAAGGTGTGTCTAGGGACCTTTGCACTTCTGATAACTCTTGAAACTGAATTTTGGCTCACTGAATCCACATCAATAGAGGGAGACTACAGACTCCTTGGCCACAGAGGGTGGCAAGCAAGGGTGTGCTGGTAAATGTTCAGCAACCAACTCCCTGAAAAGCAGGACACACTTTTAAGTTTACTTTTGAGTAACATTTTTTCTCCATCCCTATGTTAAATCTAAGCAATTAACCAAACAATAAATCAAGCCCTGATTTGTAGTATTTGCCAATTTCTGAGGTTGATGCTCATATTGAAAATTTGACAATTGGAGAGCTAGGCTGGGGATGGGGTGGGTATGAGTTGACCCTTGCAAATATAGAAGAGATTGAATTGGCCTATAGAGGACATACCAGGGTGCATAGCCAGAGCTCCTTTGGAAACTCTCCAGGACTCCAGGGCCTGGATGACTGCATTAGGGATGAGTTGGAGAGAACAAACGCCCTGGTTGTTTCCAGGCTTTTGGTGGTTCAGTGCTAAAGGGCATGGGCTGATGACTCAGTAGGCCTTTTAGAAAGGAAGACAACTTCTGAATTTATTTATTTATTTTTCTTTTCTCTGCTGTGGCAAGTAGTATATTCTGTTTGAAGATCTCTTGGGGTAGCTAGTTGTGGAAAGAGCATTGGAGTCAGGAAGACCCAAATTCAGCTTCTGACATTTGCTAGCTGTGTGACAAATCACTTAACCTTTGTATGTCTCAGTTTATTCATCTAGAGAATAATATATATTATATATATATATATTATACACTAGCACAGTGCCTTGTACCTCATAGTCACTTAACAAACAGCTGTTGCATTAGATTGAGAAGGTATAATAATAGCACCTACCTCCTGGGATTGTTGCGAGGAACAAATGAAATGATATTTGTAAAGTGTGTTGCACAGTGCTTGGAACATGGTAAGCCCTTAAAAAAGCTTGTTCTCTTCTCCCTCTCCCCTCCCCTTGTGAAGGAGCTGGAGGGAGGGACTGTGTTCTTTCTTTCCACCCCGCTCTGTTCCTATGTAGAGCATCAACTCAACTCAGGGGCTCAGGCTACCTTTTCTATATTGTATTTCCTTTCCTGGGTAGGTAATGTAGCATTGTTTTTAAAGTAGATGTGTTCATCTACTTTATCTTGGAGGAAACCTTGTGGGTCTGAGAATCTTGGGTCCCAAGAAGTCAGTCGACTAGCAGAAAGCACAGAAGACCCCAGTTCTAGTTGTTTTGGAGAAGACGGCCACCAGAAAGAGGGGTAATTTTTTTTTAACCAGAAGACTTGGACCAGGAGGGTTTGTTCAGTTCAGAACCAAGATAAAATACAAAATACTCAAATGTCAGACCTTTGGGGAGATCCCAGACATGAGTCCAAACCTAAGCCTTAAATAATCTGAGCCCCGTGGGAATCTAATGAACCAAAGAGTCTGAGAAAAGAGAGCTAAGTGCCCCATTTATTAGAGACTGGGCTATCCTGAGAATGAACTTGAATTAGACTATGGGCCTGGGCCCTGAGTTCCTTGGGGCCCTTAGTGGAGAAGGGAGCAAACAGAATGCCTCAGATCCTTGGTTTGTAATGTTAGGCTTGCATAGTGGAAAGAACCTGGACCTGGGCTCAGAAGATCTAGCTCTGATGCTTTCTAGTTGTGTCATCTTAGGTAAGTCCTTTTCCTTCTTTTGATCTGCTTCCTCATAAGGGGATTTAACTAGATGCTCTGTTCCTTTGTATGAGGCAGCCAGGTAGCACAGTGAATCATGTATTAGGTATGGAGTCTTGAAGATCTTGGTCCAAATCTGGCCTCAGACTCTTAGGTGAAGCCATTTAACGTTTGCTTGCCTCAGTTTCTCAGCTATAAAATGGGAATCCCTGGATTGTTGTGAGGATCGAATGAAATAACATTTGTAAAAAGAGCCTGGCACATAGTAGGCACTATAGAAATGTTTATTCTCTCTCTCCCCTTTTATTTCCAATATCTATGACTCCAAGAATAATTCTTCATGTCCATTAGGAAGGCATAGCCCTATCTGTTGACTGTTAGATAATACCTCAGTCCTCTCTGGTTGTGATATTGTCCTTTCTTCCCCCTCCCCCCCCTTTTGAAAGGGAAGTCTTTCTGGGAATACCAGGAAAACTACCTTTCCCTCCTACCGATGGGGAGGATTTCAGGGGGAAGAAAGGACATCCCAGACCACCTTATGGGGATAGCAATAACAGCCCTCTCAATTTAATGCAACAACTGTTTGTTAAGTGACTATGAGGTACAAGGCGCTGTGCTGGGCTCTGGGGATGGAAAGGTGAAAGAGAAATGATATACAACTACTTTCAAATGTGTTATGTCCTACCGAGGGGTCAGAGGAGTGGCTTTAACTTGTACATAGAAGTAGTCCTTATGTTGGAGAGTGCCTCTTGAAAGACAGGCTGGGGTCCCCTTTGGAGATTTCCCACTTCTCTACTTACTGCCCTCATCCAAATGATAGCTTGGAGCTCCAGCCTCAGTCACTTTCCAAGGAAGCCTACTTTATAAGTACTTAGGTTGAGGAAGATCTGGGAAGTCTTTGTACTTGCCAAGTAGTAGCACTTGAGTTGAACCTTGAAGGAAGAAAATGAGCCTGGAATGTTAAGTTCTGGGAGCAGACCATCTAGAAAGTTGTATGTGGAAAGGTCTAATGTGAAGTAAAACCAAAAAGGTAGGCTGAAACTGGATTGTGGAGGTCCTTAAGTCTCAGGCTAACATTTCCATTTTATTCTACACATCAATTTGTTTCCTTACTGATGAGGTAGGTGGTATAAGTATAATTATTCCCTCTTTGTGTATGGGGAAACTGAGGCTCACACAGAGGAAAATGACTCGCTTAAACTCACACCAGTAATTATTGCCACTTAGAACTAAAAATAGGTCTTTTTGGCTCCAAGACCAGCAGGATCTCTGCTAAATCACATTACTTCCCAATAAATCAGGGAAAGAAAAACCTAGTCTGGCTGGAGTGTAGGAAAGATCAGGAAGGCTAGAAATATGAGGCTGTGGAGGACCACGAATGCCTGGATAAGGAGTTTGTATTTTATCATCTAGGAAATAGGGAGCCACTGGAGGTCTTTGACCAGGAGAGGTACCATAGTTAGACCTACACTCTTAGAATATAGCTCTGATAGTCTGTGCTAGATGGATCGAGACGGAGACAGAAGGCTGAGGTCTAAGAGACCCTTTAGGCAATTGTTATTTGTCTCTGTTTCATTACAAAATAACATAGCAGACTATCAGGGCCAACATATGGGTAGGAGTAAGAAGCTGACATATTAATAATAGCTAATATTTATATAGGGCAGCTAGGTGGCAGAGTGGATGGAGTGCCAGACCTGGAATCAAGAAGTCTCATTTCCCTGTGTTCAGATGTGACCTCAGACACTTGCTAGCTCTCACTTAACATTTCTTGCCTCAGTTTCCTCACCTGTAAAACTAACTGGAGAAGGAAATGACAAACCACTGCAGCATCTTTGCCAAGAAAACTCCAAATGGAGTCACGAAGAGTTGGACATGACTGAAAAACAGCATCTCCATGGTGTTTACCACCTGTCTACCATGTACGAATTGCTTTTTACAGATACTGTTTCACTTGATCCTCACAACAACCCTGGCAGGTAGGTGCTATTGCTATCATCCCCATTTTACAGCTGAGGAAACTGAGGCAAACAGAACTTAAGTAACTTGCTCAGAGTCACACAGCTAGATCTATATCTAAGGCCAGACTTGAAAGTGGTCTTCTTGACTGCAGGCCTAGTGCTCTATCCATGGGGCCGTTTAGCTTGAAGCAAGATTTAGGTTAGATCCTAGATGCCGAGGTCATCAGAGGTAGCCAGAGGAATTATGGGATAGCTTCTCCAAGTGACCTTTGACCATTATAATGATTTATATTAATAGAATACTTCAAGATTAACAAAGCACTTTGAACCTATTAATAGCCCCATGAAGTGGGTGTTACAGGTACCATGTTACAAATGAGGTAACAAACTCAAGGGATGTAAGTGGCTTCACAGGGTCATAGAACTAGGCCTGGAAAGTCCCTCAGAGACCATCTAGTCTAAGCCTCTCATTCTACAGATGAGAAAATTAAGGTTTAGGGAGGGATGTGACTTGCCTGAAATAGCAGGTGTTCGAGGTAGACTTTGGGGTTCCAAGTGCAGGGCTCTATTCTGTTCACCAGAGGTACCCAACAGTCTGAGACAGTGCTTGTTTGGAAGCCACAGGATAGATTAGGGGACTTCTGGAGGAGCTGGTCTCCTTCCTCGCTGTGAAGGCAGGGGAGGTGCCACAGGTCAATGGCCTGTAGAGGCTGAAACTGCCGGGACGCTCCTGGGAGGATTTCTCGTTAAAGTCACTCATCTTAGTCATTAACTCCTGAGCCCCCTTTCTGATAGGTCACTAGGGCAGGTAATTTAATGGACTGGATCAGAGAGAGATTAAGGCAAGAGTGGAGAGTCAGAGACAGAGAGACCCACACTGAAGGGCAGAGACAGGGGCAGATATTATATGGTGGAGACATACAGAGAAACGTGACAAAGAGACATTAAAGGAGAGAAACAGATACACCGAGAGATATTCAAGGACAGAAACAGAGATACACTGAGAGACATGACAGAGAGACAGAAATAAGAGAGACGCACTTAGAGACGGAGAAAGACACATTAAGGTCTAGAGAAGCGACAGACACAAAGACAGCCTCAGAGAGAGATGGGCTAAGATTTTACCATCTGGTCTGGCTCATGCTCTCCCCACCCTCATTTCCTTAGGGCATAGACTTCAGTTGATCCAATGAGATAATGTACATAAATTGCCTTACAAATTAGAACTAATATTATTGTTTGTTCTTATTTCTCCATCTGTTTCTGTCCAAGCAATATGGTCTGGCCTATCCCCCAAAATGGGGGCTTCCTGAGATGAAGACTCAGTCTTATCTGCCCAGTTTAGCTTTTCCTTTTCCTTATATCTCTCCACTACAACCAGGGCTCTGCCCCCAGGAATACATAGGTCGGAGGGTAAGTGACTGACATCAGCAAGCCATGGGACCTTCTCTGTCTGCTAACTGACATTTCCATCCTTTCTAAGACAAGTCCCAAACAACAGTCAGAGCACCATCTCTTCAGCAGGAGCATCTGATTAGATTCTAGATGGAGGAGTTCTTAGAGGCCATTTATATCGCTTAGCCTTCTCATTTTACAGATGAGGCAAACCAATCCCAGAGAGAAAGAAGAACATATTTGTGATTGGCTGAGACGGGGACTCAAACCCAGGTCCCCTTACCTTAATCATTGTCCCAATGACAAAAGCCCCATCAACAAAGGCAATTTCTTATTCAAAGACACAGTAATTGGAAGTTCATAGAGGAAAGTTGACTGAAAAGGAGACACTAGGTGGCATCAGAGGTGTGCAGGGAGGTGGGCACCTCACTGGGCAGGGCTTGGAAAATAGCTAAAACTAGGCAGAAATGAGAGTTCAGGGATGCTGGCAACCTCTTGGTTCTCTTTGGGGAAGAAATGCAGAGGCCTATCTGTAAGGAGATACCCAACATCCCCAAATTGGCCAGCCCTATACCCCAAAGCTGGAGACCTTGGAGACTCAGGCCATGGTGAATTTTGACTGTCCCCCATCCCTAATGGCAACGGAACCTGTGGCAAGCGTCCCTCTCCAGTCTTGGCCTGGGCCCAGCTCTGTCCACATCCAGCTTCCCCTAGGGCCCTTTGTCCTCTGGGGGCCCGTCTTGAGTTGTCCCCAAGCTGTCTTTCTTTTCTGTATTTAGCTAGATTTTGTGAGAAACTGGATCTGGATGTGAGGGGTGAGGAGGCAGTGGAAGATGTGGCAGTGAGGCAAGAATCAGAAGAGCAGGTGAGGTCTCTGCAGGTAAGTCCTGCATTCTCTCCAGCCTAGAACATCAAGAGTCCTCCAAATTGGTAGGAAGAAGTGGGAGGGGATTAGGAGGAGTAGCTGGGCCTGGCCACCTTCTGGCTGCTGGGGAGTGTTTCTAGGACTGAAGATTTGGGTAACTGGAAGACTCTCACTCCAAACCTGGCTTTGCTACTTACTAATGGGGGGCTTTGATTAAGTAACTTCCCTCTCCTGTACCTCAGTTTTTGAATCTGTGAAGTGGGGCCAATGGTGACAATAACTCTTCCCTTGTAAAGTTATTGGATGGATTGATTGGAGGAAATAGACGGGAGAGCCTCTGAAAGCTGTAAACTTCCCTAGTTTCACAGTTTGGTGCCTCCTGTGTGCAAGGAAGGAAGGAAAAGAGCGTTTATTAATAGTATTTACTGCGTCTAGGCCCTGTGCTAATTGCTAGGGTTGTAAATAAAAGAAAAAGCAAGATAATTCTTACCCACAAGGAGCTTACATTCTAATGGGGAAGACAACACACAAAAGGGAATTGAAAATGGGATATGTGTGTGTGTGTGTGCGTGTGTATGTGTTGGGGGATGGAGAGAAGGTACCTGGTGGGAAGCATGGTTTGCAAGTCCAGCTGGGAGGGGAATGAAGATGGGTCTGGGGTCTTCTACACAATGGAGGCTCCAGTGGGAGAAGGAGGTGGGCCTCATAGAGGGAGGTTCTAGATTGAGAAGGTCCTAGGAGTAGTTGGATGTTCTAGGGCTTGAAGACTCCAGACATTGAGGGAAGTTTTAGGATGAGATAGCATGGTTTGGAAGTCCAGGAACCAGGAACAAGGCCAGGAACAGAAGGAAGACCACTCTGGGCCCTTCTCTACAAGCATTCCCTAGACTGGTAGATCATCACCTTTCTTTTCTGTGTGATTCTCATCTATTACTTTCCATTCCTCCACAAAAAATCACTGAAAATTCTGATGACCTTTTGCTAGACTTTAAAATATTTAGTGAATACCAGTGTAGTAGTATTCCTAGAATTCAAACCAGAATCAGCCCATCTCTTATTTGTGTGACCTTGAACGTCACCTAACTTGTCTGTGTCTCATTTTCCTTGAGGAAACTTGATGGTTGGAGGTTGGACCAGATGAACCCTGAGGTCCTTTCTATCTTAAATCTATGACCCAAGGCTGTTTTTCAGTCACATAGATTGCTGGGGTTGTCTTTTATGCCACTCATCATTCAAATCATTAGAATTATAGAATGGTGGCACTTTTGCACTCATCACATTCTTTGTTGTTGCTGCTGCCCTTTGAGTTACCTCTGATACTTATTCTCCAGCGCTCTTGGAATTCCATCCTTCACAGACAAAGAACATTATTGGGAGAAGATTGTTGTTAAAAACAAACCCTGGGCTTTGGTGGAACTATCCAATTTTTCAAATGGAATCTTGCCTCTTCTTCTCATTTTGTTCTGAGCTGAACCTACATGTGGGTCATCTGCAATGTCTGTCCAAGATATAGGTCCTGACAGTCCAATGCAATGAGCTGCCTAATTCTCCAGCCTGGACAATAAACATTTTTCGTACACTTTGTTTCTCTTGTGTGGATTGTTAGTCTGATTCCTTTTGTTTCAGAGTGCAATTCTATAAGCATGTCATCCACAAAGAGGATCCTCTGGAGAGCCTCATGATCTACTTGGAATTTTTCTTTCATTTGGATTTTATGGGGGATAGACTTTGTGACAAATATCCACAGTAAACATACATCTCTGTTTAATGCTTTACTTGATAGTCATTCATTAATTCGATCAAACAATCTAATATTTATTAAGCACCTACCATGTGCCAGGTACAATGCTATATACTAGGGATATAAATACAAAGAATGAAATGAACCCCCCTTACGACAAACTTACATTCTAATGTAAGGTAGAAGGATCATCGAACAAAATAGCTACCACTGTAAAAGATTCTAACGTGATCTTAATGTGCAAATGAGAGGTACCTCATTGGAGCTGTACTTGTACTTGGCTTTGCTGAGTCAAATGCTTTTTGCTATGCTAGTTGAAGTCGTCATTATCGGTCCTGTTATTTTTCTTTGTCTCCTTCTAGCTAACTCCTTCCACGGCCCCTGTGTCTGAAGATGCAGTTTAGTATTTGCCTATACTCAGTTAAGACTGTGTTATTATTTCCTGGTCTTCATGGGTCCTTATGTCTCCTTTCCTCAATCAGCCTGGAGCATCTCCATTTCCTTCTGTAGAGATAAGTGATGAGCTGAAGTAGATATAATTTTGTCAGGGACCCTCTTGGGAAGCTCTGCTGGATAGTCTTGGTCTTGAAATTTTCCTGGTTGCTCCTTGGTACCCTGTTTTTCAGTTCAGTGACATTTCTCAGAGCTCTTCCATCGGACAAACGCATGGTCCCAAGTACTTCAGAGACACAGAATTAGCAAAGTCCTGGGAAATACATATCAAAGTATGGGAGACTTTGCTCTCCTCTGACTTATCCTTGGCTCCTTTGCCTGATTTCAAGGCCCAGATTGTTCACACCATCCTATTGTTCAAGGCTTCTATCACATGCCCCTTCTCTGTTGCCTAATGTACCATGAAGTCTACTGTCTCTATGTTTTTGTTCACAATGTCCCCTAAGATGCCTCCTCTCCCCTTCTTTTACTATTGAATTATTGCCCATCCTTTAAAATCCTGGTCAAATGCTATTCTCTTCAGGGAAGACCCTCTAGTTGAAAATGATTTTCTCCTTGGACCTCATATGTTTATCTTTGTTTGGTTTATCTTTAGCTGGCTATTCAAATAGGCCTTCTATCTCAAAGATATTCCCTGTATTTCCCCTGTAATTGGGATAGCAACCCATTCATGTCCATCCATCCTGTGTGATTCTTATTTTTGACTCCCTTAGGTATTCCACTCAATGTACTGGACTCCTTCTTGCTCTCTCTTGACATCCACTGGAATATGTGGTCTGTCCAATGGTTACTCTTTGCTTTTACCATGTGATCATGTGTCTTCCTCACTTGTACATTTTTTTGATGCCATCACTGACTCCAGCCAAGCCTCCTCAATAACTCTTTGTGTCTCTCTATTTTTATTTTTCAATACTTTGAGACTGTCATGTTCTATGACTTGAAGCCTTAAGCAACAGCATGTAGTTAGAGCCCTCGCTAAAGGACCCATCCTGTAAGATATATTATAATTTTCTGTATTTACTAGACAGTAGACTCTTCTTTCTTCCATCCTTTTCCCCTCCTCCATTTCCCCTCTACCTGGGACAGACACTCTTTCTTCTTTATCTTTCCCTCCTGATCATGGTCCATAACACAACCCATCCTAGCCACTTGATTGCTCACAGTGGAATGGGAGAAAGAAAGGGAATGAGCATTTATTAAGTGTATACTAGGTGTCAGACACTGTGCTGATCACTTTATAAATATTATTGCATTTGATCTTTACAATAACCCTGGGTGTGAGGTGCTATCATCCTCATTTTATAGTTGGATAAATTGAAGTAGACAGAGGATAAGTACTTACTCAGTGTTATGCAGTCAGTAAACAATCAATCAATAAAAATTTATTAAGCACCTACTATGTGCAAGGCACTATGCTAATCTCAGAGAATACAAAAAGAGATGAAAGACAGTCCTTGCCCTCAAGGAGTTTATAATCTAATACAGAGACCATATGGAAACAAATATATACAAAGTAAATTATACACAGGATAAACTGGAGATAATCAACAAAAGAAAGGCATGAAATTAAGAGGAGTTGTGGAAGGCTTCCTGTGGAAGGTAAGATTTTATTAAAGTCAGTATGGGAGCAGAGAAGGGAGAGTATTTCAGGTGGGAGGTGGGGGGGGGGAAGCTGGAGCTAAGAGATGGAGTGTTTTGTTCATGGAAGAGTCAGGAGACCAGTGTCACTGGACAGAAGAGTATGGGTTGGGGAGTGCAAGTAAGATACTTGGAAAGGTAGAAAGGGGCTAGATTAGGAAGGGCTTTGAATGACAGGCATTTTCTAATTAGTCCTGGAGTAAGAGGAAGTCATTGGAATTAATTGAGTGGAGGGAGGTGACCTTATCAGACCCAAACTTTAGGAAGAGTCACATTAGTGGCTGAATAGAGACTGAATTGGAGTAGAGAGAGACTTGAGATGGGCAGACCTACCAGCAGTCTATTAGGACAGCTGTAAGGTGATCAGGATCTGCACTAGTGTGAGGAAAGAAGGGGGTGTAGTTGAGAGATGTTGCAGAGGTGAAGTTGACAGGCTTTGGCAACAGCTTGGATATGGGGTAGGGGTTGAGAGATAGTGAGGAATCCAGGATGACTTATAGTTTGGAAGCCTGAGGGACAGATGGTGTTGCCTCTATAGTAATAGGGAGGTTAGGAGAAGGGGAGAGTTTAAGGGAAAAGATAATGAATTTTGAGCTCCTTGGCTTCACATATTGATCATAATATGCCTACTGGACATCTGATTCAAGGTGTCTGAAAGGCAGGTGGAGAAGCAAGATTAGAGGTCAGCAGAGTTTGGGGCAGGTAAGGTAGAGTTGAGAATCATCACTATGATGATAGTTAAATCCATAGGAGCTTATGAGATCACCAGCTAATGTAATATAGAGGGAGAAGAAAGGAGAACTCAGAACGGAAAGAACCCTGAAGGAAACCCATGGTTAGAGGGTGTGATCCAGGGGAGGATCCAACAAAGGAGACAGAGAAGAAATGATCAGATATGTAGGACAGAGTGGTGTCCTGGAGACCTAGAGAAAAGAGAGTATCAAGAAGGAGTGATCAACTTTCAAAGGCTGCAGAGAGGTCAAGGAGAAAATGGATTGAGAAAAGGCTATTGGATTTGGCTGCTAAGAGATCATTAGTAACTTTGGAGAGAGCAGTTTTGTTGGAATGATGAGGTCAGAAGCCCGATCATAAGAGGTTAAGAAGAGAGTGAGAGGAGAGAAAGTGGAGGCACCTATTGTAGATGGCAGGAGAGATATAGGATGATAGTGGGGATGGAGGGCTCAAGGGAGGGATTTTCCCTCAGCATGGGAGACATGGACATTCTTATAGGCAATAGAAAATGAGCCAGTAAACAGGAAGAGGTTGAAAATTAGTGAAAGAGTGGAAATGACAGAGTGAGCAATCTGTTGGCAAAGATAGATTGGGATGGGAATGCTTGAACAAGTAAAGCTGGGTTAGTCTTAGTTAGGAGTAGGGTCACTTTATCATGTGAGACAGGGGTGAAGGAAGAGAGAATGATAGAAGTGACAGAAGTTATCTGAGTGACAGGAGAAGAGGAAGAAGGGAAAAGGGAGCTCACAGTGAATGACCTCAATTCTTTCCCCCTCTAAAATATGGCTCTCAGCTGATGGAGTGGAGGGAAAGGAAGCCATGAGAGGTTTGAGGAGGGATGAAAAGGTTTGGAAGAGCCTCTGTGAATTGAGCTGATAAGGGAGGTATAGTAGGATTGCAGTGAAGGCCCAGATGAAGTTGTGGACATAAATTTGTAACAGGCCCAGTCAGAATGGTTGTGCGATGTTTTCTACCTTCATTCATCAGAATATATATAGGACTGTATAGTGCCAATGAGTGATGGGAGTGATATAAGACTGAGACTTAATTGGGCATAATCAATGATAAGGGAGATAGGGATTCAAGAGAGAAGGATAGTGCAGAGTTGAATTGGTTCACCAAGAAGTCAAGGTAGGGAGAAGAAGGAAGAGAGGTTAGTGCAGGGGAGATGGCTTGAGAGAGGTTTGAGGGTTCAAGCGATTGGAGTTAACAGTGCAACAAAAAGTAGGGTTTTGTAAGTGAAGGCAGAAGACAAGGGAAAAAGCCAATAGATGACGATTGGATTAGGAGATTTCAGAATTATTGAACATATAGGTGGTACATTTGTGGGTGATGGCAACAGTAAGTGTAGACTCTCTTGTGTATGACTGAGATGGGGTGGAGGAGTAGCTCAACGAAGGTGAATAGATTGAGAAGCTGAGTGTTTAAGGGAGAATCAGTATATATGTTGAAGTCCTCTAGTATGAGGGCAGGAGTTGGAGAAGTGAGAAAAATTGTGAACCAAGTCCTGAACTCATTGAGGAAGGAAGGGGAGTGACTTGGGGGCCTGTAGACAACAGCTACCAGGATTTTGATTGTGTGGTAGGTATGAATAACATGTCAAAGAAGGAGCAATTGAGTGATAGAAGAAGGGGGGACTTGGAAGTGGCAATAGGGAGCGAGGAGTATTCCAATGCCCCCCTTTCTACCAGTGACCTAAGGAGAATCAGTAAAGGTGTTGCCAGTATTGCAAAGGATAGTCAGGGGGGCTTCCAGAGGGAAGCCAAATTTCAGTAAGAGTTAGTAGATGGAAGGAGGGGGAGAGGAAAAGATTTAAGATGAAGGGAAACTTATTGCCTATAGAAAAGGCATTCTAGAGGTCACAGTGCTAGTGCTGGGTGGGATTAAGCTGAAGCTTTGGGGTAGGAGGGTTGAGGAGAATGGCAATGAAGAATCAGGTGGTAGGGGATGTGGATTGGGGTTTGGATATGATCTACAGGAGTTCGGAGTCTCACTGGGATGTGAAGGGTGATAAGGTGTGAGAATGTTCATTGATGAGTGGAAGGGTACCATTCCTCAATCCTCAAAGGACAGGTGTAACAGGAGATGGGAGACCTGAAGTCAAAGGGGGAGGGTGGCTCTTATTTTCACCCGAGGCTTTCCACATCCCAGTTGGGAGATTGGGCCAGCAGCAAGAAGAGCAGGTACATATGGAAGTGGTTGCTTTGGGGCAGATGGCCCCATTCCTTAGCTGCCTTTCCTGAGCATGCTCAGCAGGATATGGAATGCATGCAGTGCTGGCATGCTGGTCTGAGGTCTTCTTATCTCAGTAAGAATCTGAAGCTGGATTTGAACTCAGGTTGTGCTGGGACGGCATTTTATCTCCCAATAAGAGAACCCTGAAGGAAATCCAGGGTTAGAAGATATGATCCAGGGGAGGATCCAGCAAAGGAGATAGAGAAGAAATGATCTCAATCTTCATTCTCCTTGACCCTCCTGCAGCCTTTGAAACTGTTGATCTCTCTCTCCTCCTTGATTTTCTCTTTTCTCTAGGTTTTCATGACAACCTCTCTCCTGGTTCTCCTCTGACATATCTGACCTCTCCTTCTCTGTCTCCTTTGCTGGATCTTCCTCTGGATCATATCCTCTAACCATGGGTGTCCCAGGGTTCTGTTCTGGGTCCTCTTTTCTTCTCCCTCTGAATTACTTCACTTGGTGATCTCATCAGCTCCCATGGACTGAGTTATCATCACCACTATGCTGATGATTCTCAACTCTGCCTTTCCTGCCCCATAGGCTCTGCTGACCTCCTATCTTACATCTCCAACTGCATTTCAGACATCTTGAACTGGATATCCAAGTGACATCTTAAAACTCAACAAATCCAAAACATAACTCATTATCTTTTCCCCAATCCCTGCCTTCCTCCTACCTTCCCCATTACTGAAGAGTACACTATCCTCCCAGTCCCTCAGGCTGACAACTCAGGTGTCACTCTGGATTCCGCATTCTCCCTCACCCCTTTCCCCCATATCCAAGTTGTTAACAAGGTCTGTCAATTTTACCTTTGCAACATCTCTCAGATATATCCCTTTCTCTCCTCTGATACTGCTACTGTTCTAGTGTAGGTCCTCATTCCCTCACACTTGAACCACGGCAATAACCTGCTGGTGAGTCTGCCTGCCTCAAGTCTCTCCCTGCTCCAATCTGTCTTCCGTTAGCCACTAAAGTGATTCTCCTAAAGCACAGGTCTGACCACGTCACTTCCACCCTCTCCCCCCATCATCACTTAATAAACTCCAGTGGCTTTTTCTCTTGCCTCTGAAACCCAATATAAAATGCTCCCTTTGACATTCAAAATTCTTCATAACCTAGCCCCCTCCTACCTTTCTAGTCATCTTCCATCTCATTCCATGACACATAGGACTCTGATCCAGTGACACTGTTCTCCTGGATAGTCCTTGAACAAGATACTCCATCTTCAGACGTTCTCTCTACCTCTCCTTCATGCCTAGAATGCTCTCTCTCTCCTCTACTCCTCTACTGACTTCTCTGGCTTCCTTTAAGTCCCAACTAAAATCCTATCTTTCTATAGGAAGCTTTCCCCAATCCCTCTTAATTCCAATGCCTTACCTCTGTTAATTATTTCCTTTTTGGATAGCAAGGAGGTCAAATCAGTCAATAGTTAAAGAAATTAATTCAGGCTATTCACTGGGAGGTCTAATACTGAAGCTGACGTTTAAATGCTTTGGTCACATAATGAGAAGACAGGACTCATTGGAAAAGGGCATGATATTGGGAATTTTTGAAGGCAAAAAGAAAAGGGGATGTCAGAGAATCGGATGGATAGATAGTGTCAAGGAAACAACAAACATGAAATTGGGGAGACTTTGGGAGATAGTGAAGGATAGAAGGGCCTGGTTTGCTATGATCCTTGGGTCATGAAGAGTTGGACACAACTTGATAACAAAATTTATCCTGAATATAACTTTCTTTGTATATATTTGTATATTGCTTCCCCCATTAGATTATAAACTCCACGAGGGCAGTGACTGTCTGTTGCTTTTTTTTTTTGTCTTCAAGGCTTAACTTAGTGCCCCGCACATAGTAGACACTTAGCAAATGTTTATTGAGTTGTATTGAACTAAGGTTTGGATCAGATGGGAATCATCAAATGTTTCTGTTCTTTCCAGTTGCCATCTCTCCTGGAATTGCTCCTAGCATCTCCCAGGCTTTGGCATCTGCCCTCATTCCTTGTAGCCTTGGCATTGTCATTAGGCCCATTGGGCTCTGAGTTTTCCCATCTACACCTCTGCTATGTCTTTAGACCTTCCCCACTTTTCCAGCCTCCCTGAAGCTGAGATTTCTTATGTGTTGTCTCTTCCGTTTAGAGGATGAGCTTCTTAGAGCACAGACTATTTAACCTTTTCTATTTGTATCCCCCAGGGCTCAGCACAGTGCTTGGCACATAGTAAGCCCTTAATAAATGCTTTCTCATTTATTCATGAAGTCAGGGACTGTGTGTTAGCTAACTTTCTTATCTTTTTCAGTACCTAGCATGATATTCTGTGGGCAGAGGTCACTTAATAAATGTTTATTGAATGAATAAATGAATAAGGCCAGAATCTAGGCTTAAGAAAGTGCTTTATAAATCTTAAAGTGTGGGAGGAAGGCAATAGAACATTAGTAGGAGGAATTCATTCAGTGAATCTGGGGGCCCAGGATACGTGAACTTGGAAATAAGAGGGCCTGGCTTGGTCAGTTCAGTCTTAGACTAGAGACCGGAGGTCTCATTATGACTCAGGGCTCCAGACTTCAAGCCCGACCTCAGGATATGATTGCAGGATGCTTTAGGATCTCCATGGTACTGGAAAGGGCAGGGTGTTTGCAGCAGAGGGAGGTGCCAAGAACAACATCGATTCCCCAGAGGCTGCCCTGGAAGGGAGGCCATCAGTGGCCTTATCATCACTCCTGTTTGCTGCCCATATGATGGCCTAATCAATTATATAGATCAATAGCTGTGGTTTCTCCTCCCAGTCCTGAGCCCTTCAGGCTAGCCAATCCCCTTCCTGCTCTCAGGGGCAGAGAGAAGGAGAGTCTGAGGAGTGAGGTGGGGGTGTAGAGGAGAAAACTGGGGTGGGGGAGGGAAGAGGGATTTGTTGAGAGCATAGAAGCAAGGAGCAGAATGGGACATAATGTGGGAGAGGGCTGGGTGGAACCAGGTTATAGAGGGCCTTGAATATCAGGCTGAGAAAATCAGACTTTGGTCAGGGAGGTGGACAGAGACCATGGGACTGAGTTGAATATGTGTCTCCCCTGGGGCGTGACTACATGTGTGTCTGCACACACCATCGTGATGTTGCATACATGTGATAATGATTGTTTCATCCTTTGTGTTTATATCCCCAGTGCCTAGCACATAGTAGATGCTTAATAAATGCTTGTTTATTGCTGGTTTACATGTGTATGCATGTGTTGGGGAGTGTTGGGAAAAACCAAACAACCTCCCCCTCCACCATCACTTAGTGCCAGGTGACTCTCATCCTAGTCTAGAGCAGGCAGCCACTCCTTCCTTCTACAATCTTCTAGACCAGATGCTTCCCAGGGTTAGGCATTTGAATATTTCACCTACTCCCTACCTCCTAATCCCCCATATTTAGCACTTTTCTACTCCCCTGTCCCTTCAACACCCCATAGCTCCAGTCTCCAAACTCTACCCTGAAGCTTTCTGCCCCTCTACTCATTCAAGTTTCCCCCCTTCCCATCCTCTAAACTCCTCTCTCATTGGTAATGAAAGGCTCAGGGTCTCCTCTGCAGATATGGTGGTAGGGAGTTGGAGGATGGAGGCTATGGGATTGGAGGAGAAGCCGGAGGGAGAATGGGAGGGAGGGAGATGGCAGGAAGGAAACCTAAAATAGGGTCTCTGCTGATGAAATTTCCAAAGGAAAAATACCTGCCAGACAGTATTGATTTTATGACTTTTTCTAAAATGGCAAATGAATTTGTTCCAGAGCTAATCCAGCTCTTTCCCCCTCAGCCCAGTGGTGCATCCTCTCTCTGCTTCTTGCCTTCTCTCTCCTTGCTTGTCATGGTCCTCAGGAGTCAAGATCTGGTCAGAGTCAAATTCTACTCCACCTCCCTGCATCCCCAAGGTACATGAAGACGTGAGAAGGTCCTTCTCTGGGGTGAGAGAGACATAGCCCTGCCCTCAGGGAGTCCCTGGTTTATTGGAAGCATTCTTGCCAAAGAGAAAGGCTGAAGAGCAATTACAAGTTATTGGACACAGATTAATGTAAACCCTACAGAGCAGGCTGGAAAAATAAAGGCCAGATCAGAGCCCAAGGGCTCCCTAGAGAAAGTAAAAGGAGCAAAATGTGCTGTAAACAGAGTTCACCAAGGGTCTAGACAGATCTGCAATTTTGGCCCAAATAGGCCAGGAGCTGCAGCGGCTCATACAACTGGAGGGGAGGAAGGCTGGAGGCCCGGGCACTCATGGAAGGTGTGGTTCTGCAAGGAGGTGCGTTTGGGGAGGACTAGAGAGTCATAACAGTCTGGAACTGAGAAGGGGCATCTCTCAGGGCAGAGGTTCTCCTGTAGCCTCACCTTCCATAGATATCCAGCCAACAGCTCAGGGCTCCCCTTTCTCCCCTTGCTCCTCTTTTGTCCCTCGGGCCAGAGAATTCTGCGGAAGAGGCAGTGAATTCTGCATAGGGCTTTGAAGGATGGGCCTTTGAGGGGGGTGAAGATGCCCTTGGAGATGGGGGCAGGGGGGCCTGGGAACAACAGTGATTGAAACCTCTAGCTGGTGCAGCTTTAAGTAGTTACAGAACTGTGGTTAGATTTCTGGTACTTGGCAGTGTGGTGGGGATGGGAGCTCAGCGGGAGATGAGGGCTCTTGGGTCCTCAGAAGATGGCCCACCCAGCTGGGAGCAGTCCTGCTGTGATGGGCAGCCCCTGGAAGGAGTCAAAAGAAAAAGAGGGGCATAAAGCCAAGTTCCCCCATCTAATCTTCTTGGTGAAGTGGATAGAGCACTGGCATTGGAATCAGGAGACTCATCTTCATGTGTTCAAATCTAGCCTCAGATCTAGCTGTGTGATCCTGGGCAAGTCACTTAACTTTGCCTCAGTTTTCTCATCTGTAAAAGGATCTGGAGAAGGAAATGGCAATCTGCTACAGTATTTTTGTCAAGAAAACCCCAACTGAGCTCAAGAAGTTGGACATGACTTAGACCCCACCACCCTCACCTCCCAAATTCTTATACATTACCATCCCTCCTCCACCCCACAACTCAGCCCAAGTGGCCACTTTGCTGTTCCTTGTACAACACATTCCATCTTGCCTGGACTATATGTCCTCCTGATCTCTGTCTTGTAACTTTCAAGCTCTTCCTTTCCTGTGAAGCCTTTCCTGGTCCTGTCTGCTGCTGGTTAGTCAGGGAACAAGCAGGTATTAAATCTTCACTATATGTTGGTTGCTAAGTGGAGCTCTGATGTTATTACTTGGTGGGGGATTCTTTCCTTATTGGTGGAGAAGAAGGCTCTGCCCTATGTGAAGGATGAGAGCTTCAGTTCTCAGCTCAGTATGAAAAGGGGAGTAAATATTTTTTAACTTAATAGTATTTTACCCCCAATTACACGTAAAGATAGTTTTCAACATTCTTTTGTGTAAGATTTTGAGTTCCAAAATTTTCTTCCTCCCATCCTTCGCTCACCCTCCCCAAGATATCAGGTAATCTGATATAGGCTATACAAATATAATCATGTTAAACAAATTTCCACATTAGTCATGTTGTGAAAGAGGAATCAGAACAAAAAGAAAAGACAAAACAAGTGAAAATAGTATATTTTGTTCTACATTCAGACTCCATAGTTCTTTCTCTGGATATGAATAATATTTTCTATTACAAGTCTTTTGAAATTGTCTTAGATCATTGTATTGCTGAGAGGAGCTAAGTCTGTCAGAGTTGGTCATTGCACAATGTTACTGTTACTGTGAACCATGTTTTCCTGGTTCTGCTCACTTCACTCAGCATCAGTTCATGTCAGTCTTCCAGGTTTTTCTGAAATCTGCATGCTCTTCATTTCTTATGAGGGGAGTAAATTGTAAGAGGACTGGATAGGTGAGAAGGGGTTAAGTGATAAAGAGCTTTAAATGCCTAATGCTTTCAATTTGATCTTGGAGGTAAGAGGGAGCCACTGGAGGATTTTGAGTAGGAGAATACCACGATCAGAACTATGTTTTAGGAAAAATCACTTTGGCAGTTGAGTGGAAGCTGGATTGGAGTGGGGAGAAGTTTGAGGCAGTGAGACCAGCTAGGAAGCTATTCCAATGGTCCAGGTGAAGGGTAATGAGGGTGTGAACTAGGGCAGTGATGGAGGAGAATAGGGATAGGGACTGAATCTATGATCTCATTTCATTCCATTCACTGCCTATTCAGGTTGATACCTTTTATGTAAATTACTGACCTAGAGCACTTTAAGATTAATTGATTTGCCCAACAGAAGATAGGCTATGAAGGGAGAAACAGCACAACTTGGTTACAGGTTGGTGATATGGGATGAATGAGATCAAGGAGGTTTGGAGTGACTGGAGGAATATGATGGTGCTCTGGATTGTAATAGGGAAGTTAGGAAGAGCAGAGGGTTTGTTAGAGAAAGGTAATGAGTTGTTTTGGTCATGTTGAGTTTGAGATGCCTACAGGATTTCTGGTTTGAGATACCCAAAAGGCAAGGGTGGTGATTAGGGACTGGGGCTCAAGAGAAGACTTTTCCATATCCCGTCCCTCAAATCTTCATCAATTCTCTGAGCATTTTTCACCCCCCCCCCCCCCACATTTATGTTCATGCGGTTTCCTTAATAGTAATAAGTAACAGGCACCTCTAAGGGCTTCCAAAATGTCTTTGTATCTCCTTAGTACCTAGGACAGTGTCTGGCACAGAGTTGGAGCTTCCTACCTGCTAGCTGACTGATGAATTGCTTCTGTAGTTGCACTAGGCAATCACCAGGAGGAAGAGGATGGGAGAATGGTAGGTTGTAGAAGAGTGGCAGTGCAGTCCCACTGGGCAACTCCTCCACTTCCCAGGGCACAGAGAGGGTGGAATCTGAGGAAGGTAGGAACTTTATAGTATGTGAAGGGAGTAAGGCCTGTTGAGGAAAAGCACTGGCAGGTAAGGGAGGAGGGCTACCCTCTTTTGTCCCTTGGAGGGTGATTCTTTGGGACAAAGCTCTGGTCACTCTCCCTCCTTATGATTCTGGATCTCAGCAAGTTCCCAGATGTTTCTCATATGTAAACTCTTGTGATTGTTCCTCTAAGAGTAAGAGAGGCTGGAAAGTAAGAGATATGCATTTTTTTCCTATTTCTGATCTTTTCCTTTCTGTGTGACCTTCTGCTCCCTGGTTCTGTCTTCTAGCTTTGACCTCTGATTTGGAAATTTCAGGGACCTCATGTCCCAGCCCACCTCCACTTATGTTAGGTCTCTCTCTCTCAAAAAAAAAAAGACTCAGATTTAAGAGTTAGTAAATTTGGGCTTGATGACTACTGTGTTGACTCACCTGGATACTTACTAGCTGTGTGACTTTAGGAAAGTTGCTTCCCTTTTCTAAGCCTCAGTTTCCTCATCTGTATAATGGGAGCAATAATATTTGACTGACTTCACTCCCATGCTGTTTTTTGAGACAAGTGCTTTGTAAATCTTAAACTGCTATAGAAAATTGAGCCATAATTATTGTGACAAAGTGTGTGTAGGGGGATGGTGGTTCTTCATTTCAGCCTGGGAGGGGGTGGTGATAAGGAAAGGGAAGAGAGAATCAATCACCTATAGTGAGCTCTTTCTCAGCTTGGTCCTGTGGAGAGCTAAAGGCATTTCTACAAATGGGCTCCATTAGGGAAGCCTGAGAGAGAGCCGGACGGAGATGAGAGGATTGAAGCAATTTCCACTGCAGGACTAACGGGAAACCCAGTCCAAGGCCTGGGGTGGGAGGGGAACGAGAGATGAGGAGGCTGTGTGTGTGGGAGGGGGATGCGGGGGGAAGGCGGAGGGAAAACTCACAGAATGCAGCTAAAGGGCTATCCCAATGCTGACAAAGTCCCTATGATGAGATCTGTGTCTATCTCCATTAGTCCACAAATGAATGCCTGACTGGAACACCTCTCCTCTCCTATACTTCCCATCCACTGGACCTCTAATTGATTCTGAAAAGGCAGAATGGAGATGATTTAGTGGGTCCTTGTAAAGAACTCAGCAGGGTCTTTGAGGTTGGGGACTGGATGATGAGGAGAGGCTGGTGGAACAAGGAAATTGCTTGGAATTTTCCCCAAGGACAGTGACCATTTGTTCTGATGCATGACTGTAGGGGACCTGCCCATATGCTTTGGGCACTCAGCTCCAGTCAGACTCTTGGGTGCAAATTCCAGGTTGCTGGGGAAGTGAACAAGGCCTGGCCCTTTTCTCTTCCAATCCCTAGAGGAAGATGATTGGAAAAATGTTGTTCTTTTCCCAAAAATCAACCATTAAATCCAAATGTGGAGGAGGAGGGGGTAGGTGAGAGGTCTGGAAGTCTGAAATACTTGGGTTCACATCTCAGTTTTGTCCTTTGTTTCTAAGTAAATGAAATTCCAAAGCTTATATCACCACAGAGGCTGAAGGGATAGCTATGCAAGGAGCTAGACTGATTTCCAACTCCAAGACCTAAACTGCTTCCTCCCTTGGCTGGAGTGGAGTGGAGGCAAACAGGGTGATGTGACCTACTCAGGGTCACCCAGCTAATAAGTGTCTGAGGCCAGATTTGAACTCAGGAAGATGAATTGTCCTGATTCCAAACTCAGTGCTCTATCTCCCTTTCCATTGCTGGGGATACAAATGGGAAAAAGGACAGCCCTTCCCCTTGAGGAGGAGTTTACAATCTAATGAGGCTAGAAAATATACAAAAGGGAGCTAAAAAGATGGGGTAGTGGGGGTGGGATGGGGAGAAGGAGCCCTTACTAGGAGAATGATGGAGTCCCATCTAACAGAGATAAGGTGGTGGCAAATGGAGAGGGCCTGGGAGCCCTCTTTAAATGAAGGCTTTGAGAAGAGTTCTTTGTCTCCCCTGCCCAGTCCTCCCATCAGGGGGCCACCAGAGGGTCCAGAGGCTACTGATGAAGTGTGGGTGCTGAGACTGATGCAGGCTCTCAGAATGATGAGTTTGGTGAGGAGGTTCCTCAGGACGTGAAGGATCCCAGTCTGAAGAACAGAAGGTGGAAAATGAAGCAATTCTACTGGAATAGATTCTACTAGGAAGAAATGGGGCAAAGGGATGGTTTAGGGATGGACAGGACAGGGTGAGGGAGGGGGAAAGGTAAGGCAGCAGGACAGGGACAGGGAAAGGACCTCTGACTTCATTGGCATAGGGAACTCCCAGGTGAAGGATCTTCTTTTACCAATGCAGGCCAGCACCTTCTCTGCAGCTTATAGATAGGGAGCTATCCAGAGCACTTGGAGGTTGTCTTATCAAGTGTTACACCGTCAAGATATAGCGACTTGAACTGGTCTTCATGGCTTTGAGGCCAGTTCTCTGTATAATATGCCATGGTCCCTCTTGAAACAGTAGAAGCAATAGTAGTAGTAGTAGTAGTAGTAGTAGTAGTAGTAGTAGTAGTAGTAGTTTGTTGTTGTTGTAGCAACAGCAGCAGCAGCAATAATAAAGGATACCTCTAATACAGGGCTTAAAGCTTTGCAAAGCACTGTCCAAATCCATATGACAACCCTCTAAGGATGCTGCTATTTTTATCCTTTTTGATGGATGAAGGAACCTGAGGTTTAGACAGGTTAAATGACATCCTGTTGGTCACTCTTCAGTACTCACACTTCATCAGTAGCCTCTGGACCATCTAACGGCCCCTCTGATAGGAGGACTTGTGGGGTGGGGCAAAGAACTCTTTCCAAAGCCTCTGTTTAAAGAGGAATTCCAGGCGTTCTTCAATTCCCACCACCTTGTCTCCTTTAGACCAGACTCCATCATGCTCCTGGGTAGAGTCTAGGTGTGTGAGCCAGGATTGGAACCCAGATCTTCTGACTCCAAGTATAGTGGTTGATTTATTTTGTTTTTATGGGCTTTCACCCACACTGGAGCACTTTGGACTAACTGAGGGCCAGCAGAGAACATGGTTGGTGCAGGGATGCCACAGGTTTCAGTGTGTCCCATCCCCTGGTCCGTCCTTGTTCTGGTCAGGTAATCCTGGGAACCATGACTGTGTTCCTGTGTGCATGGCTCACTGTGGGCCTGCATGGGCTCCTTCTCTGTGCCTTCTGGGTGTCTGGGGCTTACTGTCCATGTGTCTCTGTGCGCACACATCTAACTATGTGTGTGTGAATATATGTGTGTGTGTGCATGTATGTATGTATTTATGTATGTATCTGTGTATTTCTCACCACCTGCCAGTGTGTGTCTGGGGCTCACTATATGTGACTACATATCAATGTTCACTTCACTGTGTATGTGAGGCTCACTGTCTGTATGTGGTTCACTCTGTGTGTGTGTGTGTGTATGTGTGTGTGAGGCTACATGTGAATGTGAACTTCACCATGTACTTATGTCTGTGTCTCACTGTGTGAGTTTCTCTGTGTATATATATGTGTGAGTTCTCTCTTCTGAGTGCTAAGGCCCATCTAGTCACTGGTAGGAATGCTGTTATGGACAGGAAGCAAGATGGGAAACTAAGGTGGCACAATGGATAGAGCCAGACCCTAGAGTCAGGAAGACCTCAGTTCAAATTTGGCCTCAGACGTTTACTAGCTGTATGACTCAGGTCAAGTCACTTAACCCTGTTTGCCTCAGTTTCCTCATCTGTAAAAGAAGCTGGAAAAGGAAATAGCAAACCACTCCAGCATCTTTGCCAAAAAAATCCCCAATGGGGTCATGAAGAATTGGATGTGACTGAATAATTCCTTGTAAGGAATGCTGAGCAGGACCTCGTTAAGGACAGCACCCTGTGGCATGTTACTAGGAGGCTGACGTTACCCCACCCCACTCTACTGACCACAGGGGGGTCTGATAGTCTTTTCGGATCATTATCTTTTTTAAGGAAAAGATGAACATTCTCTCCACGCCCTCTATGGCTCTACTCTCCCTGTGGAATTCCTGCAGATCGGAGCTGGGAAGGGACCTTAGAAATCACCTTGTTGAACCTCCTCCCCCTTTTATTGAGGCCCAGAGAAGTTGTGACTTGCCCAAGGTCATTCAAAAAGTTAGCATGGAAGTTGGGGTTTGAACCCAGGCTCTTTCCAATATCTGCTGCGGTCTCAAGTCCTGTGGACATGGTCTGTCCACATGGAGATTGTGAGCCCTTCTAAGGAAGCTCTCCTAAGCCCTTTGCTTTTCATCTCCGTACAAGTGGCTGCCTCCACTTCAGGATGCGAATGTCAGTAAGTGTGGATGTTGCTGAAGTAGACTGGAGTGAGTAAAGTCTAAAGACTTGTATGCGCTGGGGAATTCACTGAGCATAGCCCCTCAGGGCTGGAAGAGGTGTTAGTCACCAGGAAGCACAACTTTCCTCCCAGCCAAGGAATCGCTCGGATCCCTTTCACTTTCAAATCTCGTGATGATGATAATGATGAGTAATTGATCAATGATCAATAATTGATCATTGATCAATTACAAATAATAATTATAATATAAATAATAAAATTATAAATGATAAATAAT